>CM067300.1:41814051-42499384 GCA_034231615.1 Meghimatium bilineatum
TGTATGTCTTGAACCATTGACACATAAAACTGTCTCCGTTCTCTGGATTTAATTCTGCAGTCAATCTAGTAGGACCATTGCCATGCAACAAGAGAGATACAGTAGTTTGAAAGCGAATTCTAAAATTTTTAAAAGCAGCGAGGTCCCATGTAACTGCCTTTAAAAAAAATAATTCGATCAATCAAATTTGCAAAAATATCTTCAGTTAGTCATAAACACAATTAAGAGAAGATATACACAGAATGTATCGTTTAGTTAAATGTAGGATGGTCCTTAATGAATAAAATAGCAATCACATTATAGGAGACCCCCATTTAATCATCTAAAATGCGCACCCAATCAGTTACCTAGTTAGGACATCAGTCTGTTACTAAGAGACCATATCAGTTACCTAGTAAAGTCCTCGATCCATTACATAGAGATGACCCCAATAAGTTACCTAGTAAAGAACTCAATTATAGATATATATAGAAAATAATACTCACGTGGAAGACAGGTAATGAAGTCCTACTGAATGACGACTAAAACACTACACACTATCACTAACGGATGTAAATATGGTACATACAACAAAACAAAACACAGAATATAATCATACAATTTGTATGATTATTTTCTGTTTTGTTTTGTTTTATGTACCATATTTACATCCGTTAGTGATAGTGTGTAGTGTTTTAGTCGTCATTCAATTGTATGATTATATTATGTGTTTTGTTTTGTTGTATGTACCATATTTACATCCTTTAGTGATAGTGTGTAGTGTTTTAGTCGTCATTCAGTAGGACTTCATTACCTGTCTTTCACGTGAGTAATATTTTCTATTATGTTCTACTAGCAGTACCACCTTCTATAGATATATATGGAGACTTAAATCCGAGTTGCCAGATAGTTGAACATTATTATAATCAAATTTCAGGTAATACAGGGCCACCAAAATATTAATACATTTTTATTCAAATTGAAGAAAAATACAAAAACAATCAAAATATAACTTTCATGGACAGTAACATTTCAAAATTCCACAATCTGTGAAATGAGGCCACCAAACCCTGCCTCAATCAGTTACACAGTAAAGATCCAAAATAGATAGTAAAGAGTACAATAGGTCACATAGAAAGAGCCCAATCAGTTAATTAGTAAGAGACCCCAAACAATCGTCTACCAATCTATCCCTCCATTAAGAACTTAGTATGATATGGCTATTTACTCAGGCTCACAACAACCCAACCAGCAACTGGACAGCCAGAGTTATGGAGGTACTTCACATTCCAAACATGATGGAGCAAGACGTGCCCAACATGCCACTAGACTACTACACCTGTCAGTTCAAGAAGTCCAAGCTGGAGAGGTGAGCCATTTATAATTACTAATACTTGTTTCAATATTCATGAATTACGAACAATGGAGCTCTTATATCATTATCATCAATTTGAGAGTGCCTCTAGAGTTGTGTTTCATATCCAGAAACATCCAACTCTCGGCTGTGTGTATTGTTTTGATTCTTGATTAGAAAACTGGCCTCACGGCACGTGGGACATTCCCATAGGTGCTCCGCCCTCTGTTCCAGCATCCATTCAACTCGATGGTGTTTCGAGTCAAATGCTGCAGAAACAGACGTCGACATCAGGGCAAAACTCTGGCCCATGCAACAGGTTTCTTTGTTGTTCCGCCCACCCACGCCGTGCCCATAACTAGTTTAAGCACAACGTCGGCCTGTCAGAACACCATGGTAACTGTTATCGAAGGTTACGACTACGGAATTGTATAGATGATGTGTCATGAAGCTTCTATAAGAAGATAACCTCAATATAAAGGCATGTCATCTACGAAGGTTTTCTGTTTTATGGTTGGTTTGTCTAGTGTGCCAATTATGAGACCCACAGACGCAATCGCATACGGAAAATAGAAATGTAACTGTACAAATGAATTGCTGTTGATATTGTTTTGAAAAGAAGCCTAATATACAGATGGTGTCTATGTGAATATGTGGAAGAAAAGCTCCACAATCTTGTGTGTGTGTATATGTGGAAGAAAAGCTCCATAATTTTGTGTGTGTTTCTACGTGTATATGTGGAAGAAAAGCTCCACAATCTTGTGTGTGTGTCTATGTGTATATGTGGAAAGAAAGCTCCATAATCTTGCGTGTGTGGCTATGTGTATATGTGGAAGGTAAGCTCCATATTCTTGTGTGTGTGTCTATGTGTATATGTGGAAGGTAAGCTCCATATTCTTGTGTGTGTACGTGTGTATGTAGAAGAAGAGATTCATAATCGTGTGTGTGTGTGTGTGTAAACATCAAACACATGAAAACCTGCATCCATTTACTGGTATAAATGCCGACTACTTTTGGTAACACAGAACTATATGATTTCAATATGGCTAAATGCGAAATAAAGGTTCTGTGTTTTCCCCCTGCCAGTTCTATTACCTAATAATAATAAGCGACCACTGTATGCGGTGTCGGCTATAGTTTCATGCTTGTTGTTGCATATCTCCGAAGGTATGAGAAGATGGCGGAAATTTTCAATTCTGGCGTACGATCCCCTGACTGTTTGTTATATTACAAGGTTGATTCAAAAGAGAAACTGATATGAGATCAACGACTATATAACAGTAGATTCTCAGTAGATGACCTGCCAACACAGTGAGACTTTCCTCTTGTGAAAAAATCAACAGCAATTCATTTCTTCTTCTTCTTCTTCTGCGTTCGTTCTCAAACCCCTGCAGATTAGCAGGATGTAGTCCGGAGAACGGAATGCGTTGTGTCATGGTTTACAGCATTGCTGCGATATCTGCGCCTTTCGGCCGGACACATCCTACTTCAGCATGGCTTTGGGTCACTGACCTTATATCGGATGGGACAGCCAACTCCATCCCATAACCTCCTTAGTCGCCTTTTACGACATGTGTGGAAGGTAAACAGTGTTGCTATTCTTTGCTCCCCTTTCGGGCCCCGGCAACACAAGGGTGAGCAATTCATTTCTACAGTTACATTTCTCTTTGTAGTGCAACATTTAAATAATCCAATATTGATCGTCCTGTTAGAAGGGGGGGGGGGAGAGACCAGATGTGCTCCAGCCCTGACCATGGTTATAGCTGCAAAATTTCGTCGCATGTCGCACATGGGTTATGGTGAATAGTAATTATGTACACGATATGAACATGTGGCACATGCTATGTGGTGAATAACTATGTACAGGAATGAACATCTGGCACATGGGTTATGGTGAATAGTAATTATGTACACGATATGAACATGTGGCACATGGGTTATGGTGAATAGTAATTATGTACACGATATGAACATGTCGCACATGGGTTATGGTGAATAGTAATTATGTACACGATATGAACATGTGGCACATGGTATGTGGTGAATAACTATGTACACGATATGAACATGTGGCACATGGTATGTGGTGAATAACTATGTACAGGAATGAACATCTGGCACATGGGTTGTGGTGAATAGTAATTGCACAGGCAATCAACATGTGGCATATGGTATGTGGTGAATATTAACTATGTACAAAACGTGACAATTCTCAGTAAAAGCTCATATTCAGCTAAAAAAGTTAGCCTTGTATAATTGGAGAGGCCTTTTCGATGGCGAAGAATTGATACAATCACAGCAAACATGGCCCAGATTTGGGTTGATATGGACACCTCTGACAACAAGAAAAGATGATTAACATGACAGCTGAAGCTCGTGACTCCAACTCTCCATGTTGTAAAAAAGTGGAAAATAAATAAAACACCCTAGAACTTAACCCCTCTTAGCATGAGTCTTCAGTTCACAACACTGCACACCCGTTAACGTTTTAGTCTTCGGGCTTATGGCATAAGGTTCTTGAGAAAACACCCCATTGCACATAGGAAGTAAGTTCTAATCTCTCAAAATATATATGATGGTTGCACAAACACCCTGTGAGATGCACAATTTTGAACTCTTATTATTTTATTTCCTCTTCTACATTCATTCTCAAACTCCTGCAGATTTGCAGGATGTAGTAAAGAAAATGAAATGCGTTGTGTCATGGTGTACAGCTTGACTGCGACATCTCGACTTTCGGCCCGACACATTCTACTTCAGCATGGATTTTTGGTCACTTTGACCCTCTGTGGGTCACTATGACTCTCTGTGGGATTGTACAGCCCATACCACCCTCAAAATCTTATTGCGCGCCTCTTTGACGTGTCTGGCAGATGACAATGTAGCTATTATTCCCTCCTTTTTTTTGGACCACGCCAACACCCGATCATTATTATTATGAAAATTTAATAACAATTTCTCTTAAGATGAGGTACGCTGCTTCCAAATGTGGACGTGAATCTCAATCAATCAATCAAGTACCATGCGGAATGGCGTAGACAATCATGTTTCTCAATGACTCTCTGTCTCTTATGTTGTCAATAAGCTCGGTTGGTATACTTCTACCGTGCCACAATACTAGTCTATCGATCACTTTTCTCTTCGTCGTCCCTATCTCTTTTCCCCTTGATCTTTCCAGTGGTTATTAAGTGTTCAAGATGTGTTCTTCTCTGCACATGCCCTAGAAACCTTGACTGTCTGCCTCTAATGTTTGGTATAATTGATCTTTTTACGCCAGCATCAATGAGGAACTCTGCATTAGTTTTCTTAGCTGTCCATCATTTTTCTCAGAAACCACATTTCTGTAGCCTCTAATTCGCTTTGAATTTTTTTTGTTTACAGTCCATGCTTCACATCCATAAAAAATGAATTGGTTCGATATTACATCTCAGCTCTCGAATTCGGGTCTGCATTGAAATGGTTCTGATTTTTTGGAATGTTGATTTGGCTTGTGCTGTTCGGCTCTTTATCTCACTTGAGCATCTACCTTCTGATGTTAACAGGGTGCCAAGATATTCACTTTTTCAACTTGCGTTAATTTTGTTTCGTTAATTATTATGTTGCAACCATTATTTCTGTTTTCTTCTTGTTTAAACTGAGGCCTATGTTGTCACTTTTTTCACTACTTTATCTAACAGGGCGTGTAGTTCCTGTTTGCTTCCTGCGATCAGTACTGTGTCGTCATCATATCTCAAGTTATTTATATTGCATCCTCCCACTTTTATTCCTGGCATATCTTCTATATTTCGCATAATGGATTCTGTATACAGGGAGTAAAGATCTGGTGACATTACACAACCTTGTCTAAAACCCCTTTCTATTTTTTAAAATCTAATATAGTGTTGTTAACTCTCATCGCAGCCGTTTGTTTCCAATGCATAGTTCTTACTATTCTTAGATCTTTCCCATCAACGTTAAGATTTTCTAGCAGTGTTATAAATCTCTGAATGCTTCACCTTGTCAAATGCTTTGCTGTAATCAATGAAGCACATATAAATGTCTTGGACGTGAGTCTAATTTAGTTATATCTAAGTTTATATCTTTTTAAATATATAAAATAATTTTTGTAAACCACGACATTCAAAAGCGGATTTTGAACCCTCTAATATTCTTGAAAATTTATATTTATCTCCAATGCCAGATTTTTAGGAAGTGACAACCACAACGATTTTTTTGAGGATACACACAGGCATAGAATTCTTTGGGAAATTCTTACAACCACAACATATGGAAAGAAGAAGAGAGCTGAGATTGGCATTGAGAGATTAATTGACGAATCTGGCTTTGTTGCTGCCTTCCCACTACATGATGTAAGATTTATATGTACTGTCCAAACTATCACTGTTTCATAATGACAAAAATCATATGATCATCACAGAGAAGGTAATTCACATCACAGAGAATCAATAGTTGCAAAGTTAAGAGTCCTAAATTTATCCCTAGATAGTTTAAGTTTAGACTTTAGATCATGTTCTCTATCGATAATGGGGCCCATACAATTGCCACTTGGTTGTGTGTCTGACTAGCTTGTTGTTCAGGGAAAACCAGATCACCTCTGTCTTTGGGCGATAACCAAAAGCATTGGACAGGATAGTACACATAATGGTAATTTATTTACAATGTATACCACTAGAGATATCAACTCCGACTCTGCTTAGGTTGCTTAGCAAAATGACATATGTGATACAGATATGTGTATCAATATCATAGTATGGGAAATACTACCTGGCTCTGAAGTTTGCGATTGTGTAATTCTGAAGATGTACACATTTAAAAACATATGAGACAATTAGGATCTCTGTAGAAACTGGGTCCTGTTTTTCTGATATCTGATATCCAGGATCCACAGAAGAGAGCAACTTTTCTACACATGAGACCTTATTTAAAGTGATGTGTGAAAATGAACATCTGGTACCCATTTTTTCTTGCCTGTGTGGACCACAGTGGCTATTTTTTTTCAAGCACAGTGCCGACTAAACTAAAAACTCGGATCACCATGTTGGTGGACTAGTGAAACGAGTTTTTACTCACCTGCCACCACCAGAACACACATAGAAAATTATGAATCATTGCAAAGAAAACCCTTCTCAGTGAGGAGGGTATTCGGGAAACATTGGATTAGGGACCACTTTCACTAAGTGACTCATGAAAGTTGAAGATACAAAAACAATATTTCCCCCTTTCCATCTAGAAATAAAAGATAAACTGTAGGCCTACACACGGAAACAAAAATAAATATTAATTCTCAGAGAATGACTCACTGTGATTGCATCACATGAAACTTTTTGAAAAGGACATATTCTATGCTACTACTTGTATATAGCGAAATGTGAATACTTATAAATATTCCATCTGTCACATGGATAATTTATGTCAGGTCTTGTTAGACATGACTGAGCTACCGTATGACAGCAGTCGGTACAACCGTGACTATTGACAGTACAACAGGCCACAGTACAGCCTGTTTCCGTTGTCACCGTAAGTCGGGTGGTGGCGTATGTCAGTTGGACGCTACCTATCCTAGCAACCTAAATGGTGCCAACCCCGTTTCCAGTGGAGGAGCGCACGGTGGAGGAGATACAAGCCTTATCCTAGGATGAGGAAATACACCCTGAAACCAATTGGTGTTGCAAGGCATTTAACCTTGATTGGCAACTGGTCTAGGTTTTAATCACTGAAATGCGGACAGATAGAGCATAGCTCTGTTGATCTGATCCAGAAGCTCATGCAGCTTGCCTTGTTCTAAATGTATTTGTATTAGCTTCCCTTTGGAGTTAACGAGGCAAACAGAGAGGGGGGGGATTGCATGGGGCAACATATGGATTTTTTAATTTCAGGTCGAGCATTGCGCTATGGAGAGGTATAGCCTACTCCATCCCTGGCTTTAGTGGGTCTCGGAATCAAATCAGAAGATGGCAATTATGGGTAAAATCTAATCGGGAGATGACAGTTACGTGTTATAAGTCCTTGTAAACTAGCGCAGACAATGAAACCCGAGGGCTATCGCTGCCAGTGGGAGACACATTTGGTGTCATTGATCAACTAATGCACACCCCATCTGGGTATCACCCATAGCCAATAATTTGTTGATGCGTGTCAGCCTGTCAGTTGGTGCTTGGTGGTAGGACAAAATCTGAAAAAATAGGATGTAGATAAATTGTACTAGGCAATACAATTAAAAATAGAAACTCCAGGCTTGGGCTTGGAATCTGAAAGAGTTCTCTGTAGATAGCTTATTACAGTTTCACAAAAGGTCTCAGGTTTAACTTCTACTTTGGTACAAAGACGTATGCAAACGTGATACAGGCTACATGATACAGGCATTGATATGGAATTATAGGAATTTTATATATGGAATTTACAGACAACATCAAGGAATGGACAGGGCAAGATATTTCCACACTCATCCGCATCGCTAAGGATAGAATTCGCAGGAGGACTCTGTGTGCTGAAGCATCCAATGTGGTACCCCTACGACCCTGAAGGGTTATGGGTTTATTGATTGATTGATTGATAGGAACAGAATGCCATGGATCATGATGTATGGTTGAAAAAGATCGGGAAATGTATCAAGACAAAGAAGAAAGTGATAGCAGTTAATTCAGTGATTACATGTCTAAGAAGACACATAACAGCACACAATGATACAAGCTGTTTTGTGATTCCTTGTACATACTGTGGAAAAATGTCTGTGGCTCAGAGTAGTTTTTTTAAGTTACATCCATCATCGCCATGGATAGTAGGTTATATTTCTTCTAGCACAACAATAATAATATCGTCTGGAGTGAGGGAATGTTGCCTACCCAAAGGTAAACAACCTTTTGGGTGGACTACCTAAATTGAACAGTGAACTTCTCTCATGTGAAATTAGAGGGGGGATCACAAATATTATGTCAGTCCCTTGGAGCTTCTGATAGTGTTATTTTTAAAATTTGGGTTCAGTGTAATGTTTCATTTAAATCATCATGACAGGCGAATAAAAAATGACTGGACACAATCGATTTGGCACATATTCTGTATTTTGCCCTGCCTGATCTGTCCTGGCGAATTCGTTACAGTGAGATTCACCTGTAGTCTCTATGGATTATCTCAACAATATAGATTGGTTGTATGGATTATGTCAACAATATAGATTGGTTGTATAAATTATGTCAACAATATAGATTGGTTGAATAGATTATGTCAACAATATAGATTGGTTGTATAGATTATGTCAACAATATAGATTGGTTGTTGTTTTTCATTAGCACTAGTATAGCCTAACCCTAACAATAGATAGGCCTATTTGTTCTTTTTTATTTGAGCATACACATTATCATGCAGTTTGTTTTATATCAATGATGTGATATTTTACAACTTGCAGTCTAGCACATATGATTTTGTAGATGTATCAGATATTAGAGAAATCATTTATTTCTTGTGCTCTTTATTCTCAGGGTCAATATGAATCTTCACATCTGGACCTAAGCCCTGAAGAATTGAACAAAAGACAAGTTTTATACAAGTACTGGGCTCGGTGGGGTGTTTGGTACAAGTACCAGCCCTTAGACCACATACGGGAGTACTTTGGAGAAAAGATTGGAATTTACTTTGCCTGGTTAGGTTAGCCTGCTAAAGTGTTATCAAACATTAATATCAACATTGTTATCAGTTTCCAGTCATCTATGTCAATACATTCAATTGTAGATATTATTTTTGAGTTGCAGATAATTACCTTTATTCTTTTTGCTATATTTGGTTAGTCGTCGAATCATCATCACTGCAAACTGGACACGTCCATAGTTGCTCTGATTTTTTACCTGAGTGTATTCGCCATTCACTTCTGCTGACAGTACCGGTACTCTGCTAGTTGACCATCATTCTTCTATCTTCTGCGCCCTCCATTATGTTCACTTCTAATAACACCGCATTTAAAAACCAGCTCTTTAATCCTAGTCACTGAAAAGGAATCATCATCCACACTCTCGCGTGCTCTATCTCTTATAGAGTTCAACCCATCAGCTCGATCCATTGCCCCCTATCGCCCTGTGCCACAATCGTCTATGATGCCAGTTGATCTGCTATTTCGTTGCTTCGAACAACCGCATGTCTCGACACGCAAATAAATTAACTACTTTCAACCTTGCTTCTCAAGGTCTCAAACCACTGTTCGTGAACGGGACCAACTTGTACCTTCCTAATAACACTCATAGAGTCACTCAAGATGCAGACCTATGTTACTTTCTGTTCACTGCCATAATCTCTGTGATCATGCTACTCGTAGTCACAGCAAAGGTCCCAATCTCCTCTCTGATCGTTTTACCTGCGCACTGAGCTGTGAAGATCCAAACACTGCGAGCATGTCTAATCACAAATTCATCAGTGTATATAATCATATCCCCTTCTTTGGCATTCTTACTGCCCAAAGACTGCACCTCTTGTCCTACATCTGTGGGACGCCATTCTCTGCATTCCCTGCTAAGTGATATTACTAATCTCAAACAAGTTTTGAAATCTGTGAGTAGACTTACCCCTTCTGCACCTGCTGCCACATGCTGCAATCTGCACACACTTTGTATGAAATCCTCAGTACATCCCAACCAACGACTTCCCTCTCCTAAGTCTGCTACCTTTAACTTTATTTCGGAATGCAATGGGTGTTCCTTATGTGCATGTATGTGAGTGCATGCCCGTGCACGGCAATACTGTAATCTGTGCTCTGCCTTTGGACAGTCGAGTAGGTACCGCATAGATCTTGTCGATGTGTCTCTTGTGCACGCAAGAATGATGCACATTGTTGCATTCTGGATTCTATCCAGTCTTTCGATCTGTGTTTGGCTAGAAGTTAGAATTGTCAGTGCATATTCCACCACATCCACAACCAAACCCTGGTACAAAAGAAATAACAACCTCTGTTCACACTGTGTATCAGCCATAACCGTCACTGCTGCTTAGCCTTTGCCTGCCTTTATGATAACGTGGTCAACATGTTCGCTGAAACTCAGACTTCTGTCAAAAACACATCCAGGTTCTGATGCTGGTTCTTTGTGCTGGTTCTTTCTAACCATTTCCGGCCAACAAAACATGTGACATGGGTGTCTTTACCATGTGATTGTTCAAGGAAAACCAAGTCATGTATGCTTTAGAAGGATTTACCACTGCTCCTATATCTCTACACCAATTCATCAGTCTGTCCAGCTCACCCTGTAGTTCCATGACACACTCTTCACGATTTCTGCACTGCCTATACACAGGGATGTCATGTGTGTAAGACATCGTTCTGTCAGCGCCTGCGATTTGATTGCTAGTGATGTGTACTGTGTATACATTGAAAAGCACAGGAGATAGAAGCGATCCCTGTGACAGACCAGGGCTAATAACCATTGGTGACAATACCCAGCTACCACACTTAGGAACTACTATCCTGTGTAGTAGGGCCGCATGGACCCACTGCATGACAAAAGGATTTAATGCAAGATTTAACAGTTGGTCCATCAAGGCATCCAAGGACACCTTATTGTAAGCATCCTCAAGATCTATTGCAACTGCACATGTCTCCATGCGCGAATCGAACCCACACAAAAACATTCTGCGTAAAGATGGATGCATTCTGCCATATCTTTATTCCTGGGCAATACCCACCTAACATCGTTGGTAAACACTTATTTCTCTCAAGATGACTCGATACTTTCCAGGCCACAACTTTTTCCATATGTTTGCCTTTCGTATTCTGCATTGTTATTATTCTGTAGCATGTATTCTGGTATGATCCTTGCCAGGTTTTGGTAGTGGGACTAAATAGCCATCCAACCAGTCTTCCTTTACTGTGCTCTTTAAAAATGTATTAAATAACATGTCCGCCAACTCTCCCAACTCATCATCTGTTCTCTGACTAATGTCATTGTATCTAATGCCATCTGGCCCATGTGCTGTGTTTTTTGTGCTTTTCAGTGCCTTCCTAATTTCTTCAACTGTAATTAGCATGTGTTTTTCCATGCTCAAATTCTTACACATGTCTATAATCTTTTTCCTGATTTCTTGACTCCACATTTCTCTAACAAATTTGTGAGGTATAGTGTACCAGCAATGCTGCACATTTTGCCTCGTCCGTCTTTCATCAGGCTGTACCAGAGCTCTGGAAATAATTAATGTATATATTTGAGAAAATATTCAGCAGATTGCTTCTTCTTATTCCTAAATGACCATCTGCAAGATGCAAAAGGTCATATATACATACATACAGATATATATACTATATGTAGGGGTCTATATGACCTATCATGAAATAAATGTTTTATTTCATACTTGATTATTGAATGGAGCAATAAATTGAAAATAACATGCTATAAATCATTTTCCAAGCACGATTAGTTATTTATAATGACAAAAATATCAAATAGTTATCATAGATTAAAACAAAACAAGTAGCCTAGATTATAATCAGCGGTTTTCTGCCCAATTCATATGACCAACTAGTGAGAGCAACACTTTATTATTCAGATCTGTTTGCCCAGGAAGAAAAAAATTCAATATAGCCTACAATTCGGGAAAGAGGGGGGAGGGGGGTATCTGTGCCACAAAAAGTTCCTGTCTGGAGTTATGTGAAAAATATATTTTCAGTATTTATTCTCAAACTCCTGCTAGATGTCTCCAATAGTAGAACAATGGTTCTTCTAGATTTCCAGCAGGAAATGCTTTTTATTAAATAACATGGAAATGGTTTGAGTAAGACCAACAACCAATTGGTCTAGAGTTGGTACAGAAATAGGCCTATGTTGTCACCTTTTTATTTCTGACCATGGATAGCATTCATAGCAATATTTAATTTCTATAAAAATAGTAAATTTCATAGAAAGGTCCAAAGAATATTATGGACAGAAAGACCAACCAAGACAGAAGTCTGGAAAGACCTGAACATTGAAGACTGGTTCCATTAAGTTATCAGAAAATGCAAGTTAACATTTTAGGATAGGACCATATAAAAAAAATAAAATGGTTGTGAAAGATTAATCATGGAAGGTTGAGAACTAAGAAAGATAACAATTGATAATTAATATGTGAAGCTGCTGTAAAACTATAACAATAGTCCATTGTCTATCCACAGGTGGTGGTGTCGTTGTAGCTTCCACACTTGCCGTTGAGAGTAAGGGTTTGTGAAGGAGATGTATTCTGCATTCCAGAGCTAGGTGTGTTGCTCTGGTTGAATTGTAGTCATGTTTGTTTAGGATGGTCTTGATGTTGTCTGTCCATCTTTTTCTAGGTCTGTCCTTGACTCTGTATCCTGATTCCATTTTGTTATAAGCTTCTATAGGAAGTTGATTGTTCATCCTCATAAGATGTCCAAACCAGTGTATCTGTTGTTGCTCTACATTATAATTAAATCATTTGTATCAAGTTATTTGATGCATGATGTTATACGTATTATGTTTGTGATGTTCTCACTGTGCATTTTGTCGAATCTGGTGAATCCAATAGCCTTCCTAAGACATTTTATTTTGCAAGTTTCAACCTTTCTCTATGTGTAGATGTTAGTTGCCAAGTCTGACATTGGTAGCATAGTGTTGGTATGAAGATGATTTTAATCATTTGTTTCTTTACTTCCATGTTGACTTTTGGGTGCAATAGCAAAGGTGACAGCTGGTATGTCACAGCACTTGTCTTTTGACATCTTGCTTCTATCTCTCTATCGAGTCATCCATCTTCTGTGAGGATACTTCCTAGGTAATTGTACTCTTTGACTTGGATTATAACAATAGTACTTATGTAAAACATAAGATTGATCAGTTTTATAATGAATGCAAAGACTATCAGAATATTTGTTAAGGGCATAAAAAAATACAAATGACAGGATACAAGACAGTTTCAACATTTCAACCTTAATGTTTATTTTAAGAAAACAAGACAAACAGTAAAAATAATGACACTATCGCGAAAACATTAGACAGCAAACATTAAACAGCGGATATATCCAAGATATCACTGACGTACGTCGCCCGTGTGTTGCCGGGGCCCAAAAGGGGAGCAAAGAATAGCAACACTATTTACCTTCCATGTATGTCATAAAAGATGACTAAGGAGGTTATGGGATGGAGTTGGCTGTCCCATCCCATATAGGGTCAGAGACCCAAAGCCATGCTGAAGTCGGATGTGTCAGGCTGATTGGTGCAGATATCACAACAATGCTGTAAACCATGACACAACGCATTCCATTCTCTGGACTACATCCTGCTAATCTGCAGGAGTTTGAGAACGAACAAAGAAGAAGGAGACTGACGTGCGTATACACAAGTATTGTCATAGAGATACACATTAAAATAAAATATGGCGAATGAGAAGGAAATAAAACAAATATGTCTGCAAAACCATGAACATAACAAACTATAACTAAAACTAGTAGGTAATGATGGGCAATGATGAGCACACAAGAAATCATAAAAATTACAATATGAATTAAAATTGAATGTGATTTGTGTATTGTAATTTTTATGATTTCTTGTGTGCTCATCATTGCCCATCATTACCTACTAGTTTTAGCTATAGTCTGTCATGTCTCATTGAAGCGATATATAAAACTGTGTTTTACATAAGTCTAATTGTTGTTACGTTTCACGCAGTTACCTTGTATTGATTGAACATAACAACACAATACAGCCCCCCCCCCCCCCCAAATGAATGATCGATATTAAAATATGGATGAAAATGTAACAAATTTAATTTTTTTAAAGCAAAAACATTACATGACGAGCTTGTGCAGCTGATATAATAGAACAATCAATAATAAGTTAGACTACTGTATAAACTATATGACAGTAGTATTTCTATACCTATAAACTATATGACAGTAGTATTTCTATACCTATAAACTATATGACAGTAGTATTTCTATACCTATAAACTATATGACAGTAGTATTTCTATACCTATATCATATAGCTGATAGTATGTATGTTCATTGTAAAGGTAATCGACCTTGTGTTTTACACTCGTACTATTGTTATACAGTTTTACAGCAGTCTCATCACAGATAAATTTACCATATAAAGAGGTCATTGTGGGGAGAAGGGTTGAGAACTGTTTTGATAACAGTTACTATTACATGTAATTTAAGTTTTGTTTGATTTTCTTGCTACAGGTTTCTATACTGCCTGGTTATTGCCAGCATCAATTGTTGGAGTTCTGGTATTTTTATATGGTTTCATTACATTCAATGACAACACTGCTGCGTGAGTATATGAACAATGAATTGCTGTTTTCTTATTATAAAATAAAATTTTAGTGCAACAGAAATAATCATCAAGTGTATTCTATCTGTTGGGAGAGATTAATTAATCCATGTTTCATGTGCTGTAAGACTTCTTAGAGATAGTCTCATAGGTGAGATTGTGAGGCATTTATAATATGCTGTCCTGGGTAGCAAATTAGCATTTTTAGAACTGAATGAGAAATGTATGAATAATATAAGGGAATACAAGATGCTAGGAGTCATCCGGAGCACTGTACAGTGCCGAGAAGGTCCTATATGGCAAAGGGGATATGTGCAAAGATGAATTAACAAGGAAATCTTCAAGTTATTGTTGAGGTTTTAGAAATGCATCTAAAACGACAAAATGGGTAGAAGGGCTGCCATGAAGAGAGTCACAATTAGGAATGAGGATTTAAAGATCAGGGATATTATGGAGGTGGAACCTCAAATTTATCTGCTTTGGTTGTTGATAGGAGGAAAAGTTGGTGGTGGAGTGGAAGGTTGAAAGGATACTCCTCAGGAAGAAGGTGAGGACATCCAGCAGGTACAGGCTAAGAAAAAGTCAAGCATCTAATAGATGTGATGGTGAGTAGTTTTTGTACGGACACCGAAAGTCGAGTCATGAGAAGTGGAAAAGTATGGCATATTGTGAAGAGAGCAAGAAGGGTAAGGGGGATGTTAGAGCAGTGGTTCTCCACCTTTTTTTATCTGTGGCCACATTTTGGAACAAATTTCTGTAAGTGTAAATCACCAAGGTATTTTAAAGATCATAGCTATAAATCTTGTTTATTGTTCACAACTACCTTCCAGTAGCCACCTTGACGGTCATTCCCGCTCTCCCCAATTTCAATTTTTTTTCTCAGCAGCCCTCATGGAAGTATTAATAATTCAGGGGAAGCCATATGGTTCAGGTTGAGAACCACTAGGCTAGAGTAAAAATGCTAAACAGAATGTGGAACATCAGTAAATCTAGTAGTAGGCACCTTTCCATCTCTCCAGACGATACTACCGGGTATTATTGTTGTGTTATAAGAAATATAATCTACGACTCATAACGATGAAGGATATGACTCACAAGACTAGCCTAAGACTCAAAGTGTCTTCCACAGTATGTTCAAGGAATCACAGGATTTTACCATCATGCACTGTTGTGTGTCATCATGTAGAGCCATTAAACTATTTGCATAACTTTCTACTTTTGTTTTTATACCGATCCTGATCTTTCCCCTCCATGTAACACGAACGATAGCATCCTGTTCCCATGATGCTGTATCACTACTTATATCATGAATAGCACATTTGCATACATCTTTGTACCAAAGTTGAGGTCTACCTTGAGAGCTTTCCCAGAATTACATTCTCTATAAAGTAGATTTTTCAGTATTCTGCTATCTTCCTAGAATGTCCCAGCCATCTGCATTTGTGCAGACTGAGCATAGAAAATACTGTGGTATTGCCTGTTCTTTCCAATACATCAGTATTATTGAATTATTAACAAACACTCATCATCATCAAGTGCCTTCTCCACAATAAAGGTTGGCTGCAACAGATCTCCAACATCCCCTGTCCCTTGTTTTGGTGGTGAACTCTGCTAGACTGAAACCTGTCCATCTTGTGATGTTACTCTCTCACTTGTATCTCTGTCTACCTCTTGCTTGCTCCCTTTTGATTTTACCCTCACGTAAGGTCTTAATTAAGGTGTAATGCATTTTAATGTGTCCAAAATATTTTATTTGCCTGATCTTTATTTCTCTTAATAATTCTTAACAAACAAACACTACACAACATATACCGTATTGTAAGAGGAAGATAATAGTGTAATAGCAGTTTTTCTGTTGTCTATGTGATTGGATTTTGCCTGATCTCTTGTAATTATAGTATACAACAAGACTGATGAAGATAATGATAAAATGTCTTGTTTCTTATCTTCAACCAAATCTCTAAAATTATAATACTTATTAGTTTATAACAAATGTATTTATTGTTTTTCTTTCTTAGAAATGAGGTGTGTAACAGTGGTCAAAACTATAAGATGTGTCCAGTGTGTGATGAAGACATTGGCTGCGAGTATTGGTACCTCAGCGATGTTTGTCTCTTTGTGCGTATTTCATATCTGTTTGATCATCCAGGAACAGTTTTTTATGCTGTCTTTGTTTCTTTCTGGGGTGAGTTTGTCTGTAATACTAACTTAAGCTATTACCAATCAGCAACTACCTTTTTATCTTTTGCATTTGTATTCAGACACAACACCAGCATATTGGAATATCACAACAACCTTATCAGAAGTTGCAATGATGAGTTAGTTCAGGAAAATATTAAGGACACAGTTTAAACACAGCATATGAAGTACAAATGCTGATTTTCTGAATGTTCTTAAGGAGATAGGATGAATAACTGATGTAATAAATGCTTGTGAATCTGTAACCCTAAGTAGAATTAAAAAAATATCATGTCAAGAGGGATGTGGCTAAACAAGAGTGTTATGTGGGTAACCTGTGGAGACTGGAGACAGAGTGAATGTGGTCATTTGCTCAATGGTGAGAGATGTCTTAAAGTGCAGATCTGAGCACTTATGGACAGATGGTTCATTACATTATTATAATTATTTATAGCTACACTAAGATTAAAAACAGGAGAAAATATTTATATGGCTGGGATGAGTATTTGCATTTAAATGCTGAGATTCTTGTGAATTGCTGGTATGTTAGTGTGTCCATAAAAACGATGCATCCTTATTAATATCAAAAAGGGATATGCAATTTTCAGGCACTTTCCTAGAAAATGAAGTTGGAACACACTCTGTAAAATTGGTAACATCATAGTATCATTGGGGGAAGAAGTCAGATAATGACAATAAGAGAAAAAATTGATGGACACCTTCATGGCATAGAGAAACTCTTGATGAAAGTAAAAGAATATCAGAGTCTGTGAGATGAGATGATTTTTTTAAGTATCATAAAATAGAATTGTTTCCAGGGAAGATATAAAATGCTTGCATGAGATATTGAATAATTACCACAACAAAATAATTAAGGAATTTGAATAATTCATGAAAGTGAAGCCCTGTCCACTGGATTTTGATTGTAGTAGAAAATTTATATGATGTTCAAGAATAACAGCGACCAAAATTTATATGATCAGACATCACATAAAATTATATCACTGACACTTTATCTGAGATAACAAAAGGTATACAGGCAGAAAACATCAGATAAAAAGTTTCATTTTAGTTTCGATGCAAGACAGGCAATGAAAGAAGCTCTTGTTTCTTTTGTATACTGGGGGAAGGGGTTTCTCTAAAGCTTTCTTTCATACCCCATGACAGTTGTTTCAAGAAATGCAATGTTTCAAGAAAAAAAACATTCAGGGACAGACTATATAGGGTAGCCGGAGGTAATGATGCACACTATTCACTTTTTTGCATATTCTGACAAATAGTAACTATGAGAGACCAAACTAGAAGCAGTGTGTAGCTTATCCATCCATCTAACAATAGTGAGGGTATTTACAACATACAATTACGTTTAGTCCGTAGAATGAGATTTTATGAACATGAGTAAAACACCAACTTTGCCCAAATTTTTGGGGCAAACGTGTGCAGGCAAAAACAATTATGGTTGGTTGGTTGGTTGCTGATCCAGCAGTCCATGGGCTCATGCCCTTTGACTCATGCCATTGTGTGATATATACATGTGTTTGTGATCTGTTCAATTATTTTTTCCTTTGCACTGCAACATTCACAGAGAACCAAGCATTACACATCATGCTGTAGGAACCAGATGAGCCCCAGACCCCACAATGGTTCTAGCTGCCAAAGTGTACATGTTGCCCCAGCTATCAACAAGTAGCACATGATAGTGTTGTACCATAGGGTGTGGTAAACTACAACTCTGTGCAGGATGTGACAATTCCCTGTGAAAGCCCATAATTACCGGTAGGCAAACATGACAGCCATGTAGACCTGTAATATGAAAGTTATCTTGGAAGATGTGAAATACACTGCTGGCTGCCCTACTCATCCTAGTGACTATGACCCAAAGTTGGTTTCCTATGAACATTTCTAACAGGAAATGATACTTGGCAGGGAAGCTGAAACTCATGACTCCCAGTCAGCATGTTGCTAAAATATACAGAACTTCTACTAAAGTTTACTCACTCTGAGTAGAAGTCTACTCTCAAAGCATGTTGCTGAAATATACACACACTTCTACTAAAGTTTACCCACGCTGAGCAGAAGTCTACTTCTTAAAGCATGTACACCGCTAAGAGTTGGAGTCTTCTGGATATGAAATAAACCTCTGGAGAAACCACCCCATTGTTTATTGGAAGTAAGAGCTAATTGCTCGTAATTCCTCTGGATTAAAAAAAAAATAACAACATGCTGTTTCAGTATGTCTATGTTGCATCTGTTTAAGTAATAGGATCATATTTCTGTCTTGTCATCACATGCGTTTGTATCATAGTCCATTGCTTCATTTTGAGTGGATTATGAATCAGCATAACAACACTTTGTATAGACTTTCCCATTAAGTTTTCTACTCACTAATCATCTAAGAATATGTATAATCAGTGTTGTAGTCTTTGAACCCATCCAACCAGGTTACACTTTCTTCCCTATCCTCTTGTAAATATCATCATCATTCTCTAAATACATAGGGTACCTTGGCCCTCTACTGCCTCATTTTTAATCACTTTGTAGTTCCATCATGACTGAGCTTATTAACTGAGTCATTGCTTCATTGTTATGCCTTACTCATTTGCAGCTGTTACATTCTTGGAATATTGGAAGAGGAAAAATGCTAGTTTGGCACACCACTGGGATTGTCTTAACTTTGAGGAAGAAGAGGTTTGCATTAATGTCATGTATGCTTTAAAAATGTGTTCCATGTACAACATTCATGGAAAGTGACTCAAAATGGGTGTTGAAGTCTGTTGTGTTTGTCCTAAAGATGCAGATATTGCAGTCAAGCCATGATATGATACATTCTGTTCTCTGGAGTATATGCACATCTTGCTAATCAGCAGGAATTTGAGAGAGTACATAATAGAAGATAGAACACATTTTGTATGCTTAAAACAGTGTTGTTGTTCATCTATCTAAATCAGTGATGACTATTATTTAGCTCAACTGGGATAATGATGAAGATGATGATGTATGCAGTTTGCCCAGCTGTGACTAATGTACATTTAATACAATAGTGCATAATGTACTTACATACTGTATGCCTTATGTCAGAATCTAAAATAACTGATGTTATGGAGAACAGATAGATTGCTCATGAAAATTTCCCCTGTGCTATAATGTTGGTCCAGAATCAAGAATAAAATGTATATATATATATATATATATATCCAATAAATATAAGTGAGTACAAGATTCTAGAAATAAGATATGCAGATAACACAGTCCTCCTTATTACAGATCCTGAGGGACTGACACAGCTAATTACAACAAAGAAATACAGTAAGATCCAAAAGCTCTATATAAATGCACAGAAAACAAAAATTATGACAGCAGACAAAACAAAGATCAAACCAATAATCAACATAGACAATAATGAACTAGAATGTGTAAACAAATTTGAATATCTGGGAACAAATAAAAACAGTTTCAGAGATTGTTCAGTCGAGTTTAGAAGAAGACTCGTAATTGCAACACTCAAATTAACGCAAATGAGAAAGCTATGGTAAAGTAGTAATAAGGACACTAAATTAACCCTTTTAAGATCATGATTTTTCCCAGTGGCAACATATGGATGCGAGACATTGACTTTAAACAAAACAATATCCAAAAGAGTAAATTCATTTGAAATTAAGGGCTACAGAAAGATCCTATGAATATCATGGACAGGGAAAAAGAAGAACATTGAAGTTTATGAAATTACTGAAACTAAATGAATTGTGCTTCTAAACACCATCATAAGAAAGAAGCTACAGTATTTTGGACACTTAAAGTGACATGATGGTATTGAAAGGCTAATTCTAGAGGGCAGAATGCCAGGCTAGAGAAGAAGAGGAAGATCAAGAAAACAATGGACCACCAACATTGAAGAATATATGCACATGCCTCTGGCCAATGCAGGCCAGCTTGCCCAGAACAGAGAGGCTTTCAGAGTATCCACAATGAAGACAACATTCTGGAAAGAATATGTCACTTTATATATATATATATATATACATACATACATACATACATACATACATACATACATACATACATACATACATACATACATACATACATACATACATACATACATACATACATACATACATACATACATACATACATACATACATACATACATACATACATACATACATACATACATACATACATACATACATACATACATACATACATACATACATACATACATACATACATACATACATACATACATACATACATACATACATACATACATACATACATACATACATACATACATACATACATACATACATACATACATACATACATACATACACACATACACACATACACACATACACACATACACACATACACACATACACACATACACACATACACACATACACACATACACACATACACACATACACACAGACACACAGACACACAGACACACAGACACACACACACACACACACACACACACACACACACACACACACACACACACACACACACACACACACACACACACACACACACACACACACACACACACACACACACACACACACACACACACACACACACACACACACACACACACACACACACACACACACACACACACACACACACACACACACACACACACACACACACACACACACACACACACACACACACACACACACACACACACACACACACACACACACACACACACACACACACACACACACACACACACACACACACACACACACACACACACACACACACACACACACACACACACACACACACACACACACACACACACACACACACACACACACACACACACACACACACACACACACACACACACACACACACACACACACACACACACACACACACACACACACACACACACACACACACACACACACACACACACACACACACACACACACACACACACACACACACACACACACACACACACACACACACACACACACACACACACACACACACACACACACACACACACACACACACACACACACACACACACACACACACACACACACACACACACACACACACACACACACACACACACACACACACACACACACACACACACACACACACACACACACACACACACACACACACACACACACACACACACACACACACACACACACACACACACACACACACACACACACACACACACACACACACACACACACACACACACACACACACACACACACACACACACACACACACACACACACACACACACACACACACACACACACACACACACACACACACACACACACACACACACACACACACACACACACACACACACACACACACACACACACACACACACACACACACACACACACACACACACACACACACACACACACACACACACACACACACACACACACACACACACACACACACACACACACACACACACACACACACACACACACACACACACACACACACACACACACACACACACACACACACACACACACACACACACACACACACACACACACACACACACACACACACACACACACACACACACACACACACACACACACACACACACACACACACACACACACACACACACACACACACACACACACACACACACACACACACACACACACACACACACACACACACACACACACACACACACACACACACACACACACACACACACACACACACACACACACACACACACACACACACACACACACACACACACACACACACACACACACACACACACACACACACACACACACACACACACACACACACACACACACACACACACACACACACACACACACACACACACACACACACACACACACACACACACACACACACACACACACACACACACACACACACACACACACACACACACACACACACACACACACACACACACACACACACACACACACACACACACACACACACACACACACACACACACACACACACACACACACACACACACACACACACACACACACACACACACACACACACACACACACACACACACACACACACACACACACACACACACACACACACACACACACACACACACACACACACACACACACACACACACACACACACACACACACACACACACACACACACACACACACACACACACACACACACACACACACACACACACACACACACACACACACACACACACACACACACACACACACACACACACACACACACACACACACACACACACACACACACACACACACACACACACACACACACACACACACACACACACACACACACACACACACACACACACACACACACACACACACACACACACACACACACACACACACACACACACACACACACACACACACACACACACACACACACACACACACACACACACACACACACACACACACACACACACACACACACACACACACACACACACACACACACACACACACACACACACACACACACACACACACACACACACACACACACACACACACACACACACACACACACACACACACACACACACACACACACACACACACACACACACACACACACACACACACACACACACACACACACACACACACACACACACACACACACACACACACACACACACACACACACACACACACACACACACACACACACACACACACACACACACACACACACACACACACACACACACACACACACACACACACACACACACACACACACACACACACACACACACACACACACACACACACACACACACACACACACACACACACACACACACACACACACACACACACACACACACACACACACACACACACACACACACACACACACACACACACACACACACACACACACACACACACACACACACACACACACACACACACACACACACACACACACACACACACACACACACACACACACACACACACACACACACACACACACACACACACACACACACACACACACACACACACACACACACACACACACACACACACACACACACACACACACACACACACACACACACACACACACACACACACACACACACACACACACACACACACACACACACACACACACACACACACACACACACACACACACACACACACACACACACACACACACACACACACACACACACACACACACACACACACACACACACACACACACACACACACACACACACACACACACACACACACACACACACACACACACACACACACACACACACACACACACACACACACACACACACACACACACACACACACACACACACACACACACACACACACACACACACACACACACACACACACACACACACACACACACACACACACACACACACACACACACACACACACACACACACACACACACACACACACACACACACACACACACACACACACACACACACACACACACACACACACACACACACACACACACACACACACACACACACACACACACACACACACACACACACACACACACACACACACACACACACACACACACACACACACACACACACACACACACACACACACACACACACACACACACACACACACACACACACACACACACACACACACACACACACACACACACACACACACACACACACACACACACACACACACACACACACACACACACACACACACACACACACACACACACACACACACACACACACACACACACACACACACACACACACACACACACACACACACACACACACACACACACACACACACACACACACACACACACACACACACACACACACACACACACACACACACACACACACACACACACACACACACACACACACACACACACACACACACACACACACACACACACACACACACACACACACACACACACACACACACACACACACACACACACACACACACACACACACACACACACACACACACACACACACACACACACACACACACACACACACACACACACACACACACACACACACACACACACACACACACACACACACACACACACACACACACACACACACACACACACACACACACACACACACACACACACACACACACACACACACACACACACACACACACACACACACACACACACACACACACACACACACACACACACACACACACACACACACACACACACACACACACACACACACACACACACACACACACACACACACACACACACACACACACACACACACACACACACACACACACACACACACACACACACACACACACACACACACACACACACACACACACACACACACACACACACACACACACACACACACACACACACACACACACACACACACACACACACACACACACACACACACACACACACACACACACACACACACACACACACACACACACACACACACACACACACACACACACACACACACACACACACACACACACACACACACACACACACACACACACACACACACACACACACACACACACACACACACACACACACACACACACACACACACACACACACACACACACACACACACACACACACACACACACACACACACACACACACACACACACACACACACACACACACACACACACACACACACACACACACACACACACACACACACACACACACACACACACACACACACACACACACACACACACACACACACACACACACACACACACACACACACACACACACACACACACACACACACACACACACACACACACACACACACACACACACACACACACACACACACACACACACACACACACACACACACACACACACACACACACACACACACACACACACACACACACACACACACACACACACACACACACACACACACACACACACACACATATATAAATTATATATGCCTATATATAGCTTAATTTTTTTATTATTTGTATAGGAACGTCCCAGACCAGATTATGCAGCCAGAGCTAGTGATATTAAAGAAAACCCTATCACTGGGATTAATGAACCTTACTTCGATCCAAGACAACGAATACCAAGAATCCTGTCTGGTATTGCAGCAATTGTGATCATGGTATGTATTGCTAGTATACATCTACCACATTTGTTGTTGTAACTCCTGATATATTTTTATTGTATTTTATATATTGAAATAGTGTTTTATTGTAGGGTTAGGGTTAGGGTTAGGGTTAGGGTTAGAATTTCCACCACCTTTCTTGATTCTTTATTAGAAACCAGCTGCTCTTTTGTTGTTTCTGATCCCCAAACTGTAACATAGGCACTGTTATGGCTAGTGTTACAGGATTATTCTCATGCATACATACTTAGTGACACAATGAACATGCTCCACAAAGTTAAAACAGAAGTCATCCAGCATCATTGAGTGAAGTTATTGTTATGTTATGTTCCTCCAGGGCCATAGGCGGCGCATAGGGCAGAAACCATAGCTTTCCATTTCTGTCTTTGTGTTGCCAGGTCTTTCAATTGTTGCGTGTTGTTTAGGTTCATTGACATGCCTTCTCTATTAATGGTTCTTCGTAGAGTTTCTCTAGGTCTCCCTCTTCTTCTTACTCCAGGTGGCACCCAATATAGTGATTGCTGGGGAATTCTTAGGCTGTTCATTCTGAGAACATGGCCGATGTAAGTCCAACGCCTTTGTCTAATGAAGGAAGATGTATAGGTTTGTTTGCTTTCCTCTCTTATAGTAGTGTTAGATTTAAAGTCACTCCACTTAACATTCAGAATGGTACGTAGGCATTTGTTTTCAAAGGAGTCGAGTCTTTTATCTGTGGCTTTTGTGGCTTTCCAACTTTCGCACCCATATGAAGTTATTGACCAGAAAGATTATCTTTATATTTGTACGCAGACATGTGAGTGTTGAGGTTAGTTAGCGAACATACACTGTGAGCATGGCTACAGTGTCAAAAGGTACATCAATGGGTCGATATGATATAAGCAATGCATTGAGTGACCTCGTCCACTCAGAAGATTTTCAAAACTGTAAATTATGGTTACTCTCAAGACTGAAAGAGATTAGAACATCCTGTAATGAGAAACATAATAGATATATGAAGAGAAAATTGAACTGAAGCTGTGAGCTACCACAATCTGACAGATTTATTTTAAGGTGGGATTCAGAGTACCTATGGACTAGTCCGGTTTGCGCTGATGATAACCATCACCAATAGCTTGCAGAAAGGTAGGATAACTTCACAAAAACTTTACTAGAGATATTGAAGAGTTAGGTGAAGTAGGAAAACATGCGGAGATCATAATGAGCAGACCATACTAAATCAGTTCCAACTGTTTATGTACTATGCTAAAAATTGTCCTAATATTTTTAAAACTCAACATATAGAATTGTTTCATGTACTATATGTAATTATGTAATTATGAATTGGTTTTAATTTCACATCAGTAATTAACATAATTTTATTTCCTTGCTGTTTGTCTTTACAGATGTTGTTGGTGCTCATTTTTATTGTTGCAGTCATCATGTATCGAGTACTCATCAGTATACCTCTGTTTGAGAACAAGAATCTACGACCAAAAGCTTCAACTATTGCCAGCATGTCTGCTGCAGTTGTCAATCTTGTAATTATCATGACGCTTGGTCGAGTGTATGAGAAACTTGCCCTCAAGTTAACTCAGTGGGGTTAGTGCATACATATGTTCACCTTTAATTCCCTCATTCTCTCTGTTTCTAATACTTTACTTCTCTATCATTTCTTCCTGTTTGATGTTTAGCTTTGTAGATGTATATGAAAATTTAACTTGCAAGATCAAGTTGTTTTTGGCGAAGATTGTAAAATATATTCACACTGATCGATAAAATAAAAATATATATGTGAGGAGGGAGGAATTTTAGACTTGCGAATTTCACTCTAGTCTATCACACATGTGTGGCTAACCTCCAAAAAGTAGGAACGGAATGCAGAAGGCAACACTGTGAACTTTCATGGGTGCCATAAGTGGTGACTAATTTTAAAGAGGTTTGGATGTAAATTTGGCTGTCCAATCCCATAGGTCACTGTGACAAAAAAGTCATGCTGAAGTTTGATTATCAAGCTAAAAGATGCAGACACTGCAACAAGCTGTAAACCATAGCACAATGTATTCTATTTTATGGAATATACCCTACTAAATGCAGGATTTTAGAATGGATGCAGAAAAAGGATTCAGTAAATAGAATCACTTTATTAAGGTTAAAAACATATTCTATTGGTGAAGATGACGCTGCAGCACTATATGATAATACATTTTCAATATGTATTGGGGTAGATGATGATGGTGAAATAATCCCTTTAGCTGTGAGCAAGTAGCTCTTGACAGCCCATAATCTTTCTGGCAAAAACCTAGGTTCTTCTCTTTTTTGCTATTGAGGCAACACCAAGAATCATATAAGGTCTCAAAGGCATGAATGTTTGAGGGGGGAGGGGATTTATGGACGCATGTTAATCCCCAAAAGGAGGCATTCCAGTGCAACATTATCCTAGGATTATCATGTCCTGCCAGAAGCACAGAAGATACTGGACCAACAATCTCACCATTCTAAAGTCAGATTTGTTAACCAATCCACAGTGATGGCATATCAGCATACCTCATCACCAAGGAGTCTGCCACAGAAGAGTAAAGGTGCATTTCATTGTCTGCTGGCCTGCATCTCTTCATAGAGATTATTTGATAGAAGATAAAGAGTAAGAACTTTGTAAGAAAATGTGACAGTTATTATTTTAAACAGATGACTGGTTTTCAGCCTATCCTCCAACTTTCCATAGTCTTCTCCTATGACTAGAAATTCAGATTCAGAACACCTATTAAATCAAATTACTTTTTATTGAAAACTATCATCTTTATACCAACACTATACTTCCAATGCCAGACTTGGTAATTGACATCTACACATAAGAGAAAGATCAAAACCTGTGAAATTAAATGTATAAGGAAGGCTATTGAAGTCACCAGACTCAATAAAATGCGCCATGAGAATATCAGAAAGATAATAAATATCACATCGTGCATCAAATATATAGAGAGACAGCAGATAAAATGGTTTGAATATTTCATGAGGATGAATTATTAATTTCCCATGAGAACTTATAACAAGATAGAATCAGAATACAGAGCTAAGGGCAGACCCCTAGGAAAAGATGGATAGACAAAAATCGAGACCATACTGAATAAATATGACTACACATCGACTAGAACAATACACCTGGCTCCGGAATACAGACTACATCTCCTTCACAAACCCCTACGCTCAACAGCACATATGGAAGTTGCAACAACACCACCTGGGTATAAACAATAGACATTTGAAAACTAGAAACATGGTAGAAAAAAAAAAGAATACAAGCAAGCATTATAATTTCTATTAAAATAACTGTACTGTTCATGTAGTACATATTGCCTACTAAAATGGGAAAGATACAGAGAAAATTTGCATGGTACCTGCACAAGGATATTAAAATACC
Organism: Meghimatium bilineatum; assembly: GCA_034231615.1. Taxonomy (NCBI): domain Eukaryota; kingdom Metazoa; phylum Mollusca; class Gastropoda; order Stylommatophora; family Philomycidae; genus Meghimatium; species Meghimatium bilineatum. The sequence continues at coordinate 41,843,502 of CM067300.1, forward strand.
AGTAAAAAGTACTTCTTATGATGATGTATGATTCTTACAATCACTGATACTAATCACGTTACTCCAATTTGATTATATTAGAGTTTTTTACCATCTTTGTCTTCTTCTTAAGTTCGCCTAGAACATGTATATAGCATGTCTGAACTTTTGTTTCTTATATAAACTTTGTTTTGTAGCTCGTACAGAGGTCCGTAGAGTTTTTAATCCACTGATGTTTCTCAGGGTCAGTGTATTTTTCTCAGCATTTCATATTCCAGACATTCCTGAAGAATATGCTCTGCTATTTGAGGTTCCTGTCCATATGTACATATGGTCTTGTTGCCAATCTTGAACTTTGTATACATATGGCTGCAGAGTTGGTTGTGGTCTGCTCTGAGGCGCAGAATGACAATTTGGTCTGGTTTGTTCGTAATTTGGTAGTCATCTTGTATTGGAGTTGGCTTTCTAATTGCTTTCATCATATCTTTCTTTTGATGCTACGTTATTGGTACATCTGGTTGATCATCGGCAGCTCCCTCCTTAGCCAGTCAATCCGCTTTTTGATTTCCAGGTATTCCACAATGTGATTTTTGCCATCTAAAAAATGGAGATTGTTGTTAACTGAATCACAGCCTCTAAGTAGCAACAGTATTGCATGAGGGTGTTGCAATATTTCTAGGGGGAACAAAGATAACAAAGATGAATGTATTACAGTTTGTCTGTATAATTGAAAAATTCATAAAATGTAAGATTTTAGCAAACCAATACAGTTTAACAAAACAAATGCTTGTATTTTATTTTCCAGAAATGCACCGAACACAGACTGAATTTGAAGACCAGCTGACATTCAAGGTTTTCATTTTCCAGTTTGTCAATTTTTATTCTTCCATCATTTACGTTGCTTTTTTCAAAGGGAAGTAAGTACAAATTACTATAATTTTGTACATTGTACTTTTGTAAACTTATATCATTTTTAGAAGTTCTTTTTCACAGTGCGCTGCAACAATTGGCATATCAAAGTTTATTTTTAAGTCCTGAGATAGCCAGTGTGTTGCTGAGGTCTGAAAGGGGAGAAAAGAATAACAACCCCGTTTACCTATCATGTGTGTCATAAGAGGTGATTAAGAAGGTTGTGAGATGGAGTTGGCTGTCCCATCCTGTATAGGGCCTTATGGTCAAAGTAACTCAGATACTATGCTGAAGTTAAAGGTGTCAGGAGAAAGGGTGCATATATCACAACAAAGTTGTAAACCATGACACAATGCATTACATTCTCTGGGTTACATCTTGCTAATCTGCAGGAGTTTGCACGCAAAAGAATAAGATTAAATCCTGAGATGAAGTCAATTGTAAGATTGCTGGCAAATGTTCATCTTTCAAATCTGTCACTGAAACTGTCTTATTGGGAGCCACAATAGTTACTTAGTGGATATATTACACTATGTGGCTCATGTCACACAAGAATTGAATACAGAAGTAGAGGGATAATATTTACACAGTAACTGAGCAAGGGCAGTGGAAAACAAATATTGTCTATCATTATGTAACTCCAGATCACTGTTACTGGAATGAGTCATGCAGCAGACATGTGAACTATTCTGGTTGCATGATACCATGCTTTGCTGGTGGGCCTCTCTGCCTGACATCTCTGACTTCAGCACCTGTGCTTGCTTGGGCAGGATTGTGACCATGCTCGATATTGGGTTGGCCCGAGCAATCTTAGTTTCTAGCCTCTGTTGGCTGGACTAAACCCCCATCTCCATGTCAAGGAGTTGGCCTCAATGGGGGTCTGACACAACAGATTAATCTGGCACAACAGATTAAACAGTCATGTAAATAGACTAAGATTGGTCCCATCACCACTGTGCCCTTGTGGGCAGGCAGTACAGACCGCTGAACATATCCTGCAAGACTGCAATACACTAAACCAGGTAAGGGAAGAACACTGGCCCACAGAGATGGATATCCACAGAAATGTATGGGAGTACTGAGCTTTCAAATACAGTAGCATTTATTAAGAAAACAAGACTTGCTGTGTAGACATGTCAAACTGCGAACGAGAAGAAGATGAAGAAGAAGATTGGAATGAGTGAATGTGATAGTGTTTAACAAATATTGTAACCATTGAACCACAGAAATCATTTGTTTGTTCATTTATTTATTAGAACCATTATCATTACGCTTCAATCAATAGATATTTGTGCTGTTATCTCATTCAGACTGATAGAAATTGAAAATTGGATAATGAAGCTTTGCGAATATTTAAAAGCACATAGGAAAATCAATGTTTCAATTAAAGAGTCTTTATCAATAATGCAACATAGCACTCAGTACCTAAAGGACAACACTGCTTATGATCACTATTCAATAATAAATGAATACATAAATCACAAAAATAGAGAGATGAAGGTGGAGCAAAACAAGCAGAAAATTGACAGGACACATCAGGATAACTACATATAGAACATTGACAGAACACATCAGGATATCAACACTTTAAAACATTGACAGAACACATTAGGATATCTACACATAGAATATTGACAGAACATATCAGGATATCTACACATAGAACATATCTACACATAGAACATTGACAGAACACATCAGAATATCTACAAATAGAACATTGACAGAACACATCAGAATATCTACAAATAGAACATTGACAGAACACATCAGAATATCTACACATAGAACATTGACAGAACACATCAGAATATCTACACATAGAACATTGACAGAACACATCAGAATATCTACACATAGAACATTGACAGAACACATCAGAATATCTACATATGGAAATGAAAGATATTAAGACTGAAAGTCCATGATGTACTAAATTGATGGCATACAATTCTGGCACACAATTCCATGCAACATTTGGGACATGTTTGATAAAAATTTGGGACATTTATGATAAAAAATTTTGTGTCTGTGTGTTTGTTGTTCTGTCCTTTCAGGCAGCACATTTTCTCCAAGCCTCTGAGATTTTATTCTTTTTGTTAATGCAAGCAACTTTACTTGTGTTGTTGTGCGACACTGAATGACTTTGAGCAATAGATACTCAGGATGTTGTGTCAGTTGAAGTTCTCTAGAGACATTTTGAGAGGGTCCTTAAAGTTTTTCTTCTGTCCACCGCCATCATTTTTCTTTGGGGAGCTCACCATACATCACCTGTTTTTAGATGTATTTGTCAGGCATGCGCACAACATGTCCAAGACATTTCAGTTGGGTCTTGTTCAGCATTGTATGAATGCTTGGGATGTTGGTTCTAGTGAGGACGAGTATTGTATGAATGTTTGGGATGTTGGCTCTAGTGAGGACGAGTATTGTATGAATGCTTGGGATGTTGGTTCTAGTGAGGACAAGTATTGTATGAATGCTTGGGATGTTGGTTCTAGTGAGGATGAGTATTGTATGAATGCTTGGGATGTTGGCTCTAGTGAGGATGAGTATTGTATGAATGCTTGGGATGTTGGCTCTAGTGAGGACAAGTATTTTATGAATGCTTGGGATGTTGGTTCTAGTGAGGACTTGAGTATTGTATGAATGCTTGGGATGTTGGCTCTAGGGAGGACAAGTATTGTATGAATGCTTGGGATGTTGGCTCTAGGGAGGACAAGTATTGTATGAATGCTTGGGATGTTGGCTCTAGTGAGGACGAGTATTGTATGAATGCTTGGGATGTTGGTTCTAGTGAGGACAAGTATTGTATGAATGCTTGGGATGTTGGTTCTAGTGAGGACGAGTATTGTATGAATGCTTGGGATGTTGGCTCTAGTGAGGATGAGTATTGTATGAATGCTTGGGATGTTGGCTCTAGTGAGGACGAGTATTGTATGAATGCTTGGAATGTTGGCTATAGTGAGGACTTCAGTATCAGATACTTTATCGTGTAATTTTATCTTAAAAAGTTTGTAGGTATGGCATTTGTGAAAGTGTTTTAACGCTCTGGCATATCTGCTGTGCACTGTCACGGTTTCACACATGTATAGCAAGGCAGTGAACACAATGGTGTGACAGACCTTTAATTTTGTTGCGAGGCTGATTCCCTTTCATTCCCACATATTGTCTCGCAGCCTGACAAATGCAGCAGTCACCTCAGAGATTCTGTTCTGACTTCAGCATCAATTACATCAGCCCTGGAGAGATAACTACCAAGATAAGTGAATCTGTAAACTGGTATGAGACAATTGCTATTGACCTTAATAACTGGACCATGATACTGTTCACTGGGACAGGGTTGAAACATTACCTCTGTTTTCTTGGTGTTGATGGTCAAGCCAAACATATCACAAGCTGTAGAAAACCTGTCCATGCTGTCTTGCATATCTTTTTCAGAATTAGCAGTGAGTGCAGTCCTCAGAAAACAGCAGATTTGTGATTGCTAGAAAAAAAATTAATAATGCCTAAGAACCAATTTCTTCTGTGTTCACTCTCAAACTCCTGCAGATTAGCAGGACAAAGTCTAGAGAATGGAATGCATTGAATCATAATTTACAAAGTGGCTTTGATAACTGCACATTTTGGACTGAAACTTCCAACTTCAGCACCACTTTTGAGTCACTTTGTACCTCTATGGATGGAACAACTAACCCCCACCCCAAAATCTTTACTTATTTACCTATTACAGCATATATGGCAGGTCACGGTTTCACTATTCTTTTCTTCACTTTCAGACCTCACAACACTAGCATGATTAACTACCGGTATTTAAACTTCATACTGTCCCATTATGTTGTTAGATAAAACTACATAAATAGAGCATGTAATATATATACTTCAGGCAGTCTTATTATGTTATTAGCTATACATAAATAGAGCCTGCAATATATAAATCCATATTTTAAAACAATTGTAAAAGTTTCTTCCAATATTGTATTACCTAGGTTTGTAGGATATCCTGGACATTATAATACATTTTTTGGGCTTAGAAGTGAAGAGGTAAGATCAATTTTTACTTCATTGTTTTGTCTTACTCATACCTGTTTCATTTATTGCCCATTTATTTTATTTCTGGTTTCATTATTTTTGTTATTTTCAACACAATTTTTTCCACATTATACTTTAGCATTTATTCTGAAACTCTTGCTGGATCTCTCTTGTTCCTAATATATTTCCTTAAAGATGTAGTCTAGAGAATTAACGTCTTGTGTGTCAATTTTTTGTGTGGTATCTATCAACTGACTCAACCAAACTCCTGCAGAAGTATCTAATACATTCAGTGGTTTATCAATTTCATTGGTTGATTGACATCTATAACCATACCACTATTAGGCCAACTATGTGTTGCAACCTGTTTAACAGTATTGCCTGCACTGCACACTGGCCTCATTAATTAAGTTGAATGGTACTCTCTATCAGCAATGCTTGACTTTTTTTCAGATATCTTATCACTGTTGACTTGATTTACCTGACTTATTACCTTGTGTTGTAGTTCTTTTCTGTGCACTGGGATAGGACAGTTGTAAATCCACAAATGATCATCTGTCACTCAGTTTATTATTGGCAACTGTGATGGAATTTGTTCATCTACATGTGACGTCCCAAGTCAACCAAGTCTCATGAAAATAGTACCAAGAAGAATAGTGTTAACTCTTTATCTATTGTTAGCTGCTGCAACCGCCACTTGAAGACCCACTACACATGAAGGTAATCCAAGAATTCTCCATTTCTGTGGTGTCTTCTGAATATAGGTCTACAATATACCGGTAGGTCAACAGGTAAATCATTATTGAGACAAAAACTGACATGTGGCTAACAACGCAGACCACATCATCATTTTTTTTCCTGTGTTATTTCTGCATAAATGACAAGATAACTGGAGACAACATCTAAGATTGGACTAGTCATTATTATTCTACTCCTATCCACATCATCAACTCTTTATCTTTAGAAAAGAAATTACTGAGTTTCGAGAACAAATGTCTTCATAGGATAGGATAACTAACACCCATTTGAGTGAATTCAAATCGAATGATAAAATCAGAGAAGAGACACATCAAAATTTCATCACAGATGTTATCAGAAAATGCCATTGGTCCTACATCGCACATATCCTATGCAGAGACACCAACAGAATACACCACCAATCTCTTGAATGGATACCTACAGGCAAAAGAGCAAGGGGTAGACCAAAAGAAACACTCAGAAGAACAATACTTAGAGAAAGTAAAACAACCAATATTCATACTATTCAAGAACTGCACAGAATAGTTTTGAACAGACAGAATTGGAGATATCTGACCTCTGCCCTATGCACTAACTTCAGCACAAAAGGAAAATGAATGAATGAATCCACATCATCAAAGATTGAAATCATTGGAGGATTGTGTGTTGCCACATCCAATGCAGTACATCCATTACTCTGAAAGGTTATGGGTTTTATGAATATGTTGGACATGAGCTCATGGACAGCTGAATCATCAAACAATCAATCATGAATATGAATGGATTTATTAGAAAATGTATTGCACCATCTACTTCATTTTTATAGTCTCATACATCATATTACAGTATCTCATACATCATATTACAGTATCTCATACATCATATTACAGTATCTCATACATCAAATTACAGCATCTCATACATCATATTACAGTATCTCATACATCATATTACAGTATCTCATACATCATATTACAGCATCTCATACATCATATTACAGTATCTCATACATCATATTACAGTATCTCATACATCATATTACAGTATCTCATGCATCATATTACAGCATCTCATACATCATATTGCAGTATCTCATACATCATATTACAGTATCTCATACATCATATTACAGCATCTCAAACATCATATTACAGTATCTCATACATCATATTACAGTATCTCATACATCATATTACAGTATCTCATACATCATATTACAACATCTCATACATCATATTACAGTATCTCATACATCATATTACAGTAACTCATACATCATATTACAGTAACTCATACATCATGTTACAGTATCTCATACATCATATTACAGTAACTCATACATCATGTTACAGTATCTCATACATCATATTACAGCATCTCATACATCATATTACAGCATCTCATACATCATATTACAGCATCTCATACATCATATTACAGTATCTCATACATCATATTACAGTAACTCATACATCATATTACAGTAACTCATACATCATATTACAGTATCTCATACATCATATTACAGTAACTCATACATCATGTTACAGTATCTCATACATCATATTACAGTAACTCATACATCATATTACAGTAACTCATACATCATATTACAGCATCTCATACATCATATTACAGCATCTCATACATCATATTACAGCAACTCATACATCATATTACAGTATCTCATACATCATATTACAGTAACTCATACATCATATTACAGTATCTCATACATCATATTACAGTATCTCATACATCATATTACAGTAACTCATACATTATATTACAGTAACTCATACATCATATTACAGCATCTCATACATCATATTACAGTATCTCATACATCATGTTACAGCATCTCATACATCATTTTACGGCATCTCATACATCATATTACAATACCATAACTCATACATCATATTACAGCATCTCATACATCATATTACAGTATCTCATACATCATGTTACAGCATAGAATGCATCATGTTACAGTAACTCATACATCATATTACAGCATCTCATATATCATATTACAGTATCTCATACATCATGTTACAGCATCTCATACATCATTTTACGGCATCTCATACATCATATTACAATACCATAACTCATACATCATATTACAGCATCTCATACATCATATTACAGTATCTCATACATCATGTTACAGCATAGAATGCATCATGTTACAGTAACTCATACATCATATTACAGTATCTCATACATCATGTTACAGCATCTCATACATCATTTTACGGCATCTCATACATCATATTACAATACCATAACTCATACATCATATTACAGCATCTCATACATCATATTACAGCATCTCATACATCATATTACAGTATCTCATACATCATGTTACAGCATATCATGCATCATATTTCAGTAACTCATACATCATATTACAGCATCTCATACATTATATTTCAGTAACTCATACATCATATTACAGCATCTCATACATCATATTACAGCATCTCATACATCATGTTACAGCATCTCATACATAATATTACAGTAACTCATACATCATATTACAGTAACTCATACATCATATTACAGTATCTCATACATCATGTTACAGCATCTCATATATCATGTTACAGTATCTCATACATCATTATTTTCACCACCATCAATTTTGTCATTTACAACAATTAGGACATGATCTTTGCAAAATCTCAGCATGGAAGTGGCATAAGAGGTTGCAATTAGTACTTTCCAAGCTACCACTTTCAGTTCCACTACTATCTCAGTCATCATCATCATCATTAAGTGCCGTCTCCACATTGAAGGCTGTAACAGATCTCCATCTTCTGTCTCTTGTTTTGGTGGTTCACTCTACTAGACTGTAACCTCTCCAAATCCATGATATTTCCCTCCCACTTGTATCTGTCAACCACTTGACTATATCAGTATTCCAGGACAAGATATAGAACTATTTCTACCTTCTGAGGAGCATGATAACCTAGTTGATAATGAACTTGCTTGCTATCACCGGGTTACAGCATGCCAGGTTTGAAACTATGTTCAGACAAAAAAAATTTGGGTTGTGATTTCTCATATGATGTGACTGTTCCTCCAGTTGACCCAGCTTTAAATGGGTACCTGACACATGGGTTGGGGAATGCTGTATCTGCAAGGAAGGGAACTGGCCACCCCACCTAATAGTTACTGCTGCTTAGTACTTGAAAAGTTATCTTCAATCCCGATGGCAGATTGCTGCCATGGAATCTACCATTACCACATTTTACAGTGTACCTCCATGTTATTGTTCATTGAGTTTTGTTCCTTTTAGACTCTGTTGGTGTTAAAATGAGGGATATCTTTGCTAGTTTATTATGACTCATTACACTCATGATGTAAGCAATGCTATATAAGCAGGACCAGCAATAAGATGTGATGAAGCTGAATTCATTATGGCAAATATGGATGTACTACAAAGGGATGAAGAGATGGCTTCTTCTTCTTTCGTTCACTTGAAACATGTCTATATCTGTAATTCTGTCTCCTTAATAAAACTCACTGTCTTTTGTAGTTCATACAGTGTCCCATAGAGCTTTGATTCCAGTGTTGTTTCCTCTGGCCAATATGTCTGCCTCAGCGTTTCATGCTCAGAACACTCTTGAAGTATATGTTTGGCACTCTGTGCTGCATGTACACATGGCCGTGTTGCCAATCTTGAACTTTGTATACATGTGACTGCGGAGTCGGTTGTGTCCTGTTCTGAGATGTAGAATTATAACTTGTTCTGATCTGTTCATAATGTGATAGTCATCTTGTGTTGGTGTTTGTGGCTTTCTTATTGACTTGATCATCTGTTTTTTCTGATGGTAGGTGATTGGTATATCTGGTTGGTCTTCGGCAGCACCTTCCTTAGCCAGTTGGTCTGCTTTTTAATTTCCTGGTATTCCACAGTGAGAGGGTATCTACTGCATGGTTACCCTATACTGGTAAGACAATTCGCTAAGTAGTTTTTTCAAGTCTGTTAGTTTTCCAGACTGGAGAGCTTGAAGCACTGACCTTGCATCTGTCAGGAATACCACAGGCTGTAGGCCAGAGTTGGAGTTCAGCAGTTTTTTAGCTGCCACAATGATTGCCTGGATTTCTTCATCATAATTATTGCAGAATTTTCCTGTCTGTGTTCTGATTGTATCTCTAGGCTTGTGTGGATATTCTATATATACACCTGCACCTCCATTCCCCACAGCACTCCGTGCTGACCCATCTGTGTACACTCTGACCCATATATCTTGTGGATATTCCTCATCCAGGAAACTGAGGGTGACTGTCCTTCGCTGCACACTGTTCTGTTCGTCCTCGCTTAGTATTCCTTTCACATGGGTCTGAATGCATATTGGTACTCCATGGCTTTCACTCCACGGGGTCTGTTCCGGCACAGACCTTAAGGGGCTGTCAACTTCAGGTAGGTCTGTAAGTTGTCTACGGAGTCGTTTAGCTTGATGGATAAAGCTGCTCCTTTTCAGTCGCCCCATTGCTAGATTTTGGAATCTTTCCTTCATTGGATGACTAGGCATACACTGAAATTTTTCTGCTTGAATTAGTACTTTTGTGTCTCTGCCATCGCCAAGTGTTTGCATTCTTCCCAAGAGATGGCTGAAAGAGACAATGTTCATGCTCAGAGAATGATAAAAATGGCACCAAGGGAGAAGGATGAAAATACATCCTCTCTGGAAAGATCTGAAGAATGCACAACCAACAACTGTCTAGTGTACCAACCTTATACACAATTAAATGTCTGATGGATTATTTATAGGAATGCCCCAGAGCTGTGATTTTGGTTCCTAATAAAGAATCAAGGAGAAACATTATACTCATGGCTTATGCAAGCCATCTGTGACCAAATTGTTAGAATGTTGGTTGCAAAATTACAATGGAGTGGGATTGAATCATAGTAAACACTGGATTTTGTTATTTATAAAAATTCATATAGATTTGAGAATTTTACATAACATTCATTCTTTTAAAAATTGAAATTGCATCTTTTACATGGTATATCATAATGGCAGCTATAAAGAAACAGTTTTTGTTGCCAGATCCTATAAAGTCTTTCCTAAACTTCTTAACAGGAAAGATTGTAATGAAAGAAGAGTCAAACTTCAATTTGTGCACTGTCTTTGTTTCTCATATTCTTGATGAAGTCTTTGCAAGTAAAATGATCCATTAAAATACTCTTGTAAATCTTAATTGCAATCTTCATTTCAACTTTTTCAGTGTAATAATGGAGGGTGTCTTATAGAACTTGCTCAGCAGCTTGGAGTTATCATGATAGGAAAGCAGATTATCAATAACGCACAAGAAATAATTGTTCCGTAAGTATTTCTGAAAGTCCAGAAATTTTGAAATTATGATACATCTGATTGTATTACTTGCTTAATGTACCTAATTATTGTCAAAGGGAGTGAATATAAATAGATATCCCCCATATGGATGTGGAAAGCAAGGGGAAATTACCATATTATTCTCTAAAGAAGAAAGTCATGGTGACACACAGAAGTAGGCCTAGAGTACTTAGTGTTAATGTTGCAATGTGGAATGCCAGATCATTAGCGCAGAGTGGTAAATTAGACAACATAAAACAAGAAATAGAAAGAATGATCGTGAATATCTTAGGAATGAGGGAAATGAGATGGACTTGGGCAGGAGAATGTGTATGCTTTTGCCTTTTACATATTCACACTGCTTATCCCAAATTTATGTTTTTACTTCACTTCCTAATTTCTTTATATATGCCAGTTAGATGAAAATTGAAAACACAGTAATGAAGTTCTGCTAATCACTGGAAACAGAAAAACAGGCACAAGTTGATGTTCGACCAGAAAGCATTTATCAAGAACATAACAGAGCACATGACAAGTACAGGATAACACTGCCAGTGATCACATCAAAAAGCTAACTGAAAGTATATAAAACTTGTGTGTCAGTGAATCATGGACTTTGTGCAGTTTACAAAAGAAAAGAAGGAACGCATTTTCTCAATCACTTCTTAAGGCTTATAGTTTTAATATTCATAAACTTTAAAATAATTGAGAGCTGACAAGAACAAGGGACATAATTTGAGGACTTAACCACATACCTAAGAAATACAACTATCCACCAGAAGATCGGATACCATAATTCCTTTCAAGTACTCTCACCAGGGTTATAAATACATCTCCCAGTAGTCCATCCATTATTGAAATCATTTCTGAAATGCCTTATTGGGAATAAAGTTCAGCTAGATGGACTGTTATGTTCTCATGACTCAAATCAGGTATTTTACAGTAGATATTTTAAGCAATGGGAACAATAAAAATCACAAGGAAGAGAATATTGATCATATCAATTGTTGATAAATTATACAATGTTTTAATAAATTGTTCACAATAGTTCAATGTACTAGTGAACTGTGTACATTGCCACACTTTGAAATAAAGTCATAATTCATCATGAATGTATTTTTCATAAAATATTGATTTAATTAAATATGTTTTTGAACAGTCTTTCAATGTGTTATATTGATATTCATATCTGTTTTAGGAAGCTAAAAGGTTTTTGGCATCGTTTTCAAACACATCTCAACAAAGTTGTTCAACGCACAAGATGGGAAGATGATTATGAATTAATAGAAAATGAAGGCTTGTTTCAGGAGTATCTGGAGATGGGTATGTACGCAGATTAAATTTGATCACTTGAAACTATATTATTTATCCTAATCTATTAGCAGAATATCATTATCTTTCCTCTTGTAGCTCCAATAGAGGAATGTCATTATTTCTACTAATGTATTTAATTTTTCAAAATAATTTTTTTTTTTTACAGTGATTGTGTAAGATTTCTCTTTTGGAAACATATCCAATTCAGGACGTGGCTATCAATCCAAAATTTTTTGGCTGTAGTTATTTTCTAGGCAATATAAATATGTTCAGTAGTTTGCCAGTGCTTTCTGAACAGTCCGGATGCCCAATTGACAGTGGCGGGGATCGAACTCCATACTGTGGCCATCACAGACGGGCCCTATACCACTCCACCACAAAGCCAGACAATTTCTCTTACAAGATAAACTTGCTATATCTTCTCTTATTCACATCTTATATAATACACATGACCATCATGTCAATCTTCTTGCAAATCACAAAAAGCTGATTTGTTCAGTGTGTATGTAGTGCAACAATGCCACATGACAGACATTTCTTCTAAAAATGTTCTTGCATATGCATAAACAGTTCAGATGGTGGTTTAGACACCTACAAATTGGCAGGCTCAAACTACTTGAGCTCAAATCACCTTTTTATGCCTGCAGTTGTAAATTTTTTGACAAATTCTCTGCACTGCTATATTATTTTAGGGGCTGTGTAGGCTGTGCATTTGTGCAGCTTAGAGGAAATATAGGATATGGGGTAATAAAGTGTTACAAAAGGCAAAATTTATGTTTTTACCAACAGACCTATTCTCCAGGAAAGAATACATGTCATAAAAAACAAATCACTAATTTGTTTGATAAGGAACTTTTACTCGAAATGCCAATTTAGTCTGTTTTTTGTGATTTGCAATACATTATTTACCCTGTTTGAGGATAAAGTTTAAGGGAAGAGAGCAAGAGGTAGGCAGAGATACAAATGGGAGAGAACCTGTACATCCCATGATGGACAGTTTACAGTCTAACAGAGTGCACCACCAAAATGAGACGGTGGATGTTGGAGGTTTGTTGCAGCCAATCTTCGTTATGGAGATGGCATTTAATGAAGATTTACCCTGTTTACTCACATGCCAATGCAGAAGATCTCACTAATCTGAAGGTCTCACTATTGGCCTATCAGACCAACCATTCTGCAACAGTAAACTCACAGTAGTGTGACATACCAATATAGTCAGGCTTTCTTCATGTAAAAGCCTCATAACATTTCATCTGTACAATAATGTTACATAAGTGATGCAACATTCAGAGAACCTAGCATTGCACATCACGCTGGGGGAGTAATCACATAGTTCTAACCATGACCATGGTCCTAGCTGTCAATGTTTACGTGGTACTCTGTAATAATGGTCAGATCCTCAGCAGCAAATGAATGTTGCTGATGTAAACCAAATCCAGTGCTGAATAGTTTTAGCAGCAAGGATAGATAACTTTCAAAACAAGAATGAATCTGCGATTGTCTTTCTGTAATGTTTATAGTAAATAACTAAACATGTGTGTGCTTTTTAAATTATTTAATCATGGGAGTGGGTCGACCATTTTGGCATCTATTGATGCTAAGTCACTGGTGTTGGAAAGAAGCACTGTGAATACATGACAACTCTCTGGGAGAGTCCAGAATCTGGTAAACTTATCAACCCTGCATAATTTGAAAGTCCACAGCAATGATGGTGAATGCACAACTGGCTGCACCACCCATTCTAGTGATCTCACAGAGCTGGGTTGTTATGGATGGACAACTGTGACAGGAAGGGATGTTTGGTAGGGGAGTTGAGACTGATGTCTCCAACTATGTATGCTGCAAAAAGGTAGAAAAACCACAAAACCTCTATGGGTACTTCCTCCCTCTGAGTTTTGTGTAGGAAACTTCTCAAAGCATTACATACTGATCAGAGTTGGTCTTCTTGGTATGAAATAAAGCTCTAGAGAAACTACCCCATTCAGTCAATCAGTCAGTTCCTCTTTTGCCAAGTTTGGCACATAGGGCAGATGTCATAGTTCTCCATGCCTGTCGGTCAGTTGCTAGGGATTTCAGGCCTTGTACATTTATGCCTGTTGATTTTAATTCATTCATTAATGTTCTTATGAGCCTTATTTTTGGTCTTCCTGTTTTATTTTCCTGTCTGATTCATTTTGTTTAGAACTATAACATCCGTTACAGAAACACAGGAAGTTTTACAATAATAATTTGTTAAATCGACGATTAACGTATCCAAAATAATCAAGAACAGAAATATATGTCCGCCATCTTGACACTGGTAACTGGAACTACCCCATTGCACATATGAAATAACTCATAATCAGTCATAATTCCTGTGGATCAAAGCAGTAACAAAAAACCTATGTTTTCTGTTTTTGCAATTGATGGATGGGCACTTTAGTTATACAGTAAAAACTGAAACATCCATTATTATCTTTTTCGTTTTAGGAACAGGAACAATTATTTAAGTAGTGGAGTGGAAAGACATATTGTGTGTCTCATATATGGTGGTATTTAATACCTCTGATATTCTGTCATTCCATCACTTCTGTGAACAGCCTCTTTCTCTATTACCCATAAAGATATATTGTCAAATTCCATTATAACAACTTGGTCCAGATGAAATATTTATGTAATCATCAAAAATTTGCTATATACAGTATAAACAATAAAGAACAAATATATCAGTAATTGGGGATTTTGAAAAGTGTATTTAAATAAGGAAATGTGTTATAAGTATATGAGTTATAGAGGTATTTGTTATAAACATACGGTATGTGCTATAGAGGGATTTCACTGTATGAAATTTGTAATAAATGTATGCACTAAATGGGGGATTAGTTAGTTAGTTAGTCATCTAATTCCTCAACTGTCCTTAGTCACCTTTATGCCTGAAAAGAAAACAGTGGCTCTATTCTTTGCAGTCCATGCCCCTGTTGTCATATTGTGAAATGAAATCATACAACATAATTCATTGTCATAGAGAAAATCAATAATCCCATTAGCCAGTTTTAACTAATTATTTCTGACAAACCACTAAAACAGCCAGTTAAGTAGAAACTTTCTGCTGATAAGATGCAAAAATTTTCATTTTTCTAGTTACTTCTAAATATATTACGGCAGGATAGAAAAACCATATGTAGGCAAAGAGTTAAGATGTACATAAAATAATGTGAGAAATAACAATCATAAATTTATAACAATATTTATTCAACATTTTTTCACAGTTCTTCAGTTTGGATTCATTACCATATTTGTGGCAGCCTTCCCACTTGCACCATTGTTTGCACTTCTTAACAATTGGGTGGAAATTCGTCTTGATGCCCACAAATTTGTGTGTGAGACTCGCAGGCCAGTGGCAGAAAGGGCACAAGATATTGGTGTGTGGTTTACCATCTTAGATTCATTAGCTCAATTAGCTGTCATCAGCAATGTAAGTATTGTTTTTACTCACTATAAAGTGTATTGTATGCAGTCTGCAAAAGATACTAAAGCAAAATGAATTAAACTAGTTACTAAAAACACTTACCGTACCTATGAATAAAAATATATAAAAAGTATATGAAAAAAAAACATACAATAAAACTACACAGGACAATTCTCAACGTGTCTGTCTAAATGGGACCTTTTTCAAAAGACAAATAACTAATAAACTAAACAATAATAAACATAGTAGATGACTGAAATTTTATCATATTTAAAAGATAAATTAATTTATCATATTTGATTTCCATTTCTGGGACATAGAAACATGGCTTGATAAAATTTCAGTCATCTATTTTGTGTATTACATAAAATAAATTGGATTGCATTAAACTATTCATATTTAGTTAATAAGTTATTTGTCTCTTGAAAAATGTCCCATTTGGATCGACACGCTGAGATTTGTCCTGTGTAGTTTTATTGTATGTTTTTTTCATAGGTACGGTAAGTGTTTTTAGTAACCAGTTTAATTTACTTTTCTTTACCATTTGTTCATTCGGTTACTGCGGCACCCTCCACTTTGTCAGACACCCTCCGACCATTTGGTTATTTATATCTGCAAAAGATACTAGTGATTCTTGATACTTGATTATGAACCAACATCACAACACTGGGGACATTCTCATAAATGTTCAGCTCATGTATCCATCAGTATCTCAGAGTGTATAAGCTGAGTGCACCACTCATTTGGTGATTGTGCATTCTTCAGATCTTTCTAGAGAAGAGTGCGCTTTCTTCCCTCTCTCTTATTCATACCCATTCTATTATTCTCTGAACATGAACATTGTCTCATTCTGCCTTCTCTAGTTCTCTAGTTCAAGTACCCAGGAAGTATCTTTACAGAAGGTGAACTACTTGATAGAAACATAGAAACAGTATGTCAAAATGCAAATTCTGTGACATACCAGCTGTCCCCTTTGCTATTATACCCAAAAATCAACATGGAAGTAAAGAAACAAATGATTAAGAGCATCTTTATACCAACACTATGCCACCAATGCCAGACTTGGCAACTGACATCTACACATAAGAGAAAGATCAAAACTTGTGAAATGAAGTGTCTAAGGAAGGCTATTGGAGTCACCAGACTTGACAAAATGTACAGTGAGAAGTTCAGAAAAATAATAGTTATCGCATCATGCATCGAATATATAGAGAAATAACACATCAAATGATTTGGACATCTTATGAGGATGAACAATCAACTTCCTATAGAAGCTTATAACAAGATGGAATCAGGATACAGAGCCAAGGGCAGACCTAGGAAAAGATGGAAAGACAACATCAAGACCATTCTGAACAAACATAACTACACCTCAACCAGAGCAATACATCTGACTCTGGAATGCAGACTACATCTCCTTCACACACCCCTATGCTCAGTGTGGCAAGTGTGGAAGCTATGACAGAACCACCACCTGGGGATAGACAATAGCCTTCTCTTGATCACTTTGTAGTGCATCCATAACTGTCTTAATTAACCCAGTTCTTTCTCTTCTTATTATTGAATCATTAATAATATCATTAATTGTCAATGCATTAGTACAATTGTTGCCTTGACCATATTTTACAAGAAATGTTGAAAATGGAAGGAGAAAATGCAAACGAAGAAAATACTGGATTGACAAAATCAAGGAATGGTCTTGTTATGATTTTTTTTTACTCTAATCCCAATGGACAGAGGTGTTTGGAAAGCTTTTTGTGCTGATGTCTACAATGTAGCATCCCTATGACCCTAACAGATTATGAGTCTTATTATGATTATGATTATTATTATTATTATTATCATTGACTATAACTCCTGCATGGTCTAGATAGCAGTGCAGCGTAATGTCCCTTGTACTGGTGCAGCGGAATGTCCCTTGTACTGTTGTGCTGGTGTTAAATAGAGAATTAATTTTACTGAGACAGAGATAAGAGCACCTATGATCTTGTCTAGCATACATTAATAGTAACTTTCACACAACTCACAATATCAATATTAGATTACAAGGGATTGTTAAATAGTAATGCCTCCTAATTTATAATTTAATTAAATAGTCAAGAAAATTGATATTTAATTGGAATGTAGATGTTTGTACAATTTAATATAGGCCCTAACTATTTTATGACAAATAGATGCATTGTCATCCATATAATGTCAGGAAGTTAGATTAGTGCAGTGTTTCACTGTGTAACTTATCAGTTGACCAGGAGACTTGAGATCAAGCCCACTCATCATTCATAGTTTAAAAGAGAAACTCATAAGTGGTTCATCCAGCAACCTAGACGGAAATGGGTACCAGGTTTCAGGCATTGCAAAGGTCAAGATGAGACCATCTCTTAAATTATAGCTATAGGTGACACTAGTCAAGCAGTAGGCCTATCACTAGCTTGACAAAAGCCACTTCCCCTAAAAATCAAAAGGCATAGAGGACTGACTTCATTGTACTTGTGTTACCCCACATGTACTCCGTCCCTCTCAATGAAGTGACACAATGCCTGCTGCAAGTACCACTGAAAGCATGTAACTTCAAAGCTTCAGGTCATAATCTAAATCCCAGAGATCTAAAGAAATTACACTTTATAAGCAAGACATTGCGAGCAGGATTTGAACCCATTACTATTTTAGTACAAAGTGAATGACTTAACTACCACACCGAGGAGATTCACCTGGCTAGGCAGCTAAGCATTAGGCCTAATGGTTTAAACTGTGTGCTATGATCCTGATTCATAACTCAACTTAACTTAATACCTGGAAGTGTTTCATTAAGTGATTCACTGTGAGGTTTTTATTGTTTTCTGCAGAAATGTTTTTTCTTTTATAGTTTTTTGTATCAAGAAATATTACTATTAAATATATTTACAGCCTACATTATTTTTTATTATATGTATATTTTATTATTATTTATTATTATTAGTATAAAATATTATTATTTTCATTAATTTTAATGTTTAAAATGTGTTTTTTAATTTTAAATTGTAGTGTAGGTCTATGTTTAAAAAAAGGTTAACGTTTTGACATATAATTTGTGCTTTGCAAACAACCACAACAAGAAATTGAATATGTAGTGGCATCATTGTTAAAATTATCCAGTTATAAAGACAGAAACATGTAATATACCAATATACCAGCAATAATTAAAAACGCACCACTTTGTATTAAGCATAGGAATTTTTTCTTTTGAATTTAAAATGCACAATTAAAATACATTTAAAAATCCGATCCATTTACAGACCAAAAAGTGCATTTTTATAACAAGTGAATAAATTCACGACCATCACCTAAGGAGTCTACACTAAGGTTAAAAAAAATGGCACTGTCAGTAAGTCAGAGACATCCTTAATTGCTTTGATGATCTAATAATGATCTATAACCTCCCCCCCCCATTAGTATCAATACAAGATACAAGTTTGGCATCTGCATGTCATGCTATTGCACAGTGTCTAAAAATATGTTTGGGGTATAAGATGCATTCTGCAATGATTGCTTTGTCAAAATCATGGACATCACTGATCACATGTTGGTGGACCCTTCTGTTCAACTCATCCCACACATGCTCAATCGGATTCGTCAGGAGAGAGTGCAGGCCAATCTAGTACACAAAAAGTTTGCTGAAGTAAGAAATTTCTGGTAATGTTCATTGTGTGAGACCTAGCATTATCTTGCTGAAATATTCTTAGATCTGGATAATTTTGGAAGAAAAGCACTACAATAGGCCCCAGTACTTGATTAACATAAACGTCAGCAGTAACGTTAACTCTGAAACATGAATGGGGGTATGGTAGCCATAGGAGAATCCACCACACATATGTATGCTTCCTTCTCCATATTTGTCATGCTAGACTACACATGCATCCGCAAATCTTTCTCCAGGATGAGGCCAGATGTGAATTCTCTGATTTGTAAATGACACATTAAGCCGGCTTTCATCAGAGAACATTGTTGATCTCCATTCTGCCCTTGGCCAACAAATATTGTGTTGGACCCAAGCAAGTCTATAGACCCGGTGACATCTAGTAAGGATACTACAAATGCTGGGACATCTATTTTGCAAGCCAATATAGTGAATTCTCTGTCGTACTGTCATTGTGCTAACAAGTCTCCTAGTACCAGATGTAAGAGCTGCTGTCTGAGTTGCTATAAGGAAGCGGTCGCGCAGATGCATCAATTGAATTTGACGATCTTGAGCTACCGTTGCTACACAAGGTTGACCAGACATTGGAATGTCATTGGTTGTACCTGTAGCCAGATATATCTTATTCAGCCTCACTATAGTGGAATGGTCATAACTAAAATGTCTTGCAGCTTCTCTGGTCACCATACGACTCCTCAGCTAACAACAGCCTGCTATCATGCTTGTGACAAAGGTCGAGGCATCGCAAACACAAAAAACCACAATTTTTAATGAAAAAAAAAGGTGGCATTTTACTCTCTGAAACTTTACTAATGTGTATGTAACATTTCAACTTGATTCGACTAGTAATATGGCTAGAATTCAGCAATTTGATGTTTTGTACACGAAGCACACAAAATTGGAATAAAACATTACATCCACAACAAAAAGTAAAAACATTAAAGTTAACTGTACCTACACATTGTTGTGGTTTGAAAATCACTCATTGAAATAAATAATTCAAGGGTGAAAATAGGTCATGCTTTTGTTGTGTTTTTAATTATTGTTGATATTTATGGGCATAGTGTTTAATTATGTTTGTTGTTCATAGGAAATCTAAACTTGAATATCAGGATAGACTACTTTTGAAAAAAAAACATATTTATTATTCAATCTCAAACCTGACTTTAAACTTCCTATTCTAATTTATATGCATAGCATACATGTTTTTAAATATGTGCAAGAACCTGATAGAAGTGCCAAGTTAGATTTTAAATAATTCATGTAACCATATGAAATAAAATAGTTATAGGCCCTAGGCCCTACACATTAGAAACACGAGTAGGCCTACACTAAAAAATATTAGGAAACATAATGTCATTACTACACATCAAAAAATGTTCAGTAACTCACAAAGTAAATTACATTTTTATCACTGCATAGGCATAAGGCCATATGCATGCTAGAAGTAATGTGGGCTGATTATTAAAATTTTGATTGAAACAATTCTTATATTAATATAAATAATACAAATGACCAAAAAATATAGGCATTCAGTGGTTAAAATAGATTACCAGGGGTATTTGATTGTGTGTCAAAATAGTTGGTAATAATATCTTTCAATAAACTTTTTTTCTGATGTGTTTTAATTATGGTATTGATAATTAATAATTACAAATCAAGCTCAGTCATTTTGATATTACAAGAGACAAGGATTAGACCCTATACCATACATAAAATAATATTTGAGTCTCTTGGTAGTAGGCTCTAGTTATTATTAAGCCCTTCTATATTTATTTAATTATCTTTGTTCAGGCCTTCCTCATAGCCTTTACTTCTGAGTTCTTGCCAAAGTTAGTTTACAAGTACCAGTACCAATGGAGTCTGGATGGATACACTAACTTTACTTTAGCTGTGTCTCCAAACAATACCTTGCGCGAAATTTGCAGGTAGGCCCCCTATACTTTTTATAATTTGTTAACATCTAAGATATTAACAAAACAATTAAGACGCATATAGTTTTCTATACTACTACCACGGATGTAAAATAATTAACTACTGATTTTGAAAACTTTATAGTACTACATATACACAGAGGCCTATGTATGTAAATATAGGCCTATGTATAGGCCTAAATGTATTATATATTTAATATATAGGCCTAATATATATTATATATAGGGCCTATAATATACATGCCTATATAATTATTGTTGTTTCAATTCCCAGCAATTTTGAGTTATTAGCTCTTACTTCCTATATGCAATGGGTAGTTATTCTATAGTTTTATTTCATACCCAGAAGACTAATTCTCAGTTATGAATAGTTTTGAGAAGACATCACCTACGTAAAGAGATACATTCTTGGTGGTTTTGTAGTTGTCCACAACATGCAGAATTGGAATAACCCCTTATAAACATCCTGACAAGCATCTTTTCCTGTCAGAGGGGACAGTAGCAACTCAGCCCTGGGTCATGATGACAGCAATGGATGGGGCAGCCAGCTATGCTTTCCCTGCCATCCAAGGGTGCTCTTCAATTAAACATTGGACCTAACATTAAACGTTTGCAATACTGGGTTCTCTGGAATCTGTACCACAAAGGAAAACTTAATTGTACAGATGAAATGCCTTGAAGTTTCCACAAGCCTCACTATTTAAACATGTTATTTATTGAGTTTGATATTGCATAAAGGTTTTTCTACCCTGCTGTAATGTGTTTAGAAGTATTATAAAAATTTAGATTATAGCTGCTTACAACCAGAGGGATCTGCTTAACTGGCAGTTTTAGTGGTTTGCTGGAGATGTTGCTTGTCCATCAGAAGGGATGATGACCATTTGTTACATCCACTTTTGAAAATTCAACTAGAGTTATGTCCTTGATTATGAGTTCATAGATGGCTAATGAGTCCTATTTGAGCTGTGAATGTCCTTGGACAGTTCGGGCATGGAATGACAACATAGATGGATCTTGGTATATCCGTGACTTTCTAGTTAATCTCCACTGTTGAGCTACTGCATTTCTCCTCTTTTCACAAGATGATGCACTCTTTTTGATTGTAGAATGCTATGTAGTTCTGTTTTGTGCCAGTTCTTCCCATGTATCGTGGTCTATTTAAAAGGCTTTCAGTGAGGTCTTTAACGAGTCCTTATAGCACTTCTTTTGGCCATCTTGAGATCTTATACCCTTCTCGTGCTCACCATAGAGAAGTATCATTGCTAGACAATGGCCTGGCATAGGCCTAAGCACCAAATGACCAGCCTAACGAATCTGTGTCTGCATCAGGATAGTGTGAGTGCTGGGGATACCAGTTCTATCAAGGACAGTGTTATCTGGAATCTTATCTTGCCATCTGATGTTCATAACTTTTCTGAGACAAGTTGTGTGAAAGAGTTTTTTCACATGACGTCTATACACAGTCCATGTTTCACTAGCATATAACAGCACTGGAAGTACCACTGCTCTGTAAACTTTTAGCTTAGTCTGTAGGTTAATGCCATATTTACGCCAAACATTTGTGTACCATCTGCCGAAAGTGCTGCTTGTGGAGATACAAAGTTCAAGATACTCTGAGCAGACATGGACTCAGCTCAACTAATGCCACTTAGGCCCTTTCTGGCAAATTAAAGCTTCATACATCGAAACAACAAGTGCTGATAATGCAGCTACATCATCCATCTTGATAATCAACATTTTTATTCCGCATATTTGTTCAATGTAAAACTGCTATTTAGCCCATTTTATGAAGACAGCTCAAAATGTATCTGACAAAATGATCCAAAATATTAAGTTGTTTATGCATAGGCATAAGTCTGAAACTCTATTCCCCTTAAAAGTACTCTTCTTTGGATAGCATACACTTCTCATAGTGTTTCTTCCATTGCTGGAAGACCACATTCAAAATGGAGTACATATAGGCCTACAGTTTGACAGTCGGGTACTGCATAATGTCCTCACATATGCAAAATCTTATGCAATACCACTGCTCTAGTTTTTCAAAAATTCTGCATAAATGACAATATAATGACAAGTCACCAGATAATATCACTCTAATGCTTATTGCCAGCTACTACAATATCTATGGGCAGTAAAAATGTAATAGATGCACATTACTGTCCCTTACACCTCCCCACCAGAACACACCAGCTATATATAGTCTAATTGGTATTCTCATGAAAAATACAGTCAATTATTTTTGGAACAGCATCGTGTACATAAAATATCCAGAAAAATAAAATAAACCAACTTGTTCACCAACTGGAATCTCTTGCTCCAACTACTCTGTGGAAGCACAGTACCTTAGCATTGCTGCAGAAGTAATTAAAACCCAACAAGCCAATGTCAACAGATAGTGCTTCTTACTTATGCAATGTCTGTCCCATAACTCTTGACATTGAAAAACTTCTAGACCTTTAGGAAGTCATATAAGTATCCAAAGAATGGTAGTACTGCAGTGAATACCATTCCATTGTCACATACCAGGAAAATAAAGCAGATATGCTAGTAAATGGAGGAGTAACACAGGCACACAAAGACCTAGAAATTACAAAAAAGAGACCCTCATCATATCTATTAGGAAAATTGACCACCCAAAAAACAACTATCATTATTTCGACAGAGCTGAGCAAGTTATCTTCTTCTGCATCAGGACAGGACACAACAGACTAAGCAGCCATTTAAATAGGCAAAAACAGGTTTCATCACCTCTGTGTCCATGTGGGCAGTCAAAACAGACCACCAAATATATCCTGCAAGATTTCATTACACTAAACCAGTTGACAGAGAAACACTAATTCACAGAGACAGACATCCACAGAAAGCTGTATGGAAGCCTTGAGGAGCTTTCAAATACAGCAGTATTATATAAAGAAATCCAGACTTCTTGTATATTAAACTGCAAATGATAATATGTAGAAGTCTCTATTTATTTAAATTATTTTTGTTTATCTTATAGTACACAGTTTTACTGCCAACTCATTAAATTTGTTACAATTGTGCAATGATTTCTTAACCATTTTGTTTATTGAAATATAATTTGGACATTGGTTATACAATTGTTCAGATATCGTGATTTCCGAGACATGGATGGAAACCATACAATGTTTTACTGGAAACTTCTCACTGTCAAACTTGCATTTGTCATTGTATTTGAGGTAAGTCATTCTGCATGAGTTAGGACTGCATCACTAGTGAACACAAGTCCATATATGCTCCAATCCCAGTGTCAATAAATCAATCAGTGTGTACCCAGCATAGCACTACCTATCATGGATGCTCCTAGTATCAATAAAAATCCACCTGAGGCTCACAGTTTGGTGTTATCAGTTGTTTCATATATCTATTATTTGCTTTCCTTTCTAAGGCTGTTCCAATATTTACTTTATTAATTATCTTGCAATCTTGAAAGTGACCATGATTCACATTTCTTAAAATTTTCTAACTGGACAAAGTCTCTCAGGGCATTGATTATATCAGAACAAATTATTGAAGTACCTTTCAATATTGTGGCAGTCCTTTGCAGCTTATCAGCTCATTTATTATCATTAACTCATGCATGTCTGGTCATGAATGTTATGGTAATCTTTCTGGTTGAAGATTATGCCAATCACTCCACAGTAAAAGATAGTTAAGGGAATCAAATAGAATATAATACTGCAGTAAATGTATCCATACATTCACTTAGCAACTCCATATATGACACATCTGACTTCAGCGTGACTTCTGGGGCACCTTGATATCACCTTGATATGGGATAGGACAGCCAACTCCACCCTATAATCTCCTTAATCGCCTCTTACTTAAACAAAACTAAATCAAACTTTATCTTCATTAATTCAAATCCTGACTTATAAATTAACAGGAGAAAATCGATTTTGATAACATCATCATTATATACCATGCAGAGAGAAGTAGATTCTCATTGTCCTCCACAACATTCTATCTACAAAACCATGTATCAGACTAATTCAAATCGGGATTAATAATTTAACAAGACATAATTTGAGAATTGCTTGACAACCTAGCATTGTGGCATGGCAGAACATCAGTTTTGGAAATGATTGACAGCACAGGAAATAGAAGGCTGTGGAAAGACATGATAATAAAAACCACACAGTATGGACAATAAGAAGAAGAATTTTAGAATAATACTAGGTTACAACTGCAACAGAAGGGGAAAAAAATAGATAGACAAAAAATTTTAACAGGTAATTGAGGTTTGTTAATCACTAAAAACACTCAGAAAACATGCACAAATAGATATTTTGATTAAAAAGAATTTTATCAAGAATGCAACATAGCACACAGAATAACAAACATAAGTTTTCCATGATCACGTAATTTGAACACAAGCTGAAGTCCAGAAAGATATTAAAACTGAAAATACACAAACTGAAAGGACAGGGATTAAACCCTGGTTCTCATTGCCCAGGTCTCACTGATGTATATTATCATTAATAGTTTCTTAATAGATGTAGATTTGTTTGTCTGTTTGCCACTTGTCATTTATATTTTTTTTAATCACTGATGACTTTTTTAGGGTCATTAATAATCTTTTTTCTGCTGAACAATTTCCTGAATTATTATTAGTTATTCCAAAATGTTCAAAGTTGTTGATATGTTCTAGTTGTGCATGATGATTATTGTACATGTAAGTATATTTCTGGTGATAGGTAAGGTTTTGAGTCTCTCATGATTTTTAATTGGGAACCAGCATCAAGGGACATTCCCATAAATGCTCTGCTTGCCATTCTATCAGCCATTTAAAAGTATATAAGCTCAATGACCCTGTCCCAGTTGTTTGTTGGTTCTTTTGGTCTTTCCAATGAGGACGCACTGCTTCCAATCCCATTGCCATCATTCTTTCAACATGTACATTTTCACTTTCAGAATGTGATGCTCTGAGCATTGCATTGTTAAGAAGAATGTCCCACTTTTTTCATACGACTCTCTCTATCTCATTGAGGAAATGATATGAAGTCTCACTATTTTATTTTACTGACATTAACATACATCTAAGAAATGCAGATCTAGTATTGTGTTGTATTTTAATATTAATTAATGTCTACAGACAGTGTCCATGTGTTGCCGGGGCTCAAGGAGAGAGTAAAGAATAAGAGGAAACTAAGGATGTTATGGGGTGGAATTAGCTTTACCATGATATAACAACGTCACAGTGACCCAAAGCCATGCTGAAGTTGAATTTTTCAGGTAGAAAAGTGCAGATATCACAGCAATGCTGTAAACCATGACACAATGCATTCTGTTCTCCTGACTACATCCTGTTAATGTGCAGGAGTTTGAGAGCGAAGATGGAAGAAGAAGAACATCAGAAAGTAAAATAATTAAGTAAATAGTCTATTTTTACACAAACACATCTTATTAGGAACAAGTTAGGGCATGTAAGGGAGTGAGGATTGACATGATCCAGGGAGACAACCTAACAAAATTTGAAAATGTACACTCAATCATCATAGAACTAGCAAAATTAGCAGTTATACCATGAGAGATTTACTGATGCCGAATTGTGAGCATCTATGGACATGTTTGGTGTGCAAAGACAATAATATATGTATCTAAGCCTAAACATATTAAGATAGTATACGGTATGTCACTTATCATCTTTATCCTAGGGGTGATGTGGTCGGCATACTAACGTAGGTCATAGACACCAACTCAGTTTTTAATGCTCAGTCAACCTTAAGTGGCTTATGACCAAAACAGGTGGAGCAATTGTAAAACTATATCTAATTACTAAAATGTCAAAATAGGGTACCCTGGTAACTATTTTTGTTAATCACTAAATGAAACACAATTAGATGTTTTGACCAAAAAGATTTTATTAAAAATGAAACACAATTTTGCTGGGTGTAAAATGTATAAAAACAGAACAGTGAACAACTATTAAAAAGAAGTGTTGAAAAAAAATATAGCACAACTGGGGTTGGGTACAGAAGATATCTAAAGACAGGCAGTATTAGCAAATTGTTTTGCTGCTTTAAGTGTCGAGGATATAAAGAGTTCTAGTGATGGACAATGATGAGTAACAATGATTAAATCACTGAAATCCTAGCTTGGAGATAAATGGTTTATTTAACAAAGGATTAAATTTTGTTTCATTTCATTCAGTTCACTCCTCTCTGTATAAACTGTGTAACTACACCTCTCAATATCTAACTACATCAAGCAATTTTTTCAATGGATAAGAATCATTCTCTGACTTTAATTTGTCATTATTCAATAATTTGGGCAGGCCCTATGGATATCCAAGTATGAAATATAAGAAAAAAATGAATAAAACACTGCATAGAAGCCATGTAAATGTTAAACTTACATTTGTCATTGTAGTTACTATGGAGTTCTTCAATAGCGTATATTTTTATAACAAATTTCCCTATTTAAAACACTTTTAAAAATCTCCAAATTATTTTTATTTAATGTTGTTTATACTGTATATCAATCAATCAATCAAGAGCCATGCTGAGTGGCGTAGGTGATCATGCTTCCCCACAACTCTCTGTCTCTTGTTGATAATAAGTTCGGTTGGTGACTTCTATTTGTACCACAGTGACAATCCATACAGAAATTTCGCTCTTTGTCTTCTCCCCTTGATCTTTTCAGTAGTTACTAAATGTTCAAGTTTTACTTTCCTTATCAAAAGTCCCAAAATCTTGATTGTTTAATACATTGATTCAAATTTTTGCTATATTTGTCTTTTTATTCCAACATCTCTGAGAATATATATATTAGTTTTCTTGGCTGTCAATGGAAATTTTATCATTTTTCTTAAAAACCACATCTCATTTGCCACCAGCTTATCTTGGGCACTTTTTTTTACCGTCCATACATTATGCCTATATAGAAAATTTCTTTTGCTGCAT
The DNA here is from genome assembly GCA_034231615.1 of Meghimatium bilineatum. NCBI lineage: Eukaryota > Metazoa > Mollusca > Gastropoda > Stylommatophora > Philomycidae > Meghimatium > Meghimatium bilineatum. Next base: position 41,871,806 of record CM067300.1, read on the forward strand.
AAATATTTTGTCAGTTGTTGTTATAATGAGATTTAATTTCAGGTCCTCTCCTTAGATTCCACATGTATCAATCATTAAGAATATAATCCCACCTAAACTAGAATCACAGGATGAAATATATTTTTTTTTCTAATTTCTGTGCTTTTACTTATTTATTTTTCAGCATGTGGTTTTTGGAATCTGCAAATTAATTGACATTTTAGTTCCTGATGTCCCTGAGAACCTAGAATTGAAAATAAAAAGAGAACGATATTTGGCAAAGCAGGCTTTAGCTGATACTGATACTATCATGATGGTAAGATTAATACACACAACTCACAATCATCTGACATTCAGGTTTCTTATATTGTTTCATGAGAGCAAAAGGTAATGTAGTGTTGTCACTCCCCTATAACTAACAGACACAGATTTTTAGTTCACTCATTACTTTTTGGTACTTTCTGACCATCCGGCATCTCATTTCCATATTTCCGTTGGATGTTGTGATAATTTTTCCATTCATCGTCTTTTGATGTTTTGTCGTGTCTTGATAAAGACCTTTTGGTTGAAACATTGAATGTGATTTGTGTATTGTAATTTTTATGATTTCTTGTGTGCGATTCATTCATTACCTACTAGTTTTAGCTATAGTCTGTCGTGTCTCATTAAAATGATATATAAACCTGTGTTTTACATAAGTCAAACTGTGGTTACGTTTCACGCAGTTACTTTGTATTGATTGTCAAGTAATTTTTACTTGATTGCTTACATGACTTGCGTCCATTGCTACCTGTCCTGTGACTTGTACTGCAGCTTCAACTGATGATCTATAATCTAGAAATGGTAGGTTGGATTGCAAAAGGCAACTAAGGAAGTAGTAGGGGTAGGTTTGGTTATTACATCCTATAGAGAGTCAAAGTGACTCAGAAACCATTGTAGAATGTGAAAGACTAATTGGTGTAGATATTAGGTAAGTTGGAAACCATAATGAATGCATTTTGTTCTCCAGACTACATCCTACTAATATGTAGGAGTGTGTGTGAGATACAAATATAGAAAATATTAATAATAATAAAACCCATAACCTGTCAGAATCATGCCACATTGAGACATTTGGTGCAGAAATATATCCACTCAACTCTATCCTCTACCATCCTGATAAGTTGAAAACTTCACACCCTGTTCAGTCCTTGATATTATCCATCTTCTCCCACCCTCCACTGTCATGAATAACATCTTTCTTCTTCAAGGAATGTCTCATCACATGTCCAAACCACCAGAATTTGCAAAGTTTCACGGCTTTAACAATGGTTCTTGTTGACCCACTAATACATTAATTCTATTATGTACAAACACATTGGTCTTATTTTCTCAGTAACAGATGCCCAACACATGTCTATAGCATTTGTTTTCAAATGCCTGGATTCTTCTGTCTAAGTCCGCAGTTGGAGTCCAGGTCTTGTAGCCATATAGAAATATTGACAAAACCAAAGAGTTATATACCGGTAAGTTAGTTTTAACACAGGTGGTGATCCTGCTTTTCCAAATGGTGGTTAATTTTGTCATGGTTGCCATGGCCATTGTCAGTGCTTTCTTAACTTCTGTTGTTGATTCCCCATCACCACTAATCCTGGTCTCCCAGAAAAGTAAACTTTGAAACCTCAGGCCTTCGATTGTTAAGCTTTATGTTGGTTGGGACTACCTTAGTATTCCTTTTAACCAAAATTGTACTCTTTTCTGCATTGTTCTCCATGCCAAGTTTTTGCTAGATGGTTCCAGTCTTGTTAACTCTTGTAGTTCTGCCTCAGTTGTCGCCATCAGATTGCTGTCATCAGAAGCAATTAGAGATTTGGTGACCTCTGATCAAAGTTAAATGGAATTCCTTTAACACTTTCCTCTAGATTGCATCTATGTAGATGTTAAATAGTTTTGGTGAAAGTAAGCATTATTGTCACACACCAACATTCTTCTTCTTCTTTCCTTCCTCTTTTACCCTTTTGGGTGTCGAGGGAGATATAATGTTCTTGTTCTTGCTTTTCTGGCAGCTTCAGATAATGTTTTTTGGTGTTTGTGTAATGTTTCTTTGATGTTGTCAATCCAATGTACTATAGGTCTACCCCTATTTTGGAAGATAGTATCTCGATTGTGAAGTATGGCCTTTGTTGTTAACATCGCTGCCTGCCATTGCTGGAATTTTCTCCACATGAAATTTATTTTAGCGAGTAACTTGTTATGAACAGAATAAATCATCTACCGACTCGTTAGGTCTGTCATAGAGTCCTCTTTATTCTGAACATAGAAAATCCTAATGAATCACATATAATAGCCTAATCCAGATGAAAACATGAAATATACATCACAAGAGTCGCGAACGATTGTTTACTACGCCATCTTGGTCACGAAGACTCAAACCAACATTAGTTCTGTCAAATTCACTGATTTCGTTGTTTATGAACATAGCACTATTTTGGTAGCATATCCTATCAAGGACGTAGCTATCAACCCAGCATTTGTTGGCTGTGGTGATTTTCTAGGCAATATAAATACGTTCAGTAGGTTGCCATTGCTTTCTGAACGGTCCGGATGCACAATTGCCTCTGGTGAGGATCGAACTCGGTACCTTTGTCGTCACAGACGCGCTCTGTACCACTTCGCCACAGTGCCGGACCACTATATATATCTTTATATAGTGCCTCTATGGCAGCAATGATGTTGCTGTCAAAATTTAACTCTCTCATAGTATTCCAAAGACCTGTATACAAAACACAGACATTGGTATAATCAATAAAGTTTTAGAATAGATTGTGTTGGTGCTGTAAGTGCATTTCACTTGTTATGCATATTTTGAACATTTTCTATATAGTAATTCTGTTCTTCCTGAATCCACCTTGTTCCTCTGTCAAGATTTCTCCCATTCTTCTTCTTTCCTTCCTCTTTTACCCTTTATGGGTGTCGAGGGAGATACAATGTTCTTGTTCTCGCTTTTCTGGCAGCTTCAGATAATGTTATTTGGTGTTCGTGTAATGTCTGTTTGATGTTGTCGATCCAGCTTATTCTAGGTCTGCTCCTGGCTCTTCTTTCTGCTCCTCTCTTCATATATGCTTTATAAACTAATGAATCACACAGCATTCTTTCCAGATGACCAAACCATTGTATATGTTGGTTTTGTATGTATTGTAGAAATGATATGACACCCACTCTTTCTCCCATTTTATGATTTAATCTATTGAGTATAATCCTCAAATAACTTTACTTGATTGTGAAATGAGACTGATTGTTCTATAGTTTTTAGATAACTTCAAATTTTCTTTTTATGGAAGTGGTGTAGTGACTGGTATGTCCATATATTAGACCATTTTTTTTGTAGCCCAAATCTTCTGACATAATATTGTTATAAAATTAGTCACTTTTTCTTCATGTATCAGCAGTTCTGCTGCAATGTCGATTCCTGGGAATCTATAGAAGAAGAATACAGAAGGCAGACTGTTGCTTTGTTATATCATTGAAAGTTTTATTTAAACCTTTTGTCATCCAATTTTCTGTAAATCTATACATGAATCTGTTTCAGTATGTAGTTCCTTTTTCACTTCTTTTGCTGTTTTCTAGTTTTTTTTAAGAATTCCCAAATTCTGGATTCTTTACTTGCTGAATTTTTATCTTCATATGTATATTGGTTCTGAGTCTATGCTTTGGAAGGTCCAAAGTGGATGACTGTGCCATGAATGTGCAGCATACTTAGATACCTCTCCTATCAGGAACTTGTATGGATTTGCTTCCAGGTCATGCTGGAGTGTGTGAAAATGAACAAGCTGACAAACAGGTTACAAGATCAACTGTGATTGCCACTTTGAATATGGACAAAGATGAGATTTTGAAAGGAATACTGAATTGCCTATTCCATTGATATATTCTTTCCAGAACATTGTCTTCGTCGTTATTGGAGAATGAAAATTCACTGGACATGTGAAATCAAGCATGGAAGAAGCAGAGAAGTCAAATTAAGAGCAGGAAAATTCAGCACACAACAGGATGGAAAGCATACATATTCTTCACTAACTGCTAAAAGAGAATGAGACTCGATGGGTCTGCCTGAAGCGCAGTAATGGCAGTTCTTAAATACTTGAAATTTCTGACTTAAAGTGGTTCTTGACATCATTAACTGTAGGCCTATATCACATATGTTGAGGTCTTTATATCAATAAACCTATTTCAACTGCCAATTAAATATTTATTTACCTCCATTAATGTCCTCAGATGGCCAGAAGAAATGATGTTGAAGAGGAAGATGTGGAACCAAAGAATGTGCCAAATTCTACATCAGGACCATCTAATGCTTGATTGCAAAGAATTTGCCAAATTCTACATCTAATAATGCATGATTGCAAAATTCTACATCAGCTCCATCTACCTAACAGCAAACAACATCAATTTAGCTCATATGTACTAAATAGGAATGATGAATGTCATCTTCTGAAGAGTTGGTGACAATAAACTGTGTAGTTAACAATTAATTCCATCTGCCAATATGTCATTAAAACTAATGTTTGTATCTGAAGTAAAATAGAGATTTTGTTTTCTGCAAAAATTGTAAAGAAATATAAGTGAAAAAAATATGGCTTAATCTGTTCTACAGTGAACCAAAAGACATTCATTACAGTTTTTCTGATACTGATCAGGATGTTGCTAGGAAAAGTTAGAAGTTTGGATTAAAAAAATTACCTACCTACACTTTTGCCACAGTGGATAATGAGTTTTTCTTAAAACTTAACCAAAATAATATAATCTGATATTGCCATGACATAGATTCACATTCTCAAAACTAAAATGTCTGAATCTTAAGGGTTGGGCCTACTGCTTTCTGCTACTCTTCGAAAATTATTCTCCAAAATTCATATAGGGCTGAACGTTTTTATAAATATAATGTCACAGGTGGTGAAAATGTTTACAAGATGTGAAATATGTTGAGTTATAATTAATGATATTACTGTTGCAAATATTTCCATAAAAATGGATCAATGTACATTTATTCCAATATTTAATGTGGAGTTTTTCTACCTCCTTTCATTATACAGTTAATTTCATTTATAACTTCCTGTCCTATTCCCAAGACTTGTTGGGCTAATTTCTTTCTTAAAATTATTTAACATGTATTTTAGTAACACATAATACAAAAATTACGAATGCTTTGATTAAATAATACCTAAAAATGTTCTACTATTCTTTGTTGGTCATATAATAATTACTTTGAAATGTCTGTTAAGTGGTTTGAAAGCTGGCTTCATGGTCAGAAGGTACCATTTGGGATTATGGTACAAATGTTGTCCATTATAATGAAAAATTTTGCAAATTTGAAATTTAACTGGCCATAAAATTCATGTTTTGACCTTTTTTTCTTAGTATTTTTGGCCAATTTTGAAATAATAAAAATATTAAAAGACTGTTAACACTATTTTCTTCCTTAGCATTCATTATCAAACCTGAAGAACAGAATATGTTGTATCATAGTGTAAAACTTTACTGCTATATCTACACCCTTTAGACTGACACATCCGACTTCAGAATTGCTTCTGGGTCACTTTAGCCCATATTAAATGTGACAGCCAACTTCATCCCATAACCTCCTGAATTGTTCTTTTTCTTCAGCATTTATTCTCAAACTCCCATTGGATCTCTCTTGTAACAGGACCATGGTCCTATTAGATTTCCAGCAGGATGTAGTCCAGAGAATAGAAATGTGCTTTGTGGCTGTTTTATTGAGTTATGGAGTGTTAGGGGCTAAGTGATCAGGGTTCAAAGGGTTAAGGATATTTAACGAATTCATAAATGTCAACTAGTACAGATTTTCCATATTAATACAATTAGGGGCCACTAGAAAAACATAAGAAAACCCACATTTTTTTTTTAAAAAAAAGGTCACTTGGTGTAAAATGTCCTTGTAATTATTACTAATGCGGAGACGTTTTATCTCACATGTTCATTTTGGGAGGGGGGGGATGAGGGTTAATTTTTTGTTAAATGTGTGTGGTTTTTTCTGGGGCAGGGGGTGGGAGAAAGGTTTGGTGCTAACTACAGATGTTTTTATTGAAATACAGAAATAAATTCTTATAAATACGGATTTATGAAAAAATAATTTATCAGCTATGAGTGACAGAATTGGCTGTTCAATTCTATACGTAAGTGACCTAAAAGCCACACTTAACTCAGATGTGGCAGGTCAAAACTGTAAACCATAACACTACACATCTTGTTCTCAGGACCATTTTCTTCTTACTTGCAGAAGTTTGAGGACACAGAAATGCAGAATTATGTCTTGTATTTTTACTTTACTGAACTCAAGCTTGTTTTATTATGTTTTTGGTATTTTTATACACAATTTAGAAGTTGGGTCATTTCCTGGATATTTTTTATCTTACATTTAACCATAAACATTTATAGCTATCTGGCAATCCTTGACTAGATCAATCTGTTAAGTTAAGTGCAATTCGATTGACTCCCATCTGGATATATATATGCCTGTGTTGCATTAGTGAAAGATGTTCTGTTGTTGTGAAATGACTACCACACCTCCAAATGCTTAGATCCTGTCATTGTTGCAAGATCTGAAATAGTTCAATTCTCTATAATTCCCAATGCTATGGAATTACTTTTATAAAATATATAATTTTTGGGAGGATTGTCGTTGTTTCTGCCCCCTGAAATTATAAGCTTCTTCTTCTTCTGCGTTCATTCTCAAATTCCTGCAGATTAGCAGGATGTAGTCCAGAGAACAGAATGCATTGTGTCATGGTTTACAGCATTGCTGCAATATATGCGTCTTTCAGCCTGACACATCTGACTTCAGCATGGCTTTGGGTCACTGATCCTATATGGAATGGGACAGCCAACTCCACCCATAACCTCCTTAGTTGCCTCTTACGACATGCATGGAAGGTAAACAGTGTTGCTATTCTTTTCTCCCATTTTGGGCCTGGCAACACAAGGGCGAAATTATAAGCAATTAACCTTCACCTTCTATGTACAATGCAGTGGTTTCTCCAAAGCTTTATTTCATATCTGGAAGATTCCAACTCTCATCGGTGTTGAATTCTTACAGAAGAAGCCTCTTACTTAGAGGGAGATAAATTATAGCAGTTTTGTGGCTTATTTATATTTCTGCAACATGCAGAGTTTGAGTCATTATCTTAAACTTCCCTACCAAATATTATTTCCTGTCATATGTGTCCATAACAACCCAGATTCTTGATTAGGAACAAATGTCACAGCACTGGGGGCATTCCCATATATACTCTGCTTGCTGTTACATCAGCCATCTAAAAGTGTATAGCTCAGTGTTCCAGTCAGTTGTTGATTACGTGATCTTCTGATTTTTCTGGAGAGGGAGCACTTTCTCCAATCACCTCTAGTCACTCCCATTTCTACCATTACTAGTATCCATAACTGTTCTAATCAATTCAATGCTGTCTCTTTTTATCAACCCAGTTCTGGGCCATAGTAACTGGGATGGGTGAGGCAGCCATTTCCCGCCATTCATGGTGATTCTACAAATATGTAGAATTAACATGCTTGTCTGATTTCTCTCACAAGAAAATTCTCATGACCTGTGCAAATTTGCCCCTTGCCACACTCAGTAGCGGCTATGACCATGGTGAAGGACAAAGTTCATCTGATTCCCCAGTTTTATGTGCACTTATGGGTTTTATAAATGTTGCACCACAAATGGAAACTGTGCATGTGACAAGTTGTAGGGCTTTTATAGCAGGATAAATTTACTTTATTGGTACGCAATCTACTGAGAGTTTACAATTTCATAATGGATAGACCATTTAGACCCTCAAATCTTCCTCATGTTGATTTGGGGGATCACACTTAACAGAATACAGTAGCTGTTAAATACTTTATGGCAGTACATACTGTGGAAAATACAGCTCCTTTTATGACCACAGCATTTTTTTTGTGCGAAGAAAAACATTTGAAAAAAGATATTTAATAAGATATAGGCCTATCGTACAATAACAAATTTTAAAGATGGTTTTAAAAAGAAATTTTTTATATCCCAAGGGATGAAGAGAAAAGTAGAGAAAAAAGTGTCCTCAAAAGGGACTATGTAAAAAATGTTGAGAATCACTGGGATTTTGAGGAAATGCTGTATTGTGGTAATAAAAGTATTTAGTAAAAAGACTTACATTTTTGGATTGTGATAATCTATCTATCTATTCGCTAAACCCTTTGTTGCCTTTCAGCGTCAGGGGTAAAAGAGTTTCCCTATATATAGGCCTAAACATCTTCTACGATACTTGAATATGCTGATGTGTGAAACCAATAGAAGAATTTAATTAAATATTTAAGGACATAAACATTTAACATATGAAACTGAACAGCTCAGTTACACATTTGAAGTAGAATTTGTTGATCTGCCACACAAAGCAACTTCCAATTATAGAGTTTATCATACTTTTAATATTTGCAAAATCTTTTTTGAAGATTTTATGTGTATGTGTGTAGAATGCTGACTGTAGATATATTTGAACTAGCTACGAAGACATGGTAAACTTTAAATGAGAAGAAGAAGAAGAAAAACATATATTTGTAAAAAAGCCAAGTAAACTTTAGACAAACCAATGAAAACCTGGGAAAGCAACTGCAATAGAAATATAATCAATGCAAGATAATATCACATGCCTCACTAAAGATAAACAATTCCAGTTATCCCAATTAGAGGTGAGATGAATTTATTTAAATATTACAGACTTATTTGTTTACATTGATAATATTTTATTGCTTTTTGATGCAGAGACAGCATTTGATGATAACGATTTTATAGATCATGAAACATATTATACAAATATACATTACTTTAAGCAGGAAACAGGTTCCCCATCCCCTGCGTTATACTATAGACTAAGCTCCCACTGTTGAGTATATTAAAGTAGTTATTAAATGTTTACTGGGATGATGAAATATTTGAATGTCTCTGACTACAACATAATACCACAGTCGAAGTTGAATGTGTTAGACCTTTGACACATGTACAAATCATGACATTGTGCATCTTCATTCTCTCAAATACATCCTGCTGGACATCTAGTAGGACCATTGTCCTACTACAAGTAAGATTCAGCAGGAGTTTGAGAATGAGTACTAACTGAAAAAAAGTATATATTTTATTTTAACACATGACTACTAGTGTCCATTCTTCTGAGTTTATATCTCATAGTTTTCTTATTTCATTACATACCTCCTACAGTCAATATCATATAGTTTCGTTATATTTCAGAAGGCCTACATTCCTACTAATTCAATACATATATTATATATTTAGTTATGTTAATAACCTCAATCAATCAATAAAACCCATAACCCTTCAGGGTCGTAGGGGTACCACATTGGAAGCTTCAGCACACAGAGTCCTCCAGCGAATTCTATCCTCAGCGATGCGGATGAGTGTGGAAATATCTAGCCCTGTCCATTCCTTGATGTTGTCTGTCCATGTCTTTATTTGTCCTCCTCTGCTTCTTCCACCCTCAACAGTTCCCTGCAGTATTGTTTTTGACAAGGAATCGTGCCTGCATACATGTCCGAACCATGCTAGTTTTCGTCGTTTCACTATTGAAAGCAATGGCTCCTGGACACCTGCACACATCTCTACTTTATTTCTTACGTACACATTGGTCTTATGTTCCCTATAGGAAATTCGTAGAATTCTTCTGTAGCATTTATACTCGAAAGCCTGTAATCTTCTCTCCATGTCCGCAGTGAGTGTAACCTCATATTATAGAGTTAATATAAAGTTTTCCAGATCCATTTTATAAGGTTTACTCATACCTTGTACAGTCTAAATCATAGCTTGTCTCATCAGAAGAGATTGTCTTATATTATCACTGTATCACCAGTGTTCAAAATAATTGTTAATGGTTTCATCTCACAGTTTGTAAAATATGAACATAGTAACATGACCCAAGAACCTAAACTTCACAGTAATAAACAAGATATTTGTTGTTTTTTTCATTTACAATTATTTTCCAAATATTTTTGACACTTATTTATTATTTGTTTTAGTATATAGTTAGGCCCTATAGATAACATTGTATTATCTAAACCTTAAGTGTTATCACTTTCTATTTGTGTTACTGCTGCACTCCCATTTTTGTCAGATATTCTTTGGCACTTTGATCATTAAATGAAGAGTGGTTTTTGGAGTGACAATTGTACAGTTCCTATCGAAAGATTTTTTGGTCTTGATTCTTGATTAGAAACTGGTCTCACAGCACATGGGGCATTCCCATAAGTGCTCCGCAATCTGTTCCAGCAGCCATCCGACTTGATGGTGTTTCAAGTCTAATGCCGCCAAAACAGACATCGACATCATGGCACAACTTTGGCCCTTGTGACAGGTTTCTTTGTTGTTCCGCCCACCCATGCAGTGCTCGTAACTAGTTCAATCACAACATCTGCCTGTCGGAACAACATGGTAACTGTTATCGAAGGTTATGACTACGGAAACTATTATTCAATATTTAGTTTTATTTTATAAATAATTTAACAAAGATTTGTATTCATTACCTTCATTATTACATTATTCTTGCTCTTTCATATTGTCATGTTCTGATGTTGAATTTATATTACAGATTAGCCTATATCATAGTTTTCTCAACATTATATTTAATCAGAACAAATGAGAAAACTATTACATGTATAATAAATACTCTTCAATTTTCTTATATTTGTATGTTCTTATCCATATATTTTCCTTATTTGTTGTTTTCTTTCAACTTTCCGATATGTCGGGATACAATTTATGTGTAAAATTGAACTGGTAATTACAATTTAAAGTTACAAATGGCATTGAAAATTTATGAATAGGCATAGCCTACTCCTATAATTTTTTGTATTTTATAATTTAATATTACCCCATAGCAAGGTTTGTATCTAGAAATGGAAAATGCTGTGCACATATTTTACACAATTTTATGCTACCTTCTTTTTGCAGAAAGCAAAATGAAATCAATGAAAAAAATGGTAGACAAATCTATATTATTTGGGTTTTTTTCAAAGATTAATTCCCTTGGCTATTATCTGTTGGCACATGAATGTTTATTTTATTTATTTTTTGGGTACAATACAAGAACCAGTGGACAAATCATGTGACATGACAACTTTTTAATTTCATATGCTATTGCACTATCTCGGAAACTTTAAAAAGTCATAACTTAATATATCGATCTAGCGATTTGCGTGCTATGAACTGGCCACAACCTCCCACTCAGTGTGCAGCACACATATCGAGTGGTCAGGGGCTCTCATCGCACGTGTCGAATATTGGATGCGTCGGTACATGCATCTTTATCAGAACTATGTTATGTTTAATTATGTTAGCTATTTGTTCCATAAAAACCTGTCCACTGATTCTTGTATTGTACCATTTTTTCATTATTTAGTTAAACTAGAAAATAGGGAAATTTATTTAAGAGTATTGGTAGGAATATATAGGTTAGAAGGATTGTATGTCTCATGGCACAGACCTCCAAATATCCACTGCTTAGGTAAAACTCAGCCCATGTTCAACTTTTATTTGTTATTTAGGCTCTATCAACCTCCATGAACTTGTCCTCTCCTCCAATCGACGTTGTGGCAGTTTTGTTATGCTGTACAATTCACGCATAAAAGCATTCCAGTCCACCACTGTATTCCAGTTCATCTGCAGTTCTCATGCACACCACTCGGCAGAAGTCATCTGAAAAGCCCCCAGAAAGTGTGTGCTTCTGGATTATTTCATTACGTTTGTTGACTCAGTGGCTTTATACCCTATAGCCCAATTTCATTATGCAATGGGGAAATATTATGCAATGGGGAGTCTTTTTTAAATCATTGAAGAATCCAGTTTTTGGTGAATTTGCAATAATTTCAAAAGAATCCTAATCATGCCAGACATATTGCAGCAATGAGACATATTTCACAACTTGTGTGCTGGCTTACCTTCTTGTAGTCTGCCTCTGTGGCAGAAGATTTTCATATCTATCAAATAGCAAAAACACATTTTCTGTATTTTACACAATAAAAACCCCTCTCCCCCTGTCAACAAACTTTAGAATTCAGGGACCCCTTCTGCATAAATGTTTACACAAATTTTTACATAGGGCTTATTACCCACACATACAAATTTATTCGCAGGAAAAACTACATGATTTTTTCAGATGTTTTGACAAATGTTGCATATTCAAACAATTTAATTGCTGCATAAACAGTTTTGTTGACAACTTTTGTCAACTCTCTCCTCCATCTTGTCAACAACTGTCTTACATTTTCAGATTCCCCCTTCCCTATTTTTGATGTAATCAATGAACAGCCTATTAGTGAAGCATTCATCATACAAAGAAGTATTGAGGAACAGAATTTCAGGTCAAGATACAGAAATTTTACGGTAAAAGATAAAAGTATGTCTTATGACATGTCCTGTCGGGATGAAGATAACTTTTATTTGGGTTTAAATACCTACATTTATTAGTACTGTCAAATTCAATTATAACAATTTTTTCCCAACCAGTAGAATATGTATATGATAATAGAAAAATGCTATAGGCCTATACAGTACAAAGTAAATATAATTGGGGGATTTTGAAAACTGTACTAAATGGGAAAATATATTACAAAAGGATGCAAAATTGGCATCAAGTGCCGTCTCCGCAACGAAGGTTGGCTGCAACGTATCTCCAACATCCCCTGTAAAGGGATTATATTATATATTCCACTGTATTTGAAATTTAAATAAATTGATCTTTACTGCATATAGGTGTATAGAAGGACCCTAAATACTGTATTGAAATGTGTTAATTTTTTTTCTATAAACTGCATATAGGTGTATATAGGTGCATATTTAAGGTCCTTCTATACACTGCACATAGGTGTAGGCCTATATAGTGGTCCCTAAATACTGTATTGAAATGTGTTAACTTTCTTCACAACAGATGTTGTAAGCTATATCTACAATCTGACAAAAATCTGATTTTTCATAGGCATACATCAAGCCTGAAACATTTATGCATTTGTTTTTCAATATAAAAATTATCATAACAATTGAGGGCTAATTTCATGATCTATCTATTGTCATTTCCAGTAGTGCCATTAAGCATCATGGGAAGTTGGAATTGTCTGTCTTTGGCCATTTTGGTCGCATTGGACATGGTCAGCCCATGTCTCTTTAAAGTTATTTTGATTGTCTCCATCCATCTAGTTCTTGGGCTTCCTCGTGCCTAGTAAGCGGAATTTCTTTTGTTGGATGGATGAAGGGCTGGTTGCGATGGTTCCATTTTAATAATGTGGCCAAAACACCTGGTTTGCTGTCTCTTGATGTAGTTTTGACTAGAGATGGTCTTTATTTAATTTCTGATATCTTCATTTCTCCGTGGTCTCTTCTGGTGACATTTATATCTTTTCTCAAACAACTCATTTCACACCTGCGATCTTTTTCACTAGTACCTTTGTCGAGGCCAACACACTTGCTTCATACATCCAGCGGAAAACATTTTATGATTACATACTGTTAACAAGTGTGCTGTCATATCTACCGGTAGTTTCCCTTTCCTATGACTTTGAGGAATACAGTGTTACGCTCATATTTTTTCATTAACCATTAGCATACATAGAGGTGATGTAACCAGCATCATATATGCACCTTCATCTTTCCCAGAACATCTGGTAGCCATTTCCTTAGTATGGGTTGACCTATGAGCCATTACTGATTTTAGAAATATTCTCAGTTGAACTGGAAATTTAACCTTGAATCACCTGACTAGGAAGCCCAATCATTAGTACTTGAAAGAAATAAGAGGTCATTTTCTGCATGCTCTACCACTTCTATTTAGTATGCATGCAGCAACAATATTACTGTTTATTAGTTGTTTTTTATAGATTCTGTGGCAGATAGGTCAGTGAGACAGTCTCACAAAACCAACTCACATAAACTAGTTTCTCACAAACACAACTTACAGAAACTATCTTGAAGCCAAGTGCAGTAGATCTCATTTTGTTCACACTGCATATTTATGGTGCCTAATATTCTAAAAAAATTGGAAAACAATGCCTTATAAAGGATATGTTTCAGTTATATCACTTATGGTTTAATTCATATTCTCTGATGGTATTTCTTATTGTGACTTTTTACACAACTACCCGGTATAATTATTTTGTAAATATTCTCATTCTCAAGTGTAACTTTTTCTATTATCAAGCTGGTGTTCAAGTATCATAATTTGCAATATTCTAACATAAAATCTTCTTTCCTTTTAACATTATATGACCTTTATATATGCTCTTGTACCCTTGACTTTATGTATGTTATTATACCTTTGACCTTTATAAAATGTTAATATGACAAAGATAATATCTGCAATCATTTGTTGATCATTTATTATTCCCTGTTCATGTAATAAATTAAATGATTTCTTTCTCATTCATTAATAGTTTTCTGAGTTCATATTTTTCATTGTTCTCATTTTACAAATCACACATTTCTCTATGTTCTATATAGGGCCTATTATTAACTTTTAGTCTATGAACACAAAAACCATATATATTTTATCTCATACGATAAAATGAACAAAAAGAGCTATTCAGTAGTGCCAAGTAGACCTTTTTATAAATTCACTCTCAAACTTGTACTTGATCTCTCTTGTAGCAGGATGGTCCTGTTAGATTTCCAGTTTCTATGCTTGTCTAAAAAGTGCTTTAGTATACATGTACTGTGAGTTGAAAGTGAAACATTCTATAAAATTAAAAATAAGATAAGCTAGATGTAGGACCATGGTCCTTCTACAAGAGAAATTCAGCAGGAGTTTGAGAATGTACACTGAAAAAAGATGTTTTGGATTTTAGGTGTTCATTCAAGGATGGAAACTATGACAGGTCTAGCAAACCAGTAATGGATTTGAGTGTTCACAGAAATCCGCTCTAGATATTGTGCAAAAACCTAAGAAAATTAGAAAATCTATCAAAGATTGGAATAACAACAGTTCACGGGGCACAGTTCCAATCAAACAACTCAACAACAGTTATAATAGGTACATGGAACATCTGTGCCATCCACAATAAAGAGCCAGAAATAGTTGAATTTATGATTAAACAAACAATTTCCATAATGGGAATATGACAATCAATACAAGGTAACTGCATGAAACGTAACAACAATTAGACTTACGTAAAACACAGGTTTATATTTCGTTTCAATGGGACACCACAGACTATATCTAAAACTAGTGGGTAATGATGGGCAATGATGAGTACACAATAAATCATAAAAATTACAATACACAAATCACATTCAACGTTTCAACCAAAAGGTTGAATCAAGACACAAACAAAACATCAAAGGACGACGAATGGAAAAATGATCACAACGTCCAACGGAAATGATATGCCGGAAGGTCAGAAAGTACATAAAAACGTAAATATATGTAGAAACGAAACGAACAAAAAGATGAGTAAATGACGGAACAAAAAGAATAAAAGACAAAGACCACACTAACCCAGTACTAGACATAAGAGTGGTCGGAATTTAGTCCAAAAGGCTTGAGTGTACCCAATTCAAAAATGAGACGATTTTCTAGAGCATACCTAGATCTATCATCGGTGGTGCAAGATCTGATGGCGGTGACCTGAATATCCAATGCACCATGATGACTATCACCGTTGAAGTGTGAGGCCACAGGAGTGGGTGTTCTGTACTTGATGGCGTGAAGATGGTTACAAAAGCGATTGCTCAATCGTTGGCCGGTTTCCCTGATGTACTGTTTGCCACAGCGTTTACATATGATCATGTAAATAACATTACGGGATTCACATGTAAAGGCCTCATCGATGGAGAAAGTGGCCTTGGGAAATGAAATGGAGCGCATCTGAACTACGTAAGGACATGTAAAGCAACGGACACATGAGCAACGAACAGTGCCAAAATGGTCAGGAACAGAAGACTTAATGTGGCTATGAACCAAGATGTCCTTCAGATTTCTATTATGCCTATAAGCCATCAGAGGTAAGTCATGGAAAGCGTCACGGGTTTCAGGATCAGACTAGAGAAGAGAATAATGTTTGAGCATGATGCGTCGAACAGAAGAGTTATGGGGATGAAAGGTAAGAACAAGTTTAACCCTATCAGAGGAGGAGGAAGAACCCTGAGAGTTAGTCAAGGTATCGGGGCGAGACAAATGGCGCACGTGGAGCCAAGCGGATGAAAGAATGCTGTCAGGGAACGATCGTCTACAGAAAAACTCAATCATCTCAGAGGACTTGTTGAGAAAATCGTCGTAATCGCTACATAAGCGACGCAGGCAAAGAAGCTGGGAGTACGGTAGAGAATTGTGACAAGCAGGAGGATGAGAAGAAGTGTAGAGCAGAAAGCCATGTGCATCGTAGGTTTATAGTAAACGGACGTGCTAAGGTTAGGGGGATGAATGGTGACAATGATGTCAAGGAAGTTGACAGAAGTAGTGGAGATATTAGATGTAAATTGAATAGCAGGGTTGAAACTGCCGATGAAGTTGATGAAACGAGACAATTCCACTTCGGACATGTCGGTGATACCTATCCCATCATCAATGTATCTATGGAAAAGAGATGGGAACGGGCCATCATAGGTAGACCAAACTAAATGTTCAAGATATCCCATGAAGAGACACGCAAAGCTAGGTCACATTTTGGTTCCCATGGCAACGCCACTGATCTGATTGAAAAAGTGCCCATCAAATTCAAAAGGGTTGAGCGTAAGCACCAGTTCAGCAAGGCAGATAAGAGTAGAAGTGGATACAGAGGGGTGGGGACTCTTGTCAAGAAAGAACTGTAGAGCCCTGAGACCATCTGCATGGGGTATAGAAGTGTACAAAGAACAGACATCAAGCAAGAACAGACGATAGGTACGGTCAGAAGACAACTGGACGGTAGAAAAAATGGTTAGGGCATGCTTAGTGTCTTTCAAGAATGAAGGCAGTTGTTCGACTAATGGCTGAAAAATGCTGTCAAGGAAGTCGAGATGCGCTCAGTGGGACAAGAGCAAGCACAGACAATAGGTCTACCAGGATTCGATGCCTTATGGATTTTAGGCAGCATATAGAAAACAGGTTTTCCTAAACAACTATGATTTATGCAAAGAGACTTGGCAGTGGTAGGAAGGTCGTTGTTAAGGATAAGGGTTTTCACAGTGTTGTTAACAACCTTCTGGTTAGTTACAGTCGTATCAGATGTGCGTGCAGTGTAGAAAGAAGGATTGGATAGTTGTTGGTGGGAATAATGGGAATAGTAGATTGTAGAAACAAAGGTAAATATACAGAAGATATCATATGAGGAATGAAAGGATTGCAAGAAAAGTTGGAACAACATTAGTGCTCAAATATATTGAAAAACAGAGACTGAAATGGTTCGGCAACTTATTGAGAACTAATCCTTATTGGCCAGCGGCAAGAGCATACAACATGAAAATGGAAACAGCAAGATACATAGGTGACCAAGAAGAAAGTCGTTTTAAGAAATTACCAGATGCCTTACAGCAAAGGCAAAGAAAAGATAATAGATATGTATTTTGACTCAATAAAGAGATGTGATACTTTACTGGTAACAATACTACAGTAAAATTCCATATAGCAAATTGATCAGGACTGACAAAATATGAATGTAATAGCAGAAATTCACTCTAATCAATACCAAAAAATAAAATATATATATAATTAGTACTTTTGAAAAGTGTTGTTAATGGGGAAATTTGCTATAAATGATTCCACTGAATATGGCAATGTTAACTACTAATGAAAGAAAATAAGACAGTAATATGATTGTTTGTTTAGATCCACAGGAGTTATGAGCAATGTGCTCTTGCTTCCTATGTGTGGTGGTTTCTGAGAGCTTTCTTTCATACCCATGATACTTCAGTTTTTGGCTTGCCTATTGAAGAAGCTTTCAACTCAGAGGGGGTTGAAAACAGGGATATAAGTCTGCTGACAACATCACAAGATGGACAAATTAAGTGTAATACCATTAAGCAAAGAAAATGAAAACAAACTGAGGATTCATTCCAGTAAATGTGGATCATTTTGACAACTTTATGAGATGGGAAGGAATAGCAACATCAAATAATGTAACCAGTTAACATATTGACAGCAGACTTCATGACATCACTATCAACTGCCATCTTAATGAAGGTTAGCCTCAACAATCCTCTGTATCTTGCCTTGGTGGTGCATTCTGACAGAATGTATCTTGTCCATTTCATGATGCTTCCCTCCAAATGTTATATCTTCCTACTTCTTTCCCACCTCCCATCAACTCTACCTTTAAGTATGGTCTTCAACACAATGTTATGTTGTTTTAGTATATCTAAAAATGTTTACTTGTTTGAGTTTTCATTAACAGACTGTTTTCTTAGGAAGAAAGGGGGTAAAATACCAAATTAATGGAACAAATGAAGATGTTGAAAGCTGAACTGATAAAATAGCTTTTACTATAATAACATTTGAGAATCTTCAGTACAACAGAAACCAAAGAATATGAGAATGGTCATCCCATTACATAGGTCAAAGTGACCCTGAAAGCAGTGCTGAAATCAGTTGTGTTGGGGCAAAAGATGAACATTATGTATCTAAGCTGTAAACTGTGACACAATTCATATCATTCTCCAGTCTGCATTCTGTAGCCAACAATAGTTGGAGAACGAACGCAAGAGACAAAGAGGTTCAGAAAAGTATTAAGATTACCTCAAGAAAGTGCTTTATAATTTAACTATAATGGTAATAGAACAAGAGATCATCAAATGCAGACAATGGAATGATGGAAGATCTGAGGCAGTATATGGTTGTATTCATCTTGACAGATGGTCTGAAGTAAGCCTGTATCAGTTGGAATTAAACCGGCACAAATAAAAGATGTTTTCTCCTGACTAAATCTGTTAAATCAAAATCTGGATTTGTTGCAGAATAAGCATGGAACTATGTCAGCACTGGACTGCTGTGCCTTGTCGGAGCCTTAATTTTTCTATTCTGAACAATATTGAATTTGCTTATGTCCTAGCTCCACTACACTATTTTTTGTCACGTGACACGATCTTCTGTCACCTTTTCCTAGTTGTCAGAAACAATCACAAAATATTAGTTGATGACTTTAATACATTTGTGTATCACTGCTTTGGTTTGCTGTGAAATTTCTCCATACAGTATTTGTTTTGGGATGTCACTGTTGCTCATCCTTTGAATATGGTAAAGCAACTATAGTCTTTTATAACAGTGTGGAGATTATATTTAGAAGCTTGACTTGGCGCTGTGCAGGACCTCAGTGTTGGCAACCTTAATCCTGCCACTTGATAAACAAAATTGTTCTATGATATCATAAATGGAAAATTTGTAATCTTTTTTGTGTGTATGGTTGTCCATGTTTCAGACCCATAAAGGGGAACACTAAGCATGCATGCCTGATAAATCAGGTCTTTGTCTCCATTGACAACTTCTTGTAATTGTTGTTTACTGAAATTATTGACTACATTTCATATTTGAGATCTTATATCTTTCCAACCCTTTGCTCACCAGCAATCCAGAGCATACTTATCTGCCATTACCGAGGGTGCATGAAAAATTTTATAAATTGAAATTGGCATCTTTAAAAACTTGTATAAAATCAATCTAGCGTGAGAGAGCCTTGAACTTTCTTTGTGTCGTAATGACTGTCTGCACATTCTGAATGAATTTAAAAGCTCCAGAATTATTTCAAGTGGAAAATGCTACTTATCATAATGCTAGGCCTAGATTTACATTAATTTCTATATATCATACAATATTACATTAGATATCTCCGATATTTCATGATGAAACTCATCTACAATGTCTATATCTGTATTCCATATGTGCCACCATTTTTACACAAAATAATTTCCCGGAAATGCTATTTTTAATAACATTATTGCAATAGGTATTACCATATTTCTGATATATATCGACAATCGTTGAAATTGGTCCGGAAAGTGTTAATGTGATAGTTTTGTGGTGATTGTGAATTTCAGGCAGTTGAAGTTTTGTTCTGATTGTCTGAAGAAAGCCTGTATCAGATGGAATTAATATCTTAGCAGCACATACCACCATATATGAGGCACATAGAGCTCACACCAGAATATTTCTTGTGCACTGACACTGAATGATAGAACTGGAAACAAGAAAAGAAGGAAGTAGCAATAAAAGCTCTTACCCATCAGCGACAGTAAACGTTTGTCTCCAAGTGTCTCTGTCTCTTGCAACACTTCCTAGTTGCTGACTACAATGGCCTATGCCTTAATGTCCCACTAAATACATCTTTCAAATGCATCATTCTAAATGCATCTTTCAAATGGAGTGAAAGGCAGTTTTCTGCCAGCTACCAATATGGAATTTATACATACATATATATAAGAGATGTTTTAGCCTAGATCCTATTAGGATGGTTCATGTTTGAATATTCTGTTCAACTGGAAAATGTTTTAGCAAACTAACAGCTAACCCAGTTCATAGAAATAGGTACCACATCTTCTGATAAAGTAAAGGCAACAGGTACAATAGTGACTACATCATATCTAACTATTCAGTCATGAGAAAATTTGAGCATAACACTGCAAATAAATATGCTTCAACAATGTGGATTAAGCAGTGTTGAAACTAGGGAAGAGTGACCAGGGTAGCCAGCCCAGGTGGAAGCAGTAAAAAACAATTCTGAAATGAATTTAATGAAATCAAATGAATTTATTTTATGTAAAGGAGAGCTGTCAGAGTTCTTCTGTATACATACATTTACAAGAAAACCTTGACCAGAACTCCCAGTATTACAATGAGAATAGGTTTTGCAATGTATTACAATGAGAATAAGTATGACAATGTATTACAATTCCTAGTATTACAATGGGAATAAGTATGACAATGTATTACAATTCCTAGTATTACAATGGGAATAAGTATGACAATGTATTACAATTCCTAGTATTACAATGGGAATAAGTATGACAATGTATTACAATTCCTAGTATTACAATGGGAATAAGTATGACAATGTATTACAATTCCTAGTATTACAATTAGAATAAGTATTACACTGTATTACAAAGAGAATAAGTATGACAATGTATTACATTTCCTAGTATTAAAATGGGAATAAGTATGACAATGTATTACATTTCCTAGTATTACAATACACTACAGTTCCTGGTATTACAATGAGAATAAGGTTACTGTACTTTTACTTTAAATATATATGTGTGGGGTAGCCCGGGGCAAGACGGCGCAGCGGGTTCTTTTCGAGCCTATTAATTTTTCTAGTAGCATATGTGACTAGGTCAGGTGGAAACACTCCAATCTGTAACACAGTGAAGTATGATCAGTCAAGGACAAGTCAATTTTCAACAATGTGGAAAAATATTTGTTACACTATGTTTTATCAATTTTTTTAAACTTCTGGCACTGCCTGCTGTTATTAATATCATGTTTTAAATGTTTGAACTGAAATATGGGTTGTGCTGTTAAGTTCTTCAGCACATTATCTTGTCAGGCTACTCTGTTTTTTCATTGGAATTTATGATAGTTGCTAAAAATGAGATTTTGGTGTAACATGACACATTCAAAATGTAAGTAAAAAAAGCTGTCATGATGAAGTTGCCAATGCCGATTTAAAACAGGGAGAGACAGAGATATATATATATATATATATATATATATATATATATATATATATATATATATATATATATATATATATATATATATATATATATATATATATATATATATATATATATATATATATATATATATATATATATATATATATATATATATATATATATATATATATATATATATATATATATATATATATATATATATATATATATATATATATATATATATATATATATATATATATATGGCAATAGCAATCATCGAATCTTACAAAGACATTGTTAGCTTTAAAATGGAACTTACAAATTATTATTTATTCAAACTTTTTTTTTTCAGATTAAAGTTATGAAACTAGCAGATTAAAGTTACAAAACTAGGTCTATATATTTATTATATCTATTCTTAGCACATATTTACACATTGCCAATTTGCTAGATCTGTTGCAATAGTGAAATTCTTAAATGGAAAATGGTTTGTATCACCTCTTGTGTCTGTGCCATCGTGCCTCATTTAAATGGGCAAGATGTTTTTTTTTTACATATGTTCAAAATATCTAATTCTACTGTCTACACGTGTCTGTATGTTTTCACTACCCTGACTAATGTAAGATGAATGGATAAGCTATACACTGATAGCAGTTAGGTCTCTCATAGTTAAGTCTAATTGTCGGAATACATTAAAATATGAAAATAGTGCTATCTTGCCCCGGGCTACCTATGTACATTTCATTTTAAGTCGTGTAGCCTATTTCTATACCATGGACAGTGAAAAAGACATCAAGAAGAGACAAGAACATTAAGTGTGAAAGAGGTTGGCTCTTAAACAACATTGTAATAAATAAGAAAGCTGAAGTTTGTATTAGCCATATAAAGAGATAACAACAACATGGTAAATTAGTAATGGAATGTATGGTTGCTGGTAGCAGATAAGACTGCCCAAGATAAGACACATCTCAAATTGTTTAAATATTCCATTCACTGCAGCAAGTAAACTAATGCAGAATCATGCAGAGTTCAGAATCATGAAGAGTTCAGAATCATGAAGAGTTCAGAATCATGAAGAGTTCAGAATCATGAAGAGTTCAGAATATCCATAAAGAAGTCTGTTCTGGAAAGAAAATGTCACCTGAGGAAGAAACCTATTTCTCATTGTCTAAGAAATCTTGGTACTTCATTCATTCAATCAATCAAGTGCCATGCCGACTGGCGTAGGCGATCATGTTTCTCCATAACTCTGTCTCTTGTGTTGTCAATACGCTCGGTTGATGAGCTTCTACCGTGCCACGATACAAGCCCATCTAGTAACTATTCTCTTTGTCGACCTCTATCTCTTCTCCCTTTGATCTTTCCAGTAGCATGCACATAAAATTAAGTGAAACAAACTCTAACAGAAAATGAAAATAACACTACAGATGAAAAGACAGAACACATAGTAATAATTATTCTGATCAAGAGGAAGACTGAATTCATAGAAAAATAGAAGTGCTATGAAACAAATAATCAACATCAAATCAACAATGTGACCTGTCTGCAAGTTCAACTAATGAAGTTTTTGGTGGGGTGGTTGGCTGTTCTATCCCATAGAAAGTCAAAATGAATTAGAAATCATGTCACGAGCAAAATACTGGTATATAAATGCAACAAATACAGAATACTTTCTACTCTTTTGTCTAGTTCTATATTAACTCTTAATATACAACAGAATAAAAATGTACACATTCTGCCTCTATGAGGGCACTTTAGAAAGCCATTTCAGGTAGCATTTTATACAAATATGAACAACTGAAAGCCCTTCAAGTGGTGCCCAGTATTTTAGATTTAATTACTGACAAAGGTTGCAATTAGTTTGACTCTTCCAACAATATACAGTTATTGTTTTTTGTATACTATGTATACATGGCCATGGTCGCCATGACAAGATTAACCACCATTTGAAAAATCAAGATCACAACCCATGTTAAGATCAACTTATATAAATCTTTGGTTTTGTCAAGATTTCTATATGGTTGTGAGACCTGGACTTTAAAAGCAGATGTAGAGAGAAGAATCCAGGCGTTTTGAAAACAAATGTTACAGACGTGTGTCGGGTATCTGTAATCGAGAACATAAGACCAATGTTTTTGTACATGATAAAATTAATTCATTGGCTGGGCAAAAAAACAACCACTGTTGACAATTGTGAAACTTTGTAAACTCCGTTGGTACGGGCATGTGATGAGACATACCTCGATGACAGAATATGTTCTTGAAGGTACAGTGGAGGGAGTAAGATGACGAGGTGGCCAGAAATAGACATGGTTGGATAATATTAAAGAATGGACAGGATGTGAGGTTTTCAAACTAATAAGGATGGTAGAGATGCATGGAGATCTTTCTGCACCAAATGTCTCATTGTGACACCCCTACGACCCTGATGGGTTATAGGTTTATTATTATTATAATTATACATAAGTTTATTTCTTGGAACATTAAATCATCAAGCTTCCAGCAGGCAATAAAATAAAACATAATAATCACATCTTTTAAATCTGTACAGTGCCCATTATTTAGAATGTAGCTTTGACATACATTTGTGCATCACATAAAAATGTATTTAGTTTTATGACATTTATTTTTAAGATTTATTTAGTTTCCTACAAAATGTATGAGTTTTTATTTTACATCCTAGCTACATTTATATCAATCTTTTTATTTTTGTTAAATTTTAGGTTGAATAAATACAAGGAATCTATTTTTTTGACCAAAAAGATCTTATCAAAATATAGGCCTATATATAGACATACAAATCCATAATGAAACAAGAAAACAGCAAAAAAAACTAAATATAATTATGTAATGGAAACTAAAAGATATTGGAATAAGAGAACAACTCCTATTTTGCCACTTTATTTTGTTTTGTTGCTTTTCTTATTTTTTTTGCTACCTCTCATATTCCTGTATCTATCAGTTTCCATTAGATAATTGCATTTAGTCATTGGCTACTTTGTTGTTTTATTCTGGGTTATTTTGTCCCTACCTTGATAATACTTTTGGTTGAAACTTAATTACTGGTAGTTACCACTAAATTGTATCACTCGAAAATGGGCCTGATCCAAGTGGGGAGGGGATCAAGTACAATCAAGAGTCACCATTCAAGAGAAACAATCACTAGGATACAAGTTCACTGTTCAATAATTGTAACTCACATTTGGTAATTAAATGTTGTGTTTTCTTAATATCAAAACAAACTTTGGGGGGAGGGGTGTTAAATAAAATTGTTAATGGTTTGAAACTTAGTGTCCGCCGCCTCTGTTAATTTTTTAGAAATTTTTCCATTGTACAGTTCTTATATATATATATATATATATATATATATATATATATATATATATATATATATATATATATATATATAAAACCAGGTAGTTCAATGGGGAAAACCAGGTAGTTCAATGGTTATTCCCATATCAGTAGATCTTTGGTGGAATTTGCCCTGAAACTGGGGAATGGTTATTGGTTACTGTGCCTGACAGATCTGCAGTGACATTGCTGCCATTTATTGTTCGTCCAGAAAAAGCTGTCTTCTCTGATAAATGCAAGCCTATAATTTTATTGCAATACTGCCAGGACTTATGCATGCAGCTGTTAACCATTCACTACATTTCATAGACTCAAATACAGGAGCACACACACATAAAATACTGAGCTGTGTTGGAGATTAGCAAAAGAGCATAATTGCACACAATGTGGTACACACAATAAATGCTTGAGTATTACAAATGAGAATTCACGTGAATACAGTCAAATCCAGACAAGAAGACTCTTTTACTGCTTAAACTCATGTAATAGCACATTATTAGGCTACTTAATGACCATGGTATTAAACAAATTATTTTGCAGTCCCCAGAGCACAAGAGCTGTCAAAATGTGTTTACATATTTATTATTATTTCCCTTGAATGTATTGTTCACAAATAATAATTACTATTATTTCCCTTGAATGTATTATTTGTTTTCCTGCTTGTACCTAACCACCCCCAGCAAACCATATTAATTCACCAGCAAGACAATTTAGTGACAAGTGTCCAATTCCATGTATTGCTTCAACATAAAATTACTATTTAATCACTTTACCTTTTTTCCTTATATTTATTGATCATAAGGTACACAGTTTAACTGCAGTCTTTTGTTTGTTCTATTTTTTCATACAAAATTGTGATCTTGTCATCTTACAATCTGGCAATGATGCTGCTGTTGTATGCAATTTCAGTATTATCATGGTTATTATAGTCAATTCCATGCTTCTCATTGTGGAAATCACTTCCCGGATTGTCAATGCCATTATAACCACCTCTAGAAGTATCAATGCTGTGTTCTATACCTCCGTAACCATCATACTTGCTGATGTTTACTCTGCCAGGATAAAAACTTTCAACAGGTTCCAGCACTCTAGGCCTAGTTTTTAGCTCTTCACTACTGTGTGACATTCCATATCCAAAGTAGATAAAAGCTCCTAAAAAAAATAAGTTATGCATTTTATTATGCCTGAGGAGAATGGCATACTGAGAAACATTCTAAATATAAATAATTCTAAGCATAGTTATATGCAAATGTAAACACATTTGGATGGTGTCAACGATCATGTATAATGGAGGCATGATTATCAAAAAGTTCAAAGAAATAATAAAATCACACTCAGTTAAGCCTCTAGTTGTTACATACAAGTTTACTCGTACTTCTATCATGCTGCTATTGATGAGTTGATCTGGGTTTTTTTTCTATCCCTTCATTGCTAAATATGCATCAACAATCCCTTCCATGTTGTATACATTTTCTTGTGACATAAAAAAATGTCAGTACTGTGGAAGCTCTTTTATTTTTGTAGCACAAGAAAAGAATCAGTTCAGGTGGAAAATCATTGAGGAAAAAGTTTAGCACAGTTGGGATTAGTTACTAAGAACAATGCAGCAGCTAAAGGGTTAAATATATGTGAGCTGTAATCAATTTAAATGAGCAACACATAATTCACCAACAATCTTCAATTTTGCACAAAGAAGCATCAATGCATATCACAGCTTTCATGTATTTTGAACTGAATAATTTTATACTCTTTATTAAGTAGTGGTTTCTGGATAATTTATCGACATGATGAGACCATGAAAAGCTAAAAAGGCAAATCAATGAGTGTTAAAATCAATAAACCAAATGTTGGCTCCTTAACAACATCATAACAATAAAGTTGAATTTTTTGGTCATTTAGACATAACAGCATGGAAAGATTAATAACTGAAATCAAAGTTAACAGCAACATGGGAAGAGGATGCCCAAGATGACGATGGTGCAGTGATATATTGGATTGCTTAAATATTATCTCTGGCTATGACAGGTCAACTCGCGAAGAGTTGTGCAGTGTTTAGAGAATCCATTAGGAAGTAAAAAGTAAGTAAAGTAACCCATAGCATTTATTAATGCCGTAGGGGTGACATTAGGAAGACAACATTCTGAAAACAATATGTCACATGAGATGATGATGAATCCTATCTTGCACACAAGATATTTTAGCATACCTACTTTTGTTTTGTAGGTTTTGATGCACAAATTCTTTCTGACTTAAAACATAATATACATAAGGCTTTTCTTGTCCTGTCTCATCATATTTATAAGAAAACAAAAAAAACTGAGGATTTATAGAAAATTATCCAGTGGGTGGGTCTAAATGACAGTTTTAGTGACCTATTAGAGATAATGAGTTAATAAATTTCTGCTCACAGCAGGGCCATAGACATGATTACCTTAAGGAGGGAGTTTTACATAGTTTTGAAGACCTTTTCGTGAAAAATCACTACAGAAGGGGTTTTCACCGAACTTTTGGTACTAGTTCCTAGTACTAAGTCCTAGTACACATTTGCTAACATATACTAACATATGGGTGTGAGTCTTGGACAATAAACAGACTGGAAAGTGGTAGATTAGAGGCAACAGAGATGTGGTTCTACAGAAGAAAGCTGAGAATACCATGGACTGTCAGAAAAACTAATGTAGATGTGTTGAGGGAGTCAAATGCGAAGCAGACCTTGATCAACAATATAAGAAAACGGCAATCTTCTTTTTTGGCCACTTCATGACACAGGCAGGTTTAGAGAACATAGTCACAACAGGCAAAATTTAAGGCAGCAGAGACAGAGGGCGACAACGTGAAGAAATATTAGAGTTTGACAACCTAGCACGGCGTGGAAACAACAACGACTTTGATACATAATACTGTGGACAGAGAGCTGTGGAGAGCCATGACCGCCTACACCAGCCGGCATGGCACCTGATGATGATAAGAATACAAAGGAACAAAACTGAGTGGCATCTCTTAAAACTAAAACATAAATTGACACACATGAAGGTTCTTGTTTAGATACCCAGATATGACAAGCGATTAGCTTAGCTTCCAATGTATTATGGAGTGTTTTCTCAATGACTTTATTTCATACCTCCTAAATGAGACTGTCAGTGGTATGCAATAATTTGGAACTGTAAAGATCAACAATTTACCAGATTACTGTTCATCCGTCAAAGTTGACGATGACCATTCAACTCAACTGAAATGATGAAGAAGATGTCTGCAATGTGCCCGACTGTGACTAATAAGTTCTATGCAAGCTTGGAATTAGTCTACCACACTCTGAGCATGTGTGGGAGAAGACTGTGGGATAGTGAGCAGCTCTTGCCATTCTTCTAGCACATTTTGTTGTGCAGCTTAATGTCTGAAGTTCTCTGCAGCTGCTGCACCACTCTTGTTTTGTAACACCAGTTGGGTCTTCTGCTAGATTCTACTATGAATTTGTGTCTATTTTGAATTGAGTCAGTGATGTATTAATAATGTCATAGTAAAACGCTTCTTCTGTCCTCCTGTCTTGCGGGAGCCAGTCTGGAGTTCTCCATATAACAAAATGTTTTGGTAGACAATGATCTTTCATGCAGACCATTTGTCCTGCCCAGCATGTCTGTGCCTTCATAAACATTGCATGTATGCTTGCAGACTTAGATTTCATCAGTACTTCACTGTCTGGTATTTTATCTTACAATGGATGTTGAGTATCTTACGAAAGCAACTTAATAGAAGTGGTTAAGTCTTCTAGCATGTTTGGCATATACCTACTGTCCATATTTCACAGGCATAAAGGAGTGATGATATTACTGCTGCTAGGTAAACTATGAGTTTGGTGGTAGTTGTTATTCGCGTTCTTTCCCATATGTTTTTTTTTTGCAGTCTTTCAAATGTTGCACTAGCTTTCGCTATTCTTTTGTTTACCTCAGTGTAGATCTTTACATATTGTGAGAGAGAGTTGCCCACGTAGGTGAAATTATTAACTGTTTAAAACTCTTCTTCTTTGATCCTTATATGGTGAGTGAAGTTTATTTGTTTGGTGTAGGTTGAAACATGACCTTTGTTTATCAGATTATTTTATCAGATTACCAACATGGCGGGTGGATCTTACCCCTTTTAGCCCTGTCCACCTACCCTTGTCTTCTTCTTCATTCATTAATTCTCAAACTTGTGCAGATTAGCAAGATGTGGTCTAGAGAACAGCATGTGCTGTGCCATGGTTTACAGCTTAGCTGCAATATCTGCACTCTTAAGCCTAACACATCCAACTTGAAGCATTGTTTGTGGGTCATTTTTACCCTCTATAGAATTGGACAGTCAACTTCAACTCATAACCTTCTTAGTCACCTTCTACAACATGCATGCCAGGTAACAATTCTGCTATTATTTATTCCCCTCCAGGGCTTGGCAACACATGGGTGATACACATGCAAGTTAAATTTTTAGTAGGCGTTAGTTAGTAGTACATTGAGAAAATAAAAATTAAAAATGCAGAAAAGATAACATTTAAAGCAAGCATAGAATACAATTCAATCTTCACACATACAACAAAATTATTTGTTGAAATGGTACAGTTTATATAAATATATATATATATATATATATATATATATATATATAGAGAGAGAGAGAGAGAGAGAGAGAGAGAGAGAGAGAGGCCCTGTATATATGGATGAATGGGTTAGTGGGTGGATGGATTGATAAAATGAAGAACATTAATAATATAAAACATGGGAAAGACTATGCAGATATTTTAGCACATCTAGACAATAAAGTAGTTCTCTTGTTCCTCTGGTATTTTGGTACTACCGGGGTACTTAGTTCTCATTATAAGGAAAGTCAATTGAAAGGATTAACATGGGATGGAACAGCTAACTCCACCCTAAAAACTGCCTCTGTTATTTTCAATTATATCTATGACAGGTAACATTATCAATATTCTGTGCTTACCGGGTACCTTTCAAGCCCGCAACAACACATAATACTTATTTACAATTTTATATATAATTTTAAGCAATATTAAGGTAAAGAAATTCTTTTCCTATTAGAATTGTCTCATTTATTTATAATATTTATACAACCTAATCATTAAAAATCAGTATAAGCTATCCCTAAGATAAGCCTGGAGATTTTAATTAAGTAAAACTTAGCAAAAAATAACATTTATTCACCACTTTTTTTTCTAATACAAGTATTCTTGTATTCAAGGAAAAATTAAAATGAAGTCTATTTCAAATCAACATTAAATGGCAGCATTTTACCCTGAAAAATAGTGCTAATTTACCAATTTTGAAAACCAGTACATGTTCTCATTTCATCCAAAAAGCAGAAAATTGTCTTGTTAATTCCCTTTAGTTATCTAAACAGGTTTCCAATTTTGATTTATATTAGGGTTTGGTGTAGAGAGTTAGAGTACATTGTATTTAGGTGATTTATGGAAACCAATCATGTCACAAAAGGAAAGCAACAAGAATATATTCTGCTCTGTGGGAGAAATAAAGGCAAGTGCCCAGTTTATTTAAATGATGCAACATTCTTCTTCCTGTTTTCTTGATCAGTGTCCATCAAAGCAGATTTTGATCATTATGCATTGCGGTGTCCTGAAGAGCAACAAGAAACTCTCCTCATCTTGATTTATCAATGGCCACCACTCAAAGCAAATTCCAGCTGTGGCCCACCATCTTTATTTCCACTTTTTTTTCACAACACAGTCTTTGGCCACCCAACTTTAAATGTGCCACCAATGGTCTATGTCAAAGTAAATCTGTTGTGATTCTCAGAATCTCTCTCTTTTCTGAGAGCATGGCCAACCCATTTCCATAACCTTGTAACAATGCTCTGTTACTCCCAGCAAGTTACTTTTTAATGACTTTGACTAGAATATTCTGCATATCTTCTTCAAACATCATTGTCATGTGTCGTGCAGTGTCGTTAGGTGGTCATTAATCTTCCCAACATTCCATCTGTACTATGTATCAGTTCCACTGCTGTTCTCCACCACCATTTCAAACAATTAAATTATTTTCTCCCTCTAATGTCCTCTGTCTCTTTTACCCTAAAAATATTGAGGGGATTTGCCTGTTGTTACATCACATTACAAACTTCCTCTTCTCATGTGACCAAAAAATGTGGACTGTTTATTTTTATATTGATAAGAAACTCTCTTAGTATCATCTTAGTTTCTCTAGCTGTCTGTGATTCTCATTATTCTTCTAAAGAACTTCATGTATGTGGACTCTATTTTCAACTTGTTGTTTATTCATTACCTATGATATGCTTCCTTCTTTAATCAGCTAGTGTAAAATTTGAGTCTAGATATTTCCTGTTTCTGTCCTGTTTCGCTCCATATAATAGTATAGAAAGTATAAAAATATAAAATATTCTTATTTTTGTGTGGATGCTGATTTGATATTTATCTTCTATCCTCAACATTAGTTTAAATGAAATAGAAGATTAAAGAGAAAATAGGAATAACATGTAATGAAAGTTCAAGGTGAGTGAGGTGAGTTATGAACCAATGTCACAGTGAATTATTTTCTCTAAATGCTCAGGCACCTAGTTAGTGACTGACTAAAAACCATTTGACTAGTGTTGCCTACCACCCTTGCTCAGTAAAAATAGCAGCATTCCTCGACTTTCCCAGAGCATGTTTCCTGGTACCTTAGTCCTTGTAGCACAGTGAATAATGGGAGTAATTTGTATTTCAAACCAAAGATGATAAGTTAACTTGAAATCCAGGTCTGCTAGTCAGCAGGCAAGTGACTTTATAATACACTACCTTGGTCTCCAAACAAAAACATATCAAATGTCAATACTACTATCACATTATGCTTTCTATCAGCATCTGCTAAAAAACTTGTGTAGCTGCCACTGTTTTTTTAATTACATAGTGAACACTTGATTTTCACACAGAAATATGATATAGTTTAATACCACGACTATTATATTATAAGCCTAATCTTCATTTGAGGGAAGAACTTCATTGTCTAATAAGTGTGAATCCTCACTGAATGTAGAACATATGATTTTCTCATCATTATTTGATGCCAGAGATGACTTTTGAACATTTTTGGAAGGTGACGCATTCCAGATACCATAAGAGAAATAAACTGCAAGACCTGCAATATAACACATTTTTATATGGGGATAAAAAGTTGAAGCTGTGATACACTGGTATAAAACAGGTGATTTCAAAGTTCAGGTAAAACGTTCATGGATTTATAAATGGTATGTAAAGGTAAGTTTTGCACACACAGAAAAGCACACCTCAGATTTGTATTTTCAGTTATTGTTTATTAAGCACTCATTCTCAAATTCCTGCTGGATCTCTCTCTCTCTCTCTCTAGTAGGACAATGGTCCTTAGGACAATGGTCCTACTTGCTTTTCAACAGGATTTAGTCCAAAGAACAGAGATGCTCTGGATCACCGTATTAACTGTATCAATGGCTCAGAACATCTGATTTTAGCAATGGTAACTACATGGCGATGTATTTACCATTTCCACAGTATAGTGGAAGTTTTTAGTCATATTGCTAGTAGGACAGCTATATTTGCAATCTGTCTATAGATATGATCATTCTAGCCATAGTCAAACTTGTTAGGCTTTTTTGCTGTTGTCTGTGTCACTATCGAACTTGGCCACAGATACCCAGCAAGAAAGTTCTTAATTATATATGTACAAATATTTAGCACTACTTCTATATTTGTGGCTGAAGTATACTTTCCAGTATTTGAAGGAATTGTGAAGGTTTGAAATAGAAATGTATTTAAATATATATATATATAAAATGGTGTTGGGAAGCAGTGATTTAGATGCGATGAAAATCTAAATTTTTGATATAGTTTTAATATGTGTGATTATATAATGGATGCTGTATAAATGCATGCAAGATCAAAGTGAATGACTCAATATTTAAATTGGTCCACCAATTCAAGTATTTGAGAACAATGATGACATTAGATGAAAGAAGTTCAACAAACATAAGAAATAGAATAGTGCAGGCAAATGCAATAGGCCTATTCCTAACATGAAGACTGTGTAATATGTCCCTGTGATCATATTGAAACAAGTCTTGGACAATAAATAAACATGTTAATGAAAAGTTAGAAGCAACAGAGATGTGGTTCTATAAAATAAAGTTGAGATTACAATAGAAAGACGGATGAGAAACTGGAAGAGCAAAATGCTAGATGGAGATTGCTTGATAATATCTGAACAAGAGAAACTTTTTTTTGGTCACATTATTACACAAAGAGGTCTGGTGAGCATAGCTACAAGTGGTAACATTGAAGGCAATCGAGATTGAGAATGACAGCATGAGAAAATATTAGATAGTCTGACATTGAGGCATGACAGAGTATCAGCAATGATCCTGATAAAATATACTGGAAATAGAGAGTTGTGGGCATCCATGATAACCTGCTGATGATGATAAATGCATATTATTTAATTTTATTTAATGTACCCAGGATATAATTTTATTTAATGTACCCAGGATATTATTTTATCAGTAATGGCTGATGGATGAACATTTTGGATAAATCAATTTAAAATCATTTAAATATTAAAACACGAACATTCAA
This sequence comes from Meghimatium bilineatum, assembly GCA_034231615.1. Classification (NCBI taxonomy): domain Eukaryota; kingdom Metazoa; phylum Mollusca; class Gastropoda; order Stylommatophora; family Philomycidae; genus Meghimatium; species Meghimatium bilineatum. The sequence continues at coordinate 41,905,390 of CM067300.1, forward strand.
AAACTACTAATAATTTAATAGATGAAGAGAAAGAATAATATTAATATGTTAATGTAAAAGTTATAGAAAGGAATGGTTCAGTAAGCTTAAAATATTTCAAGAAATGTTAGTCACATTTAGAACTGTTAGTATAACTTGTAATGATCATTCATTTCTAGTAATGGTGACTGTAGGTTTATTCACGTTTATGCAGCTCCCTATTATAATTTCTGAAACTCATATACTACAGTGGAAAGCAACAACAAGATCAATGCAAACATGTTAGTAATAACCTAAAGGGATTCTATGCAAAGAAATTATGATATTAAATGATAATAAATATTTGTAAGCATGATTACAGAGAGAAAATAATGCAGCATTTCAGTATATTGGTTGTAATATCAATCATAATTTTTTTTAAATATATCAAATGTTTATACAAGGACTTGATAGGTAAAATAGAAAATTCAATATCATCTTGTAGCCATATATATTGTATTAATAAAGATAGCAAGAAAATGATGTACCTATAGCCATCCATATACTAAACCTAGCCCAGGTCATGGCTGATAGTTTCAGCATTAGGTAGATATTGATGAATACACTGAGGGCTGGCAAGAATGGAACAAGTGGTACCTGGAATAAAATTATTAATATTTTATTTGAAATTATTAACTCTTTCAAGGAGAAATGTATACCTAGGGTGCAAGACCTTTGATTCGTTTTAAATCAGCGTCAGGGCATAGAAACATTGTTGATGGGGGTACCTAAATTGTTTTTTAAATATAACTATTTGTTTTAAAAAAGTCACTTCCTCATTTTCTTGAGCAATTCTTTCATTTTTGTGAAATTTTTGGCGGAAAACCATTCAGGAGATTGGGTGTTCACCCACATTTTGATGTGCTCCCCAGTATTAGGCCCTATATCTCATGTTCTGATTTCCTGTGGGAGGGGAGGGAGTTGAATCCTCCCTTGATTCATAGGCATAGCATTCATATAAGCTTCTGATGATATATATCAGCCAAATCCATAAGTGTTTAACCTGTAGCAACCCAGAGAAAAATAATGTATACTTCCTCTGGCACCCAGTTTTTTATGATGTCTGGTTTTTATGCATGTGTTTGCTTTTTTGGCATAACTTTTTTTATTGATTTCGATATTGATTTCAAATTCAGAGGCAATATAGATAAGTGAATGATGGATATGGTGATGTTGCTTATTTGTGTGTCAGTGGGACTACCAACATTGACAATAACAAAAAGTAGTGTTGCTTGTTTGTGTGTGTCATTGGGACTACCAACATTGACAACAACAAAAAGTAGTGTTGCTTGTTTGTGTGTGTCAGTGGGACTACCATCATGGACAGTAATAAAAACATACACACATAAAGGATTTAGAATTTCCTGATAGGCATAGACTAGACCTAGTCCACTCACAGAGTCAAGGATGATAATAGCCAGAAAACCCTGCTCCTAAAATTACTCGTCACTACTGACAGCATTTACATCACTATTATTATTAGGCCTATGGGGACCTACATTATCAACATTCCCATTATTATACCTTTGTATACAGTAACTAACATAGCAAAGTCTTCAAAATCTCCTTCGACTGAATGGGCATCCAAGAAAATAGTCCTACACAAATAATGATTTCCAAAGCAAAATAAACAATGTGGCTTCTGGTTTCCTAACATTAATAGACCAAATAGAATGTTTGGGTCTTTCAAATACTAGTGAAAAATTCAGGGACAATCACTCTAGCAAATAGTTATTACAAAATAATAATCAGAAAAGAGAATGTGAGACTGTTTACCTTGACAACAAATAACTAATTAGAATGTGACATATGCCACAATTGGGTTGCTATCAGGACAGGAAATATGTGACATAGGGGTCTATGCTGCCAGTAGTTGCTGCAGGTTAAATTTAATCCCTGAAACTGATGACTATGTAAGCTTTCGATCTTTCCAGAGAGGGCACACTTTCTCTGGATACCACTCATCACTCTAGCTTACTACCTATCATTCTTTGTACATACCTCCTGACTTATCTATTTCATTAACTAGGACGGATGAATGTACAGAAGGAAAATGTATCTATTCATTTGCTGATTCAGTGCAGAATCATTAAAACATTTAAATTAAATGATCAATTTGCTACTCTGACAGTGTACACTATATTATTACTAGCTGAGAAATTAACACATATCAATTAGTTAAATTTGACGGAAGTGAAATTTGATCAGTTAATCTGTTAAATTTGATAGAAATATCATTTATATGCTAAATTAAAGAACTTTTTCTGTAATTATTCACCATGCATCCAGTCCAATATTGGTTATGTATACAACAATATGTTTTACACTACTGTGGACTCCTCACAAGTTGGTTTGCAGAGACGCTCTTGTTTGTCCGTCTGTCATTTTTGTAGCAGTGAAGCTGGAAAAGCCCTGTAACATATGTTCTGATGTCTGTTGTTGCTACACAGAGGTAGACTGCAGAACTATTGATACTGATTAATGTAAGTGTCCTTTTAGATAGCAGTGCTCTGTTCTCAGTTGAAATATCATGACTTCTTCATTTCTGTTAAATTTGTTGATATTTTTTTTCTCAGGTCTATAGTTTCTAATCAAACGATATAGGAGATATATTCAGCCAATTCAACCCCAAATCTCCTTAGTTGTCTCATGTGACAAATATGGCAGGCCACAGTGTTGCTACTCTTTGCTCCCCTTTCAAGCTTCAGCAATACACTAGAATAAATCAATGTGCTTCCAAGTTACAAATTGTGTAGAGTGATTTGAAAAAGAAATAGTATGAATTGGATGGCAAACTTGCACAAAATTCAAACATGTATTGACAGAGTCCTAAAAGTGAGTAAAGATTTCAGACATTGTGACCTGCCATGCATGTTACAAGAGGCACTTCATCTTCTGCATTCTTTCTCATACTCCTGCAGATTAGTAGGATGTAGTCCAGAGAACGGATTTTGTTGTCATGGTTTACAGACTGGCTATGCTATCTGCCTTTCAGCCAGACAAGATGGTTTCTTCAGCATGGCTTCTAGATAACTTTGAGCCTCTATGGGAAATCAACTCCACCCCCAAAAACTCTTTTGTCACTTCTTATAATGTACATAGCAGGTAAGTGTCACTATTTTTTGCTCCACATTTCAAGAAAGAGGTAACGAAGGACAGCTGAAGTTGGCTGGCTGTCCGAACTCACTAGATAAAAATTATCCAAAGGCAATGATGAAGTTAGATGTGTCATTCCAAAAGGCCATCAAACCATGACACAATGTACATCATTCTCTAGACAATGATGAAGTCAGATGTGTCATTCCAAAAGGCCATCAAACTATGACACAATGTACATTATTCTCTAGACAAAATCCTGATAACCAGATTGAGATTGAGAGTAAAAGAAAAAGAAAGAAGAAATAAAATATTATTCTGAGGTTGGATGTGATGAAAGTTTAAAAACTGCAGACAAGCTTTAAACTATGAAGCAACAATTTTTGTTTTCTGGACTACTGGCTACTTTCCAACAGAAGTTTGAGAATGAAACCAGAAGAAATGCATTAATGATTAAAGAACATAAGACAAGAACACTGTAAACAAAAATAAACACAATAAAATATATACGGCCTATATCATCATCATGCAACATATTCTTTCCAGAACAGTCTTTTTTATGGATTCTCTGAACACTCCATGATTCTGAGCAAGTTGACCAGCCATAACTAGAGACAGGGCCTATATATATAACCAAAAGTTGATTAAAAACTTACATGAATGTAAGAAATAATAGATAAAGATATATAATAGATTCATACAAGTAAAATATAAGATTCATGCAAGTAAAAAATAATACACACACAAAAGTAAGAAACAACACATATATAATATAAAGAAATAACACATTCATAAAAGTAAGAAACAGATTGGGTATACATACAAGTAAGAAATAAAGTAATCAATAAGAAAGAAAAACTTGAGAAAGTTTGAAAACAGATAAGACAATGAATACAGGACAAACAACATAATTTCATGAAAGAAAGAAGAACTGTTCATGCCAACATTGTCAAGAACTGCAAAATTCAAGAAGCACTTACCTTAAATGCTAATTGTGCAGAGCTCTGAGGTTGAAATAGAATAATAGCAACACACACTAAAACCAATACGCCAAGTACCGTTGCTATAATAATTGCCCAAATTTCTTTATCTCCGAGGAAATTATCCGCAAATATCAAAAAAGCTGAGAATCCTGCAACAAAGACACCTGAAATGTAAAGATAATTTACATAAAGTAAAATCTGTGAGGATTTGTTGTTAACAGAAACTATCTCACAGACCAGCGTGTGCTCATTTATCTTTCCACAAATGATCAAAGTTGTGAAGGATGACAGTTTACATAACATATTTAAAATTTGTGAAATCTCTAAACAGTTGCATAATCTATTATTTTACTGTCATCCTTCAAAGACGGTTGGGATTGATCACATAAATTCTACCCCAAGAACATATTCAATATACCCAACTTTGACACACCTGTATGTTTTCCTTTAATTTTTTTGTATGCATTCTATATCTTCTGCTGGTTAACAGGATGTAGTCCAGAGAACTGAATGCTATGTGTTATAGTATACAGCTTAGCAGCGATATCTACAATATCTTTTGACTTAACACATCTGACTTCAGCATAACTTTTGCAACACTTTGACCTATGAGTTGGGACAGCTAACTCAACCCCATATCTCCTAAGTTGACACAGTGTTACTATTCTTCACTCCTCTTACTGGCCCCCATCACCTTTAAATATCACATACCGGTACTCTGTTTGCTCATAAAGTAAATGAATGTAAAATCTTTGAAATTTGTATTGATGGAATCTACTCATACCACTGATCCAGAAATAAATCATCAGTGTCAGGTTAAGAATCCAATGCAATTGAAATTTAGTGGACTGTGGTAACACAATGTGAATGTGGGCTTAAATGGAACCGGGTTAAAGTATTACTAAATGTGATGATGACATATGAACAATAAAACACAAGAACTGGTAACATTTAGAATAGAGAGCCTTTATCTGCTTTATCTTATAATGGACTGAAAATGTAAATAATAATTTAAAATTTTTTAAGCCAAACTCAAAAATTTGTTCATCCAAGTAGCTGCTTTCTTTGCTGCAATAGACAGATGTGATTTATAGAAGTTATAACAATTATAACCTTCAATAAATACCATTTTACACATTATTTGTATAACCAACTATTAAATATAGGTCTAAGTCATACAGCTATGTACTTTCTACAACTTTATCATTTAATGCTCTACTTTTAATTAATGTATAATTTTCTGCTACTGCATTTTTTTGCACATTTACCCATTATTTATGGTGGGTATTTGGAAAACACACAACATTTATGTTTTTGGAGATTTTTGTATAGATGTTTTTTATGAAAATAAAGAAATTGTTACTGCTGAATGTAATAATGTACATTTTGTTGGTGTATGTCTGATATCTTACATGTGAGAAAATGATGAAGATAGAAAATGTAAAAAAAAAAAAAAACGTGATGCCTATTCCTGTCAGATATATTCAATCCAGGATAAAATTATGCTAAATGCCTAGTCCGATTCTATTTCTGATGTCATTTCATAATCAAAACTAATGTATTCATGTAATATTGTCTGTGAAAACAAACAAAACACTTTGATCTAACTAACATTATCAGTTAGGTTTAATGGATCTAAAAACTTTGATATATTCACTGTAGGATAAAATGCCTAACACTAACAAAGAAATAAAGCTTGGAATTGGGATAGCCTCAGCTGTAATGTACAGATTAAATATGAAATACCATAATTAATTATCATATAAATACCAAGATTAACTACCATATGAAAGAATATAATAAGTACAGTAATGAAGAAAACCTATATAAATCTCTAATTATACCCATTCTTTTGAATGAATGGAAGAGTTGGACAATTACAACGGAAATGGAAAGGAGAACACAGGCTTTTTAAAACAAATGTTACAGAAGAATATTGCACATCCATTACACAGAACATAAAACTAACACATGCACGAGAAACAAAATAAATTCTCTTGTAGGTCAACATGAATATCTCATGACAGTGATAAAACATCACAAACTTGTGTGGTTTCGTGACATGATGAAGCATGATTTCCTTTCAAAAGTATACTGCAGGAAAGAGTTGCAGAAAAATTAAGAAGAGGAGGTAAAAGGAAAGTATGGATTGATAATATTAAAGACTGGACAGAATTAAGATTCCCTACACTTCAACAAGGAACTGACACCTGGGAAGCATAGCAGAATGTTTGTGTTGATATTTCCAGAATGGCATCCCTATGACACTGAAGGCTTATGGGAGTGATGATAATTATGGAAATGCATAGGCCTATTCTATTTCTGATGTCGACATTTCCATAACCAAACTAACATGTTCATCCAATATTATCTGTGAAAACAAACATAACACATTCATCCAACATTACCAGCTACTCAAATAGAAATCATAATTTATAAAATTATATATTCAACAAAATTGCTGTCATTACTAACAATTCTGACACATTAGATCTGCGGTCACTACCTATCTATACCAAGTCCTACTGAACTGAACAGTAATGGAAAGGGAAGTTAATTATGTCTACTTTGATATCCTATTTAACCCGGAATAACAATGTTAGTTTACAATCATTATTTTTTTTGTTAAAAGAGGTGCATATCAACAGGCCACTGTAGTCACAGACAGTGCTAAAAATACATTCGGGTCTATGACTATAGCCGCTGACTGTGTGGCAAAAGTTTCTATCTTATTGTAAAATATACAAAACATTGCTCTAAACAAAACAAAACAAAAATATACATCTCACTTCAAAGTGTTTTAACTCTATATTAAACTTTCAACTTGATTGCATATGGTCTATTTTATACTGCAGATGATATAACTAAAAAAAAGTAACTATTTGAGCAGTAGTCTCAATGAAGTTTCTTTACTTAAGTTTATTCACATCATTTGCATCTTTCTCTTTGATCTCCATCTTTATTATGATATTTCTCCTAACAGACACATCCCCCGTGCTTCATGCATCAAATATAATAACCATAGGACACTGACAGGTTATTGGTTTATGGATGCATGAATAGTCAAATCTAAAACAGGATAAAAGTTGAAGAAAATAAAGTTTTATAGAGAAATTTTACATATTTAATATTATAGTATGACTTACTTAATGCTGCTACTGAAATCTTGACAATAAGAGAAGTGAGAAGTGTTGGTTCAATGGTGCCAGGAAGTATCAAATGTCTTAAAGTAAATCTGGTCCTTATTGTTGCAGCCCGTTCAGTCTCATCCATTTTAGTAACACTCATGCTGCCACGGAGATTTACATCTGCTTCATACCTTTACGGACAAAGCAAGAAAATAAACTAGAGAGCAGAATGGTTATGTTGACAGCATTATTTGAATGGCAACATTAAATATGTTCTATGGTTATACACCTTGATATAGCCAAGATGACTTGAGTCTGGTTGAAAGTGGTCTGTTTCACTATATGGAGGTTCTAGCCACATACCCACTAACTACCACCATCAAATAAAATTAATATTAAAGAACAAAGCTTTGATTCCTCGTACCTGGGAGGAGAAAGGGCAGAACAAGAAGACGATAGACTGACAACATTAAAGATAACATTAACATGTCATTGGAAAATGCAAGCCACATTGCCTGAAACAGAGAAGGGTTGAGGGAGTTTATTGGGAAGACAATGTTCTGGAGAGTATACATCACATGACAAATATCCATTTAGGTATTTGTTATGAACTAAAGTGATTATACTGTGTGAACTCACGCGTTATCAGCCTCCTCCAATGGATGTTAAAGAGTAAACAGTCTGATGGTTCTAGTAATTCAATAATTAAATACATGTCTCAATCTGCCCGTATGCCTGCAGTCCTATTTGTGTCAAATTTAACACAGAATTCCACAATTAAACAACATAATTCCATGGATTGCTGTATCAACAACCTCTGTTTTTGTGAATGTAGAATAAATCATGGTGTCTATATTCAGCAAGTGCTCACTCTAAACTTCAAAACATTTCTCTAATCCAACTGTAAATGATAGGACTGTAATGTAAACTGTTATGACTAGATGAAAAGTTATGAACATCAGATGGCAAGACAAGATTCCAGATACCACTGTCCTTGATAGAGCTGGTATCCCAAGCATTGACACGATCCTGATGCAGACACAGATTCTTTGGGCAGGACATTTGGTGCGTATGCCAGACCATCGTTTGCCACAGATACTTCTCTATGGTGAGCTAGAGAAGGGTATACGATCTCAAGGTGGCCACAGGAAGCGCTACAAGGACTCGTTAAAGGACTCACTGAAAGCCTTTGAAATAGACCACGATACATGGGAAGAACTTGCACAAAATATATCTACATTGCGTTCTAAAATAAAAAAGAGCGCATCATCTTGTGAAAAGAAGAGAAATGCAGCAGCTCAACAGCGGAGAGCAGCTAGAAAGTCACGGATAGACCAAGATCAGTCTACAGTCGTTATTCCATGTCCAAACTGTCCAAGGACATTTACAGCTCGAATAGGGCTCATTAGCCATCTACGAACTCATAATCAAGGACATAACTCTAATAGAATTTTCAAAAGTGGATGTAACAAATGGTCATCATCACATGTGATGGACGAACAACATGATATGACTAGATGAATACAGAATAAACCAGCAAGCTCTTATGTGGATACATGAAGATAAAAGAAAATGACGAAGGCCTAAAGCAACCCTAAGAAACAATCATATTTAAAGAAGGGGCATAATAGGCTGCAAGACCATACAAGAACTAAAACTACAGGCAGCAGACAGCAACAAATGAAGAATCAAAACCTCTCTCCTATGTGTCACCAGCGGCACGAAACTAACTGTAAATGCATTGGTTTCACACTACTCTTGCATTATCTATTACAACCACACATTTTGGGCAGTAGATGCCTGTGATTTAAATTAACTATGACCACGTCATTTTCATGATGCATGATAACTTCATTTGTAAACTGAGTCTTAGCTTGAAGCTTGATGGACATGAAGCAGCAAAAAATAAAATAAGAGTCTACAAGGAACATAAAACTTATCTCGAAAACCATTACATCCAAAAGTGCTGAGATTATTTCAATATCTTGAGTAGGATGTGCAACTAACTTTTTTATTGAATGATTATTAATTATCACCAGCTCAGTGTACAGCAATGTTTTCAGATTTTGAAACCTTTTACAACACAGTCATGAATTCTGACATAAATGCAGCTAATTCTAGTGGTTCAATAGTGCGGAATACAACTTGAATCATTCAAATTTGGATATTCCTTAATCTTGTGCATTGTTTCCATCCATCTCTGTGCCATAACATATTTTACAGCCAAATAATTATCTTTTTTCATTATTTCAGTTTTAAACACATACAATTTCCCCAGCACTTCATTCTGTGTTTTGGTCTGTCCAAATTGCAGTGTCATCTATACACCTTCTAACTCGCTGTAGAGTACAGGCTATCAAAACACCTATTCCATCACATCCTGTCATTTGTAATTCCGATTAGTTATTTTTATTTGTAGACATTTTCCTCTATCTGTTTATTATTCTTTCTTACAGTGATTTCTTTGTCTGTCAAATCTGGAGTTTTCAAATTAAATATGTTTCAGCAACTCTGGCTACTTGTAGTCTTTCCTGGTGATTTATGTAACGTAACATTCTTCAAATTCTTATTGAAGATCATATTCCTGTTTTGGACAGTTTTAAAAAAAAATTACAGTAGCAATTTATGGCTGTGAAACATGGACACTTAATAGATCAGTAGCACAGATAATAGTTACTTCGATATGAGATGCTATAGAAGGATTCTGAGAATATCATGGACAGAAATAATAATACAAATCAAGAAGTGATAAAAACATTAAGCTTTGAAGAGGGTTATCACTTAAATAACATAATAAGAAAGCTGAGAATTTTTAGCAATATAAAAAAGCATAACAGCATGGACAAATGTATAATGGAAAGTGTGGTTGCTGGTAGTGATAGACACTCAAAACGTTGGTGATTAAAAACATTTCAGATTGTGTAAACATTTTCATACTGTGGCAGGTCAACTCACCCAGAATCATGTAAAGTTCAGAATATCCAAAAAGAAAACTACATTCTGGAGCATAGTTTTTGTTATAGTAATCATTCTTAAGCATTTTTGATTTATTAATCACTCAAGACACACCATAGGCATTTAGATTATTACCTTTATCTTTCCTTTTGAGCCCCATATAACAAAAAGATATTTTATTTAACTTTTTATTCCTAAGAATATGTCTTTTACCTCAAAATAAGCACTGACACACAAACTAATGTGTAGGCTAACAATGTTCCTATAGACATCATGTCCACAAGCTCTTTCAGATTGAACATCATTGCCATCAAACCTGGTCAGGGAAACATCAGACATTACAAGCACATTTCCTATCATAAAACCTATACACATTATAGACTCAAACAAAATAAAACTCAAAGATAAAATAACATATAAAGAAATGTAATTTACAACATTGGACTAAACATAAATTTCAAACATGTAAAAAAAACACTTTCGTTACTGCATGTTTTCCTATGAAGGAGTGCAGAGAGTTTTTCTATGGGCTGTGGAAATAAAAGCTGCATTGCCATAGCATATGCCGTGACATGTACAGGAAGGATTATTATTGTACCTCTGAAAGAATAAATCCTGTCCCAACCATGGATTGAACCTGGGACCTCAAGGGTCTGAGAATGGCATTCTAACCACATGGCCATGCACTCCACACAGATGTAGAAGGTGCACATAAAATGAATATGAGTATGAGTGTGAACATCAAAGTATCATCCATAAAACTAACTCTGTAAATTCTCATACATTGAAACGGATTTCAGTGGTGTACTTGTCATGGATTTCATAGCGAGCAGTGACATTTTGTTTATGAGGGGATTTTTTGGTAGTTCTTGAAAATTATCACTTGAAGCTATAGTTATGTGCTCTGAGTGGTGGTCTTGGCAGGTGGAATGTTGCTCTGTTGAATGTCATAAAAATGTAATACTACTGTAAAACTGAATAAAAATAGTACTTATGTAAAACACAGGTTTTAGAAGTTCCATTTGATAAAGCAAAGGTAACATTGTTCTTACCTTTTGTATTGTTTTTTTACTGTTTATTTTGTATATTCTTGATAAAGATCTAACATTTCAAAATATTGAAAATGTCTATTGTTATTTGTATTTTCTTTGTTGAGAGGGATAGAGAACAAATGGAGAAACCCAAGAAGAGTTTTAGGCTCTATGCCTTTTGTACATTGTAATAGATTGAAAAGAATTCAAGATAAATTCACAGATGGACCTGCAAATGACCCAAAAATGATCACCTGGAATGTTTCATTAAATGAAGATCTAGTAAAAAAAAGTATGCTTCTGGAGACTAGGCTTCAGGTAGATCCATCCAAAATTAAGTGGTGAGTGTGTGTATGTGTGAGTGCTCATATATGCATGTATATGTGTGTGTGCTAGCACATGTGTATTTGTACATGCATACATGTGTATATATATGTTAGCCTAATTTGCATATTAATAAAAACAAATAGTTTTTCCTCCTGATACCTCTCTGACTAGAGTTTTACAAAATTTACCTAGCCAGGAGAGCTAAATTTAAAATATACTAGAAATACCTGCAAATACTCCTGATATTGCTGTTCCAAGTAAAGGTGTCTTGAATCTCTCATTCACTTTTCCCATAAACCTGAAGATTACTCCATCATTTGCCATTGCATATAAGATTCTAGGTAAAGGAAACATACCACCTAGAAGACTGTGGAAATAGACATATTGAGTAATTAGAATCTATTATCATGAAAAGTAAAATTTGTAAGAGTTGAGAAACTATATTTCTGAAGAGTAATATTTTGCGCACTAAGAAACTAATATCAGTTCATGTGTGGATAACATGCCTCCCTTTTTGAATGAAGCGATGTGAAATAAATTACATGTTTTTCAGCTGTTATTTCCCTTTGCTATAATTACCCATCAGTGGGTGAAGGTGGATATATTTATTTAGGTGGGTCGTATTGGTGTGGCTCTCAACATGTGGTGCCCTGTGACTGTAACAGACATACTACATGTTTATCTGTCACTGGTAAGCTAAATAAATTTACGATTAGGTTAGTCATTTTGTATTAGTTGGCAGGCAGTGATTCACAGAATTACACAAAATTTGTGATCAGCACAGAATTTATAACAATTTGGAGGTAGGCCAGTTATCCAAACATGAATCCTATTGTCATGAAAAGTAACATTTTCTGTGCTAAGAAACTATTATCATGAAAAGTAACATTTTGTGCACTAAGAAATTATTATCATAAAAAGTAACATTTTGTGCACTAAGAAACTATTATCATGAAAAGTAACATTTTGTGCACTAAGAAACTATTATCATGAAAAGTAACATTTTGTGCACTAAGAAACTATTATCATGAAAAGTAACATTTTGTGCACTAAGAAACTATTATCATGAATAGTAACATTTTGTGCACTAAGAAATTATTATCATGAAAAGTAACATTTTGTGCACTAAGAAACTATTATCATGAAAAGTAACATTTTGTGCACTAAGAAACTATTATCATGAAAAGTAACATTTTGAGGACTGTGCAACAATTGCAGAGTTTCTTTAAAGTCACTGTGCACTGCATTTGAAAAGAAATGTGTGTGCCCATTATGATGTCATTGAAAGTTGTGTAAATTCATGGTCCAGTGCACAGTTTTATTCAGCAGATTGCTGTTAGCTACAGAGGTAACTTGTATTTATTTTCAACTTGTATTTGTTTTTAAACTTCTATTTGTTTTTAACTTATATTTGTTTTTAAACTTGTATTTGTTTTTAAACTTGTATTAACTGACCAAGATCGTATTTGTGATGGAACAAGTCTTTAACAATGTAAGTCAATTTATGGAAGATGTTATTATAACATTTGTACAGAAGTTTCCTGGCACACAAGTTCCAACATTTGCTGTATAAATAACTTCACTGTGCTACTATACTACCAGCTACTTTGTCTAATATGTGAATGATATGAGCATGAGTAGTTTTTTTTTATAAATGTTGTTGAGTCAATGAGTTGACTAGGTGGTCATGTTTCTCCACAACTCTCTGTCTCTTATTTTGTTATTAAGTTCAGCTAATGACTTTCTCTCATGATAAGTACCAACCCATTCAACAACCTGTCACTTTGTCTTCCTCTGTCTTTTCTCTCCTTAATCATTTTGGTAGTTACTAAATGTTCAAGTTTTGGTCTTCTCGTTACATGAACTGAAACATCTATATCAGCTTCAAATTTTTTTCTAAAATTTGTCTTTTTATTCCAGCATCTTTGATGATTTCTACATTAGTTTCCATGTCTCTTCATTGAATTTTCATTATCTTAACAAGAACTACATCTTAGTAGCCTCCAGCTCACTTTAAGCTTTTTTATTTTTTTATATTTACCATCCATGCTTCATATCCATACAGAAAAATTGGTTCGATTTATCATCCCTCCTAGCACATTACCACTATTGGTAACACTTAATTTATCTATTTCCATTCATACTCACATTTGCCTTGTATTAACTACCTCCGTATTTCCAGTTTGTCTGGTCACCTATGACACTTCAGTGATTTGATCTCAGATACTTTCACTTTGTTTCAATGTCACATTTACTTTTATATTGAATAAACAAACATACCGGTAATTATTTAGACTCATAAATGCACATATTTATGCCCAAATGTAATTCTCACCTTTTCAAACTTCTTACCTTGTAGACAAGCCACAAACTGCTCCTGCAGTTATAAGGTATCTGGCTACTCCCCAGCCAACACGATCAAATACAGCAGGTAAGGCTGCATCTGGATCCAGTAGATAATAAGGACACATCAGTGTTATAACAGCCGATACGCAAAAGTATGACAGGAATATCAGGAGAAGAGAGACAACAATACCAATAGGTATTGATCTCTGTGGGTTCTTTGTTTCTTCACCTAGAGAAAAAAAATAAACTTTAAGTTAACATTTCAACAATTGTTCAATATATGAGTGCCTTTTGTATGTTCATTCTTTAACTCCCACTGAATCTCTCTTGTGGTAGGACAATGGCTCCACTAGATTACCAGCAGGATGTATACTAGATAGTGAAAATTCACTGTGTTACCATTTTATTTGTGCCAATGACTAAACACATCTGAATTCAGCTACACAATGCATTTATGTTCTCTCGACTATATAATGGTTGTTTGTTTTAGTTATTAATTTTGCTTCTGTAACATAATTTTGATGATACAAATAATCCTTGTTTAAAACATTACGCTGATTTTGCACAATTCTTGTGTTAAAAGCAAACAAAAGTGTACTTATTACTTGCCTTTAATAATCTTAATTGGTTTTCAAATCAGTTAGGTTAGAGTATATTGTGTCAGAATGATCTATAGAAACCTATTAGGGTCACTTAAGGGAAGCAACAATTACATTTTCTTAATAATGGGAGGATTGAGGAAAGTGACCCTATTATGATAGCAAAAATGTTTTGATGTTAAGACATCTTGTTAAAATTATTCCAACTCTATGTTATTTTGATTTATGTATACATTTCTATAACATAATAATTAAAAGAGATTAATTGACAAGTAGGTAATCACAGATCTCCATACTTTCTTCTTGCCAATGTCGGCTATCATTTTCACTTTTGAACATCTTCCATGCCACCTCATCATACAAAAATTTACCAGCGCAGTATTTTTAAAGATTATATTTACTTTATGACATTCACAAATATACCTGTAGTTGCGACACAATCAAATCCAACAAAGGCATAGAAGCAGGTAGCCGCTCCAGCCATTGTGCCTGAAAAGCCAAAAGGCATGAAACCACCTGAACCAGCATTCTCTGGTACCTGTTACAAAATATATTGAAGAAGCTGAAACATCTCCGGTAAAATAACAAATTAAAATATGAAATGTTGAGAAACAACTTATGGTTTTCTTGGTGGTTGGTTGCTGATCCAGCGTTCCATTGGCTCATGCCCTTTGACCCACAAGGTTTTCGTACAATATACACATGAGATTTTTCTATTTCACTAATTTAAATCTGGCTTCAGAGAGACAATTTCAAAATATTAAATAAATTATAGAAACTTGCAGACAGACCTATATACTTTTTATTATACAAATATATATATACTTTTTATAGCACAAATCACAGCTGTAAGCTGAGAAAATTGTAACAATTAAAATATACATTCATTGAAAATAATTTCCAAAATGCTCAAAATGCTTAACAAGGACATCTAGCAGTAAAGAATTATAAATGGCATTGATAATGAGATACTGATAGAGAAATTTAATTTTTGGAAGGGGAAAGACTGACTAGGTTCAAGGCAGGCCAGGAAAGTTCATTTGGAACAGTTATAAAACTTTTGTAATAGACTTAGTATATTGTAGCCTCAAAAAAGTGCACATTGTTCTGAAGCCAACCATCATAATTTTAATAGCCACCTTTTGCAGGTGATGATGACAACAGTTTCAGATGTGTATATCTCTGGTGTGTATGAAAATATCTGAAAAGTCATAAAATCCCATCCTACATTTAGGATATGTATGATCAGGACTGGACATGTGCTTGTTGTTCTGTCTTTTCGAGCAGTGTGTTTACTCTGTACCTCTGAGATTATGCTTCTCAGTGATGCAAGCACCATTGATGGTGTTGCTGCATTACAGTCGGCGATTTGTCTCAATCTAATTTTCTTTTGTCTATGAATATAGCTATTTAAATCAGAGGTTTGTTTCACTTTAGTTTTGTTTATTGTTATGTTCAATGCATCCGGTGACTTGCTGATTTTCATTACTTCTGTTTTCTGTATATACATTTAAAAAAATATATTATTAGTTGAATGTATTGTACAGATAGTCTATAATTCTGCTGTAGTTGAGCTGTAGGCTGGCTCTCTGCAATACATATTCAACAAATTTTATATATTTTATCAAATATATGATACACAGGTTTTATCACATACATGATATACAGGTTTACTGCAAGTTTCCCATTCATTAAATTTTGTGTTTTGTCTTCATTGTAAGCTCCAGTGAAATATTTTCATAATGTTTTAAAGATGTTTATTATAAACAAAAGTTGAATACTATGCATTTTCTTATCCACTACACACAATAAAAATAGTTTATTTTTTCTTTCTCTAAGCAAAGTTTCTGTGGACACCTCCAGGTTTCATTTTAACTTGAGAATTATTGCTAACATAACTTTTCATTTACACTTCACACAATATTTCCTGACCACAGTGACATGTTCTCTCATACAACACAATACTAACATTGTCAAGATTCCAGTTGTGAAAGTCTATTTTGAAGAGACCACAGATTGTTACATAGACAACCACCAACAAGTTGACACAGGTAAATATATTATTGAATCTGGTTGATTCCTTCACACCTGCTGCAAGCAAAACTGTGTGACAGAAAAAATACATGGGAAGACCATTAATATTGTTACATTTTATTGATATATTTTTTCTTAAGTTGATAATGATGATGAAATAATCCCTTTAACTGTAAGCAGGTATCTCTTAATAGTCCATAGAATTTCTAACAAAAGTACAGGTGCACCTCAGTTAAGTATCCATGGTTGCACTCAAACATATACAGTTTGATGTCTCAGTGACATGGTTGTGTTAAGGGAATTTATGGATGAATGTTCAGTCCTTGAAGACAGATTATACAGTACGGCAAAATCCCAGGAACATCATGTCCAGTCAGAAGTGCAGCATATACATCTTGGCCAACTAATAGATCATTCTTCCATCAGATCTGTTGAATCATCTTCATGTGATGGCACACCTAGCATTCCCTGCTGCTTAGGTGTTTGCCACAAAAGGTTAGTTAGTTAGTCGTCAGATCATCATCAGTGCAAACTGGACATGTCCATAGTTCACTCCCTGAGTGTACCCGCCATTACACTTCTGCTGACAGTACCAGTCCTGTGCTGGTTGACCATCATTCTTCTGTGCCCTCCAAAAGGTTCATTTCTAGCAACACTGCATTTCAAAACCTGATCTTTAATCCTGGCCATTGAAAAGGAATCATCATCCACACTAGTCTCACTCTCTAGTGCTATATCTCTTAGAAGTTCAAAACGTCAGCTCGATCCATTGCCCCATTGCCCTGTTCCACCATCGTGCAGGACCCCAGTTGAGCCACAAAAGGACAAAGGTGCAATATTCACTGGCCTGTATCTCTCTGTCATCCACGGGGACCACTTGACAGAAGACAAAAGTAAGAAATTGAGGGAAAACATGCAGAGGCAGTGACTTTTTTAAAGATGACAGATTGTCTGCCCATCCCCTAACTATCTTTAGTCACCTCCTACAGTATGCCTGGAAAGAAGTTATTGGCTATATTCTTTGTACCCTGACCTAGAAGTCCAGACCACAGTTGTCGAAATAGCGTAAATTGATATTAAAGGTATTTGATTAAATTAAAAATGCATTGTAGTTGATATAATGACAACTCCATTGTATTTGATGTAATCATGTTTTTTTTGGTTCTCAATCTCTCACTGGATCTGATCTCTCTTGAATATTTCACTATATTTCCAGTAGAATGTAGTCTCGAGAACATAAATGTGACATAGGTATATCCTTATTTCATTTGACCAATGGCTCAATGAAAGCAACAATAACTAAATTTAGGGATGCAACAATAATTCAACTTTATTTCTTGTAACAACTCCATTTTATTTGATGCAACAACAGTTACATTGTGTTTGATGCAACAATAACTCTTGTATTTCATGCAACAACTCCATTGTTGTTTATTAAACTGGAATCCAGTGTGTCAGAACTATATGTGCTGAATCAACCAGTTGTTATTTCATTTCAAAAGTGAAAAGAGAAAATGATGATCACTAAAACTGTGGAACAAACAAGAAGAAAATGGGGATTAGGGAACACATAACAACTGTTAAAGTCTGGAAACTTCTTATGTGTTCTCTCTTTAACTCCTACTAGTTAGCAGGGCATAGTCCAGAGAAAGGAATGCATCATTTCATGGTTTACAGGTTGGCTTCAAAGTAGATTATGAATGACTTTGATGCTCTATGAGTGGAAAAATCAACTCCATCTCTCACTTTGATGCTCTATGAGTGGAAAAATCAACTCCATCTCTCACTTTGATGCTCTATGAGTGGAACAATCAACTCCATCTCTCACTTTGATGCTCTATGAGTGGAACAATCAACTCCATCTCTCACTTTGATGCTCTAGGAGTGGAACAATCAACTCCATCTCTCACTTTGATGCTCTATAAGTGGAACAATCAACTCCATCTCTTACTTTGATGTTCTATGGGAAGAACAGTCAACTACATGGCTAACCCTCTTTAATCACCATTCACAGTATGCACTGTTATCGTAAATGAGCATCTGGTGGGAAAATTGTCAAAGAATCTACAGGTGCCTTCAATACAACCACTAGCAGTCTTATGATGGAGATGAAGGCTCTGACAGAAGCATTGTCATGGCTCATATTACATGAATACTCTCATGTATGCATAGTTAGTGACTTACTAATTAACATATTCCACAAAGTTGAAGCGGGAGTCATCCACTATCAGTGGGTCTAGTTATTGACAACATCTATGATCAGAAAAATGTTTCTGTAGGGGCATCATGCCAGTGTTGAACGAGCCACTACACTGGTGAGCATGGCCACAATGTTAATATATACATCAGTGGATTCATTTATTCATTCATTTTCCTTTTCAACTGAAGTTAGTGCATAGGGCAGATGTCAGATCTCTCCAATTCTGTCTGTTCAAAGCTATTCTGTGCAGTTCTTGAATAGTATGGATATTGATTGTTTTACTTTCTCTAAGTAGTTAATCAGTGGATTAACCTGACATAATTAATGTAATAAAGAACCTTGCCTGTTCAGAAGATTTTCATAAGTGTGAATCATGGTCCCTCTGAACTCAAAACTCCGCAAGATTGGTGTAAAGATCAGAGCATTCCATAACAAGAAACATAATAGATATGTTGTTCGTCCATCACAAGTGATGATGACCATTTGTTACATCCACTTTTGAAAATTCTATTAGAGTTATGTCCTTGATTATGAGTACGTAGATGGCTAATGAGCCCTATTCGAGCTGTAAATGTCCTTAGACAGTTCGGACATGGAATGACGATTGTAGATGGATCTTGGTCTATTCGTGACTTTCTAGCTGCTCTCCACTGTTGAGCTGCTGCATTTCTCCTCTTTTCACAAGAAGCTGCGCTCTTTTTGATTTTAGAACGCCATGTAGATCTATTTTGTGAACGTTCTTCCCATGTATCGTGGTCTATTTCAAAGGCTTTCAGTGAGTTCTTTAACGAGTCCTTGTGTAGTGCTTCTTTTGGCCACCTTGAGATCATGTACCCTTCTCCAGCTCACCATAGAGAAGTATCTTTGGCAGACGATGGTCTGGCATATGCACCAAATGACCTGCCCAATGAATCTGTGTCTGCATCAGGAGCGTGTCAATGCTGAGGATACCAGCTCTATCAAGCACAGTGATATCTGGAATCTTGTCTTGCCATCTGATGTTCATAACTTTTCTGAGATAAGTTGTGTGAAAATGATTGAGTTTTTCACATGATTTCTATACACAGTCCATGTTTCACTAGCATATAACAGCACTGGAATTACCACTGCTCTGTAAACTTTCAGCTTAGTCTGTACGTTAATGCCATTTCTACGTCAAACATTTGCATACAATCTGCCGAAAGTACTGCTTGCCTTGGCGATGCTTGTATACACTTTATCATCAATGTTGGCATTTTGTGACAGCGTACTACCTAGATATGTGAATCTATTCACAACTTTTAGTGCCACACCATTTATCTTTATGCAGGGCTCAAGATAGATTTTGCCAGGTGCTGGTTGTAACATGACTTCTGTTTTCTCTGTGTTAATAGTAAGCCCAAAGTTGGTACAGGCTTTGGAGAATCTGTCTATAATACATTGTAGATCAGCCTCAGTGTTGGCATTTAGGGCACAGTCATCAGCAAATAGGAGATCCCTGATTGTGTGTGATTTAACTTTGGTTTTTACTAGGAGCCACCAAAGGTTGAACAATTTTCCATCTAAAATAATAGATATATGAAAAGACAGACAAATCAGCATCAAACTGAAACTATCAGCTGCTACACTTGGATAGATTTTATCGAGATGGGGATCTGAGCACCTACGGACTTGTTCAATGTGCGCTGATGATTACATGCAGTCATAACTTCTGTCCTTGTTTGGAATCTGTGTCTTCCTGCTTATTTTAGGATTAATTAATCAAAATATTATATCAATAATTAATCAGTAATTAATTTAAATATTCATTTTTTAGGGTTAGGATTAGTTATGTTTTATATAACTAACCCTAACCCTAAATAAATGTATATTTAAATTAATACATGATAGACATAAACTGATAAACACAGCGAAGGGGAATAATAAAATAGGGGGACACGGGTTTCAAACAAGAACTCAAAGACTTAGAGAAAGCATCTGTTATACCTGTAAGAACAAGTGTGATTCCAAAGGCAAAAAAATCTGGATACTCCGACAACTCATCCACATGCATAGGCAGTGTGCTGTTTAAAAACTTTGATATTTTTTTGTCAATCAAAGAATCAAAGTAGGCACTAAATCCTCGTGCAACACTGGCTGTACCTGTAACAAAAAATATTTATTTTGCTTGTGTTATATTCATATATATATATATATATATATATATATTGGAATATATTAAGAGACAACAGATTTAATGGGTTGCACACATCAGCAAATTACGATCATACAGCTTACCACAGCAAGCTATACTACACAGTGAAGGCAGACCTAGAGGCTTACCACAAAAATGATGGACCACCGAAATAAGATGCAACAAATTCCACAATATACTCAGCACACATGAAGGCCATCTCCAAAAAACTCTTCTACCCCTGATGCTGAAAGGCAACAAATGGCTTAGCGAATAGATAGATAGATTAAATGTACACTTGAATGTGGTCACAGATACCTAGCATCAGCGAACCTGCCAATCAGAACAGAATGTTTACAGTCTCTACAAAGATGATTGGCTTGCTATGAATCACTAATGTTTCTATCTCATTGCTTTAGTGGCACAATTTATTTGTGACCCACAACTGCCTATGTAATATGGTCCTTTGTTAACTAAATTAGACATCCGTGGTCTAGGACAAAAACTGAGTGACAGGAGACTACAGAAAAACTGTGCATGAAGTTGTATGTAAAAATAGAAAAAATATAATAAAAGAGTTATATGGGAGTTTTACATGAAACAATACACTGAATTGATGTTTTGCCTAAAAGGTCAAGATTCAAGTGGTCATTTTAGTGAGATTTTTAAAAATTGATAGCAGCCAAAGGGTCTACAGTTTTGATATTGGATATAGATATTATAAGCATACAACAGTTAATTAGCAACCATCTATTAAATGAGGATACAGAAAATAATTATGATTTGCTATGATAGCATGTATTTTAAATAAAGCAATACCAGACTAAACTGGACAGGTATAAATCTGACAAAGAAACATTATAATTAGTGACTTACCATCCCCTTGCATACTCATCAACATCACTGGCAGATACTGATTCATATTAAACTCATTCTGCAGTACTTATAATCACAGTTTAATAATCACCATGCAATGACTTTAGTAATTATATAAATAATACATAACTTATAAAACTAATAATGAAATGATATAAAAAAGAATGTTAAATTAGGAAAAATATAAGTGATGTGATATATCTCAGACTTTTGTTACTACAAAAACTATACAATAGATAGAAAATAACAGAATAATACTATTAAAAAAACTGATGCGTTGGGTCATTGGTGTAAATAAAACAGCAACACAACCCAATTTCATTCTCTGGACTAATCCTGCTGGAAATCTAGTAGTACCATGATCCAGCAACAATGGAGATCCAGTGGGAGATTGAGAATGAACGTTGAAGAAGGATTGATGTATGTTTGTTCAGGGTTATCTTTATGTTTTCTATTCAAGGTTTTCTTCCTTGGTCTACCATTGGCTTTATATCTGTATATTCTTTTTTATGTTAATGACTTCGGCTTATAATTTTATATACTACAGCTTTTCCATGTAACAGCTGGTGAAACATTCCATTGGTTACTATTTCTTATTAATCTCTTAACTGATGGTTAGAGAGATGCCTGCGGCTTATATTTTTATTTTTGCTCTTTTCTATTAGACTGTTTCATGGTGAACTGTACTTCAGTAAATGCTCAAGTGGTAGTCACAAAAGACAATGAAACTTCTTGAAGACATCTTTAAAGCACTGATGCATTGGGAAAGCACTGCTGCATTGGGAAATCACAACTATTGACTGAACATCTTTGCATGACCTGATTAGAGCAGGTATTAAAAACATTAAAAAGACAAGATCGGTGCAAGAAATTCAAAATAACAAAAATGAAAGAAGTCCGATGGTTTCCTTCATTTCAAGACCTTCTTCCTTACTGTTCACACTGCAATAAATTTTCCGAGAGAGGATGGAACCCCTCAGTCATCTGTGAACCCATAAACATCAAACCTACTTAATGCCATCTTTGCATGGGAAGGAAAAGCATTATCATTATTTTTTATATGCTCTTATTTTGTATCAATGAGAAATGTAGAAGGAAATGTATTTTGTTTACAAGAAATAGACAGGTTCTGTGGCAGTAAGGTACAGAGTACATTTGTGATGGTAAGGTGCTGGATTCAAATCCTGCCACAGGCAATTGTGGACTCAGACCATTCAAACAACAATGGCAACAAGCACATAGATGGGAGGAGTGTTTCAAATAACCCCTCCCCCCACCTTTATAAAATGAGAATATGGCTTTCAAAAAAAAAAAGAAACTTCACTAAAAGGTGACTCCTTAACAAAATATTCACCACATTTCATATCAATTAAATGGGCCCCTACACGTGAAATTGGGCAAAAGACCTTATTTTATCTATGGACCTTAATTGCACACTACTGAACTTACTTATAATCATTTAATACTGGGCATTCTTGGGGTATCTTTGTGTCTGAACAACTGTTCTACGTATGTGGTTGCATCTGTGGGTCTCACTAATGGCCCACTAGACAAACCACCCATGCAACAGAAATCCTTAGTAGATGACATGCCGTTATATTGAGGTTATCTTCTTATAGAAGCTTCTTGGCACGTCATCTATATAATGGCTCCTTGAGCCATTATTTTGTTGTTGAATTGTGTTTCATGTTTACTTGAATATATGTATGCACCCTCTGTGGTTGGGAGGGAGCCAGAGATGTACTATGCAGCACTGGGGAGGAGGAAACTGACAGCACTGTTTTTACCTATGTCTGAGACCCATCATAGAGGCACAGTGACTCAGGACATGACGATCCTTTTGACTTGAACATTTGTTTTCATGCCTAGAGCAATAGAGAAGTTCGGCATTACCAGTAGTCATTTGGTGACGGGGAATGAGCACAGTGAACCCTATCTTGGCTACAGTGGCTTGGAGCCGTGCATAGGTTGAAACCTACCTTCCTGCAGGTGTGATAGTTATTCTCTGGATCTGTCCCGGGGTGGGACGAAAATCCACAGACTTCCCAGCAATATAATGCCATTTAATGGCATTGGGTCAAAGGGCATGAGCCCATACACCGCTGGATCAGCAACCAACCAACCAACAACTGTTCTGCTTGGTATCTGAATAGCTGTCCTACTTGTATTACTGTTTGTATGGGAAATCATTTGTTTCAAGCGAACTAACCTAACTTGAAGTTTGGTTAGACTCAAAGGTGGGTGTACAGTATTTTTAAGCCGACATCAACAGCTGTGTATGCCAATGTGTGACATATGATTCCAAATTTCTGCAGTCACAATATGACTACTTAATGAAGTACATTCCAGTAATATTGCTCTTAAAGACAAAGGATTTAAATAATATTGATGAAAGAAATCTTAGAGAAACTGAACACAATAAATATTTCAAGAAAAATCATAAGCAAATAAAATATTATTGATTTAGTAGGATACATGAACTAAAACTACAGGCAGCGGACTGCAACACATGGAGAATTAAAATCTTTGCCCTATGTGCCATCTGCGGCATGAAATAACAAACTAAGTAGAATAAATGAAATTGTTGAAAGGTAAATGAATAATACAAGTAGGAAGCATTGAGGAATTTTTAACAAAATCTGAAAATATCATATAAGGTTGCTCCAGAAATCATATATTATTATAGGATACGTCGAATTTGGAAAACATGTTGACTCATGTTGCAAGGCAAATGTGTGCCGGCTAAACACAGCTGGTTCAAATCTTGATTTTAAAAATTTGCTAACTTCTGAAAAGCATATGGAAATATGTGTCTAAAATCAGAGCATTTTTGTATTTGCATACAATTGATCTTTGAATCCTCTCCCAACTAAAAATATGACAAGGAATGAACAGCTATGCCACCCTCTTTATTTCTGACTGAGAATTGAGATCTTCTGAGTAAATGCACAGCAATGATAAAATAAATAGGAAAGTGCTGGATACACTATTATTTATATCTTGCTGCTACTGATTCTATATCATCCTATATAATGTGAGAAAAGCTACATAAACTATAGGAAAGTGCTGGATATATTATTTTTGACAGTTGGTTGCTATTTATTCTGTATCAACATTCTACAGAATGTTAGAAAATATATTTAAACCTTTAATGTTTATAAAATTGCAATGGCGATTTCAAAACTTGTCCAAATGAAACATCATTGGCAAGGTACCAGCAGCATAGCCAAACTATGTATGATCAGAACAAGTAAATTTCTAGTGGCAACATATGGTTCTGAAGCATGGACATTAAATAAAACATTAACAAAGAGAATGCTTTCAAAATTAGACACTATGAGGAATTTTTTATATACCATGGATAGCTAAAAAGATAAATCATGAAGTGTTAAGATCAATAGACGTCAAAGAGGCTGGCGATAAAAGACAACAGCATCATAAAAAGAAAGCTAAAGCTGACATTTTTGGTCATATAAAGAGAGATAACAGCATGGAAAGATTAATAGTTGAAGGCAGAGTTAACAGCAACAGGGAAGAGGTGCCTGATTATGCAGTGATATATCAGATTCTTTAAAAATGTCTTAGCTGCGGCAGGTCAACTCACCCAGAATCGCAGAGTTTTCAGAGAATCCGTAAAGTAAGCTATATTCTGGAAAGAATATGTCACATGATGATGAATGTTTATAAAAGTTGTGAAAGAGTGACAATGCACTGTAGTTCTCAACAATCATGTGTGAAAAATGAAATCACCTACAAACAACCTCTGATGTAAAAATAGCATTTGATACCTTCATTAAAAAGTATATATCATAGTTATGATAACGAAATAATAAATCCTTCAATTCCTACCTATGACGTATTCCAGTACCAAATTCCATCCAATCACAAAAGCCATTAGCTCACCAACTGTCACATAACTGTAGACATATGCTGACCCAGCACGAGGTATACGGGCAGCAAACTCAGCATAACATAATCCTAAAATAGGATAGATTAAATATGTTAAACATACCACAACCTTAAAACAATACAACCTTATAACAGAGTAGGTGTTTCATCAACATATACCCGGTAACAATCTTACAATTGAGACCATGTATATTTGCACAGTTCAGGTATACAAGAACTATTGTTACTTGTGTGTTTTATGACAGACTGTCAAATCTACTTTTCCCAATTGTCCTTTTGTTTTCTGAATGAGAAATTGTGACTAGGAAATGATGAAAGAATATTATGCACAAAATCTTATCATTTGTCATCTGATTTATATTAATTAATAGCTTCTGCACTGCACATGCATCAGCAAAGATCAATACAATAAATTGTGTGAACTAAACATGAAATCACATTGGCTGCATTGTCCAGATTGAAAATTATACGGATCACCCCTCCCCCCAGGAAATAAGAACATCACAGTGCTACGAAGCAAGCCAAAAAGTGGGTTTCCAATGGTTATCCTAAAAAATCTTGGTTTTTTTATGTGTGTGTTTCCCTTTCTCTTACAGAGGACATATATATTGTCCTGGCTATCAATGATGCAACATTTAAATAAATAACAATAAAATCACAGATAAAAATAACCCATGATAAGAAATTGTTGACAATAAACTGGAAATTCTTAAGAGTGAGTAAAGCTGAGGAAGACAGTGATGATATCGGCACATATGGCAAGAAAGTGGTGGAGAAATTTGCTATCACACAGCAACATCAAGCATGAGAATAGAAATGGAGTAACTGTGGCTCTCACTTGGCTGATGGTGCAACAGCCAACACCTCCAACTGTAGCTCTCACTTGGCTGATTGTGCAAAAACCAACACCTCCAACTGTAGCTCTCACTTGGCTGATTGTGCAAAAACCAACACCTGCAACTGTGGCTCTCACTTGGCTGATTGTGCAAAAACCAACACCTGCAACTGTGGCTCTCACTTGGCTGATGGTGCAACAATGAACACCTATAACTGTGGCTCTGACTTGGCTGACAGTGCAACAACCAACACCTACAACTGTAGCTCTCACATGGCTGACATTGCAACAACTAACACCAACAACTGTGGCTCTCACATGGCTGACAGTGCAACAACCAACACCTACAACTGTGGCTCTCACTTGGCTGACAGTGCAACAACCAACACCTACAACTGTAGCTCTCACTTGGCTGGTGGTGCAACAACCAACACCTACAGTGATTATATCCAACTCTCAGAGTATGCTGCACAAGATAAAAAAAAAGTGCATGAGAAGAAATGAGTGGTTTACTCTTAACAAAGTTCCCAATGCATCAGTACTGCCCAGGTCATACAGGAGTCAGAGGCAACAAAAGAGCTGATTCACTTTCAATTAAAGCTATAGTGGATAGCAAATCAATTAGAAGAGACAGAGTTAAGCTAATTAGAGCTGTCATGGATAAACTACAAAATGATTAAGAGGAGGTGGAAAGGAGACAATTAACATGTACAGAGAATGATAGAAATGGGAATGATCAGAAGAGAGGGAAGGAAGTGCATTCACAATAAAAAAAAATCATAAGAACTCAATACAACGAATGACTGGAACACTGAGTTTATGTATTCTTAAATGGGTGATCAAGACACTGCATTGAAACTATGCACAGCATGGTAAGTAAATATTGTGCACCGTATGGTAAGTAAATATTGTGCACCATATGGTAAGTAAATATTGTGCACCTTATGGTAAGTGAATATTGTGTACCGTATGGTAAGTAAATATTGTGCACCGTATGGTAAGTAAATATTGTGAACCATAGATCTTATATATTATTCTACGTAAAACTGCTGTTTAACCTGCTAATTATTTTTTTTAATCAATAGTTACTTATCATACTATGAAATGCTGATGGAATTGCAAGCAGCACACTTACGGGAATGCTCAATGTGCAGATACTCTAGATTCTGATCAAGAATCAAGATATAGATATATACAAGTATTTATGAGAGAGTGTGTGTTTGTGCAAGTGTGCATTGCAAATCTAAGTAACTTGAGAAATAAAATGAGGTACATTACTGGGAGATGTGATAAGATTTTAATGAAACAAATACGTACATTATTTAGCGAAATTAAATATCGATAAAGACGCATTTCACAGTAGCTAAGACTTCTGGTGGATCTAGCGATCTACCAGCTACACCCTTAGAGCCCCCTGCCCCCCTTGGAATACACTGGAAGACGGGGCCCTCAGTGCATAGCGGGCAGATAGATGCAGTTCTTGACTTTTTAATATTAATTCAGCGAGGTCAAAAAAACTGAATGAAAATATACAGGAAATACTAAATAAGGTAGAAAGGTTACTAAAAAATTACTAACTATCAATAATATAAAATACATAACTAGCAATAAAACATGGAACAAGGACAATTAGTTTATTAGATAATAGGTTTATTAGTCCTAGTTCTCAATATTTTTATGTTTTTGTGCTTTTGGTTGGTATTTGTTTATTGAAAAATGTCCCATTTGGACCGCAACGAAGACAATTGTCTTTGTTACATGTTTTATTGTTAGTTATTTATTTTTTATTATTGATAGTTAGTCATTTTAGTAACCTTTCTACCTTATTTAGTATTTCCTACTTATCTGTTTGGTTAGTGCGACACTCTCCATTTTGTCAGACATCCTCCAATATTTTGGTTATTTATATGAAAATATACATAATATTAAAAAATTGAAATCTGGCCACATTTCCTCATAATGAACCTAAAATTACTATCAATAGAACCTAAAAATACTATTATCTATGAGACATGATCATGATTCATTATTTATTTTACCATCTAAATCTCTATGTATGCTGAACAGTAAATAAGGGATGGGGTGTATTAGGGGTTTAAACCACGACCCTCTCCCTTTAGCAATAGAGCGTAGGCCTATACCTTGAGCAATAGTAAATATATTGTATGATGTTGATACTTCAACTGCCTACATCCCCATTTATTTACACACATTTGTCACATCTGTACACAAATTTTTCCCATTGTGCGCGTATTATCAGCAGAAAGTCACTGAACCATCCTTCAAAATGGAGGATTTTCCTTTATTAATGGAAACTCGTCCATTTTTTCAAATTTGTATCTAAGGCATTGTATTTATGCAATTTGTGTTGTTCAAATGATGTTCATTTATCTTTTCATCTTTCATTGTCTGTGGGGCATAGGCCATCAACAAAGCTCTTACATCTTGTCCTATCGTTAACTATTGCTTCCATTTCCATGTCTTACTTATCCTTTGTGTCTAAGTCCTCCACGTACATCATGGTCTTCTTTTCCTTTGGGCTCCAGAACAAAACTTGTCTTACAATGTTTTCTTTCAGTCTTCTTAGTGTATCTCCAGGGCCAGTTCTTGAGTTATATGTTGGAGTGTGTTTAGTATTTTCTATGAGTTCCTTGTTGATGATCTTATCAACCATTTCAATATTTCTATTCCACGGGTACCCATTGATGAAAGTTTGTAGTTTTATGGAGATAAACCTCCAAGTGTCTGATAAAAACCTGAAATGGAAATATGTGCTGGGGAAACACAGGACAGATATGGAGATAAAGGAAATAAGTATAGGCCTAAATTATAATAATATTTAAAAACAAAACATACTAGAATAAAGACACAGAGACAGATGACATTTTGATTAAAAAGTCTTCATTAGGATGAAAGACAGCAGATCAACCACTTTTAAAACAAATTTTAAACACTAAATTTTAAATGGAGCACTCAAAGGATCTTTAGGACTTATGTACTATTTATTTTGATTAACAAAAATTATGTGAAAGTTGTTAAGCATATACTGAAATGTGTTAGACCATCAGAGACATATTCCATCATTGTGATTGTCTATAATTTCATAAAAGCCACATTTCCTTTCCTAGTCTGGATTTGACAAAGCAGAAAAATATTCATATCACTCTTCCATAACATAGAAGCAACAAAATTCAACAACTGGATTTGACTATCTTTGGACTCATGAAAGCAGCATTTAAGCCATTTAGTGGATGATAATGTTGGAAACACTCTCTCCATCTACCAGGTTTCATAGTTATAAAGAGCTGCTTTTTTGGGGGGCTCTATCCAACAAAACATAGTGTCTGGGTTTAAAGCTCTGGCATGTGGCTCAAGATATTTTCAGTGCTGAAGATGTTCCACCTTCTGACATCATAGACAGTACCTAGATTACAGAAGTATCAGTAACTACTTTGATTCAGCCTAATTCAGACCTGATTGATAAAAGGCCCTCAATCAGTGGAACATTATATGCAAAATCCCTGGTTTCATTAACCAGTTCATTATCTCCGTGTCATCAAATTATGGTGCCCCAACTTAGTAGCTTTAACAGTGTATTCTCCTTCTGAGTTATTTTAAAGATAGACTCTATCCTAAGGTTGCCCCTCATTAGAAAAGCAATCAACTGAGAAAATTTGAAAAGGCAATGCTGGCAACATTACACAGAAACACACATAGACCTATAAAAGAACTCATGTACAGGCCCTGCAGATGAATAGAACATACACTTAGATGATCAATGAAAATCATTGTAATACAGGCATTAATCTCAATCCCACAGGAAAAGAGAAAGACAACAACATGCATAAATAAATAAAGAGTTATATACAGATAGGGCTAAAAAGTTGTAGTTTTATGGTTGCCCACTTTGTTATTGTCCACAGCCATACAACAGTTATGTTATGTTCCTCCAGGGCCATAGGCGGCGCATAGGGCAGAAACCATAGCTTTCCATTTCTGTCTTTGTGTTGCCAGGTCTTTCAATTGTTGCGTGTTGTTTAGATTCATTGACATGCCTTGTCTATTAATGGTTCTTCGTAGAGTTTCTCTAGGTCTCCCTCTTCTTCTTACTCCAGGTGGCACCCAATATAGTGACTGCTGGGGAATTCTTAGGCTGTTCATTCTGAGAACATGGCCGATGTAAGTCCAACGCCTTTGTCTAATGAAGGAAGATATATAGGTTTGTTTACTTTCCTCTCTTATAGTAGTGTTAGATTTAAAGTCACTCCACTTAACGTTCAGAATGGTACGTAGGCATTTGTTTTCAAAGGAGTCGAGTCTTTTATCTGTGGCTTTTGTGGCTTTCCAACTTTCGCACCCATATGATAGAATAGGGATGATGTTGGAGTTAAACAACTTGAGTTTTGTGGTGTTTCTTAGTGTGTTTGACATCCAGATGTTGCGTAGTTTATTGAAAGCACCCGCTGCAAGGGCAATACAGTGTAAAATTTCTTTTGATGAGTCTCCATCCAATGCTAGATTGGTGCCTAAATATGTAAAATTGTTGACTTTTAATAATGGAACATTTTGAATTTCTATGTTGTCGTTGGATCTCTTAAAATTTAGTATATGAGTTTTTGATGTGTTGATTTTCAACCCTATCTGATTTGAGTAATGTTGGAGATTGTCAAGCTTAGATTGAGCATCTGTGTGGTTTGCGCTCAAAAGGGCCAGGTCATCTGCGTAGTCAAGATCTTCGAGAACGGTATTATTAATCCATTTTATTCCTGTCAGCTCATTTTCAACAGTGCCAACATACAACAGTGCCAAATTAAAATTTGAAACATTATATGATCAGTAGGCTACTAATCCCAATTTCCTAAATGTGTATTTATCCCAGCTAAATCATATAAATTTAGCCTAGCTAAATGCCATGACAGCCTAGAGAAGACCATAATGGAGGGATGATGCCAGGGAGATGAACAAGAGGCAGACCAATAAGATGGACGCAGGACATCAAAGACCACCTGAACATGACAGTAACAGAAGCAGGAAAAACTGACCCAAGTTCAACAGAAGTTTGAAAGGCTGTGATGACATCCTGTTGTTCAAGATATGCTACCTAAGGAATGATGAATGTAACCTAGCTCTAACATAGGTATATCATATACTATTCTTTTACAAGTCCATTTTATTTTACCTGCCATGGCTGATGCAATAGCTGCCACCAGAAATGAGATTGTAACTGATGGACCAGCATTTTCCAAAGCTACTTGTCCAGCCACGACATACAGACCTGCACCAAGTGTGCTACCTATTCCTGTAATAGATATAATATACTATAAAAATTATTACACAAACCTGCATCAGACCTACTCCATATCCATGGGATAAAAATAGTAATCACATAAGCTAACTATTACAATTATTACAGTGCAAATATGTATCATGTTAACTTTACTGTTTTTCAATGAACTTGCAATGGGAAAAGTAAACTGTCAGCACTGCATTATTTCCCATTCCAGGGAGGTTTCATTTTCATGTGTGATAAAAGTTAATCCTCTTGATGTTGCCACATTATGTTCAAGATGAGTTTTGAGTTTACCCTCTGACAGACATGGAGCACTATCTTTGTGTATAGTCTCAAGTACTAGAGTCACATGTAGGGGAGAGTGGTGGGAAATGGACTGTGTTGAGAACTCGAAACACCCCACCCCCCCCCCTTCCCATATCTCAAAAATGAACGGTCCATAATAATTTGGACCATAACACTAATAGGATCAGATCATTTCCAGGAACAACTGCTGGCTTTTTTCATATGGGCATGGTTATTTTCACAATCTGTAACTACATTTTTTACAAGGAAATAACACTGCGCAACAACAAAAAGTTTTTTTTTTTTTACAAGTATAAAATTAGTCAATTCCTACTGAAAATGGGTTGAGAAAAACGAATATGACATCAGAAAATGTTTATTAGCTCTAGTTTTTGAGTTATTGTAATTTCAATATTTGTATTAAAAATCCTATTTCTTATTGTTTCCTTTTCCTCTTGTATACCACTTCTGGAGCTTCTCTTGTGACATTCCAGCAGTAGTCAGCAAGCAAGGATGTATTCCACTTACCCTGGTACCTTTTTTCCATCAATGTAATGTCTTGGTGGAAACGCTCCCCATGTTCAACACTTACTGAACCACAATTTGGAGGGAAGAAATCAAGATGAGAATCCAGGAAGTGGATCTTAAGTGACATGTTGCAACCTAATTGTTGATATGCTGTCAGAAGTTCATTAATAGCAACAGGATAGTTCTCACTTCTATGATTGCCCAGGAAATTTTGTACAACACATTTGAAAGATTGCCATGCACCTTTCTCATTCCCATGAATAATGGCATCAAAATGCTCATCTTTCAACAGTTCCCTTATCTGTGGGCCTACAAATAATCCTTCCTTTATTTTACCATCACTAAGGTAATGACATTTTTTCCTCAAGTACTTAAATGCCTCTCCCTCCCTATTCATGCCCTTGATAAAGTTCTTCATTAGCCCCAATTTAATATGAAGAGGAGGTAGAATTATTTTATTTCTATCAACCAAAGAAATTTGCTGTACATTCTTTTCACCAGGCTCCATAACCTTCCTATCAGGCCAAGTTTTCCTAATGTAATGAGAAGTTCTCTGTCGACTGTCCCATTCACACAGAAAGCAACAATATTTTGTTTAACCTAATTGCATGCCAAGTAAAATTGCAATAACTTTCAAGTCTGCACAAATCTGCCACTGATGATCATCATATTTTATTGCTTTAAGAAGTAATTTCATATTTTCATAAGTCTCCTTCATGTGGACAGCATGGCCTATAGGGATAGAAGGTAATGAATTGCCATTGTGTAGCAAAACTGCTTTCAAACTTAACTTTGATGAGTCAATGAATAACCTCCACTCTTGTTGTATGTGCTCTATTTTCAAAGCTTCCATAAGCCCATTAACATCATGGCAAGCAACAATGCTATTATTCATTGTGAAAAATTGAGTTAGAGATTTCTGACGTTCTCTGTACATAGACACCTTAACATTTTTATCCAGGAGATTCCACTGCTGAAGTCTTGATGCAAGAAGTTCAGCTTTTGTTTTAGATAAGTCAAGATCTCGAATTAAGTCACTTAGTTCATTTTGAGAAATTCTATGTAGAATATCAACAGAACCTATTGGTGTGAATTGAGTATCTTCCTGTTCAAACTCAGGTTGTATTTCTTGACCACAATCTGCATCAAGCTCTATAACTTTCTGGTTGGATGAGGTAGGAACAGGCAGATCTTTTCCATGTGGTACTGGCCGTATAGCTGATGGAATATTGGGGTAATTCAAAGTCCACTTCTTCTTTTTAGATATTCCGTGTTGGAGAGGAGGCACCATACAAAAATAGCAGTCACTTACATGATCTCTCGGCTCTATCCATATCATAGGAATCGCGAAAGGCATTGACCGCACTTTGCCATTCAGCCAACCACAGAGTTTCACAGTACATGTAATACAGCAAATGTGAGGTGCCCAGGGTTTGTCTTGATCACCTATCTTACAGCCGAAGTAAAGATGATATGCAGTTTTAATTAAAGGTGTAATTTTCCGTTTTTGAGACGACAACGTCCCCTCGCCACAAACATAGCAAAAATTGTTAGCACTATTAACGCACTTTCGTAACATTATGGAATCCAATCTTTATACAAACATTCAGACATTTATATCACTGGAAAATAAAATATATATATACTACTTGAAAATATTAATTATATACACATGTTGAAATATGTGGTTTGTTTTTTACATCAACACACGATTTAAACAATACAGCGGCCATTGAGAGAAGTCGCACGGTGTCAACATTCATTCGTCGCTGAATAAGTTTTTCGTCAGAAAAATTTTCCACTTTTTTCGACACAATAAACAAGGAATATCACAACAATAAGAGCAAACTGAGAATTTTTAATGTGATATTCGTTTTTCTCACCACATTTTCAGTAGGAAATGATTATTTTCATGTCTGTAATTTTTGTGTGTTGCGCAGTGTAATTAAGGTTTTGATGTGACATTGCAATGCAATTTTTGTCAGTGTATCACAGATTGCAAAGCAAGTTATTTTTATATGCAGAATTGCCATTTTCCTACATAGGTAATGTTATTTTAAAATGCCTAAAGATTTTGAGCCTGTGTTGATCTTTCTATGTGAATACCTGTAGGGAGAAATAAACCATTATCAGCACAGTCAGATTGTTAATGTTGTACAGGAAGAGAGACTTACGCATTATATGAATAACTGTTCTCAAATATCTATAATATACTAGCCATGTTCTGTCATTCTCTCCATAATGCTCTATAAATAGCACATTTACATCACAGAATTCCATGCGACATCCAATCACAACAATTGATGTCGATTCAGAATTTTCCCACACACAACTCAAAGCAGATACCATTGTTGTATACAAAAGTTATTGTGAAGCTCGATCCTCAATCTGATCAATGTCACTATAATGAACCAACATCCATGGTTTTTATCAATGAAGATGGCGAACCACCCTTTTATCATGACATTCGCATTTATTCATTCATAAAATATTGGTTATAGACTGCATTCGATGAATTGGTTGTGGACTGGATGATGTCAAACTCACTTTTTGTTCCCATGCAGTGAGCCGGGTTAGCAAGCACATTGGCAATGTGAGGCATTAAGGGTAAGCAACCTAACAAATTTCATCCCGGTGGGATGACGTGTCCTATCGGGATCTGAACAAATCTAGTTTCACAGAATAACATAAAATAAATGTTCCATTTTTATTTTTGCCATTGAAATGGCAACATTGAGACATTTGAGATATTCACACACATAGTTTGATAACTCAATAGCAGGAAGGGAATGGTTTTTCGGTTTCCTGAGATGGCATTCACAATTGTCAATAAGAAAGTTGGATAGTAACATCACTGGCATAAGCAACCACATTTAATTGAAACAGTGTTGCAGTATTTCTTAACTTACTACATGTCTGTTACAGAATCCTGAATGTAAGCAAATCTTAAATTTACAATCTTGATTAAACTGGTGTGATAACAGTACAAAATGTTCCTAGAGTCATTGCAGTACCAAATAACAAGGGCAAGTTACATAAAGAGAACAAGGAGAACTTATCACAATGTGCTGCATAGTTTCAGCTATTGGAAACAGTAATCACCAGAATTTTTATTTCCAAGAACAGATTTTAAACACTTTATGCAGGCCTCTACGCAACAAATAATTGTATCTAGGTTTAAAGCTCTGGCATTTGGCTACTGGTTCAAGATATTTTCACTGATTAAGATTTTCTGCCTTCTGACATCACAGACATTCTCCAGATTACAGAAGCATCATCATTTTATTAAAATACTTTGATTAAGTCTAATTTAGGCCTGATTGATAAAAGGCTCTAACTCAGTAGGACAGTCTATGCAAACTTCCTGGTTTCATTGACTACTTGTCTGAAAGGAAAGATTCCAAAATCTAGCAATGGGATGACTGAAAAGAAGCAGCTTTATCCATCAAGCTAAACGACTCCGCAGACAACTTACAGACCTACCTGAAGTTGACAGCCCCTTAAGGCCTGTACCAGAACAAACCCTGTGGAGTGAAAGGCATGGAATGCCAATATACATTCAGACCCATGTGAAAGGAATACTAAGCGAGGACGAACAGAACAGTGTGCAGCGAAGGACAGTCACCCTCAGTTTCCTGGATGAGGAATATCCACAAGATATATGGGTCAGAGTATACACAGATGGGTCAGCACAGAATGCCGTGAGGAATGGAGGTGCAGGTGTATATATAGAATATCCACACAAGCCTAGAGATACAATCAGAACACCGACAGGAAAATTCTGCAATAATTATGATGCAGAAATCCAGGCAATTAGTGTGGCAGCTAAAAAACTGCTGAACTCTAACTCTGACCTACAGCCTGTGGTATTCCTGACAGATGCAAGGTCAGTGCTTCAAGCTCTCCAGTCTGAAAAACTAACAGACTTGAAAAA
Organism: Meghimatium bilineatum; assembly: GCA_034231615.1. Classification (NCBI taxonomy): domain Eukaryota; kingdom Metazoa; phylum Mollusca; class Gastropoda; order Stylommatophora; family Philomycidae; genus Meghimatium; species Meghimatium bilineatum. The sequence goes on from CM067300.1 coordinate 41,941,916, forward strand.
ACTACTTAGCGAATTGTCTTACCAGTATAGGGTAACCATGCAGTGGATACCCTCTCACTGTGGAATACCAGGAAATGAAAAAGCAGACCAACTGGCTAAGGAAGGTGCTGCCAAAGACCAACCAGATATACCAATCACATACCATCAGAAAAAACAGATGATCAAGTCAATAAGAAAGCCACAAACGCCAACACAAGATGACTATCATATTATGAACAGACCAGAACAAGTTATAATTCTACGTCTCAGAACAGGACACAACCGACTCCGCAGTCACATGTATACAAAGTTCAAGATTGGCAACACAGCCATGTGTACATGTGGACAGGCAGCACAGAGTGCCAAACATATACTTCAAGAGTGTTCTGAGCATGAAACGCTGAGGCAGACATATTGGCCAGAGGAAACAACACTGGAATAAAAACTCTATGGGACACTGTATGAACTACAAAAGACAGTGAGTTTTATTAAGGAGACAGAATTACAGATATAGACATGTTTCAAGTGAACGAAAGAAGAAGAAGAATTGACCACTTCATTAGCTGTGTTACCAAATTATGGTGTCCCAAACTGAGTATCTTTACCGGCATTTGATATATTTAAAACTATTCTGAGCTATTTAAAGGATATCCTAATGTTGCTCCTTGTAAGAAAAACAATCAAGGGAGAAAACGAGGAACGGTAATGATGGCAACATTATCTACAGCAATGATGGAAATAACAATGAAATACAAATCAGAAAACATAAAGCAGGTAATTAAATCAAAGACCAAAAATCACTTTTTGACCATGATTAGAATATCAGTGATTTTGACAAACCTATGTGTCCATGTAGACAGGCAGCACAGACTGAGAAACATAGGCCTATCCTGCAAGACTGCATTACAATAAACCAGTTGAAGAAGGAGCACTGGCAAAGAGAGACAGATTTCCTAAGAAAGTTGCATGGGCGCCCTTAGGAGCTTTCAAATACAGCAGCATATATCAAGAAAACTGGACTTGCTGTGTTAAACTCCGAACAAGAAGAAGAGTGATTATGATGATGAATCTGACAATATATCATACAATAATGAAACAATAAAGACTTAAAATCATGAATATTCATACCACTACATAAGAAGCACAGGGCTTTGGATTGTACAGAATACAGGACAATTAATTTAATGAGCCACATAGCCTAATAAGTAACCTAATACTACTGAAGATAATACATGAATGAATTTAAAACAAAATAGACATCAATAGGTCGGTGAAGAACAGCTTGATTTTAGGAAAAAATAAAGGGAAACAAGAGAAGCTATAGGGACCTACTTATTATCAGACTATTGTAGATAAATACATAGAAGTAAAACAAAATATCTATATTTGCTTCCTGTGCTACAAGTCTACAAGAGCAACTAATTGAATGCTTCAAAGAAACATGCTTAGATAGAAAAGAGGTCAGACGGATCAGAAATAAACATTGGGAACAAACTGCCTCAATAAGGTGTGAAAAAAACTACTCACCATAGGTCTAAATATAAATAAATAAAAGTAAGACAATGATGTATTTTATCACCCAGCCCATTTAACAGTTGCACAGAGAACATTTTTAAATATCCAGAAGTAAAGCAATGGCTCAAGATCAATGGGAAAATAATAAACAATCTGCAATATACATTCTACAGAGTTCTCTTAGTATAAAGTTAACAGGAGCTACACATATTAATAGATTAAGTCAATAATCTAATAAAGAATGGGGACTAGAAATACAGTCTAAACATTTTTAAAACCATGATAATTAGCAAAATCACAGAGGAAAAGACATTAGACATAAAATACATGGAGAAATATTACAACAGTACTGCATTACCAACATCTTGGGCACATTATAATAAATGATGGTAGATATGAAACAGAAGTTAAAATGATAACAGGAATGCCTAAAATTACTTTCAGTGCCATGAGGAAAATATTAACATTTAAACATATCATACAAAAAACTAACAATTTAAATTATAAAATGTTACATCTATTCTACATTAATGTAGGCTATGATTTAAACACATAGATAATGAACAAACTGGAAAAAAGAATTGATCCGGAGATGTGGATATATAGGAAAATATGGAGAAAGAGAATAAAACAAAGAAATAGTGACACTAGGTATGACAATTACTACTACAGAAAATAAAATTCAAAAAATGTAATATTTTTGGCAAATTAAAGAACATGATACTCTGTTGAAGACCTTAATTGAAAGTAGAGTTTAGGGGGGAGGTCACAAGCAAGAGGTAGACAGTGATACAAGTGGGAGGGAAATATCACGAGACAGCAGATTACTGTCTAGCAGATTGCATTATCAAGGCAAGAGACAAAAGAAATTGGAGGTATGTTGCAGCCAACCTTCGTTGTGGAGAATACACTTGATGATTGATTGATTGATCTTTTAATGGTGGAAGTCAAAACTAGTATTCTGATCAATAAAGCACACCTGGCAATAGCGAGACAGACAGACAAGTATAAAGAAAGCAAGACACACATGATACACACTAACGACAATTAAAAAGATGCACACAGTTAAAAAGATGTTGAAATCAGTGAAGAAAGAGACTTGGCTGAACAGACGGCTCATGGGACACTGGGGGAGAAATCTACAAATATATATGACCAGTCCAAATCTCAAAGACAACATCAACCTCTTTGGCGGGATAGACCTGGTTACCATCATTAGACTTCGCACACAACTTAAGCCTATAGGCCTACGTATTAATCACCAGAACATAATACAACCACTCCAGAGTGTTTTCTGTGCACTTATCCTTACGAAACTTTCGACTACCGATTTTTTTATGTTTAATAAATGAAACACCCTATATGAAACAAAACAGCTCAAACACATTCATATAGGGCCTATCACACAATGTTATTGTCCAGGTTATAGGGTATGAACCCATGGACATCTTTTTAATTGGTCTCAGTAACCAACCAATCAATCCTCAGACAGAAAAAAAAAGCACATTTCTTACCAGGAGATTAACATTGGACCTTACGGGTGTGAGATCAACGTTCTAACTTCTCAGACATGGACCACAATAAATTGATACAGTAAAACGATTAAAATAGTAGCTTATCTACAGCACAGCATACATATAATGTTTACACATACAAATAAACATAACTCCGACTAAAATAAATTAAGTTATGATTAAAACTGGGTGAGAATTTAAATTAACCATATCTTGCATAACATTAACAGTAGTAGGCCCTATAATATAGGCCTATGAGTATGGTTCATAATCATATGGAATACAGGGCTGGGTGAAAGATAAATAGGCAACATCATAATTGACCCCATCAAGGCCAGCACCTTGCAGTGGTGATGGGGCTTAGTTCAGCCATCAGGGGCTGGAAACTAAGACTGGTCGGGCAGTCCCATTCGAGCAGGACCATAGTCCTGCCCAAGTAAGCAGAGTGCTGAAGACGGAGGCATCCAGCCAAAAGGCGCACAGAATCAGGATGCCACGCACAAAACACAATGGAAACATGTCTGTATCTATAAAAAGTTATGGTGCCTGCCCTGTGGCGGACGTTCAGGCAGGGACGGTGCCGGGCCCTATACCTCGAAAGGGCCCAACCTCAGTTACTGAAAGTCCTTCTCAATTGCCTCGAGGAGCCAGGAGGCAAGGGAATAGAGCTACTGGCCAAACAAACAAACGACCAATAAAAATAATGCACTGGAATGCTGAGGGTGTCAACAGTAAGAGAGATGGATACAGCAAAAAATTGGAACTTGAAAATGTCCTCAGTGAAGAACAAGTTAATATATGCTGTATCCAAGAAACACACCTCAGCAGCGACATAGCCTTCAAAATCAGAGGCTACCAGTGCTACCGATCTGACCGAAAGGACAGGCGAAAGGGTGGAATTCTGACACTTGTTAAAAACAATATCAGCGCATGTCAGCTGGAAGTATATATGGAAGGGGCAGAATACCAGATGCTCCACCTAAAAACAGACAGTGCAGAATTCCATCTCCTGAACTACTACTGCCCAAATGATAAACCATTGGCACTAGACACAATTCCAGATAAAGAGAGACTTATGGTGTGTGGTGACTTCAACAGCCACTCTCAGAGCTGGGGCTACGATCATATCGACAAGAGAGGTGAGGAACTTGAGAGCTGGCAGGATGAAAATAATCTCATCCTTATTAACCAGCCAGCTGACTCACCAACCTTCTACTCGAGAGCATGGCACACCACCTCTACACCAGATCTGGCATTCCACTCACCAGGCCTGGAATGGAACATCACACGTGTCGTTGGAAAGCAGCTTGGGGGTAGTGACCACAGACCAGTATTTCTGGAAATCCACAATGAATTTACCAAGGACAGCAGCACGCTCACTAGGTGGAACTATAAGAGGGCAGACTGGAAAATGTACCAGCATTTAACCAGTGTTCTAGCTAAGGACATGAACTTGGACAAAGACATCAATAAAGCAGTGAGTGAATTTAATAGATGTATACTACATGCTGCTAGTAAAACCATACCCAGGGGGGCACGCAAAAACTACAAACCCTACTGGAATGATGAACTGGAAAAGCTGCAAAATGAGATGGAAACATCTAGACAGCAGGCTGAGAACAGACCTAGCCAAGAACATCACAACAAATATCAGCAAACAAAGGCTAAATTTCAAAGAGCCAAGTTACAAGCCAGACGGAGTAGCTGGAAAGAAAAAACAGAGTCGCTGAACCTAGAAAGAGATACTAGGAAATTATGGAAACTTGTAAAACAACTAAATGATGAAGGTACAGGGAGAAATACCAGGATCACACTTTATAAAGATAGAAACATTTTAACAGGTAAACATGCAGCTGATTACTTTGCAGATTCCTTTGCAGAAGACAATAACATCAAAGTCAGCCCAGACAAACAACAGGAGGTTCGAGAGAACCAGCAAAACATTGGACAAGGCGAACCTATACCTGAAGTCATGGAGGCACCAATCACAATGAGAGAACTGGAGCATGCAATATCCAAATTGAAAATGAAAAAGTCCCCTGGAGCTGATGGAGTGTCCAATGAAATGATTAGAAACCTGGGAATTGCAGCAAGAGCAAAGCTACTGCAGATCTTTAACACAAGCTGGTCCACGGGTAATGTACCACAGGCGTGGAGAGAAGCAATAATGATACCACTCCTCAAATCAGGAAAAGATGGCAACACAGTCTCCAACTACAGGCCCATCAGCCTCACAAGCTGCCTATGCAAAACAATGGAACGCATTATCAATCTTAGGATGCAGTGGTACCTTGAAAATGAAAACCTTCTGGTATCACAGCAAGCAGGTTTCAGACAGTGCTACTCTACTGAAGATCAGGCAACCTACCTCTCCCAAGAGATTGAGGATGCCTTCCAAGATAAGAAACTGGTACTAGCAGCATGGATAGACCTCAGAAAAGCATTTGATAAGGTCTGGAAAGAAGGGCTCCTAAAGAAATTGCGAAATTGCAGGGTTAGCTCAAGAATGTACAAATGGGTAAAAGCATACCTGCATAATAGAAGAGCCAGGGTACAATTAGATGGTCGCAAGAGCAAGAAGGTTCTACTGCGTCATGGAGTCCCCCAGGGAGGAGTCCTGTCGCCCACACTTTTCTTGGTTTACATCAATGACCTAGTTGCTGAACTACCACACGGGATCAAAGTGGCAATGTATGCTGACGACCTGGTGATCTGGTGCACAGAAGAACATGCGACAGTGGCCACTAAACAAATACAAAGAGCTATTGATGCCCTAACCTTATGGGCTAATAGATGGTGCGTCAGCATTAACACAGATAAGTGCAGTACTACACTTTTTACCCTCTCACCAAAACAAAAAGCCGGTCATATCAAAATAGATGGAGAGCTCTTGAAAGAAGACAAACAACCCACATACCTCGGAGTTACTTTTGATGATAAACTGACATGGAAGCAGCACATAAACAAAGCAACAACAAAAGCCAGGAGGAAGTTAGCTATCCTGAGAAAACTAAGTGGAACCACATGGGGAGCCAGTGGGAATATACTCAGTAAAGTTTACCAGCAAGGCATAAGACCACACCTGGAATATGGTTCAGCTGCGTGGTGTGCTGCATCAAACACCACATTACAAGATCTAGATAAAGTGCAAAACCAGGCACTTAGAATAATGTTGGGAGCAATGAAATCAACACCCATAGCAGAGATGCAGAAAATGGGAAGAATGCAAACACTTGGCGAACGCAGAGACACAAAAGTACTAATTCAAGCAGAAAAGTTTCAGTGTATGCCAAGTCATCCAATGAAGGAAAGATTCCAAAATCTAGCAATGGGACGACTGAAAAGAAGCAGCTTTATTCATCAAGCTAAACGACTCCGCAGACAACTTACAGACCTACCTGAAGTTGACAGCCCCTTAAGGCCTGTACCAGAACAAACCCCGTGGAGTGAAAGACATGGAATGCCAATATACATTCAGACCCATGTGAAAGGAATACTAAGCGTGGACGAACAGAACAATGTGCAGCGAAGGACAGTCACCCTCAGTTTCCTGGATGAGGAATATCCACAAGATATATGGGTCAGAGTATACACAGATGGGTCAGCACAGAATGCCGTGAGGAATGGAGGTGCAGGTGTATATATAGAATATCCACACAAGCCTAGAGATACAATCAGAACACCGACAGGAAAATTCTGCAATAATTATGATGCAGAAATCCAGGCAATTAGTGTGGCAGCTAAAAAACTGCTGAACTCCAACTCTGACCTACAGCCTGTGGTATTCCTGACAGATGCAAGGTCAGTGCTTCAAGCTTTCCAGTCTGAAAAACTAACAGACTTGAAAAAACTACTTAGCGAATTGTCTTACCAGTATAGGGTAACCATGCAGTGGATACCCTCTCACTGTGGAATACCAGGAAATGAAAAAGCAGACCAACTGGCTAAGGAAGGTGCTGCCGAAGACCAACCAGATATACCAATCACCTACCATCAGAAAAAACAGATGATAAAGTCAATAAGAAAGCCACAAACACCAACACAAGATGACTATCATATTATGAAGAGATCAGAACAAGTTATAATTTTACGCCTCAGAACAGGACACAACCGACTCCGCAGTCATATGTATACAAAGTTCAAGATTGGCAACACGGCCATGTGTACATGTGGACAGGCAGCACAGAGTGCCAAACATATACTTCAAGAGTGTTCTGAGCATGAAACGCTGAGGCAGACATATTGGCCAGAGGAAACAACACTGGAATCAAAACTCTATGGGACACTGTATGAACTACAAAAGACAGTGAGTTTTATTAAGGAGACAGAATTACAGATATAGACATGTTTCAAGTGAACGAAAGAAGAAGAAGAAGAATCATAATTGATTCACAGCAAGGAATTTGAGTCGCGTTATCGATATCGCATATGTTAGATACAGACGTGGCAGGTATGAGAAGAAAAACGGGAGGAAAAACTTTCACTGCATAAATAAGTAAAGCAATGTTGTCCGCTGCGAAAGAGCGGCACAGCTTAGGCCTATAAGGAGTTGTCAAAAAATTGCAACAATTACAGGGGGTGGGGTCCAAAAGGTTTGAAAGCTGTTGACACTGGGGATTGGTGTGTTTGAGAAAAGTTGACATCAACAATACTGGGGTTTTTTTCTACATCAATTAAATTGTTTGAATTTTAAACAAGTCAGATTTTGTCTACCTTTTCTGTTTTAAAAAAATGTTTTAAAAAGGGGGTGACGCCAGGTTAAAATGTTTTTGACATTAAAAGTCCCTGAATTATTAACAGTTGTTGACAAGGTTGGGAGAGAGGGTCAACGATTGAGGGAATATTGTTGACATAATTTATGGAGAGTTCCTAATACATACAAAGGGCAAAATATTAACAAGAAATATTTAATTTTGCTTGGTAAAATTTCAGAAATAGTCGTAGCCTGGATCAGTCTTCTAATCTGACGCCAGGCACGCGAGTGCCTATCAGTTCTTCACCGATATGGTTTATCACACACTGTGCCCTTGAACTTTGCAGGACGTTTGAAATAGTATGCAGGGATTTGGACTCTCGCAGATAAGATATGTAATAAATTTCGGATCATTTTCTATAACATTTTCTTCAAGGAATAGTTGAGGGTGGAAGAATAAGAAGTAGTTAATAGAAATCTTGGTTTGGCGGCATTGAAAAATGACCGAGAATGATTTTTTATCCTAATAACTAAGAACAGAAGTATTTGGAAATATTGTGTGTGGCCTCCATATGACACCTACGAACCTGGGAGTTCATGTTTTTTATTATGTGTATCTTCCTAAACATTCCTGTCGTTTTCACCTACTCACAATTGACCAAGAGCTGACCTTCAGTGACTGGTAGATCAAAGATAAGACAGGTTGACTTCTTCTTCTTCAGCGTTCATTCTCAAACTTCTCTTGTAACAGGACAATGCTCCTACCAGATTTCCAGTTAATATAGTCCAGAGAATGCACTAAGAGTAATTATGTTTCCTAAACGCATCCTTTGCTGAACTTTCTCATCTCGGGTACTCTGTAAATCCCTCGGCTCTTTGCAAGCTATTGTGCTTTTTTTCTAGTTTTGTATTTAAGATGTCTTTGATATTCTGTGTCCATCGATGTGCGACATCGTGTTATCTTTCACGGAACTTTCCCTTCATCATTAATCTGTCAATGATTAATCATTGCGTGTTTTATATGTCCAAAATATGTTCGCTTGCGTGTCTTGAGTCAATCATCAATATTTTCTTGCCTGTCTTGATAAGTCAATCTTCTGTACAGTATTTGCTTATTTGCTTCCTCGTTCTGATGAGTCAATCTTTTACGATGTTCGCTTGCGTGTTTTGATGAGTCAATATTCTCCTATGTTCACTTGTGTGTCTTGATGGGTCAATGTTGAGGGCTTTGTCAACATCTGTGTTAGATCATATCTCTTTTTATTATATTTTTAGATTATTTTTTTATAGTATTTGATTTCAAATGCTGATACTGTGTTTTTTGTTTCATTCCAGATGTCGCTACCCAAATTCTAAAACACATGCCAATTAATCAATCAAATGTCATGTCAATCAATCAATCAAGTGCCATGTCGTGTCGTAGGCGATCATGTTTCTCCACAACTCTCTGTCTCTTGTATTGTTAATAAACTCTGTTGGTGACATCGTTTTGTGACACAGGTACAACCCATCCAGAAATGTCTCTCTTTGTCTTCCTGTCTCCGGAGTATCATGTTTCATCTCTGAAGTATCTGTTTCATCACTAGAGTATCATGTTTCAAACACGTCGCCACTAGAAAAAATACAGCTTCTTAATAACTGTAACTGTGTTTTATGTTTATTGATTCATTGATATTTCATTTGTAATGGGTTTTTTTCTAGTGACATTACTTACTGATCTCTTTCTCATCTCTGCTCTTCAGTCTCCTGAGGTATTAATCAGATATAAACCACGATATTCAAAGCTGTAGTAGACATTTTCTAGATATTCGTTATCGATATTTATTGTGAGTCTATTACTGTTATTCTGCGTTGTTTTGGTCTTTTCGTTGAGAACAATTTTTTATTATACTTATATAATCATGTGGTCTATACTGTTTGGATTCTTGGTGCGACGTATCATCTGCGTATCTAATCTATGGTATCTCATAGCCCCAATATTAAAAGATTGAAACTGTTCATAATGTATCACTGTAAAGGACACGTCATATAGAAATAGTAAGACCAACAAACGAGGGGGGAAAAGTGAGTATAGTTAGTATAGCATAAGATAATTCAAACATAGATAACATACGTTTGCAGTCTTGCATTCAAAACAAACAAGATATCATTTTTATGTCTGTGTAAAAGGAACATCAATGATGTATCGAAAAATCATACCTAAGCCAATCAAATCAATTGTAGTCAGACATCTGTCCAGACTGGACTCTTCTATATCATTCTCTGATAGGACTTTCTTCCGTACAAACCTCTGCCATAAAATGCGTGGATTCATTGTTCCTGCAGACGAAACGTCAATGTTATACTTCAGCTACCTCCTGACAAGTAATACAGATATATATATTTCATTGTAAATAAATAATGTGAGCAGTTATATATTTCCAATGAAGCAACTCATAGTTAACTACATCAATATGAGGACCGAAGAGTCAATTATATTGAATTAACACTAACATTAGTGACAATATAAAACTTAAAAACTCATTAGTGCTTTCTTGTGGTGTATGCATGTGAGAGTTGGACACATACTGAAGATACAGAGAGAGACGGTTACAGTACTTCGAATACATATTTTAAAGACGAATTAGGGCATCTCCTATGGAGAACATAAGACACATTTTTACATAAGAAACACAACAGAGTTGCATATATGTCCAAAAGAATCATTGCTTTCAATTATGAAACGATGAAACTTGCATGGTTTCAAAATGTGTGCCGACATGATTCCTTGTCAAAAACGATACTATAATGAACAGTCGAATGTGGAAAAAGCAGAGGACAAAGAAAATCATGGACAGACAACATCAAGGACCGGGCAGGTTGAGATTATTCGTCATTCATCCTCATCCCCGAAGATAGAAATCGATTGAGGGCTCATCCGAAACAGCTTTGACGGACAAGCTCTACGCACCTGTCTCGGCGCTGAACACAACAGTACAGATCATTGATGAAATCCATATCAGCGTCTGACTTGGACTGGAGAACTAGGAAGTGTTGTTCGTCCTTTACAAGTGATGCTGACCATTTGTTGTATCCACTTTTGAAATTCTGTTACAGTTATGTCCTTGACTATGAGTTCATAGATAGCTAATAAGCCTTGTTCTGGGCACAAATATGTTCTTGCATAGTTCGGTCATATGGTGACCACTGTAGATGGTTGTTGGTCTACCCGTGACTTTCTTTCAAATCTAGGAAATAGAAAGTAGAAAGAAGATGTTTGACCCTGTGTATTGACGCATACAATCTGGTACTCCTTCGACCCTGACAGGTTATGGGCGTATGGTATGATTATGAATTATATTATAATAAAAACTATAATTTAAATGCGGTTTCTTTGGCCCTATTACAAGATTGGGTTTTTTTTTAATGTATCGTGGTCGATGGTCAGTTTGCTTCTATAAAACAGAGTTGCGACTACAATGAGAGTGAGAAATTGTTAGTTAAAATGTCACCATAAACGCTGTAGATACAGGTAGAGATAGCAACTCTAAGATATGTTACGTATTGTTACTTCTACTTCAATCTGAAAATATTTGCCATATGCCGTATATGTGACTACTATATCCGGAAAGATTACAGATAGAATTTGCACTGAACTTTGACCTAGCCGTTCCGTTCGATAAACTACGGTCTCTTTTAAGAATTTATAATCGCTTTAAAGATTATTTAAATGAAGTGGACTACTTTCAAACGGAATACAAATGGTGAATCGAATACATCAAACATCATGAGATAACTTTATTTACACAAAAGTGACAAAGATTCCCGGTTTGAATAAAATATGTGTTTAAAGTGTGAGCAACGTCAAACACGAACAAATTTATAACACCAGAAGCTTAATCCGCAAGATTCAATTTTTTTAAAAATACAGTATACATATATATATATATATATATATATATATATCTTTTGGACATATATGCAACTCTGTTGTGTTTCTTATGTAAAAATGTGTCTTATGTTCTCCATAGGAGATGCCCTAATATATATATATATATATATATATATATATATATATATATATATATATATATATATATATATATATGTATACTGTATTTTTAAAAAAAATTGAATCTTATATATATATATATATATATATATATATATATATATATATATATATATATATATATATATATATATATATATATATATATATATATATATATATATATATATATATATATATATATATATATATATATATATATATATATATATATACAGTAATTTTAAACCATAGATCAGAGATCGGTGTGAATTCTTAGCTGTTATACACAAATTTCTCCCTTCCCCCACCCCCACCCCTACCCCCGCCCTAAAAAGGCATAGGCTATTACCCTGCCAAAAAATTGTTTTCACAAAAGCAATAGGCCTATACTCGTTAATTGTATTGTTGATGATAAGTAATCATCATAAACATATCAAAATCTGTCTCCCGTTTTTGCCTAATTCGCCTGCTTATTCGGGGATGCCACAGTGAGCTGGTATCCATTGTAGTGCTAATGTAGTTTTTCTAGATAATTCTAAGATATTTTGTCTCAAGTGAATGAGGTTGTCTTGTCTGGTATTTTGGATGGCTTGTGAAACTCGTTTTTTAATCATTGAAGAATGCAATTTTTCGGGGTATGGACTTTCGATTGTTCAGTTTTTTAACAACTATATAAGGTAATTCCATGGTTTCAGTCCACTGTTGGGACATCAGTTTTTTTTCCGGAGGTACAATCAAATTCTTCCTGTACATGTCGCGGCGTCTGTTATGGCAAAGCGTCCTTTATTTACACAGCCCATAGAAAACTCCCTGCACTCCCTCACAGGAAAACATGCAGTAAGAAAAGTATACGGCAATACTGCGTAAAACGTAACAATAGTACTGACGTGGAACACGAGTTTTTACTGTTTTCATTTATTTTCACTGTTTGTTTTGTATATTCTTGAAAAAGACCTAACGGTTCAAAAAGTTGAAAATGTCTTGTATATTGTTATGTGTATGTTTTCGTGTTTACTCCTTACAATCCCTTAGCAATAGTCCGTCTTGTTCAAGTGAAACTTCAAAAACTTGTGTTCTACGTAAGTACTATTGTTAAACAACTGTATGGCATTCTGCATTGACATTTCTGTATTCTAGTTTTGCGACAAGGGATTGTTATAATGTTGTGTCATCTGGAAACATGACGAATATTCCACTGCTGATATTTGCTACCACTTTTATTGCTGATCAACATCATGAACACATGCATTTAGATATTTCTGGTATATTCAGCTTTTAACATTTAAAATGATACATTTCTTTGTTTTCGTTTTGTGTGAATGGTTTCGAAGTTCATGTTTGATATTTCAGAGAATATTTCTTTTCGGGTTGATTGTCCATTGTTGGAGGGATAAAGTCCCCCACAAAGTGATATCAGGTTCTAGTAGAATTATGATATTAATTATTTCTTGAAATGATATGTTATAACTGAAGACGAATGTGTCGGTCCAATGGAGCAAAATAACGGCGGCACAACACATTTCCTTTTTCTGGACTACATCCTGCAAAATAGTAGGATCATTGTCCTGCTACACGAGGGATGTAACGGGAGTTTGAGAATGACTTCTGTAGAAGAAGAAATGCTTTGTTTAGATGGTGCTCTATCATCCGTTTTGATTTTTCATATTGTAAGATAACTATATTTTCTTAGCATCTCTAGAGTTGTGATGTTGGCAGTTTTAGTCATTTCTATGATAGGGTTGCTTTTCATTTTTCCAAGAATTACTTAAAACCTCAGATTTAAGTTATATTTTGGTTTTTTGTTATTGTTTTTTTTTACACAAGTTATGAGAGCAGCAATTCTACTAACAACAACGTTGCTTGATAACCTGAAACCTAATTTTTCATCAATTTAAAAATGAAAATATGTAAAATAATATTCAAATTGATAAAACAATTTTGTTAATTTTCACAACAAAAAGAACATGGTCAGTGACATTTCCAAAAGAACAATATAAAATGCTTGAAATATTTAATATAACAACTATACCTAGAAGTCCTCACGCGCTTGAAGTAAATTAATTGATCTGACTAACACGTTTGAAAGCAGGAAGTGTAACGCAGTGATAACCGAAACCAAAGTTCGGGTATCTTTGATATTTTATGTTTATCCCATTCTTGGACTGTATTTCGACCTATGTTTCGTCGCTTTGACAATGTCCCTCCATTGTTGTCATTTCTATTTATGTGACTACAAATTAGTAATTTTCTGTAAAGAATCTTATTGATTAACAAGTTTTTTTGTACATTTATCTCTTTCGTGATGGAACTATAGACCATCTTTTTTCGTCCGTGGTATTCTGATAATTCCTCCACATTTTTTTTTTGCTTTAACTGATAGTATTTTCTCTAGGTAAATTAATATAATCAACAACAAACAATGGACTAAAGTGCAATTTTACGCGACAGACTCATACGGAATCGGCGTTTCGATCATCAGGTTTCAAGAAGAACAATCATCAAAGATTTATTTAGTGCGTAATTCTACCAAGTCTTCAAATTGTGTTATTGTGTAAAAATACAGTTCATGTCATTGTGTGTGTGTGCAAAATTTCAAGTAGCGCCATTTGACTTACCAGTAAGCATTGAAATAATTAACTAGCACTTACTATAACATACACACAGACATATGTGTGTGTGTATATATTTGGCTACGTAAAATGTACCCCTTATGGCGAGATACGTTCCTTTCAACTTCTACGGCGTTCGTCCAATTTGGTTAGGCCTACATCAAATTGGGTTATAAAATTTTGGTTACAAAATTTGGTTATATAACTATCACAAATAGTGGAGGTCGCGACTCTGGTAATCCAGTCTTGACAGATATTCTAAAGCAGTGTTTCCCAACCTATATTTTACCATGCCCCACCCAAGTCTTTCGAAAATTTTGATGCCCCACTATGTAACATATACATATTTTTTAATATTCAAAAATTGTAGAATTCCCCCTTAATCCCCCCCCCAAACAATTAAATTGCCCCCCCCAATCAACAATCAAATGGGCCCCACTTTGGGAAACACTGTTCTAAAGCAAACTTGTAGGCCTATCAGTTGTAGTTAGGCGGACACGAGTCGAACATGTCTTCTCACAGCTAAATCTGCCGATCAATTGCCGATTTAATTTGCTGCATTAAAAGCATTTTGAAGCATTAAATTGCTAGATTGCTGCTTAGGCGTTGAGAATTCTTCATTCCACTCTTTACTATGAGTTCTCACTCTTGTGATGCAGGGGCCTAAAAGGAGAGTAAAGAATAGTAACACTGTTTACATTCCATGCATGTTGTAACAGGGGAAATGAATACAGGGGATATGTGCTGGAGTTGGCTGTTACATGCCATATATGGCCAAAGTAACACATAAGCAATGTTGAAGTCGGATGTGTCAGGTCGAAAGGCGCAGATATCACAGCTAATTTGTAATCCATTACGCAACGCATTCTATTCTCCGGACTACACTACATCCTGCTAATCTGCAGGAGTTTGTGAACTAATGCATCAGGATGATATTGATTTATAAAATGTCCTATCACTGCTTTGTTGAACTTTTCCATGAGACACGACCAGTTTTTTTTTTTAGTTGTCAGAAGTGATGACAAA
Source organism: Meghimatium bilineatum (assembly GCA_034231615.1). Taxonomy (NCBI): domain Eukaryota; kingdom Metazoa; phylum Mollusca; class Gastropoda; order Stylommatophora; family Philomycidae; genus Meghimatium; species Meghimatium bilineatum. Next base: position 41,957,285 of record CM067300.1, read on the forward strand.
GATATACATTGCTGGTTTAGACGGCACTGGTAACAAATTGTCAGTATTAAAGTAATCTTTATCCTTTCAATTTCTTAACCTTTTATGCACTTCTATAATATCAACATACGACGTTAAGTACCGTTATGACTAAAATATACATTTGGCTAAATGGACATTTTGCAAAAAGGCAATCGCTACAAAATGTTAACTGTACCAAAAATAATGGAAAATCTATCAATTGAAGCCAGCAGTGGTGTATCATGCATGAAAGCAACTCCTGCAATGCATGCGTTATAATTTGAAAATGTAAAACATAATGCGCTATTTTTTAGCAATTACTACAAAAATATGTTTTATTTATCATTGAGTATAACAATTATTCATTAATCAAAATCTTATTCTCTCTCTCTCTCTCTCTCTCTCTCTCTCTCTCTCCGTGAATGCTGTCTGGAAAATTTACAAAAGAAAATCTCATTGATAGTTTCAGAAGTCTCAAATGTGGCCAAATGAAAGTAGTGCCACGGCATATAACTCAAAACAGAAATGCGTCAATGACTGTGTTCACTCTGAAGCGCCGCGGAGAAATAAATTGTATCTTTATTGAATAGGAAACTACAAATATAAATGGAAAAAAAATAATCAGTTCTACAACACATTCACAGCTCTTGAAGAGCTGCATAGTAGAGCTTAGCTAATTTATCTAGAACAGCAAATCTGTAGATATGGAAATGTAGGATTAACCCTTGTCCTCCCCCCCCCTGCAAAAATCCCACCTACAGAAAACAATAAAGTGGATAAATACCCACCTTTCCACCTCCTCTATTCCTCTCCCCCCCCCCCCCCCCCAACCATGGAGTTCCCAGCAAAGGTCACTAAAAACTCCCGATAATGGATGTGATCACGAGCAGGAAAGAATAACTTTTTTTCTCAGGTAGCACCCCCCCCCCTTTTTTTGAGCCGAAGGCGTACCCGTATCTATGATCCTGATTATCAGTATTTATAAATGCAAATGCGCTGTAAAATCCTCTATCTCTCTGCCACTGGCACGCATATTTATATTATAAAATAAGTACAATTACAAAAATGCAAGAACATATATGTAGAGATATAACAGCTATCTACATGAATAGATAGCTACAGTACAAATAGTGACACTACAAAAGTTTGACGATCGAAACAGCAGTGTCCTGCAGCTGTTACATCTATTACTTTATTTCTGGGATTACTTTGGTCATGATTTTTTTAGCGTGTGTGTTTCCTGGTAGATTGGCGAACACGCCGTTGTGTTGTTACAGCCCGAAAAGAGAACACAGAATAGTGACATTGCAACACACAATGCACGTCGTAAGAAGAGACTAAGTCGGGTGTGGTATGTTACGATTATCCCCGTGTAGGTCAAGATTTACCAAAATTATAATGCAGAAGTCGAATGTGTAAGATCAAACTGATCATATCTCACTGACACGTTGTAAACAGCAACACAACAGGTTTTTACTGCATAACACCCTGCCAATCGACCGGGATTTGAGAACAATCGTGTCGATCGGCAGGGATTTGAGAATAACCATGTCAACCGGCAATTGTTTCAGAACAATCCTGTCAACCAACAAGGATTTGAGGTCAATCCCGTCAACCGGTAGGGGTTTGAGAATATTATGTTTACTAGCAGGGGTTTTAGCCAACCAGCAAGGGTTTAGAAGATCCTGTCAGACAGCTGGGTTTGAGGGGTTTTTACATTGCCCACTTACCAACGAACACATTGACAACATAGTCTGTTCTCCATTTTACGTATTAGTTTTCTGTGTTGTTCAAAAAGGGTTAAAAAGTCGTAGAGGACTGATTCCACTCTACTCGATTTCCTATATGTACTCGGCCACTCTCAACGAAGCGGCGCGCCGCCTTCCGTGAGTACCACTCATAGCACATAACTCCGTAGCTTCAAGCGATAATCCACATGGATCTCCGAAAAAAAATAACCTTGTAAACTAGAATTCGAACTCTTGACCTCTTGAGCACAAAACGAACAGCTTAACCACTATTGCTTTTCCCAATAGTGTCATAGCTGTTGTTTACTCTTAATTTGTTATCTTGAATGGCGTGTTTGATAAAGATATTGATGGATGTAACGCTAATCTTGCCTGCTGCTTCACACTTCAATACTACCAGGCCCCTTGATACTATTTTACAAATTAAACAGACAATACGCTTATCTTCTCTAAAATGTCTTCACTTAATTTGAAAAGGAAAAGGGTCATTTAAAAAAAAATCAGTTAAATTTCTATGAGAAAATTTAAGACAGCGTTGCATATCAATGGAAGTACACCGGAAACATTCACATCGACGTTTAGACTAAAAGGATGTTATCAAGAACACTACATAATACACGAAGAGTAAAGGATGTTACTGCCTATAATTCCAGGGTGGACAAAATAAGACCAGTTTGCCAAATCCGACTCGCAAAGCCATTTTGTTTTGTATCTGGTCCTGAACCCACGATAAACCAAAGTTCTTTCACTAACTCCAGGACAGACCAATAGTAAATACATAATTAGATACAGACATTTTAATGTGGTATTTGAAAAATGTACATACATGTCATAAGAATTATATCCATATAGGCCCTTTGTACTTTATTGTATCATAAAATCGATAAGATAACTGTAATGACTTAACAAGGGCGGATTTAGACTTGATAGGGCCCTAAGCTATTTGAAATATGGGGCCATAAACTATTTGAGATATGGGACACTTTAACGATTAAGAATATATAGATAGTGAAATTAAAAAAATGTTTGGGGCCCCCACGAACGTGGGGTCCCTAAGCTATTGCTTGTTTAGCTTATAGGTACATCCGGCACTGGACTCAACTTAATCAGAGTGATCATATTTTGGAAATAACAAAAACCGTGACGTCCGCGGTATAAAATTATTAGAGAAGGTTATACGATCTCAAGGTGGCCAAAGGAAGCGCTACAAGGACTCGTTAAAGAACTCACTGAAAGCCTTTGAAATAGACCACGATACATGGGAAGAACTTGCTCAAAATAGATCTACATTGCGTTCTAAAATTAAAAAAAGAGCGAATCATCTTGTGAAAAGAAGAGAAATGCAGCAGCTCAACAGCGGAGAGCAGCTAGAAAGTCACGGATAGACCAAGATCCGTCTACAGTCGTCATTCCATGTCCGAACTGTCCAATGACATTTACAGCTCGAATAGGGCTCATTAGCCATCTACGAACTCATAATCAAGGACATAACTAAAATTGAATTTTGAAAAGTGGATGTAACAAATGGTCATCATCACTTGTGATGGACGAACAACATAAAATTTTTCCAAAAATACGCCAGCAGAGTATTGTATTTGTTAATTTATTCAACTCATAAATCATGATGTGAAAGCGGTGAATCATCATTAAGTGATTTATACGCAACGAAGGTTGACTGCAACAGACCTTTAAACATCCCCGTATCTTGCCTTGGTAGAGCACTCTGTCGGAATGTAACTTGTCCATCTCATGATGTATGTCTGCTTATCTCTTGCTCGCCTGCCTTCGACTTTACCCTCAAGTAAGATCTTCATCAAGGTGTCATGCCTTTTAATATATCCAAAATACTTTGTTCTAATTTTTTTTAATAGTTCTTTTTTTTCATACAATGTGCTGTTAGAACCTATTTGCTCGTTTTCTTCTCTTTCCGCGAAGTTCTCCCTATTCTTCTATATATCCACATCTCAACGGCATCAATTCTGTCTACTAATTGTTTGTTTATTGTCCATGTTTCGGGGCCATATATTACTATAGAATATATGTAGCATTTTATAATTCTCATTTGTAGCTTGTTTGTAATTTGCTTAGATATTCATATTTTCCTCATGTCATTGAAAGTACTTTTACCTATTCATATTCTTCTTTTAACTTCTGTTTCACATCTGTCATCATTTGTGATTATGTGATCCAAGATACTCATAATGTTATACTTTTTTGTAGTTTCTCTCCATGTTTATATCCAGTACATATTCTTCACATGATTTATGGGCATGATCTATTAGTGTTTGTAGTTTCTCTTCATGTTTATATCCAGTACATATTCTTCACATGATTTATGGGCATGATCTATTAGTGTTTGTAGTTTCTCTCCATGTTTATATCCAGTACATATTCTTCACATGATTTATGGGCATGATCTATTAGTGTTTGTAGTTTCTCTTCATGTTTATATCCAGTACATATTCTTCACATGATTTATAGACATGATCTATTGGTCTTTGTAGTTATGTTAACTTTCTGCTAAAAGAACATTATTATTTGCATACCTCAGGTTGCTTATTTTATTTCCCACTGATCTCGAGTCCCTGTATTTCTTCTATAAATATATTATTTGTGTAGATATTAAATAGGTTCGGTGATAAAAATACATCTTTGTCTTACCCCTCTTCTTATTTATATGTAAAGTTTATATATGTATTTCTATGTATGTTTCATCTAGTGAAACTCAGCGTCAAACCGTGGCTATCGACAGTAAAGGCATACGAGCAATATGAAAACATGACTGGGCTCCTGTAAATACCTGTGTACAGAAAGTAAACATGGCCTGAAAAGCTGATTTATTTTTGTTGTCGTCTTGCCTTTTTTTTTTTTTTTGGCATGTGACTTGAAGTATATAAATAATAACCATCAAAAATCGCGACAGTAATCAAAAACGTAACGAATGACGGCTTGTTTACTAGGGGTATTTACTGCCGACTGTTTTGAAAACAAGCTTTCATACGTCCACTGTTTCCGTGAATGATGGAAATGTCGGAAGAAATGAAACATCGTTAGCAGACGACACAAAGTATATACGTAATAACCTACGACCAGGACTGTTCGGTAGATTTTTGTCAGTATGATGCAAGTCTTCAAATTTCCGCCACCCCTCCCCCTTTCATTAAATGGTTTTTCTTCCAAATGCCGCCCCCGATAATGTATTTTGATTGATGCCGCCTGATGCGGAGACCTCTCTAAATGATAGCAACGTACGTCCCTGCCTACGACAAGCACAGAAATAATCAGGATCATTCATTCCACTCGTAGGCCGTTAATGTGGATAGTCACGATCAAATACTACACAACACTGGGCTGTGGGAACCACATGGGCTGACGGTGCGGATTCGTAGCAATAAAGTAATAACGTAATCAAGAAATAAAACATCAGTGTCGGGAAACAATCCAAACCTGGATATTTGCTTGCATGATTGATTGATAAATATTTGTGTAACACTTTTACAGATTTCCATTCACCTGTTATAATAATAACAAAACTGGATACAATCAATATTTTTGGTGCCTTGGTTGTTAACGACTTTTTTCTATGTATATTTGAGCGTTCAACAACCTAACAAACATCTGAAAATTAAAAAAAAACAATAAGTAAATATACCACACTACGACTGTTCAACTCTAATGTTAATTCGCATTAACATATGCTTGTGAAAGCCGGAAAATTACAAAAGAATTGGAGATGATGTTAAATTCATCTGAAAATAAATGTCTTAGAAAACTCTTAAATATTGGCTGCGAAGAATTCAAGTCAAACAGTCAGAAAACAATAAGCAGCAATATGTTTCTATAACAATAAGAAGAAAACAATGGATCGGGTAAGCGCTTAGAAAGAATCAATACAGACTGCCACTGCAATCATTAAAATGGACACCAGATGACAAAGCAAAAGAGGAAAAAGAAAGACAAAGAGGAATATCAAGAAAGGCTCATCGCAGAAAAACCATCAGAGAGAGAGAGTATAACTATCGGTCCCAACAACTTGAAAGAACTACCCACAGTAGTATCACATCGCTCGAAGTGGAGAGGTCTAGTTTTTGCGCTATGCGCCGTATTCGGCGCAGAATGAGAAACATATATACCCTACTGTTCAAAGAAACAACGCTATATTTTTCGAGTTACTTTTATAAAAGATATTCGGTGATTGGACATCATTCCACCTATCGACTGTATCCAAATGGTCATTACCTTCTTGTGATTACCTGAATTGTACTCACCTCATGATTCGTGAGGTCACGGTCAAAACAACATTTTTGGCAATAACTCGTGACAGATTCATGAGAATCATGTGAAACTTACTGAACACAAAACTCTCTGACCATGTTATTAAATGCCTATAAAATATTGACGGTCCTTGAATAAATTATGTTGAAAATCAATGCGCAAGTATGGTTCATCTCACTAGAGACAAATGATACATCATCATTCATCACTTATAGATTGGACAATCACAAAGTGTAGGTGCTAGACAATTTAATGTGATTAAAAGCATCATTAGTCGCCTTTGGATGCGATTTAAAAAAACTACTCAGTGGAAGACCCAAATTCACAACTTCTGCTGAAGACCGCTTCCCTAGGCTGCGTCACCTCAGGAATCTATTTGCGTCTGCATCCTCCAGTCCATTTAATGATAGTAGTTCGTCTAATTTTAGATCAAACGGTCAGAAACCAGCTGCACGACCCTGTTCTTTGGGCGAGATGATTCTTCAGAGGTCTTGTTCTTACGGACCGGCGCCGCCAGAATCGACTGTAGTGTGCGAACCAGTATCGTCAATGGACCGTTGGGGATGACTGGAGACAGGTTTTATTCAGGGATTAATCATTTTTTGTGCTCGAGCGAGACGATATACGGAGCAGAGTCTGCCGCAGAGTCCGTGAGCGCTTCACCAATAACAGCGTTGATGAAGCTTCCACATGGTGGTGGAGGTGTACTGATGTGGAGAGGGGGGTCAACTTCATGGGAAGAAATGATCTGATGCAAATTGAAGGACGCCTGAATTCCGAACGATATATCGGTGAAATTGTTCACCCTCGTGTCCTTCCAATTATGGCGTACAATGATCGAGTTTTCAACAGTATAACGCTCGACCTCGTGTGAAACAGGTCTCCATTCGGTTCTTCGCTGACAACAACGTCCAGACCCTTCCGTGATCATCAAATATGAATTCCATAGAACACTTATGTGATGAACTCGACATGCGACTCTACTAGCGATACGCACTCCAGACACTCTCCGACCGTTGCATCTTGTACTGCGGGAAGAGTGGGCAGCCATCCCATCACAGCAGATCCAACAGTTAATTGGATCCATGTTCTCTGATAGAGGAGGCCATACATCTTACTGAAAAGGAGGGTTCACTCGCAAAGAATAAAAGTCCAAACCATATTTAATGAACATCATTTCATTGTTAACATATGAAAGGATCTTCGTGCCAAGGTAGCAACATTAATTCCGTAAAATAAAATGTTGGTTCATGTTTAAAATGTGGTGTTCATTAGCACTGCAATAATGTTGCGGCTCTTCTTTTTTTAACAGTATAGATATTTGAGCTCTTGAGATATTTTAACATATACAATAATTTTTTTTTAAATTGATACTCATGCTTATATTTATACTTTATACTCAATTTACTTGTATAAGCTATTATTTGATGCAACATTGTCGTGTCGTTATGATATGTTTACAAGTAAGCCTTACGATCCTTGTAATACGAGTGCAAATATTCTATGTTTGTGGTCCTGAGAATAGTTCAATACTTGTACGGGATGTTCGCTGTAATAGTCACTGTCTCGATTATTCCGTTCTCAGTGACTTGAGTGCACATTCTGAATGTCTTGAGAGGATTACATCTTTTTTGGGTCAAGTACGGAAAACCTGTTCACTTGAGTTGCAAGGCAATTCGGTGCCGCTAGGACGAACCGGGTTCGATTCCCGCCAGCCTTGATAATTATTTTTAAAAATCTTTGTACTGATGCTTCGAAAATGACAACGGTCTTTCATTTATAGTCCTACATAGTGTAGGACTATATAACTATTCTCACGTGATCAAACTCCCCAACACGTAATCAAACTTCTCTCATATCATTCAACTCCCAATACGTAACCAAACTTCTTTCATGTCATTTGACTCCCAGCACGTAATCAAACTTCTCTCATATCATAAAACTCCCCAACACATAATCAAACTTCTATCATGTAATTAAGCTCCAGCACGTAATCAAACTTCTATCATGTGATCAAGCTCCCCAACAAGCAACCAAATTTCTCTCATGTCATTTGACTCCCAGCACGTAATCAAACTTCTCTCATGTAATTACACTCCAACACGTAATCAAACTTCTCTCATGTCATTTAACTCCCAGCACGTAATCAAACTTCTCTCATGTCATTTAACTCCCAGCACGTAATCAAACTTCTCTCATATCATCACACTCCCTAACACGTAATCAAACTTCTATCATGTAATTACAATCCATCGCGTAATCAAACTTCTCTCATGTAATTACACTCCAACACGTAATCAAACTTCTCTCATATCATCAAACTCCCCAACGCGTAACCAAACTTCTCTCATGTCATTTAACTCCCAGCACGTAATCAAACTGCTCTCATATTATCAAACTCCCCAACACGTAATCAAATTTATATCCTGTGATCAAACTCCCCAACACGTAATCAAATTTCTATCATGTGATCAAGCTCTCCAACACGTAATCAAATTTCTCTAATGTGATCAAACTTAATTCTTTGATTATTATAAACTGGCCTCACAGCACGCGGGGCATTCCCATAAGTGCTCCACCCTCTGTTCCAGCAGCCTTCCGACCCGATGGTGTTTCAAATCTAATGCTGCTGAAACAGACGTCGACGTCAGGGCACAACTCTGGCCCTTGCGACAAGTTTCTTTGTTGTTCCACCCCAAATTTAACTCCAAACATCTAATAAAACTTCTCTCATGTGATTAAACTCCCCAACACTTAACCAAACTTCTCGAATGTGATTAAGCTTGCCGAATCACACAACAAAGGTTAGGTAATACCTCGAAACTAGAGCAAAGGTCATAACGAAGAATTAGAAGCAACTTGCGCCGTAACAAAAATGGGTTAAATCCTAGTTTAAGTCACCGTCGTGCTATAAATAGCACACTGTTGCCACGGATTTCCGTGTAACACCAATGAAATTATTTAAATTAATGGATGCCGTGTCATATCCCGACACACACGACATCAAGCACACTTATAATTATAATTTTGATAACTAATTATTTTTTTCATTTATAACTGATCCTAACCCTTACCCCCATCCCTAATGTAAATACTAATACGAAATTAATATGCCTTGTCAATTAACATACCTTACTTGTAATACAAATTCTACTAATCCCACTGCAAAGGTTAGGTAACACCTCGAAAGTAGAACAAGGGTCACAGTGGAGAATCAAACTAAGATTGAGCCCAAAATGTTCTCATGACATGTGATCAAACTCATGTGATTTAACACGTAACCAAACGTCTTTCAGACTATTGTCCTCGATCTCTCTTCCTCTCAATTTTGACCATTATAACTGTGTTGTCAAAACTTTCCAAACTTCAGGGCCTACATACCAGCCCGTAAATAAGGGGTGAGGGAGATTAAGAAAATGCCTTTTAATACTAAGAAGTACTCCATAAGGTTAGTAAATATGTTCTGCTCAAGGGGAGGTACTTAAAGTAATGTCTGCGTGTTTTCTCTTCTGTTTAATGAAAAATTTGATGACCCCTTTTTGGTTTGCCCCCCCCCCTCCCGGTGAAGGGTTACTATTTACCTGCGTTTAGGTCTTGCTTCTAGTAATAAAAATTATGTTCCGATTTCCTTACGGTGATGTTTCAACACCCCCTCCCTCTTATTTACATGCCTGCTGACTATATATGAACATGTCATATGACCTTAACATGTTCTTTTTCTTTAAAAGTACCCCCCCCCCCCCCTCACCATTTTACTGAAGATATATATACGGTCAGTTATAGTATATAGTATAGACCTACATTATATATTTTGAAAAATAATATAGAGTAACAGTACTTACCTCAATGATTGTGAAAACGATCTTCTGAGAAATAAATCCAATTCGAAAAATATTTGTTTGGCTTACATAAAACTGCGTGTAAACACGTCTAATACCAGCTCAAAATGACATGTGACATTAAAACTTTCTTAGAGCCTGGACTAGGTTTACTTCCGTTGACCTATCAACAGTACGCGCACATGTTTACAAGTGCTGTAGAACATTTAGATAACAAGTATGTGGTACATCACGAGACCTGCGTGGCAGCGTATTATTGAACAGGCAAACTCAAGTAGGAAACAATTTCCGTTTAGTGATTAGTCCGTTAGTCTAAAAAAAAATATTGTGTAGGCCAACAGCTGCACAGCACATTCAATTTCAGATAAAGGTGTGAACTGTGAATTCCTATTTCTTATCATGATTAGAGTATACAATACTATTTACACACACATTCAGCACACGAGTTGGAAGTGTCAATATAAACTATGTACTAGGGACTACATAAGTGTCAACTGTGTTCCATGAAGCCTACATTCAGTCGGCATATATCAGGTGTTCTCAAACCGGTGCTCGCGAGCAGCAATGTGTTCTCGTAATGACATGAGGTGCTTGCACTATGCTAGTTAAAAAAATGATCGCATGCGCTAATGATCATGAGTTCCCTTTACAGTTCAAACTTTGTTCAACATCCCAAAACAAATAGTGTTACTGTCCACTTTTATGAGGGAATTTATAATATAATAAAATAATATAATACAATACAATACAACACAACACTACAATATAATATAATATAGAAACATTGAGTATCGATATAATATAAAAGTATTGAGAATCAATATAATATAGAAGCATTGAGGGAGCAAGTTGTTTTTAGTTCTTCACTGTGACCTTTGCTCTAGTTTCGAGGTGTATTACCTAACCTTACAGTGTGATAGTAGAATTTGAATCTAGAATTAAGTTACACTAATTGAAAAGGCATATTAATTTGGAATTAGTATGTAGATTAGGGATGGGGGTTATAGTTAGTTATAAGTAAAAAAAAATTAATTATAAAAGTTCAAATTAAAAATGTGGTTGATGCCGTTTGTGTCGGGAGGTGTGACGTCACGGCATTAATTAATTTCATTAGTGTTACACGGAAATTCCTTATAGTCGGCTAGTTAAAAATGTAAACAGTGTGCTATATATAGCACTGTGAAAAATCAAAAACAACTGTTACCACATTGAGGATCGATATAATATAGAAGCATTGAGGATCGATATAATATAGAATCATTGGGGTTCGATAGAATCGATATAATATAGAATCATTGGGGTTCGATAGAATCGATATAATATAGAAGCATTGGGGATCGATATAATATAGAAGCATCAGTGATCGATATAATATAGAAGCATCAGGGATCGATAGAATCGATATAATATATAAGCATCTATGATTTATTAATATAGAAAAATCATGCAGCATTTGAACCACGTCGAACCAGACGGCACCAACTGCCTCGCAACGTGAGTCAACACGGTTTTCCCGTCATAGCATACCTACTAAATCTGCGATTTTAGATTGACTTCCAACGTGTATATTCTCAGACTACTATGAATATGGACACACAAACAGCAACAACACGCACACTGCATGGGTATGACGACGGAAAAACGTGTTGATTCAAGTTGCAAAGCGAGTAGGTGTCATCTGAGCCGGGACAGAGCGGCGGTATATGAGATATGTCAGCTTAAACATAAACAACAAGTTTCCGATTTGCGTGAAATCTATTGGTTGGGCTTGGCTATATTTTGGTATGCGACTCCAAGTGTGTGAATAGCGATAATCAACGGTCCAACAATACTCAAAAACTTAACGAACGGGGTCCAAATTAATTCAGTTAGAAGGCATGTACTACCGTTTATAGCCACGACTGACTCAAATCCCGTTTGCTGTATGATTTTTATTTTCCACGATAATGAAGGAAACGAAAGGGAGCGAGGATGGTTTGTGTAATGTACAATGAAGATGGTTCATGACAATGAATAACAATCAATGAACAATGAATATGACGAGTTTTCACTGTTTTTTTTAAACTTTCTCTATAAATTTCCTTTTCATTTTGCCGTGCTCGTCTTCGCATACTCAATATTACATGTAGGTAGTGCTCGCACACTGAGTATTACATGTAGGCGGTGATTGCAGTTTGAAAAGTTTGAGAATCCCTGGCCTATATAGTTATAGCGTTTTAGGATACACTAATAAACACCGATGTGACATGGTTGTGACGTAATACCTAAGCTTAGAAGTATTTTCATTATTGTTCGCACTTGCATAACTAGGGTAGGTGAGTTGGGGATGGGTGGGGGTGTGGAGAATTGAGCGACCTGAATCAAGCCAACCTTCAGGTAAATAAAGCCTATGTAGAAGGTAAGGACAATGATTGCAACTACCCCCCCCCCTCCCCCAATCCCCATCGTTAGGATTGTGCTACTAATCATCATGTGCCGCCTCAACAACAAAGATTACTTGCAACGGACCTCTACCATCCACTTTCTTTTTGCTTTGGTGGTGCACTCTGCTAGAATTTCCTTTCCATATTGTGATATCTTCCTCCCAATTGTCTCTGCCTACCTCTTGTTACCATGAACAAGGGGGTGGAGGTGTGTAGGAATACTGACCAAGAAAGAAATAGAAAAATACATCAGCTGGTACTGGGCATATAACACAGAATGATGATGCTAAAGATCACAGCAAAACCTTTTGATCTGGCATTACACAAACATACTCACCAACTACAGACTACACTGAAAAAAAGGAATCGAAAATTACTGCCAAGACCTACAACAACTACTCAAGGCAGTAAAATCAACAGATATTCTAATAGTCGTAAGTGACGAATGCAAAAATAGGGAAAGGAAGACATAGAACATTGTAGGACAATTTGGGCTAGGGACAAGAAATGACAGGGGTGAAAGACTTCTACGGTTCTGTGAGGAGAACAACATGACCATATGTAATACATTCTTTGAACATAAAAATATAAAGTTTATATACATGAAAATGTCATGGAGACAGAAAGAGGGACCAAATATATTATATTATGATCAACAACAGATTTAGAAATAGTGTCATGAAAAATTAAACATTATCAGGAGCTGATATCAACTCTAACCATAATTTAATGCTGTGCAAAATATATGTTGAACTTAAAATGGTATAACATAGAAAAAAATCAAGATCCACAGATAGACACATCAGCACTAAAACAATCAGACATACAACAAAAATATATTGTAGATGTAAGAATTAGATATGAACATCTAATGATAGAATGCATGGAACAATACAGAAGGGGAAATTCAGAAGAGAAAATAGGCAATATATGTAAATGGGACAGCCTAAGGAAGAGTATTCAAACATCAAATGAAATCTTACCAATAAGAAAAGTCAAGAACAAACAAAAATGGATGACAGATGAAATATTAGAGAAATTGTTAGATTGAAAGTTAAAAATATCCCAAAATATTCAATAATAGATAATGCGATACGTAACATGCGCAGAACAGTGAAAAAACAATGGCTAGAAAAAACATGCAGTGAAAGGGGATGTCAGTACAACGGAAGACAAAAGTAATGCGAAAGGAGATAAGACAGATCACAAATAAAGAAAATTATATAAATTGGGGTGGCTGCATTAAAGATAAAAACGAAAAAAATTATATTTGATAAAACAGAAGTACTTGCGAGATGGACAGATTATGTGATAGAATTGTTTGAAGACCAACGGAACAAAAACCCAACAATACACATCAATGATGGACCAGAAATACTGAAATCAGAAGTAGAAAACGCAAAAAAATGTGACAAGGCCGCAAGCTCCGACAAGATAACAGCAGATATAATAAAAACTATAAATGAATGTGGTGTGGAAACTATCACAGAACTTTGCAATGACATATATGAAATAGGTCACATACCTAAAGACCTGAGATTATCAATATTCATACCACTACCTAAAAAGCCCAAGGCTGTGGACTGTACAGAATATAGAGCAAAAAGATTAATTAGTCATATAACTAAAATACAATTCAAGATCATACATGAAAGAATTGGAAATAAGATAGACACTGAGGTCGGTGAAGAGCAATTAGGTTTTAGGAAAAACAAAGTAACCAGAGAAGCTATACTTAGTATCCGACTATTGATAGATAAATATATAGAAGTTCAAAAAAGTATATATATTTGTTTCATATACTACATCAATGCCTTAACAGAGTCCAACATGAACAACTAATAAAATGTCTTAAAGAAATAGGCATAGAAGGGAAAGACATCAGACTGATTAGAAATATATATTGGGAACAGACTGCATCAATAAGGTGTGAAAACAATTGCCCATCATACATAGAAATAAGAAGAGGGGTAAAACAAGAGTGTATTTTATCACCCAGCCTATCTACACAGAGAATATCAACATATAGAATGAATGCCAGGACTCGAGATAAATGGGAAAATAATAAACAACCTTAGATATGCAGATGACACTGTTCTATTAGGAGAAAGTGAACATGAATTACAAAGACTAATAGATCAAGTCAATAAATCAAGTAATGAATAAGGAATGGATATAAATAAAAATTAAAAAACCATGATAATCAGCAAAGAAACAGAAGAACAAGATCTAAACATAAACATACATAGAGAGAAGCTACAACAAGTAAAACATTATCAATATCTTGGACACATAGTCACAAATGATGGCAGATGTGAAACAAAAGTTAAAAGAATAATATGAATGGCTAAAAACACTTTCAATTACGTGTGGAAAATATTAACATCTAAACAAATTACAAACAAGTTAAAACTGGTAATTATAAAATGCTACATCTATTCTAAAAAATGTATGGCTCAGAAACATGGACACTAAACAAACAATTACTACACAGAATTTATGCATTTGAGATGTGGATATATAGAAGAATAGGAAGAACATCATGGAATGAGAAGAGCATAAACAAAGAGGTTCCAACAACAATTAATATTAAGAAACAATTAAGGAAATGAAGATCAAGCAAATACAATATTTTGGACTCATTAATTAAAAGACATGACACCTTGTTGAAGACCTTACTTGAGGATAAAGTCGAAGAAGGCGAGCAAGAGGTAGGCATAGATACAAGTGGGAGAGTAACATCACAAGATGGACATATTACAGTTTAGCAGAGTGCACCACCAAAAGAAGAGACAGGGAGGTATGTTGGAGGTCTGTTGCAGCCAACCTTCGTTGCGGAGACGGCATGTGGTGATGATGACCTCTTATACGCCTTTCCTCAACTCTACCTTGAGATAGCGCCTTCAACAATGGTTACTGTTATCAATTATTACCGTGAATTTCGTTGACAGGTGACACGAAATATATACATAGTGACCAACGAAATTCACGAAAGTAAAGTTATCGAGCACAAACAAAGGCTTGCTTTGTTTCTGCTCGTAGGTCTTTATTGTATATACCCACGTATCATGTTTCGGGTATCTACCTGGCGTAGTATTTACACTATTGGCTTTGTGATCAAGCTGTCGCAGGCTCAAAAGTCCGGTTGACTTTATCTCGTTTATGAAACGTGTTTTCTTTTTCTGAGAGATTCCTGGGGATTATCGCTTTCTTGTCATGAATGCTACTCTCGGCAAGCGCCGCATCACATCTTTGAAATGGACAAAGTACATATGGGTAACGATAGTACAGTGAAGTCAATCCTCTCCGCCATTTAAGCTCATTTTAGCTCTTGAGTTTGTTTTAGTATTTTTTACACTATTTCTATATCACTTATCATAATACAATTTTTATAGTTTCTCTTTCTGTCTCCAGTACTTTTCAATGATTCCACATTATGAGAATGCATCACGAAATCTGCCCGAAAAAGCATATCACCAAATGAGATTAGGGTACAAAGCCAGAGGAAGACCACGGAATAGATGGATAGAAAACGTCAGGGACATCCTGAACAGACACGGTCATAGCACAGCCAATGCCACACATCTGGCTATAGTACGCAAGCTCGAAATCCAATCACTCCTACGCTTAACGGCAAGAGTGGATCACAAACCACCTGGGGATAGACAATAGACTTTCTTTCATTTTTTCGTATTAAAGTTACATAAAGATACATAGGCCTAGTCTTTGTAATTAATCTATAATTAATTATGCTCTATAACTTTCCCACACTATGACTGGCTATGTTAAGATAGGAAGTGACGTTGTTATTTTGCTATTTTTGTCAATTCTCCCTTGATTTCATAATTGTTTTTGCTTGCACACTTTTGCCCCCAAAAATGGGACAACGGTGGCGTTTTACTCATGCTCATAAAATCTCATTCTACGGGCTAAGCGTAATTGTATGTTATAAATACCCTCACTATTGTTAGATGGATGGATAAGCTACACACTGCTGCCAGAAAGGTCTCTCTTAGTTAAGTCTATTTGTTCGAAAACGCAAAAAAGTGAAAAGTGCGCATTTTTGACCCACTCTAACCTATAATCTGTGTTCATGTTCAAAGAACGTATTGCATATGGTCATGTTGTTCTCTTTACAGAACTGTATAAGGATTTATCCTCTGTCGTTTCTTGTCTCTAGCCCAAATTGCCCTACTATGTTCAAGTGTTTTTCTTTCCCTACACTTGTGTTCATGTGTCAGATGACTCTCAGAATATATGTTGATTAGACTGGCTTGAGTAGGTGTTGTAGGTATTCATAGTTGTTTACTGTTTCTTCTTCAGTTTGTTTCGTAGGTGATGCCATATGTTTAATATCCAGAGGTTTAGCTGTGACCTTTAGCATCATCATTCTACCATTATATGTGCAGAATCCCCTGACGTATTGTTTCTAATTATTTCTTTATCAGTATTCCTACCCCCCCCATCCCCAATCTTTTCATGATAATCTCCTTCATAATGTAGAGAGATAAGTTCTTCTGTCCGTGTGTAACAAGAATATTTCCAAATCTCATCGCTGCTATTCCTAGAATATCTACATTTAAAATGTCTGCTTTTATAATTAAGTTTCAACATTTTCCTCCCTGGTTTAGTGTTCTAACATTTATATTTCTAGTCCAATATGTTACTTTCTATTTCTCAAATGCTGCTGGTCCGTTGCTTAGCTTTTGATGTACGTGGTAAGGCCTTCGACTTTTCCACCTTGGCCAGCCGCTATTCATTAATATGACCAGAATGAGCTACTTGTGCGCCACAGGCTTCGTTATTTTACCATTTGAACCGTTTATCCAAATGAATTTCTCCGTCCCATGCGTGGCACAGTATACAGTATTTGTATCAAAATGGACACTCCCTGCTGTTGACTTTGGTTGTCTTTTTGTGAAGAAATTCTAACATTGATAAATTAGCCGTTAGCTGGAGTAGTGAAATCGCCATTTATGTCAGTAGCGAAAATAGTTAGATCACAAATGGGATAAAACTGGAATAATTAATGTTCCTCATATGATTGAATAGAAGGAAAAAATCAATTATCATACACACAATCGAAGTATGTGTTTTCATGGTAGCATACACGCAAAACTCGAAGTATCTGTTTTCATGGTAACCTACATGAAAGCCTACATGCTTGCATTAGAAGATGCAAATTAAGAGAGAATTGGTAACCCGATAAAAAATGTCAATTCTGTCATTTGCCTAGTCTTTCATATTCTGAGAGTTATCTATCTTCCCCCATGTCTTCATTTCTTTGTTTATATGTTCATCTCTCACCGCATACCATGTAGTATAAGTTATCACTGATTCTGCTGAATTCATCATCACCATCATGTGTCATGCAGGGTAGCATAGACAGTCATTTATCTCCACAACATTATAATTGTACTATATATATATATATCATTTACAGCGCTGACAATCTGTTGATTCTTCCATGCTATGATGTCAAACATTCTTTATTTTCTCCCTTTGATGACCTCTGTCTCCCCCCCCCCCCCTCAATTTTTTCAATTGTTTCATTGTATTCATAACCTCCTTTCTCGCGATTTGTCCAAGAAATGTGGACTATTTCATTCTGATGTTGATAAGTAACTTTCTTTTGCTATCAGTCTTTGATTTTCTCCTAACACAGCCAACTCCCTAACCCTACCTATAACGTATACCCAAATCTCCCAAATACCCACATGCTTATAGTGGCTGATACTCGTTTGATGCTGCCCGTCGCTGGACACATGGGGTGGTATTTCAGTAGTGATATCAGTGTCGTCTATTATGGACAGATATTTGTTGAAATAATTTATAGATATTTTAAAGTATAAAAATGGACCAAGTATGAAAGGGCAAAATAGGGACCTACAATAGTTATCTTGTCACGATATGAGAATGTGTCCCACTTTCGATAACAGCTCTCACAACAACTGTACATATCACTAAACTGTATCAAATTGGTGATATAAAGTGATATCAACTTCAGACGAGCAGACTGAGAAAATATGATATATGTTGAAAATATATATTTACGTAAAGAAATTACATTCTCCAAGAAAATATATGAAAATGCAACAACAAAAACGGCTTGTCGATCTTATATAAAAGAAGTCCAGTCATTCAACTGCTGGTGTCTCACTCGCCATCGACAACAGACATGAGAAGACTTGGTACATCCACGAAGGCACATGTGGGTGAAGAAAATAATCAAGTCTAATACATGTATTATTGTAACGCAGATGTGGCCGTTGCAGCCCACAAGATCGTCATGTGACATATTCTTTCCAGAACGTAGTCTTCCTTATTGATTCTCTGAACACTCCGCGATTGTGGTGCGAGTGGACCTGCCGCAGTTAGAAACATGCAAAATCTGATATATCACTGCGCCATCGTCGTCTTGGGTACCCTCTTCCCCTGTTGCCGAGAACTCTGTATCCAGCTATTAATCGTTCCATGCTGTTATATACTCTTTATATGAACGTCCACAAGATGTCTGCCGATATCCCGGCAGTGTACTTAACCATTTAAGTCCAAACCATTTAACCATTAGTTCACACTTAACTATTATTTCTTAGAACGTGGAAATCGACAAAAGCACGGATAAGAAAATATAGGTGATGCTGTCTCTGTATACGGGAACAATGGTATCCATCTGAGTAAGGTTTTTCTGAAAGCATTGCTACCACTGAAAGTTGACGGTCTTCTGGGTATGAAATAAAGCTACAGGAAAACCTCCTTTTTACACAAAAGGATAAACGTGTTCTTTTGTTCGTAATTCCTGGGGATGGGAACATACACCAATTAAAGTAATGAAGGCGGCCACTATTATCTTACAGGCGCTTATGAATAACCCACTTCCTGTTATTACAGTAACTCATCCGACAAACGCAATAACACTTTGTGTCTGTTGACATAATCGACGTTTCCGCTTCAGTTGTTTCTATTTCACACTTCTAGAAATCCCCTTCAATTTCAGTTTTACCTTCGTCCCATTTCCAAAGTTCTAAGGAAAATATAAAGCAAAGGGTCAATGATGAACAAAACATCACGTATAATTGTGCACCATTGACCATAAGATATCTGCTTCTCAATGACAAATAAGACTAACCTATATATATCTATTGTCGTTTCTTTGCTTACTCTGTGATGTGTCGCTGGATTGAATGACTATCAGATTTCCGGCTATTGCACGTCTGTTTTTCAACATATTTGACTACTGATGTTGTTCCAACAGTTCTTGTAATAAGACTAACCGACGGATGGATATACAAAAGAAAAGTAATTCTACATCACCATCGTTTTACAATAACATCCGCTGAATCACAGCCGACTAGTGATACAAGACCTTCGAACTGCTCACTCCAATTATCTTATCCGTGCCTTCCACTGGCTGACGACACACACTAATATAGCAAAATATCCGATGAAACGTACGAAACAGCCAACTGGGGTGACCAGTATAAAAGTCATGTGTATCTATTCAGCTGTGGCTGTGAGTGTTCATCATCATCCTCAAACCCATAAATCATCAAGGTTGTAGCGATACCACTTTAGAAACATCAATACAAAAACCCGACCATGCCTCTTTGTTCTCAGTTCCTTGTATGAGCGTAGATAAACTTAATCCTCTTATCTTTTTAGTATTATCAATTCCTACTTTCCCATGTCATTCTCTTCTCCCAAACTCAACCATCTCCCTCAAAACAATCTTGAAAAGAGAGTCATGCCTCATCGCGTCGTGCCCAAACCACACAAGCTTACTACGTTTCACCGTTGCCAGAAGAATAATTATTGACATGCAATAGCATTTTATATCGGCCATGCTATCATAATGAACAGCCTACGAATTCCCCATAAGGCACTAAAGTGTGTGCCACCATGGGTAAGAAGAAGAGAGAAACCTAGAGAAACTCTACGAAGAACCATAATAGAGAACGCATGTCAATGAACCTAAACAACATCCAAGAACTGAAAGACCTGGCAACACAAAGACAGAAATGGAAAGCTATGGTTTCTGTCCTATGGCCCATGGTCCCAGAGGAACATAACATAACATAATAGCATTTACTACATTGTTTTCCTCACGTATACTTTTCTTTACCTAACATATAAAACTAGTATAGAGTTTCCCACGACGCTTCATAGTACAAGAGACAGGACAAACGTAATTATCACTAAACCAAGACCATATTCAATAAAAGTCCTACTGGTTATAATAGAACAACCAGACTTTTAAGTTAGCTCAGTTAACTATTCCTTTGATTTTCTTTGGCTGTCATAGATATTATAATCATAATGACCAATGAAATTCACGGAATAATCAAATGAGTATATTTAAAAATCTGGAGCCAGTAGGTGTTGCATAGCGATGGTCACAACTTAACTAAATCAACTAAAATTAGTATTCTGTCTATTTAAAATGGGATTAATCATGTGTGTATGTACATGGTTTTTTAATGCATATATTTGACTGTATTAAGTTGGCATTCGCGTACTTGAACTTTGTCGCGGTAATTAGCACAAGTAATCTTGAGAACATAGTTGGAAATAGATACTGAGGTGACCTAAAACACATAGAGGACGAAGATAACACAGTACAGGCATACATATCATCTGTATTTAAGACTAACTGATGTGGAACTCGTTACAACATCTATGATGTTATAAATGAACCAATTCTTTTTTATGGATGTGAAACGTAGACAGTAAACAAACACAATCTCCCAGTGAGCTGGGGGCTCTACTGCGATTAGGGTTTTGGAAAGAATGATGAAAATACCCTGGACAGCTAATTATATTAATGTAGAAATTCTCAGATGCTGAAGAAAATAGACAGCATATATCATGTATTGGGAGACAGGCATGATTGTATTACATGTGATGAGAAGAATAGAACTGGAACATTCAGTAACTGCTGGAACTATCTCTAGCAGCAGAGAAAGAAGACCAAAAAAAATAAAGCCAGTGGATGTATTGCCATTGCAATCATGGGAGAATGTCATCAACGGGGTCTAAGATACGTCATTGGTAAATGTGTGTGTGTGGGGGGAAGGGGGGGAGGGAAAATGTACATAAGAAAAGAAAAACTCATTTCATCTTTTGTTTAGTGGGATTTATTGTAATATTATTTGAAAAAATCATTAAAGTATGGGTGAGTGTGTTTACCCGCTCTTTTGGCTTTTCTTTTAATATTAAATGTCATCTTCTGATTTCCTAAAGGAAGTATTTCAAACCAACTTCCCCAACCCTCCCCTCCCCTATGTATTGGATTGGTCAATGGGTTAATGTGCCGAACTTTAAAAAAAAAATCATGAGACAGAGAGATGTGTAGAAACATGCCCGCCTACGTCACTCGGCATGACAATTGATTGTAACTTGATCACACAATATAACATATTTATCAATAGTAATACGCTAGAACGACAATTATAACTGACGCCAACTTGACGCCATCCTGTTTATTTTTCTGCGTCAGATTACAATTAATAATATTGTCTTTAATGTGATTTGTAATGCACAGCGTTATTTATAGTGAATTATAATAATAAGACCCATCACTCGTCAGGAAGATACGAGTGCCACACTGGTTACATCAGCACAATAAACATCTCCAAACATCTATATCCTCAGTCATTATGACGAGTGTAAAAAAAAATGGCATGACCATTCCTCGATGTTATCAATCCAGGTTTTTACCGCTTCTCCTTCCATTACAATATCCAAACCATCATTTTTTTACGTCGTTTCACCACTGCCAAGAGTGGTTCTTGATAACCTGCAAGTGTGTTTATTTTCTGCATGCAGGAAGAATATATTAATAGATTGCTATGTATTACTGACGCAAGTAGAACCTTTCTTCTGTACAGTTCAGATCTTGTGCAAAAACATGTGTATTAAACCGGATGCATCTATAAAAAAAACAAAAAAAAACTTGCAATAAGCAATATATCCCATTCATGTTAGTTTTAAATGCTAAATTTTTGTTTCACAGTTCTTTTATGAATATATTTTTATTATTTCTAAACAAAAATACGGTAACAAAAATTATTCGTAAATTTCCGTACCGCGCCGGATATCTCTTTGACTTGCTGACATAATTGTCTCTGTTTACTTTTATATCTTCAGTTCCAGTTTGCTGCTCTCTTCGTGCAGCTGAAGCGATTCTATTATGGAATGCACCCGCGTGTGTGAACATTTATAGCGTCTCTGATGGTATAATTTGCATCTGTTCACATTCTAAATCCCCTCTAAAAATATGCAACAACCCAAAGTTCCGGTTGTATTCATTCACATTCGTTTGTTTGCCTGTCATAGCACCGATAGTTTCAATGATATGGAAGATTCCGTTCTGGTCGTCTATGGAGAATCGTTAGTTTGTCATTTATTAGGTCACATTGGAGTTCATGTTTTTGGAGGGCCGAAAGGGAGTAAATAATAGAAACACAGTTTACCCTCCATGCATGTCGTCAAAGATGACTAAAACGCGGTTATGGGGTGGAGTTGGCTGTTCCATTCAATATCAGGTCAACGTGACATAAACTTCATACTGAAATCGGATATGTCAAGCCAAAAGGCGTAGATATTGCAGCTAATATGTAAACTATGATACAACGAATTCCGTTTTTCGGACTATATTTTGCATCTGCAGGAGTTTGACAACAAACGCATAAGAAGAAAGAATAAGTAACGCCAAAAATGACGTAAACTCTGTCCAAAATATAGCTGTAGATGATTGACTTCTTTGTACACGGGTTAACCACATGAACTCCATCTTTCTAAAAGAAAAAGCGGCACTCCGCTGTTACGAGAACCACTCATATCACGTAACACAGTAGCTTCTCAGTGATAATCCTCAGGGATCTACAAAAACCCACTTTGAAAACAAGACGTCACAAGCGGGATTAGAATCTGCGACCTCTTGAGCACAAAGCGAACAGCTTTACTACGTCAAAGAATTCATTTTTAGAACAGGGTGCAGAGACGTTGAAGCGAGCACCTGCTCGCTTCGCTCGCCAGGACTCATACTGGTTCAGACCTTGATACTCCTCCCCGCGGAGTACCCCGGGCAACAGAGCAATCTCGCTAAGCTATCAACGATCGAACGATCTCCAGCTGAGGTGGGAACCTGCTGTGGACTTGGAAACTTCCAATAGAGAAACGACTCTTCTTATACGCAGTACGTCCCGGGATTAAAAGCAAGCTTCAGCAAACTTTCGGCAGCCTTTTCGTCATTTTCGCCAAGGCTCAAGTACTTTTCGTCAGTTCCCTGTCCGCACCCAGCGTCGTGATATAAAAGTCCTTCTTAGGATTAGGTTGAAAGCGACGCAACTAGGCATCCCGAATTGGCCTAGTCGAATCCAGCACTCAACAAACAACAATCATTTTTTAGAAACAATGTACTTTCAGTGTCTTTTTGTAGAATTTTTTTTTCAAGTTATACAGTTGTTTACTACTATGCTCTTACGTGTGTATTCTATTCTTAACTTGGTAACTTCATTTTTGTCGACCGTTGATCTCTGTTTTTGTAGTTTTAAAAAAAATGCCATAGATTGCGTTTTAATATTTCGCTCCTATGTCAAGCAAGCAAGTCTCTGGATCTCACAATAGGTAATAATGCAGCAGTGTTTTACTGCTTGAGAATCTTCTTCAATTTGGCACAATGAAGTCAATGGGTATTAATATCCGTCATTCATATGTGAAGCTATTTCCCCTCCAAACAACATATTATAGAGAAAGTGGTAGAATAACTATAGAAACATTAATATACAACTTTTCATATTTTAAATATAATATTTATACCTGAACCTAATACACTTTAAATTGTTTCACATATTATTCATTATCATCCCCAGGGGCCGGCTGGCGTAGGCGATTGTCGCTCTCTGTCTCTGTTGCCTTCAATCTTGCCTGTTGTGACTATGTTCTTAAAACCTACTTATCTCATAAAGTGGCCAAAAAAATGAAGATTTTCTTTTTTTTTCATATATTATTGATTACGATGCGTTTTGCATTTGACTCTTTAAACACTTCCACATTAGTTTTCCTGACAGTCCATGCAGTGGCGTATCGTGGGTCAATGGCGCCCGGGGCGGAATCATAATTTTCCGCCAATGTGACATTAAAAAAGAATGGCAGTGATTGTGAAAGCCTGGAAGAAAATACATTTTCCGCCCTCCGGATGGTGCTGCCCGGGGCGGTCCGCCCCCTCTCGTTAAGCCACTGGTTGCGGGGCATCAACTTTGGCATAGCAAAGGCACCTAAATCCCATTTCAATGTTTTCACCGCAACCCCCTCGGCACGCCCATCACTCAAGGACACGGGGAAGAATATGCTGACAAAGATGGCGGAAATCCCCCGTGAATTATAGCTTGTGTCCTGATATAGCCTAATTGGACTTTGTCCGCTGGTTGAAAGGGGCACGCCTCTCCAAAAGAGAGGCAAACTCATTAACCTACCTATGAATTATAGCAATTTTAGCTTAAAACTGCATAATTACGTGCTATGAATGATACTCTCGGCTGGCGCGTATCGCTTTGTTGAGAAGGACGGAATACATATGGGATAATCCAACTACAATTAAATAAATCCTCTATGTCTTGTCAACACTGTCCTCTATATAACCACATCACTGTTGCCTCTAATTTTCCCACTATCCTGTTTATTTATTGCCAAACTTAGCATAAATATTTTAGAGTCAGTGATATGTCCACTATATACTATATAGGCCTGAGAAGATTACAAGTTTTCGTGTACAAATGCTACAGACAAATTCTACGAATTTCCTATAGGGAACATAAGACCAATGTGTACGTAAGAAATAAAGTAGATATGTGTGCAGGAGTTCAGGAACCATTTCTTTCAATAGTGAAACGACGAAAACTAGCATGGTTCGGACATGTATGCAGACATGATTCCTTGTCAAAAACAATACTACAGGGAACTGTCGAAAGGGGGGGGGGACAGAGGAGGGAAAATAAAGGCATGGACAGACAACATCAAGGAATGGACAATACCAGTTGCGTAGCGTGGGTCAATAGCGCCCGGGGCGGAATCATAATTTTTCGCCCTTGTGGCATTTAAAAAAAATATGTCAGTGATTCTGAAAGACTGGACGAAAATAAATTTGCCGCCCTCCCAATGATGCCGCCTGGGACGGTCCGCACCTCCGCCCCCTCCCTCGCCTCTGGATGCATGCTGAGCGTATTATGGACAGCGATAAACCAGACAATTAGTTCGTTTGTTCCTTCATGCCGCATGTGGCATATAGTGCACAGGTTTTGACTGGTTTTTCTCCATGAGTTGCGATCCGCTGCCTGCAAAAGTTTTAGTTCTTGTATGGGCTTGCCGACAGTTATCTCCCCTTCTGTAAGTATAGTGTTTGTTAGGGTTGCTTTGGGTCTTTTTCGTTTTCTTTTATCCTCAGTTGTCCATATAAGGGCTTGTTGGTTTATTCTGTTTACATCTAGTCTTAAAGCGGACCCAGATATTTCCATCGGGGATTTTTTATGATGTTTGAAACATATTCTTTGTGTGTTTTATTTCGTAAATCCATATTTGTGACGAAATCGCTCTATTTTATGTTCATCAGTTTCCTGAGACATTTGTTTTCGAAGCTGTTTAATTTTTTGATCTGTTCCTTGGGTTGATTTCCAGCTTTCACTTCCATACGTTCGTATACTAAATTCATATGCCTAGGAAGTAATATAACGACAGACGGCACAAGCAGCAAAGAAATACACAATAGATGTAGTAAAGTATAGAAAGCCCTAGGGCAAATGGCACCAATCTTCAGAAACAAAAATGTAGATGTAAACACCAAAATAACTCTATTCAAAACGATGATTACGCCAACGCTGTGCTGTTTTTTGCTGGCGTAAAAAGATCAATCATATCAAACATTAGGGCCAGACAGTCAAGGTTTCTAGGGCATGTGCCGAGAAGAACACAGCTTGAACGCATAATAACCAATGGAAATATCAAGGGGAGAAGAGATAGGGAACGATAAAGAGAACAGTTACTAGATGGATTTGTATTGTGGCACGGTAGAAGCCCATCAATCGAGCTTATTGACAACACAAGAGACAGATAGTCGTGGATAAACTTGATCGCCTACGCCATTCAGCATGACACTTGATTGATTGATTGATTAATTGATTGTGCTACCAATGCTAAACGTGGACAACGACAGCACAAGACAAACGTAAACTTGTGACAGCTGAAATGACATGCTTACGCAGAATCCTAGGAATATCGCTAAGAGACAGGGTGAGGAATTAAGACATTAAACAAGAAACCGACACCATCCCGATCGTGGAATATATTAAGAGACAACAGATAAAATGATCAGCAGACTACCATCAGACAGCATACCACAGCAAGATATGCTACACAGATACAGCGAAGGCAGGCCTACGGGCCGACCACGAAAACGATGGACTACTGAAATAAAAGAGGCTACAAATTCCACAATATATTCAGCACACAAGAGGGCCGGCTTAACGTACATACGTACATACTGGAACAATACAGGAGTTGAATAGCTTTAGCTTGGTGTTTCTTCCTAGATCTTTTGATTTCCAGATATTAGCTAGTTTAGTGAATGCGAGAATGGTCACATAATAATAATATCAGAAAGAGAACATTTATTTTTGGACACGTTATGGTGGATATGATGAAGATGGGTACAACTGGAAATAGAAGGAAAGAGAAATTGAGGACGACAACATGAAAGGATATTATATGATGTGTTGTCGTGGCATTGCAAGAAATCAACAACGAACTTGACACAAAATACTGCAATTAGAGAGCTGTGGAGAACTATGATGGACTAAGTCATTCATTCTACATGGTTTCTGATTATAATGAATGAACTTCATAAACCAAATAATAATGAAAAGACTATCCAAATAATGAACCTTGAATTTCTTGTTTTCAACGTATCAATAACTCCCCCCCCCCACCCCCACACTCACCCTTGAAAAACATAATGAAAGAAAACTACACACAGTACAATTATGAACTGCTATATGATTTTTTTTAAAGACTTGGAGACTTAGTGGATTTAGTATTTAAAAACAAACAACTAGTTAATAATTTATTTATTGCATTACGAACAGGGGTATGGAAATTACTAGATAGTAATTTTGTAATTTCGGGGGGGGGGAGCGGGTTCTCACCTGACCAACCTTGATTTACGCTGTGTTTTCCGTGAGTACTTCGTATGAGTTTAAGAACACATTTGCCAGCTTCCACTATTTTCCAATATTTACTTCTTCCTCAATGTTAATCTCCATTTTGAAAGTGTTTTTCCTCAGAATTATGGATTTCAAACTGTTGGGATATCTTAAATACTGCCCCTTTAGGGATTTGATTACTCATGTCGGCAGGTGGATCTTTGGAACGAACAAATCCCAAGCATTTACCACTGGCGATCTATATAGATTAATTTTTAGAATAGTTACCACTAGAGATCTATATAGAAGAATTTTTATTATAATGTTGAACTTACCTTTCGAAACCATATTGAACCTTGTTATGGCAGCCATCGTCATTTTGTCTTAACTTGCTTATATTTCCGGAATAGATTACTGCGTATTGTTTATTGAATACCGTAAAAGACGTATTCCGATGTTACTGACCGTTTCCGCAAATAGAACGGAGACAACGCATTTACATCCAGCTGGAAATATAGTAGGACAATTGTTCTTTCACAAGAGAGAACTAACGTGTTTGAGAATGAACGCTACAGAAAAAGATGTATGCTAAATCTGCAGACATGAAGATCATTGAAAATCGTTTTGCTGAAACAAGTAAAAATACGGATATTGAATTCTTGATTGACATGTTGAGACAAGGCAGTATTTTCATTGTAACTCTTATCATAACAAAATCTGACCGCACCCAGTAAGATATTAAATACAGATTGCCCGCTGCAGCCAACTATGCTGCTATTGTACATCATTTAATTAAGTATGTATGAATTTCAAACATTTGTCAAAAATTAGAAAATGCATTATATTTTTCCGCACTTTTTTGCGCAAAGTTAATTATTTTTTAAAATTTTTATATAATTTTTTTTGGGTTGGGGGGGGGGGATTTCTTTTTACATAATTAAGCAGGGTGTTTTCCTAAATTCTTGAGAGTTGGCAAGGAAGGAAGGATGTCAAAACTTGTTAAAATTTGTTTTGTTGACGTACTTTATGGGTTCGTAAATAAACATCACTCTTTGGTGTGTTTGTATATGTATATGTGTATAGTTGGCATCATTGACGTGAGGCTTTCACTAATCTACGAATAATTATGGCTTTCAATTGACAACTAATCTACAAATAATTATTCGTTTTGGTTACAAACTAATCTATGAATTCTTCTTCTTCAGCGTTCATTCTCAAACTCCCACTGGATATCTCTTGTAGCAGATCCATGGTCCTATTAGATTTCCAGGAGGATGTAGTCCAGAGAATGGAAATGCGTTGTGTCGCCGTTTTATTTGCGCCAATGGCCCGACACATCCGTCTTTGGCGGTTAATCTATGAATAATTATATTTTTCATTCCAAATTAATCTACAAGTAATTGCAGCAGTCATTCCAAACTAATCTATTAGTAATTACAGCTTTCATTCCAAACGAATCTACTTTCATTCAGAACTAGACTGCGTGTAATTACAGCTTTTCATTTCAAACTAATCTTCGAGTAATTATAGCTTTTCATTTCAAACTAACCTTCGAACAATTATAGCTTTTCATTTCAAACTAATATACTATTAATTACAACTTTCATTCCAATATAAATATACTACATATATATGTAGAATATTTATGATGAAATATGAGAATGAAATATAATACATTTCATCTACTAGTAACTAAATCTTTCATTCACATGACTCTACTAGTTAATATACTTTTTCATTCAGAACTAATCTACAAGTAATTACATTTTTTTCATTGAAAACAAAGCTACTAGCAATTACATTTTTTTCCCATTCATAACGAATCTAGAAGTAATTACTCATGATTTCATCTATCAATGATGTGTGGGTCTGTGGGTCTCACCAATGGCCCACTAGACAAACCACACATGCAACAGAAAACCTTAGTAGATGACATGCCATTATATTGAGGTTATCTTCTTATAGAAGCTTCATGGCACGCCATCTATACAACTATGCTTCTTATGCTTTTATTGTGTTGTTTAAATGTGTTTCATGTTTATTTGAATATATGTGTGCACCCTCTATGGTTGGGAGGGAGCCAGAGATGTTCTGTGCAGCACTGGGGAGGAGGAAACTGACAGCACTGTTTTTTTCCTATGGCTGAGACCCATCATAGAGGCACAGTGACTCAGGACGTGACAATCCTTTTGACTTGAACATTTGGTTGTATGCCTGGATAAATAGAGAAGTTCAGCATAACCAGTAGTCAATTGGTCGCGGGGAATGAGCACAGTTAACTATATCTTGGCTACAGTGGTTAGGAACAGTGCATAGGTTGAAACCTACCTTCCTGGGGGTGTGATAGTTATTCTCTGGCTCTGTCCCGGGGTGGGTCAAAAATCCACAGGCTACCCAGAAATATAATGCCATTTAATGGCATTGGGTCAAAGGGCATGATCCCATGGACCGCTGGATCAGCAACCAAGCAACCAGCCATCAATGGTGTGTAAAATTCTGGCCAGCATCGCGGTTGTTTGTAACTAAACATAATTGCGTCTTTTTTTTCATGTCTAATATAATGAGATCAGTTTTGTAAGACAATCTCTTTGTATTTCGTTTTGTTTGTTTATTTCTAGTTCGTTGTTGTTTCTTGAGAAAAGTCTTTATTAGTTCGTAACATGGAAAAAGTTCTTATCTCTTAGGTTTTTTTAATTTCTTATTAATATTCATTTACTATTTGCTATATTCATCATCGTCATCATCAAACCCATAACCGTCAGGGTTGCCACTCTGGAAACATCCACACAAAACTTTCGCCATGCCTGTCTGTTATCAGTTTTTTGTTTGAGTGGAGAATCTTATTCCTGTCCTGGCTTTAATATTGTCGATCCATACTTTCCTCTCTGATTTCTTCGTCTTCTTCCATCATCAAATATCCCTACAAGATATTTTGTGAAGAATTTGTTATATTACTAACACCTGACAATAATACATTATAATATTTGTTATATTTTCTTAGTTTTGTTACTGAGACACTCTCCACATTGGCGGATATCGTCTGACAGTTTGGTTATTGTTTCACATTGTGCTATAATGTCAGTTTATTTAAAAAGGTTAATAACAAAGCAGACGGAGATGAAATAAACAATAATTTAATGTTATAGCGTAACATGCAGTTTTTCTTTCATTATGCGTTATTTAATATACTGTATATATATATATATGATGCCTTTGAGATGTGGGTATATAGAAGAATAGGGAGAACATCATGGAAAGAGAAGAAAACAAATAAAGAGGTGCTAAAGACACTTAATATGAAGAAAGAACTACTAAGAGAAATAAAGATCAAGCAAATAAAATACTTTGGACACATTAAAAGACATGACACCCTATTGAAGACCTTACTTGAGGGTAAAGTCAAAGGGAAGCGAGCAAGAGGTAGGCAGAGATACAAGTGGGAGAGTAACATTACACGAAGGACAGGTTACAGTCTAGCAGAGTGCACCACCAAGACAAGAGACAAGAGATGTTGGAGATACGTTGCAGCCAACTTTCGTTGCGGAGACGGCACCTGATGATGATGATATATATATGATAAAATGTACCGAATGGGCCAACTAAGTGGTATATAATGTTGTAATCGTGATCGTTGTAGATTTTGTCTCTCGAAATTAAACCGCAGATGCACATTACTATGTCAGGGTTGTAAGAAATACTCGAAGCAACAAATATAGTATACAGCAGGTGTTCACGAACATTGAGAGGTATATAAAATACTCTCATCAACAAAAGACATCCAACAAGTCGAGAGTTTTAATAAATATAATTGTTTTGCTTATGCCTATACAGGTTTGTAATACTATCGTACTAGAACGTACGCTATTTTAGACTAATTCCGAATGAAAAGCTGTACAGGTAATTACTTCTAGATTCGTTATGAATGAAAAAATATATTAACTAGTAGAGATGTGAATGAAAGCTTTTGTTACTAGTAGATGAAATGTATTATATTTCCTCATAACTTTTCAACCTATAGGACCCTATATTCTACACATATATATGTAGTATATTTATATTGGAATGAAAGTTGTAATTAATAGTATATTAGTTTGAAATGAAAAGCTATAATTACCCGAAGATTAGTTTGAAATGAAGAGCTATAATTACTCGAAGATTAGTTTGAAATGAAGAGCTATAATTACTCGAAGATTAGTTTGAAATGAAAAGCTATAATTACTGGAAGATTAGTTTGAAATGAAAAGCTATAATTACTGGAAGATTAGTTTGTAACCAAAACGTATAATTACTTGTATATTAGTTTTGAATGAAGGCTCTAATTACTCGTAAATTAGTTTTGAATAAACAGCAGTAAATACTAGTAGATTACTTTTTAATTGAAAGCTGAATTAAATCGCAGATTGGGTTTACATGAAAAGCGGTAATTTCACATAAATCAATTTGAATTGAAAATTGTAATTGCTCACAGATAACGCAGACTAGTGTTTATCCTTTCGATTGAGAGTTTGGGGAAAGGGGGAAGTGTGTGGGGGAACAAGGTGATGTTTTACCTCTTGAGTTCGAATATGAATAAGGCTGATATGCAGACACTTCATATAAATCGATATTTCATCGAAAGTTAGGCAAAGTAGTGGCACTGTACAACTAAAACATCTGACCTCGAACAGTCCATATTTCGTAATGATAATGTACCCTGGTGTTGAAATGTAGAGGTGTTGAAAGAGTCAAATGCAAAACGTACCTTAATCAACAATATAAGAAAAATGCAATCTTCTTTTTTTTGGCCACTTCATGAGACAGGCAGGTTTAAATAACATAGTCACAACAGGCAAAATTGAAGGCAACAGAGACAGAGGGCGACAACGTGAGATAATATTAGACAGTTTGACAGCCTGGCACGGCAAGGAAACAACAACGACCTTGATACATAATACTGTGGACAGAGAGCTGTGGAGAGCCGTGACCGCCTACGCTAGTCGGCATGGCACCTGATGATAATGAATGTACCCTGATATATATCGTGTGGGCAGTTGTTTACGAAGTGTGCTTCGACATGTGCCGTTTTTAAGCTCCACGTCCCAACTCCAAATTCTATTCACAATATATAGTTAGTTAGTTTGTCGTTGCCGCCGAAGACAGATGTGTCAGGCCATTTGCGCAAATAAAACGGCGCCACACAGCATTTCCATTCTCTGGACTATATCCTGCTGTAAATCTAGTGGGGTCATTGTCTTGCTACAATAGAGATCTAGTGGGAGTTCGAGAAAGAACGCTGAAGAAGAAGAAGTTTGTTGTTGGATTACCATCGCTGCACTCCTGATAAGTCTGATTTACTCTTGCGTGTAGCAA
This sequence comes from Meghimatium bilineatum, assembly GCA_034231615.1. NCBI lineage: Eukaryota > Metazoa > Mollusca > Gastropoda > Stylommatophora > Philomycidae > Meghimatium > Meghimatium bilineatum. The sequence goes on from CM067300.1 coordinate 41,990,113, forward strand.
TCATTACAGGAATGACAAAGTTCAGTTCCCTGTTCCTTTACAACTATTTTTCTAAGCCAACAGTTGCGCTAATTTCTAGCAACGCCGCATTTCGATTATTTTGGACTAGGAAGAGAAATCGTCATAAATTTAATTTGGCAGTGTTTCTCGTAAGGAGTTTTAAAAGTCGGCAGGATCCGTTGCTCTACCACACGACACATTAGCTGTGCAAGCTAACCGATCTGCTATTTCATTCCCTTGAACATCCACATGACCAGCACGAAAATCAACGTGTCGCATTCCAACATCGATCTCTCCGCTGCCTCAATCCACTATTCTCTACACTGTCTAAATCCACTATTCTCTACACTGTCTAAATCCACTGTTCTCTCCACTGCCTCAATCCACTGTTTTCTCCACTGTCTCATTCCACTATTCTCTCCACTGTCTCAATCCACTATTCTCTCCACTGTCTTAATCCACTGTTCTCTCCACTGTCTCAATCCACTGTTCTTTCCACTGCCTCAATCCACTGTTTTCTCCACTGTCTCAATCCACTATTCTCTCCACTGTCTCAATCCACTGTTCTCTCCACTGTCTCAATCCACTGTTCTTTCCACTGCCTCAATCCACTATTCTCTCCACTGCCTCAATCAACTATTCTCTCCACTGCCTCAATTCACCTTTCTCTCCATTGCCTCAGTCCACTTTTCTCTCCACTGCCTCAATCCACTATTCTCTCCACTGCCGCAATCCACTGTTCAGGAGCGCAACCGGTCTATATTTTAATAATCGTGCTCATCGAGTCACTGGGGATACAAAAATGAGTCACTCTATATATACTCGGAGACAGTAATGAATAGCGAAGGTGACTTGTTCATAAGAATCAAATATGACAATATTTTAAGTTTTCCAACCATGAAAACATTCTTCAACTTTATAGCATAGTGTCTTAACAGTTGCACTCCATGCACTGAAAATCATCACGGAACCAGAATTGCAAAGAATATTAATATATTCACAGAATGAAAATCCTTACTGGAATCAACCCAGAACACCAGAAATGAAAGCCTTCTGTACAACATCAGACAAGTGTTCAGACACATTAAAAAATGATCAGGGAAATAAGAAAGTGGACCCAAAACCATGCTGACGTCGGATGTGTCAGGTAGAAAGCTGCAGCAATGCTGTAAACAATGACACAGCACTCCGTTCTCCAGATTGCATCCTGTTAATCTGCAGGAGTTTCAGAACAATGAAGAAGATTGTTTGTCACTAACCCCAGAAATTGCGAGCAACTTGCTCTTACTTCCTATGTGCAATATGGTGCTTTCTCTGAGCTTTCTTTCACACACAGCATATTTTAGATTTAGGCGTAGTGCAATGCCTATTAAAGAAGCCTTTTACTCAGGTATATGTTACGAGACGGGTTCGTATTTTGTCTGTTACCCACTGTGCATCTTTCCTCCAACAAGGCGCTTCGCAGTCAGCGTATTGTTCCTCGTGTAGGAAGAATATTCCATTACCACCCTTCGTGACCCTAGGTCCCAGACCCAATTTTGTCTTCATGAACCTTGCTGCAAATAATCGATTTCTTCTGTATGAACCTTGTTGCCAATAATCGATTTCTTCTGTATGAACCTTGTTGCCAATAATCGATTTCTTCTGTATGAACCTTGTTGCCAATAGTAGATTCCTTCTGTATGAACCTTGTTGCCAATAGTCGAATTAGACTCAGTGTTGATATCACTTCCTATGCGAGGTGAATCTTCGACATACACGCCAGTGAAGGGGGGGGGGGTCTGGAATTTTGCTTGTGCATTTGTCACGCACTCGCCTCGTCCGCTTGTTATAGCCTTCCAATTCATCTGTAGGCGTGACCTGTGTTTTGACTCTGGGCTGTTGCATTTATCACCCAAAGATTGCAGCCTGTCTCGGACAAAGAGCTACTCAGTCAACGAACAAATCTCGTGTAATAAGACATCATTCACCTCTGTGTCCTATGGTACTGAACCCAATCCTCTCAGTATGAGTCGTGTTGGGCAACGTCGATAGTCGAGTTAGACTAGGTTTGCTATGTCCTCAAAGACAAGAACTTGATCCCCGTCTACGTTGCCCACAGCGTTCAGAGTCCGAGCCGCACCACTGCTTCGGTCAGAGATTAGGTTTCCAACATATGAATCATGAATCCTACTTTAGATGGTGTCAATTGCGGTGAGGTATGTGGGCTTGTGTGTGTTCTCGAGCATGAAGATCATTTCCGCATTACGGTATCACATATGACAATTGTGACTTCGATGCCACTATATCGTTTTACAATACACAACGCTGTCATCTAGCGTGTACTGCCGTTTCCAGATTAAATGTGTACTCTGAGTATTGCCATATCCTAGCGAAGTCTACCCATATCGAGACATTAACATTGTTATACCCTAGCGAAATCTACCCATATCGCAACATTAACATTGTTATACCCTAGCGAAATCTACCCATATCGTAACATTAACATTGTTATACCCTAGCGAAATCTACCCATATCGTAACATTAACATTGCTATATCCTAGCGAAATCTACCCATATCGCAACATTAACATTGTTATACCCTAGCGAAATCTACCCATATCGTAACATTAACATTGTTATACCCTAGCGAAATCTACCCATATCGGGACATTAACATTGTTATATCCAGCGTTGCTGGATGTGCTGGTGTAGAGGTATCAGAGATATTGCTTGTCTCTTTGCAGGCAGTTCTTATTCCACCTACAGCCTCTGCGACGATTTATTACCCATTGTGCCTTTGGAATTTAAGGCCAAATCATGTCCCCGGGTGTCAGTCTCCGGGGAGGCGGTAATCAAGTATTTAGGTTTGGGTCGACTACACCTGTCTCGCATGAGGTGTTCCGCTGCTAGTGTACTTGTTTCCTGTAATTAGGTGCATTGCTCATGTACCTATCAGGTATTGAAGCATTCCTCATCTGTGAACATGATTCAGCTATCGATCTATAAACCCACAACCCGTCAGGGTCGTAGAGGTACCACATTGTAGGCTTCAGAACATATAGTTCTCCACCGATTGTTATCTTCACTGATGCGGGTGAGTGATGAAAAACATTGTCTTGTCCATTCCTTGATGTTGTCTGTCCATGTCTTTATTTCCCCTACTCTGCTTCTTCCACATTTGACAGTTCCCTCCAGTATTAAAACATAAAATACGTATATCTCCTCTTCGTCGTATTCGGCAGTTGGAGCATGGACTTGAATTATCCTGGGTTTTTTTGTGTGTGGTCTATAAACGTATTGTTATAAGTTGCTGTTGATAGAGATGCAGCTAATGATAGTGTTAACTTTCTCTTTGTGAGCAATAAACCCCATGAGATTCCGGTTTAGGAAAAACGCGACAGTAGAGTTGGGCCTGAGTTCCTTCGCCATCTTAGCCGAGGTGTCATTCACCAATATTATGAACCCCTCATCCAAGTCTGTGTCTTTACATATATTTTAAATCACCGTTGACTAGAGGCTTGTCTCGAGTTGAACAGTGCTTTAGTTCCGATTTCCATGTAGCGATTTCTCTATTCTATCTTCACGTCTGTGTAAGTAAAACAGCGGCAAAGAAGATCAACGCCTTCGAGCTGAAATGCTACAGAAAGATATTTAGAATATCATGGAAGGAAACAATTAGAAACTCAGATATTATAAAAACATTGAAGATTCCAGAGTGTTGGTTACTAAACACAATAACAAAAAGAAAACTACGCCTTTTTGGTCATATCATCATTATCATTAATTGCCGTCTCCGCAACGAAGATTGGCTGCAACGGATCTCCAACATCTCCTGTCTCTTGTCTTGGTGGTGCATTCTTCTAGACTGTAACTTGTCCATCGTGTGATGTTACTCTCCCATTTGTATCTCTGCCTACCTCTTGCTCGCCTCCCTTTGACTTTACCCTCAAGTAAGATCTTCAATAAGGTGTTATGTCTTTTAATGTGACCAAAATATTTTATTTACCTGATCTTTATTTCTCTTAGTAGTTCTTTCTTCATATTAAGTGTATTTAGTACATCTTTATTTGTTTTCTTCTCTTTCCATGATGTTCTCCCTATTCTTTTATATACCCACATCTCAAAGGCATCAATTCTATCTTCTAATTGTTTATTTAGTGTCCATGTTTCTGAGCCATACATTAATATAGAGTAGATGTAGCATTTTATAATTTTCATGTTTAACTTGTTTGTAATTTGTTTAGATGTTAATATTTTCCTCATGTCATTGAAGATACTTTTAGTCATTCCTATTCTCCTTTTAACTTTTGTTTCACATCTGCCATCATTTGTGACTATGTTTCCAAGATATTGATACTGTTTTACTTGTTGTAGTTTCTCTCCATGTATGTTTATGTTTAGCTCTTGTTCTTCTGTGTCTTTGCTGATTATCATGGTTTTTGTTTTTTGGATATTTATATCCAGCCCATATTCATGACTTGATTTATTGACTAGATCTATTAGTGTTTGGTCATATAAAGAGACACAGCTGTTTAGAAAGACAAATAATGGAGGAAAGAGTACATGGAATGAGGAGAAAGGGCAGACCAAGAAGACGATGGACTGACGACAGTAAAGATAACATGAATACATCGCTAGAAAATGCAAGCCACATCGCCAAAGACAGAGAGAGGTTCGGAGAGTTCATTGGGAAGACAACGTTCTGGAAGGAATACGTCACATGACACATCTTCACGTGGCGCTGCCCTCTAGCGATGTGCTGCCCTCTCATTATAGTATGCCAGTCTTACTTCCATTGAGACTTGCGCACGATTTTCGATATTCGTAATGACATCTACCTATCTCGGGACACTGATACTGGCCGCTCCACAATATATCTTCATTTCGGCTGACAGAGCTAGAGTGACTTGCGTCACCATGGGTCGACATTGCCGATGCGTGTGGCGCAGAGTTGTCAGAGATATTGCTTGTCTCCCCCCCCCCCTAAGTTATTATTTTATCTTCAACCTTCACATTCACGGACATGAAATATAAAAGTGTTGGCAAGGAACACAGCATAAGCCGCTGTGCTTCTGTTCCCAGGGTGCACCACGAGAGGGTACTTTTAGAATCTTGGTTTCTGCTCACCCTGGGTCTGCATGATAGCAATGTGGCACTCTTTGCACTATGTATTTTATCATGCTTTACAGCTAGGCTGCAACTTATGCACCATTCGACCTGAAACATCCGACGTCAGAATTTTTTTGGGTTACTTTGACTAATGAATGAGAATGAAACATTACCCGTCCTCCAATAATGCAATTTTATGGAATGCTGCTTTTGCTTGTCCTATTCTGCTTATAATTTCGGTCTTGCATTTACCATCATAAGTTATTGTCATGTGATGTATACTTTCCAGAACGTTGTCTTCCCAATGAACTCTCTGAATTCCTCTCTGTCTTGGGCGATGCGGCTTGACCGATGAGAAATTGGGGGGGGGGGGGGGGGGGTAATACATAAAAAAGATAATCACTTCGTTTTGTGGAACTTTTGAAGGTTTTTATAAAGAACAACTAGAAAGGAGGAAGATCCTATCTTTTGTCTGTCCATTGTACTAAATATTGAATTTTCTTATGAGGGTGTGGGTTGGAGCACAAGCTCTCTACAGACTTTCTCCAAAACCCTCTTAGCCGCCTCTTACGACATGCATGACATGTTACAGCGACACTTTACTTATTTGAACCTCTTTTCGGTCCACGGCTGCACACAGGGGTTTCACCAACGCAACAATAAGCATATTATCTTCTCAATAGCTTTACGCCAATCCTCCGCCCAGAGAGCATGCACGTGCAGACTACGATATCAAATGTTATGGTTGAGTTTTTAAAATATCAAGATGGCGACGCTCAGTATACACTCAGGTTACAGTGTTGGCCAAACTTGAAATACCTATAATTAAGCTTGTTATTTTTGTTTGTTGTAGGTAATGTAGAGTTTATTGGTATAGGAAAATCTATATTCGCTAGAGCAGAGTTGAATGATGACGCCCCACAGCTTCTACCTACAGTGGTAATTGCAACTTTAGTTCGAAATAAAGCTCATTCTTTGCTGTTGGACTACTTGAAAAGTTTGACTATCCAAAACACCGCATAGGGTTGTGGTAAGATTATTTCATAAATTTTACATGATTGCTTGTTTAAAAAAGGGAGAGGATGACAGGGCTTGAAATGAATGTATTGATATAATGTTATATGAACGAAGCGAGATGTCACAATGCCAAAATACTGTTGGCTGTTATGATTGATCTGTACTATTATCTGTCTGAGCAGACTTAGAGCCAAAATGCAGTTTTTGAAAGTTAGAGTATGTGAGTGGCATGATCTTTCTCCATAAATCTAGATGCTTTTTAATTATTATATTAGTCATTTACCCATGTACATCTGGGGCATCATTGTTTATGTGTCTATGTGGTATTTATGTTTACAAGTAGGCTTAAATTTGTCTTTTTTATGTGAAAATTGGACACTCAATGCAGACACTGAAAGAACGACTCTGGCTTTTGAAAAGAAGTGCTATAGACATCTGTAAGAATTAGCCAGAACATACGACAAATAGGCCTATAGGGACTATTTAACAGGCTGGAAATAAAAAAAACTTGTGGTCATATCAATAACCACTTTTGGCAGCGGTGAAATAACGTAAACTTATTTGGTTTAGACATATAACGAGATATGATTCTCTTTATAAAATTATTGTGCAAGGAGCAGTCAAGGGTGGATGGAGAAGAGGACAGAAAATTCTGTATTGAAACATCAAGGAATGGTCTAGGCGTGATTTTTCTACACTCCTCCAAACGGCTGAGGATAGAGTTGTTTGGAGAGCTTTTTTGTGCTGATGTATCCAGTGTGCCACTACTGCAACCCTAATGGGTTATAGGTGTTATTCTTCTTCTTCATCATTCATTCTCAAACTCCTGCTGGAACTCCCTTGTAACAGGACCATGGTCCTACTAGATTTCCAGCAGGATGTAGTCCTGAGAATGGATATTTGCGCCGATGGCCGACACATCTATCTTCAATGGTTATTATTTAATTGGTCTTGGTAGTACCTTTTTTTGGCATAAAGCTCTTAATGTGCCAAAAGACATATTACTAATGTTTAATGTAGTCCTATGTGGTTCTTGAGGAATTTATATACCTGTACAGTGCGTGTGTTGTTGTTGTCTGTGTGTCAATTGACTGGTCCATATTCGTAGTAGCATGAGAATATACGTTTGAAGCCTCGACTGAAATCGCATCATTTTTAGAGGATATGGTGTGGTCGAAAATGGAAAGCGTATTGGCTCAAGTTGTGAAGTATGTGGGGGCCATCTGAGTGGATCGGGTTCAAATCCCATTTGTTGAATTAAATGATGGAGACAATCAAAGAAGCCAAGAAATACGGGCTGACGATGGACAATGTGAAGCTAATGGCCAAAGACAGGTAACTTCAACTTCCTCCCATCGACTCTTAACTGAACAAGTGAAAATAACAATAGATAGATATTTGGCACATGCTCATAATAACCACTGAAGCTTATACCAAAAAGCCGCCAAAGACGGATGTCTCGGGCCATTGGCGCAAATAAAATGGCGACACAACGCATTTCCATTCTCTGGACTACATTCTGCTAGAAATCTAGAAGGCTATGTCCTACTACAAGAGAATTCAGCGGGAGTTTGAGAATGTACGCTGAAGAAGAAGAAGATACCAAAAAAAGTATTATGTATAAGTATCATTGAATGAGGGTGACTAAATCATGAAAAGTGTCATTCTGAAGTCGGACAGGAAGATATAAATATTGCCATCAAGTTGTAAGCCACAAAAGTTGAGGGACAGCCATAGCGAGTTGAGTTAAAAAGTCATCTGGTAAACTTGCCCATAAGATACAATGCCAGACATACAGCAATCGTTATCTGAAGATTAAAGTAAAACTCCATTAACAACCCATGTGTTGCTGGGGCTGGAAAGGGGAGCAAAGACACTGTTATTTGCCATTCATGTTGTAAGAGTTGACTAAAGGAGGTTTTGGGATTGGAGTTGGCTGTCCCATCCTATAGGAGATCAAAGTGACCCAGAAGCTATGCTGAAATCGTATGGGTCAGATAGTTACTTAGTTAGTTAGTCGTCTGATCATCACTGCAAACTGGACACGTTCATAGTTGCTCCGATCTCTACCTGAGTGTATCTGCCATTAAACTTCTGCTCTCAGTACCGGTCCTCTTCTGGTTGACCATCATTTTTCTACGCCCTCTAAAATATTCACTTTTAGCAACACCACATTTCAAACCCTCATCTTTAATCCTGGACATTGAAAAGAAATCATTATCCACACTAGACTCACTCTTGTGTGCTATATTTCTTATGGAGTTCTTCTTCTTCATCGTTCATTCTCAAACTCCCGCTGTATCTCTCTTGTAGCAGGAGCATGGTCCTACTAGATTTCCAGCAGGATGTAGTTCAGAGAATGGATATGTGCTGTGTCGCCGTTTTATTTGCACCAATGGCCCGACACATCCATCTTCTGCGGGTTTTATGGAGTTCAAACCATCAGCTCGATCCATTGCCCTATCGCCCTGTGCAATTCGTTGTGAAGTCGAATGTGTCAGGCAGAAAAGCACAGACTAGATATCACAACAATGCTGTAAATTGTGATACAATACATTCTTTTCTCTGAGCTATATCCTACTGACAATCAGGAGTTTGAGATGAACGCAAAAGAAGAGAAACATATTTTTTAACGTCCAGAGAACAGATACGTGTTGTGTTGCCGATTTATTTGATACCTTTGAAAACAAATACAATTATTTTAGTGGAAACCTTCTCTTTGTCATTGCAATTTTTCATTATTCATCTCCTAGGATTCGAAGTGATCACAACGTAGATAATTCAACTGCAATGTTGACAGAATAGCTGTCGGCTGTGTCTCATTTATACCACCATGTTGATGTTAAAATTGACCACAAAAATAAAGGTAAAAGTATTTTGTAAAAATTAGATTTAATAGACGTAAAAATTAAAGGAAATAATTTGTGAGTTTATTTGTCTAATTTAATACCAGCTGGTGCATACAATCAATGACTTTCACATTGTCCCATCCTAACTCTTGCAGATTCTTGAACTTTATGACACCACTCAATAGTTACAAAACAAAACTCTTGCAGATTCTTGAACTTTATGACACAACTCAATAGTTACAAAACAAAACTCTTGCAGATTCTTGAACTTTATGACACCACTCAATAGTTACAAAACAAAACTCTTGCAGATTCTTTAACTTTATGACACCACTCAATAGTTACAAAACTCTTGCAGATTCTTGTATTTGACGATGGCTGCTAAAAATCAGTAAACTCATCATCATGTTCAAACTCCTGAAACTTAGAACATCCTACTAGCAAGCTGAAATTTGAGAATGAACACAACCACTAATCCACAGCCATTAAACATCACAGTGGAAGAAAGATATGAATATTGATCAGAAACTTCCGCCGAAGACATTGGCGCAATAAAACGGCGACACAACGCATTTCCATTCTTTGGACTACATCCTGCTGGAAATCTAGTAGGACCATTGTCCTGTTACAAGAGATATCCAGCAGGAGTTTGAGAATGAACGATGAAGAAGAAGACCCCATTCACCAACTTCATAGGTAACAACAGACCACCATCTTTCGACTAAGGACAAGCTTACAACAGGTGTCTCTGGTCTTAGGAAAAGCTTACAACAGATGTCTCTGGTCTTAGGACAACCTTACAACAGGTGTCTCTGGTCTTAGGACAAGCTTACAACAGGTGTCTCTGGTCTTAGGACAAGCTTACAACAGGTGTCTCTGGTCTTAGGACAAGCTTACAACAGGTGTCTCTGGTCTTAGGACAAGCTTACAACAGGTGTCTCTGGTCTTAGGACAAGCTTACAACAGGTGTCTCTGGTCTTAGGACAAGCTTACAACAGGTGTCTCTGATTTTAGGACAAGCTTACAACAGGTGTCTCTTATCTTAGGACAAGCTTACAACAGGTGTCTCTCATCTTAGGACAAACTTAAAAAACGTGTAAACTGCTCTTAACTATTTTTTTTGGTCATAAAATAATTGTTCCTTTTCAAATTGAAAATTGAAAAAGCACAACTATAATCAGTTGTTAAATTGTAGTTTATTGGTTCATCTTTAGGATATACAGATGAAGAATCTACGTGTGATTGGACAGAAAAACGGTTTGCAAATGTGATTGGTCTGAGGGAAAAGGCTCTAGAACATGCTCGGAATATTTGGGCTGACTATCTGTTTGTGAGTTAATTTTTACTGTTTAGTATTTAACATTAACTTGTAGTAAGAAACATCACAATGAGGTGAATAGAAAAATAAATTAGTAGTAAAAAACATCATAATGAGCTGAAAAAAAATTAGTAGTAAAAAACATCACAATGAGCTAAATAGAAAAATAAATTAGTAGTAAAAAACATCACAATGAGGTGAATAGAAAAATTAATTAGTAGTAAAAAACATCACAATGAGGTGAATAGAAAAAGAAATTCTTAATAAATGTAACCTATTTTGAAAGAACATTTTCTAGTATATGTCACATTAATTGTCGGATTGTGTGACTTCATCTTCTGCATTTGTTCTCAAACTCCTGTAAATTAGCAGGATGTAGTCCTGAAAACAGAATTCAATGTGTCATGGTTTACAGCTTTGCTGTGATGTCTATGCTTTTTGGAAGGACACATCTAATGTCAGCAAGGCTTCTAGGTCACTTTGATCATCCTAGGATGGGACAGCAAACTTCATCCCAAAGCCTCCTTAGTTGCCTCTTACGATATGCTTGGCAGGTGACAATGGCATTGTTTTTTGCACCCTGAACTAGAAGCTCAGGCCATTACTTCTAGTTACATTACTTTTTATACATTACTTCTAGTTACATTACTTCAAATACATTATTTCTAGTTACATTGCTTCTTATACATTACTTCTAGTTACATTACTTTTTATACATTATTTCTAGTTACATTATTTCTTATACATTATTTCTAGTTACATTGCTTCAAATACATTACTTCTAGTTATATTACTTCTTATACATTACTTCAAGTTACATTACTTTTAGTTACATTACTTCTTATACATTACTTCTAGTTACATTACTTCTATTACATTACATCTAGTTACATGTTTTTTAAGCATCCACTTGATGATTATTTAATTTCACACCATGGAAGAATACAGACTGGGCAGTTCTCCAGCAATTGAAAAGACAATTGTAATATCATGCAGGTGTGCTGCAAATAAAACAACAAATTCAGTTTATTGACTGCTGAAAGTCATGCTGAAGTCGGATGTGTTAGGCTGAAAGGTGTAAATACGTAACCCCTTAGTTTTAGTGATAGTCCATCATGTTCAAGTGAAACTTTCAAAAACCTGTGTTCTACATAAGTACTATTGTTGTTCCATTTCACTGCAGTAGTACCTTATATTGACTGTAAAACATGACAAAACACATCCCATTATTTGAACAACATCAAGCTAACTAGCAGAACTGCAGAATTAACGCAGAAGAAGATGAAGCTGCTACTGCTGTAACATGATTGACAGAAGGGCACAAAGGACTACAATGAACACACCACTCACTATTCAAGTATATATTTCATCTTCTCTGTCGTTCATTCTCAAACTCCCGCAGAATGTCTCTTGTAGCAGGACATTGGTCCTACTAAAATTCCAACAGGATGTAGCCCAGGGAATAACAATGCAGTGTGTTGCTGCTCTATTTGAAGCATTAGCCAGACACAATCGTCTTCTGCTGTTGTTGTTTTCGATATCCAAAAACTACTGAATAGTTGCATTATACAAGACTATTATTATCCCATCACTGTGCTACCAGTGCCAAACCTGGACAATGACAGCACAAGACAAAAGTAAAATAGTGACAGCAGAAAAGACACGTCTACGAAGAATACTCGGAGTGTCATTCGTCATCATCATCATCATGTGCCATGATGACTGGTGTAGGCGATCATGGCTGTCCACAGCTCTCTGTCTATAGTATTATGTATCAAGATCGTTGTTGTTTGCCTGCTGTGCCAGGTTATCAAACTGTCAACTATTTTCTCACTTTGTCACCTTCTGTCTCTGTTGCCTTGAATCTTGCCTGTTGTGACTATGTTCTCCAAACCTCCCTGTCTTATGAAGTGGCCAAAAAATGAAGATTGTCTTTTTCTTATATTATTGATTAAGGTCTGTTGCGCATTTGACTCTTTCAACACCTCTACATTAGTTTTTCTGGCAGTCCATGGTATGAATAAAGACATGGACAGACAACATCAAGGAATGGACAGGGCTAGATATTTCCACACTCATCCGCATCGCTGAGGATAGAATTCGCTGGAGGACTCTTTGTGCTGAAGCATCCAATGTGGTACCCCTACGACCCTGAAGGGTCATGGGTTTTTTGATTGATTTGATTGATGGTATTCTCAGCATTCTTCTATAGAACCACATCTCTGTTGCTGGAGTGACATTAAGAGAGAGAATTAGAAACGATAACATCAGACAGATAACCAAAACAATACCAGTATTGGAACACATCAAAAGACAACAAATCAAGTGGTTTTCACACGCTTCCAGACTACCAACAGACAGCATGCCACAGATGGCCATTGCACATAGACAAGCTATAAAGCCAGAGGCAAACCATGTAAAAGATTGATCACAGAAATCAAAGAAGCCACAGGAACAAGCTTACAAACAGCACACAAGAAGGCCATCTCCAGAGAACTCTTCTACCCCTGACACTTCAAGGCAAACAGGGGATACAGCTTATAGATAGATATAGACTGAGTAGTTCTACTCTTGTCTTGGCAGCGTGAAGTCATTCTTTAAAAAAAAGTGCAGGTCTTCTAAAGTTGACTTAGTGATCCATATAGTGAGTTTCAGACTGTTAACAGTGTCTGTACAAGTTTTTTCCTATCAGTTGAAATGTAAGGACAGTCAATAAGGAGGTGTTCTACTGTCTTCGGCGGTAGAGTGTATATACTTTGTTGTATTGAATGCAAAATGATTTTTACTGATTTAAAAAAATATTGTCCACATGCAACTAGATAATGCAGGTTTTTATCTTTTTGATAGATGATCGATGCTGATGTGACACTAGAAAATAATAGAACTCTTCAAATTCTTATGGGGCAGAAAAAGTAAGTGTGTTGTATGCTCTTGTACATTTAATGAAACTTTACAGCTGAAATTGCACGTGTTGGGCCATTGATGCAAATAAAACGATGACAAAATGCATTCCCTTGTCTGAACTACATCCTGCTGGACAGTTTCATGTTAGAACAGACTATTGGGTCACCACTACTGACTAAGGATCTCGTACACAGATAAATGTCAAGAATCCAAAGCCTCAAATACATACTTCAGTTTGGAGTTTGATAATGAATGACCCAAACAAAATTGATTGAAATATTCTTTGCCTGAGATGTTGATGTGTAATGTATTTGTTATTATTATTATTTGAACAGCTGGTATGATTTTGGATATTAAGAAAGCGTTACGTTTGTTTGAATCACAAGTTATTTTGAGAAATAGAATTCTTCTTTTGTGCAGTCGAGGGGTTTCTCCAGAGCTTTATTTCACACACACTAAGGCTGCAACTCTCTGTGGTTTGCAATGATTTTGAAGAAGCCTTTTACTGAGAGGGAATGAACATATAGCTGCATAGAGGAAGTGATGCGAGGCTTCCACAAAAGGAAAGCATCATTATATTTGCATGTCATCTACTAGGTATTTACTGTTGCATTCTGGTTGGTCTGATGGTCCGCTGGTAAGACCTTCAGCATGCCAGATGAAAATGTTATGGGTACACAACTGTTATTATTATTATTATCCACTTGTGACAATATCTTTTATAAGACAGCGATGACTTATGATGTCAGTCCAGTTTTATATTTGTTAGAGTGTTAACTTCTTGAATACATATGTGGTAGGATCCGAAAGGGTAGCAAAGAATAGCAACACTGTTTACCTTCCATGCATGTCATTGTTGTTGTTATTGTTTATCCATCACAAGTGATTATGACTATTTGTTTCATCCACTTTTTGTCTTCTTCTTCTGCATTCATTCTCAAACTCCTGTAGATAAGCAGGATGTAGTCTGGAGAACGCAATGCGTTGTATCATGGTTTACAGCATTGCTGCGATATCTGTGACTTTCAGCCTGAAACAACCAACTTCAGCATGGCTTTGGGTCACTGACCCTATATGGGATGGGACAGCCAACTCCATCCCATAACCTCCTTAATCGCCTTTTACAACATTCGTGGAAGGTAAACAGTGTTGCTATTTGCTCCCCTTTCTGGCCCAGGCAACACATGGATGACATCCACTTTGAAATTCAGTTAGAGTTATGTCCTTAATTAATAGGCCATGCATGTCATAAGAAGCAACTAAGGTATTTTGTGGTGAAATTGGCTGTTCTATCCAATTTAAATCACTCAGAATCCTTGCTGAAGTTCAATGTGTCAGGCTGAATGCCGCAGATAATCACAGCTCAGCTGTAAAAAAAACAGCCTAGAAGCCATGCTAAAGTTGTTGTATCAGGCAGAAAGGCATAGATAATCACAGCTAAGCTGTAAACCCTAGCACAACACATTCCATTCTCCGGACTACATCCTGCTAATCTGCAAGTGCTTAAGAACAAATGCAGAAGAAGAATACATATCTTATTCCTGTTTTATATTTGTTAGTGTGGGTAACATCTTGAATTATTAGAGTGTTAACATCTAAACAAATAAATATATATATATATATATACATTATGTCCTGTTACAGATGTGTTAAAGTGTTAACATTTTTTATGTGTTTTGTTTTATTTAATATTGGTAATTCTCTTTTAATTCTCAATGTTTTTTTGTTGTTGCAAGATTGGTAATTGGTCCTATGCTAAATGCTTCTGTTGAGGGCTACTATTCCAATTTCTGGGGAGGAATGTCTGAAAAGATAAACCTCAGTGTTTCTCTTAATCATCTTATAGAACCTCTATAAATATATGACCAGCCCAAATGCTAAGGACAACATCAACCTCCTGGGAAGGAAAGACCAGAGTATAATCTTCAGACTGTGCACACATGTACAGCTTAACAATCACCTGAGCAGAATACAACCACAACACACTCCAGGGTGCCAGATGTGCATTCATCCCTATGAAACTGTTGACCACCACCTTTTTGAATGTCCAGCACTGGATGACATCAGGAAAATGCTTCTCCCTCCAGGATCAGTTAAATGGAACACATTATATGGAACAAAAAAACAGCTCACAAACACATGCATATATCACACAATAGCATTGGGTCAAAGGGCATGAGCCCATGGACTGCTGGACCACCAACCAACAATCTTATAGAATCCTGTTAACTAGCACAGTTACGGTAACAGACTCTCAAGTCCAAAAATAAGTTGCTCGCAATTCCTGGAGATAGCAAACATACAATCCATTGTTTAGAGTTCCAAAACAAAGAGGACTATTGTTGGAGTGGATAATGTCAAGTTAGTTATCAAGTGTCTACAGCAATGAACTCCAACAAGTAACAGGCAGATCTAAGCCTAGAAATGAAATGCCTGAGCCTGTACTTATGCTGCAGGACCTAAAAAGGGAGCAAAGAATTTCAAAGCAGTGACCTCTATACGTTACATGTTTGTAGAAGGCGACTGAGAAGGTTGGCTGAAGGCCAAAGTTCCATGCCATGCTGAAGTCGGATTTGTCAAGCTGAAAGGCACAGATATTGCACCCAAGCTGTAAGCAACATATTCCGTTCTCTGGTCTATATCCTGGTAACCAGCAGGAATTTGAGAAAGAATACAGAAGAATCAGAAACTTGAGAAATGTGATTGGAGAAACTAGAAATGATATGGTTTGCAACCAGAGGATATATCCTCCCTGTATGTTGCCTGCGCTTGTAGGTAGAGCAAAGAATAGCACTACTGTTTACTTTCCATGCAAATTATTAGAGAAGGAGACTAAGGTTTTGGAGGTGGAGTTGTATGTCCCTTCCCAAATAGGGTCAAAGTGACCCAGAAGCCACATGTGTCGGGTCGAAAGGCACAGATATCACAGTTAAGCTGTAACCATGTCGACACAATGCATTCCATTCTCCAGAATACATCCTGTTAATCTGCAGAAGTTTGAAAACAAATGCAGCAGAAGAAGAATAATACTCTGTATTAAAAGGTACTTTCAATGCTATATAACCATACAGGTTAAGTTAACGGGATCTGGAAGGATGGATGAAAGTATATTACATTTGTGAGCTACAGAAATTTTACCGTGTATCCTTACACCATCTGCCGGAAGTGATCCTACATTGGTAGTAGGCAGCTTTTTTCCATGGAGGAGGCAACTTCATATTTTCTGGTTGTTGTTATTGTTGTCAATAATGCCAGGAATTGTGAGCGATTTGCTCTTAATTCTTGTGTGTAGTGGGAGTGGTTTCTCAGATCTATCTTTCATACCCAAGAGACTTCAGCTTGGCTCAATGCAGTGTCTATTGAAAAAGACATCTACTCGGAGGGGGTATGAATACTTTCCGGTAACACGATCTGAAAAGCTTTTTCCCTGTTTGACAGACTAGTTGTATACAAAGTCAAAGCTTTTGTTGTTTACAATAGACATACATCAAAGAGTTGTTTCCTCCTTGGACAATGTCTCCATTCAGAACTTCACTTTATCTGACAATGTTTTCATTCAGAACTTTTTTTTAAATTTGACAATGTCTCCATTCAGAACTTCACTTTATCTGACAATGTTTCCATTCAGAACCTTACTTATCTGATAATATCAAAGTTTAGACATAATGATTGCTTCCTAATTAATATTTAGCATCATAGTTTGCAGATTGGCTAGCTTGTAATTTGATATTTTCTGAATTCAGAGAGTAGTGCATATAGTAATTCTAAATCAGATATAATTTAGCCATATAAGGAGACATAACAAAATGGAACAATTAATAATGGAAGGTATGGTTCCTGGAAGCAGAGGTAAGGGCCGCCAAAAAGACAAGGATGGATTAGAGACATCTCAGATTATTTAAACTCCGCCGAAGATGGATGTATCGGGTCATTCGTGCAATTAAAACAGCGACACAACACATTTCCATTCTCTGGACTACATTCTGCTGGAAATCTAGTAGGACCATTGTCCTGCTACAACAGAAATCCAGTGGGAGTTTGAGAATGAACGCTGAAGATGAAGAATGTTTAAACACGCCCCTTCCTGCGTCAGGTCTACTCTAAAGACAACTACAATCTGGAAAGAATATCTCACGTGGAATATATATAAATCAGCCTGGCAGACCAGTAATAATTACTTAGTGGGTTACCTGCCTTACACGAACCTGTGTGTCAGCCTAGTATGCAGTTAAGTATGATTAGATTCTGATACCTATGAAGATGGATGTGTCGGGTCATTGGCTCAAATAAAACGGTGACACAACGCATTTCCATTCTCTGGTCTATATTCTGCTGGAAATCTAGTAGTGCGATTTTCCTGCTACAAGAGAGATCCAGCGGGAGTTTGAGAATGAACGCTGAAGAAGAAGATTATGATAAACAATCCAACATTTCTTTTATTGAGAAGTGAGTCATAAATGTTTCTTGTATTCCTCCTCAGGGCTACTACATTTGTAGTAGTAACTATCTATCCATTGTAGACCGGGAGATTTTGGAGTGTTTCCTGTTCCTATGGTGCACTCTGCTATTCTTATCAACCTGCATCACTACCTTTCACCGAATCTTTCCTACAATAGACCTCCAGTGGGATATAGTGGTCCAAGAGATGACATCATTTTATTTGCTCATTCTGTGAAAGCTTTAGGTAAGTGGGTGTTGGTTCATTAAGTGTCGTTATTAAAAACGTGATGCTACATGGCAGTCCAAGGTAGAATGCAAAAGAAGAAGATGAGGAGAAGGATGGTGATAAAAAACAGTGACTTTAACCTTCACAATGCTTATGTAAACACTTGTCGATAAACAAAAAAATGGCGGCTCTTGCCGTTGTCGATAGAAGTCATCCAATGAGATATTGTGTTAAATATACATACCAGAGCCTGATTGGTCAATGCACATACTCGGGAAACATGTGCAATTGAAGCAGATACATTTCTACGTCCATCATGATCGTAGTGAACATTTCTACGTAGAAGTAACAAGTTTTATACCAATTAATCTGACCACATCTGCACACCGGTACGATGCCACGATGGTGAATCGGGTTTATAGACCGTTGTATCATTGTATTTTGAATAAAATAACATTGAATCGTGGCTTGAATCATGAATTATTGGGTTATTTAGTTTCACAGCAGTAAATATACAGAATGGCGTGTTGGTGTGGGGACTTCCAGATGTTTGATATCGAATATGTTGAAGTGGCACCAAAAATGACTCTAGGCCTAAGCTCAAAGAACGATTTTACTGCAAATCTACATGTTTTATACAGTTCCTCTGGCAATATTTGATAATGAAAGACCATAAATACAACAGATTTGTGTGTGATTTAGTGTACAGTGTTGCCAAACAATTCAATAAGTAAAATAAGTTATTTTTTTACTAATTTTTCTGCTTTATTTGTTATAAAATATAAGTTTTTTTGTGAAAAACATCTTTACCACTTTCTCATACGTCTGGTATCAAACACACATGTACAGAAATTACACCAATATATGCAGAATTCAATTCTTTATTTATATGTGCAAATATTTAAATATCTCTAACAACCAAAAAATTATCACATTTTCAAAACAGTCATCATCAATAACGCAAATTGTCAAAAAAGAATCCGGTGGCAGGAAGACGTTTTGTATTTTTTAATCCGTCTTGCTAATGGTTAAACTGTAGTTACCATCGAAGATGGATGTGCTGGGCCATTGGCACAAATAAAACGGCAACACAACGCATTTCCATTCTCTGGACTAAATTCAACTGGAAATTTTGTAGGACCATTGTCCTGTTGCAAGAGAAATCCAGCGGGAGTTTAAGAATGAACGCTGAAGAAGAAGAAACTGTAGTTCAAACTTTTTTTGCGTAGGATCGCCTTTTACGACATGCGTCGAAGGTAAACAGTGTTGCTATTCTTTGCTCCCCTGCAACACACTGGTGATTATGTAATATTAAATATAACTTATGGTAGGTTAGTGGTTCATGAGTTCATGCCCTTTGACCCAAATATAACTCATCAAAATGTGAGTAGTTTCTGTGTTCTCGGTTAATAGACTGATGTGACACACACATATGGTTAACATACGTTGGCAAAAACTCAAATGTAAATTATGAAGAAATAATTGTTAACGAGTTACAATATCAAGCTAAACATTAAATATGTCATGTTTAAATTGTATTGAATTATATATGCCTTAAATGAAATAGTGGCACTTCATGCTCCATGGTGGAAATCAAAAAATAAATTTGTGTTGGTTACTTGAGAGCCAACGCAGAAGTAGAAGATATTCTGAACAATCTTCGAACGATATAGAATTTTTTTCCATATTGAAAGCCTTATATAAAATGTTTTTGACCATGGGTCACTTTACTTCTAAATAAAATGGGGTTGTGACTCGAGAAAAGTTGAGAACTTATGGTTTAGATGATCTGAAATGTGTTTGTGGAGTATTTATTGAATCATAGTTGAATTTGTGCGGACAGTAAATATTTAACTGATCTGAGACCTGACATACCAAACGCTTACAGATTCGCCTACAGTGCAGAGAAGCTGATCCTGGAGGTAAGCAATACTTGATGATTTCCTTGATGATGTTCTTGAACAAAGTGTATAATATTTTCATTACAAGAAGTTCCTCCTCTGTACAGTTCACCTCATGTGTATATACCGGAGAAGCCTAAAGACAAACTAGGATTTGATCAGTCAAGTTATGTGTCATTTTGTTGTAGTTTGTATACATAGGATCTGATCAGGCAAGTTATGTGTCATTTTGTTGTAGTTTGTATACATTTTCTGTTAGATAACATGGTTGGTAAACAATATCATTTTGTTGTAGTTTGTATACATTTTTTGTTAAATAACTGAAGGTAAACTTTTAGTTTTAAAAGTTGTAAAGGTATTTTATAATATTTATTAAGTTGTTTTTTTGGCTGCGTAAAATGTTCATCTTATGGTAAAATTATGCTCCTTTCAGTCGCAAAGTTAATCCAATTCGGTTATATTAGAGCTTTTAACCATAAAAGCGAAAGTGTGTTTCCAGGGCCCGAAAGGGGAGCTTTTTGTTCTTCAGTCAGATATCAGGTTACAGCGCCAATAGCTTCAATGAACTGTGTAATTCGATTCAGGTCATCCATGGAACCCCTCAAGTCTGGAAGTTCTGCTGTCTCAGTAGGAAAATAAACATATTTTCTCACTCTCTTCTTGGTAGATTTGACAGGCATGAAGGATGTGTTCTGCAGTCTCTGGGCTCAGTCCACAGTTGCACAGGTCTGTCTACAAATTTTCAACTTTCTGAACATGTGACTTCTCAGTCTGTTATGGCCAATTCGTAGTCAAAAGGGGAGCAAAGAATAGCAACACTATTTATCTTCCATATATATTGTAAGAAGTGACTAAGAAGGTTTTAGGATGGTGTTGGTTGTCACATTCCGTATATGGTCAAAGTGACCTAGAAGTCATGCTGAAATCGGATGTGTCAGACCGAAAGGTGCATATAACACAGTCACGCTGTAAACCATGACGCAACACATTCCGTTCTCCAGACTGCATCTTGATAATCTCTAAGAAGTTTGAGAATGAAAGAAGAAGAATGTGGAGGTTGCTGTTCTGATAATCCAGCCACCACGAACTTCGTTAATTAAAAACATTCATACTCATCAGGTAGCATATCCTGTAGCAGTCATCACAGCCTTTCGAAGCTTCTGTCAATCTTGAGCTAGTCTTCCTGCTTCTGTTACTGTCATGTTCAGGTGGTCTTTGATGTCTTGCATCCATCTTCTGGGTCTGTCTCTTGTACGTCTCCCTGGCATCATCCCCTCCATTATGGTCTTCTCTAGGCTGTCTGGTGTTAAAAACTTTATTTATTCATATTTGCAGATATACATGATCAACTTGAAACGACGGCCGGCTAGAAGACTTCGGATGCTGACAGCCTTTGACTACTTGGGGATAGATGCCAAAATTGTGGATACTGTAGATGGAAAGTTAGTATAAATACCAAATTCTCTCCTGTTACTTGTAATTTTGTTGTAAACTCGCAGTATGATATTCATTAAAAAAGGAGTTTTCATGTTTTCACTTTTTCCATTGAGGCGTAGTGGGGAGTATGGGGTTAAGTCTGTATTTTTCATTGACCAACATCATACCTGTGGCTACTTTCCCAGAAGATCTGGTGCCCTTTTCTTAGGCTGGGTCAACCTAGAAGCCATTAGTCTTCTTCTTCAGCGTACATTCTCAAACTCCTGTTGAATTTCTCTTTTAGCAGGATCATTGTCCTGCTGGATTTCTAGCAGGATGTAATCCAGAGAATGGAAATGCGCTGTGTCTCCATTTTATTTGCGCCAATGGCCTGATACATTCGCCTTCGACGGGAAAATTGGTATAAGTTCATAAGTTACATAGTTGACGTTTTAATTCTTGTCTCAACACTCTGTCCATTCTTCAGTCAGCTGTACAAATGCTCCCAAAATGTTTAAATTTCTGCACTTGCTTTACTTCAGTAGTTGATCATTTATTTTGATTGTATTGGGTTTTCTGCCTATAAACATTACTTCTGTATTTTCTTTATTGATCTTCATGTTGTGATTGAGGCAGCTTTCATTGAGTAGGGTTATGTGATCTTTCAGCACTTCACTTGAACTGTGGAAAAGGCACTGATGGTCAGCAAAGAGTGGTTCAATTAAGTCATTTGAGTAATGGTAAACGTCTGGTGGTGTTTTACATTTTAGATAATGTTATCCATATAAATAATAAACAATAATTGTTTGTCAGTCCTGCATTTGTTCTAACTGCAGATGTTACTCGTTTGTTAGTCCTGCATTTGTTCTAACTGAAGATGTTACTGGTTTGTCAGTCCTGCATTTGTTCTAACTGCAGATGTTACTGGTTTGTCAGTCCTGCATTTGTTCTAACTGCAGATGTTACTGGTTTGTCAGTCCTGCATTTGTTCTAACTGCAGATGTTACTGGTTTGTCAGTCCTGCATTTGTTCTAACTGCAGATGTTACTGGTTTGTTAGTCCTGCATTTGTTCTAACCTTCACAGTCGTTTTTAAGCCCTTGTGCTTAAAAAAAAGATCATTTACTTTCCTTACAAGTCACCAAGACTTTTTCAGATTTGTCGCAATCAATCAATCAATAAACCCATAACCCTTCAGGGTCGTAGGGGTACCACATTGGATGCTTCAGCACACAGAGTCCTCCAGCGAATTCTATCCTCAGCGATGCGGATGAGTGTGGAAATATCTAGCCTTGTCCATTCCTTGATGTTATCTGTTCATGTCTTTATTTGTCCTCCTCTGCTTCTTCCACCCTCGACAGTTCCCTGCAATATTGTTTTTGACAAGGAATCGTGCCTGCATTAAAGTCCGAACCATGCTAGTTTTCGTCGTTTCACTATTGAAAGCAATGGCTCCTGGACACCTGCACACATCTCTACTTTATTTGTCGCTATATTTCTTATTGGTTACTGTTCAAGTCTTTATCTTCATATGCCCCCCTCCCCATGACAAGTTTTACCCTTACCTCTATTTCAGAAATTTCTTCAGTGCCCCCCCCCCCCTTTCAAGTCCCTGCTGTCTTGCTGAGAACCACCATTTTAGATACAGAAACATGACACAGAAACCATGCTGAAGTCTAATGTCTCAGGCCGAAAGGCACATATGTTGCAAACCATGATGCAATGCATTCCATTCTCTGGACTACATCCTGCTAATCAGCAGGAGCTTGAGAACGAACACACCAGAAGACGACAACCACGGCAACAAAAACATATTTTCGAAGCACATAATTCTTGCCTACGTTTAATGTTCATTCTATATGTTATCTATTCCAAACAGAGAACTTAATAGTTCCTACCTGGAGAAGCAAGGGGTCAAGATGTTGCCAGACTTTGCCGATCCATATCATGGAAGGTAAGAGGGATCTCATTTTGTTTCGCTCTTTATTTCCACCTGTGAATTGTGGGGCCTTCTTCTTCAGCGTTCATTCTCAAACTACCGCTGGTTCTCTCTTGTAACAGGACAATAATCCTACTAGATTTCCAGCAGGATATAGTCCAGAGAATGGAAATGTATTGTGTCGTCTCTTTATTTGCGACAATGGCCAGACACATCCGCCTTTGATAGTATTCTGGGCTTAAGAGCAGAAAATATTATTATTATAATAACATCTCTGTTATGTGCCAAGCATATCGTAAGAGGTGACCAATGAGATTTGAGGGGAGGAATTAGCTGTTTCACCTCATAGGTCAGTCAGTGACTCAGAAGCCATGCTGTAGTTGGGTGTGCCAGGCTGAAAGGCACAGATATTGCAGCTAAAATGTAAAATGTATCCTTTTCTATGGCCTACATCCTACTAACCTACAGGAGTTTGAGAATGCATGGCTGTCCGCTTATTTTTCCATAAATCCATATTACAAACAATTTATTTCTGTATTTCAATAAAAATGACCGTATTAGCACCCCAAACAAAAAAAAAATCCCACATTTTTTTCTTCATCCAATTGATACATTCTTCTTCTTCTTCTTCAGCGTTCATTCTCAAACTCCCGCTGGATTTCTCTTGTAACAGGACAATGGTCCTACAAGATTTCCAGTTGAATATAGTCCAGAGAATGGAAATGCTTTGTGTTGCCGTTTTATTTGCGCAAATGGCCCAACACATCCATCTTCGGCGGAAATACATTCAATATGTACAAAATGTCTGCATTAGAAGTAGTAACTGAAGATGTAACACGAAATGGCCTTTTTAAAAAATGTTATTTAAAAAAACACCCCCACCCCAAAAAAGTTTTTGATTGTAGGGTTTTTTCGGAGTTTATTTTCAGCCTGAAAAATCTGTATAAGTACAGAAAATCCGTACTAGTTGACATCTATGAGAATGCATGCAGAAAAAAGAAGAGACTGTATTCTGATAGTTGCACACCTCCGAGAGTTAAAGTTGCACACTGCCGAGAGTTATGTTGCACACTGCCGAGAGTTAAAGTCTGGGTATCTTCTCGTTAGTTGCAATATATGTTCCTTTTGGCCTGACACATCCAACTTCAGCATGGCTTCTAGGCCACTTTAGCCAACTTAGTTATGGGACATCTAACTCCACCCCTAAACTTCCTGAGTCACCTCTTACAACATGCATGGTAGGTAGCAGTGTCGCTATCCTTTACTCCCCTTTTAGGCTCTGGCAAAGTTTGGGTATTAAACAAATTTTTCCATTACACAAAAGGATACCAGAAAGAGCTCTATTGTTCATAATTCCTGAAGATTCAAACAAAAATTTGTTTGTGAAGACATTATCTAGTCGTGATGTTGGTGTGCCTTTCAACCTGGTATCTCTGACTTCAGTACCTGTGCCACAGTCCTGCTCGATATATGGAATGGTCCGACCAATCTTAATTTCCTGCCACATCTAAATAAATGAGTGAATAGTGAATATTATCGTGTTTTTGTTGTTGTTGTATGTGTGATATGACAGTTGTGAGCAAGTTTTGAAGTTGAAAATTCTGGCGAAAAATGCAAAACGTCATTTTCAAAATCGCAAATATATCTTCGTGACGACCCTAATACATGAGAAATGTGTGACAACATTGATAAAATCCTCATAAATACCTATACTTATTGTATATGTATTGTTTTATATCAAAACTATTATAATATGAACTAAAAAACTAATAAAACGTGAAGAAATAGCATATAACGTCCGTCCGGTCAACACTAGGTCTATGCCGACACGCAGCGTAATTATTGTCCATGCACACACGTGTCACCCCTGATACATATTATTTTTGTGCTTTTTAATGAATACACACACATTCTTATCAAATAACAACATATTAAACACAAAAAACAACAATTAGAACATGTAGTCACGATCACTTACCCATGCCACGCGGTACTCAATTTGATAGTAAAATACGGCCGAAAATGGCTAAAGTCGCTCTAGAAATGCGTTGACAAATTCAACCGGCTTTCTCTCTCTTACAATCGTAATGAGTAAAGGAATTTGACCTTTAAACTGTGACGTATTCCTAGCTTCGTGTAGCGGGAATTCTACATCATATAAGCTTTAACTTGGTGAAGTTCCGAACTCGGGAATGGAGCGATATTGTATGGCGTGTGATTGCGACCACAGGCAATACGGGATGCACACGCAAGGTGCATTGTTGCGACTATAGGGGCCTAAAGGTTAAATGAATATGCTTTACTTCCTAATGTTATAAATTCTGTCATTGTTTTTCCGTTTAATTCATCTTTAAATTTTCCTACAAATTTTTTATTTGTTTCAGAATATATTGGATGATATTTTGGATAATCATTGTATCTAATTCATCTTTCATATTTTCTAATTCGTTATATAAATCATTAGTATATATGTTTAAAACTAAACTGTCCGTATCTCCATATAAAATTTCATTATCTGGAAATTGTTTAGTAAATTTATTATAACAAAACTCATACATCAATAATTTGCTAAGATCAAGAATACACATCCCCAAATAGATTGGTTTGTTAAATTTAATTGATGGTTTAATATTTTGTATTCCAATAAAATTGTTATTAAAAAATATCACGTCTATAAAAGATGGTTTAGAATATAATTTAATTGCCTCCTTTTTATTAGTAACTAGTTTTAAATTAACTCGTTCTCTAATATTTTCCATTGTCTTTCCAAAGAATGAACAATTCATATTATTTGGTAGATCTTTCTCAGATTCAGATTTTGCTTTCTTTCTTTGTTCTGTGTTAAAATCAATGTATGGTTTCAAACAAGCTTCTTCTTTAAAATAAATAATTCTATGAATTTTGCTTACTTCCATTCCAAGAGATAAATAGAACCTTCAATACTTTATAATGAAGAACATATCTTTCTTAATTTTTAAAATCGAATTGCAATTTGGGAACCTTTCCTAATTTCTCTTCACCCGATAAATTCAATTAATATTGATATAATTCTTTTCTTTTAGTTATTATTCCTTCAGGTGCTAAAGGATATTTAAATATTTTTCTTTTACATTCATTTGTGTATTCTAAATCAACTTCAATTATATATCTTCTGTGTGTCTTATAAACTGTTCAGGGTTTTCCCATCTATAATCTCCTATTGGTAATAGTTGTGACACTGACCATCCATATAAATTATTTGCATCCAAATATTGTAAATAACAATATTTAAGAAATTTTCGAATATCTAATTTTTCTCCTTTTTATTTTTTTTCTTTAAAAGATCTAAAATGTCTTTGCATTCAAAATCTTCAATAATTTTATTTCCATCATCATAATTTGGTGTTTGTTTATAAAATGCTTTTGGCAATCTTTTTCCTACTTCTGAAAATCCACCTCTTATTGATTTTTCATACATCAAAATCATATCAGTATCAGATAATTATTATAATTCAACTCCTGTATATTTTAATCCACATTGCCATGTTAATCCAGGTAGAGAGAAACAATAACATGGATCAATTTCCTATTTTTAATTGAATTCTCTAAATTTCTCAAAAGCATCTGCTAGAATTAATACATCTGTTTGTAAATAAATATCATGATAATCTTGAAAAGTTTTACAATTGAATGTTTTCCAAATTTTTTGTGCATGTTCATATTTTCCTTTGTAATTCCTTCTTGTCTAAATGTTGAATAAAATTTATCAATTAGAGGCAATTGCTTCTTTAAATTTTCTATAGAACCAATATATTCATATGGATAAATTTCTTTGAATGTTCTTTCATTTTTATCATTTAAATATTTTAATGCATTATATTCTTTTTCATTAAAATTCTTATTCAAAAATGTAAAATCTTCATCTAACATTCCTTTAGAAATATTATCAACTGAAGTTGTCAAGAATCTATAACTATCAAGAAATCTTAATTTTCTCTAAATCATCATCAAGTGTCGTCTCCGCAACGAAGGTTGGCTGCAACGGATCTCCAACATCCCATGTCTGTTGTCATGGTGGTGCATTCTACTAGACTGTAACCTGTCTATCGTGTGATGTTACTCTCCCACTTGTATCTCTGCCTACCTCTTGCTCGCTTCCCTTTGACTTTGCCCTCATGTAAAGTCTTCAATAAGGTGTCATGTCTTTTAATGTGACCAAAATATTTTATTTTCCTGATCTTTATTTCTCTTAGTAGTTCTTTCTTCATATTAAGTGTCTATAGCACCTCTTTATTTGTTTTCTTATCTTTCCATGATGTTCTCCCTATTCTTCTATATACCTACATCTCAAATGCATCAATTCTGTCTTATAATTGTTTATTTAGTGTCCATGTTTCTGAGCCATACATTAAAATAGAGTAGATATAGCATTTTATAATTCTCATTTTAACTTGTTTGTAATTTGTTTAGATGTTAATATTTTCCTCATGTCATTGAAGCTACTTTTCTATAAGAACTTCCATATTCAATAGAAATATATTCTTGTAACCTTCTGATCATAGTTTTCATATTTCTTTAATTCTTCTATAATAAATTTAAAATCATATCTACTTCCATTGTGAAAAAATACTGGAATAATTTTAGAATGTTTACCTTCTTTTGTATTACATGATTGGCAGCGTCTCTATATTTTCCATAAAAATGATTATGTTCTCTTATTTTTGTATCAAGTATAATTCTTCTTCTTCTTTCGTTCACTTGAAACATGTCTATATCTGTAATTCTGTCTCCTTAATAAAACTCACTGTCTTTTGTAGTTCATACAGTGTCCCATAGAGCTTTGATTCCAGTGTTGTTTCCTCTGGCTAATATGTCTGCCTCAGCATTTCATGCTTAGAACACTCTTGAAATATATGTTTGGCACTCTGTGCTGCCTGTCCACATGTACACATGGCCGTGTTGCCAATCTTGAACTTTGTATACATGTGACTGCGGAGTCTGTTGTGTCCTGTTCTGAGCCGTAGAATTATAACTTGTTCTGATCTGTTAGGACTTCCAGTAACTGAGGTTGGGCCCTTTCGAGGTATAGGGCCCGGCACCATCCCTGCCTGAACATCTGCCACAAGGCAGGCACCATAACTATTTATAAATACAGACATGTTTCCATTGTGCTTTGTGCGCGGCATCCTGATTATCTGTACGCCTTTTGGCTGGATGCCTCCGTCTTCAGCACTCTTCTTACTTGGACCGGACTATCGTCCTGCTCGTGTGGGACTGCCCGACCAGTCTTAGTTTCCAGCCCCTGATGGCTGAACTAAGCCCCATTACCACTGCATGGTGCTGGCCTTGATGGGGTCAAGTATAATAAATTCTTTAGTGCAGATTTCATTACAATTATGATATTTATGTCCTTTTACTATTATTTTGTTTTATGGAAATTTTTCTTTACATATCTAACATTCAGCTGTGTAAGTTTGCATTTATTGGTTTTTCTAGTAAAGTAATTTAATTTCCCATCTATATGTTCGTAATTTCAACAAATTTTTCTTTTGCATCTACACCAGAGTAAAATATATAAACAGATGAAATTATATGAAAATCATCATCATCAGGTGCAAGCCAGCTGGCGTAGGCAGTCATGGCTCTCCACAGCTCTCTGTCCACAGTATTATATATCACGGTCGTTGTTGTTTCCTTGCCGTGCCAGGCTGTCAAACTGTCTAATATTTTCTCACGTATATATGAGGATACTTGAATTCCATGTGAATATACTTCGTGCTTA
Source organism: Meghimatium bilineatum (assembly GCA_034231615.1). Taxonomy (NCBI): domain Eukaryota; kingdom Metazoa; phylum Mollusca; class Gastropoda; order Stylommatophora; family Philomycidae; genus Meghimatium; species Meghimatium bilineatum. The sequence continues at coordinate 42,018,975 of CM067300.1, forward strand.
AATAAATTTTCTATATATGAATTAGTAGGATTTGGTTGAAGAGAAGAAATAAGAATATTTACAGATTCAAAATCACAATAAAAAACAAATGGTAACTTTAATTTAAAATTGTGATTTTCAAATTTCAATATTGTTCCCTTTTCAGGTACTATAAGTTTAGATAAAGGATCTATCAGATGATTTAATAAAGATTTCTTAGAGAAATATGGTTGTAAACATCTTCTACAAGGAAAAACTTTATTATGATCATAATTGAACCTAAAGAAGTAATTAAACAATAATGAGTATTTCTATCTTGCTCAACATATAATCAATCTATTATGTGTTCTCTTTCTTCATTAAAACATGATAAATGAAAGGATAAATTGATTTCAAATCATCTTGCTTTTTTAATGCAAAAAAATATTAAACGCGATTTCAGGATTATTATTTTCAAATCTATCAAACACTGAATTATTTACTCTAACATAGTTATTATCTTTAAATTGATCAAACACAGAATCATTTAATCTAATTAGATATTCTATTTCTTCCATATTCTTCTTTCTTCTTAAGCGTTCATTCTCAAACTCCCGCTGGATTTCTCTTGTAACAAGACAATGGTCCTACAAGATTTCCAGTTGAATATAGTCCAGAGAATGGAAATGCATTGTGTTGCCGTTTTATTTGCGCCAGTGGCTCAACACATCCGTCTTCGGCGGATTCCTTCCATATTTATACAATCTTCCTAATCTTTATAATTAGATACTCTATGAGGATTTCTTATGTTATGTTCAATTCTCAACATATAACAAATTATACACCACAAAAAATATTTGTCATCTTTATTTTGTATATTTATTATATAAGTACTTTTAAAAGGCATGGCACCTGATGATGATGATTATATAACTACTTTTAAAAGGAAGTTCGAAATATGAAGATCCTCTCATTGTTCTTACTTTTACTAATACTACTGTTGTTTTAAACATTTCATAAAATACATTACCACTTCCTTTTTGATTAAAGTTATCAATCCAATCTATAAAATGATCTCTGATTTCATCATATATAATATCAAAATGATTCATGGAATTTAAAAGTCGAAAACCAGCATTATAATAAACTACAATATATGTTTTATCAAAAACACAATGAATTATAATATTTAGCTTTTTACTTCCATTATTAAAATTATCAGCATAATCTCTCTCTATTTTTTTATACGATTTAAAATATCTATTATATATATTTATCTATATATACTATATACTATAAAAATACTATAAATTTATCAATACTATATATATATATATAATTATAAATACTCTGTTCTATATAAATACTATATTTATCAACATTTTTTCCTTATTTATTTATAACCTATTTTATTTGTGGATTTTCTTCAGCCATTTTTAGGGTAACTTTTTTAATAAATAATATTTAATCTGAATGTCTTTCAATAAACTTATTATAAACTTCTTTATATTTTTCTTTATTGTTTTTATAATATTCTTGTTTTATTGGTTTACAACACTCATTACTAGATGCTCGATAAACATTTTTAACTTTACTTTCTTTTGAATATTCGGAATATGGTTTTAAAATATGACATTTTCTACATACTTTTTCCGTGTTTATTTTTAGTATATATTTTAAATTTTAAATGAGTAAAATTAATCTAGACTTATTAAAAGCATTAGGTATTTATATAATCCAATTTTAGGATCAGGAATTAATTTGTCAAGTGATTTAGCAAATGAATTACATAAACCTATTATTAAAAAGTTTCCTAAAAGAAAAGCAATTGTAAATGGTATTGATGAAATATGGGGCAGCTGATTTAGTTGATGTGTCAATGTATTCAAAAGAAAATAAACATTATCAATTTCTATTAACTGTTATAGATGTATTTAGTAAATATGCATGGGCTATACCTATTAAAAAATAAAAGTGGAATTGGTGTTTCTGAAGCATTTAAAAAGGTATTTAAGGATAGTAATCATCATCATCATCATGTGCCGTCTCCGCAGCGAAGGTTGGCTGCAACGTATCTCCAACATCTCCTGTCTCTTGTCTTGGTGGTGCACTCTGCTAGACTGTAACCTGTCCATCGTGTGATGTTACCACCCTCCCACTTGTATCTCTGCCTAACTCTTGCTCGCTTCCCTTTGACTTTACCCTCAAGGTCTTCAATAAGGTGTCATATCTTTTAATGTGATAGTAAAAGAAAACCTTTATATCTTTGGGTTGATAAAGGTAAGGAATTCTATAACAATAATATGAAAACTATTAGAAGAAAATAATATAAATATTTATTCTACAGAAAATGAAGAAAAAAGTTGTATTGTTGAAAGAGGGAATGGAACTACGAGGCGTGTTCAAATGAAAACGGGACTTGTTACACCACGCGTGATAGAGCGCACTGATATTGATGACATTTTGCACTAGTAATGAGTATCCAATAATTTACATACGGTCACGTGTTCATCTTCCCAGCATTTATATGTGCTGCAGAAGACTGTTAACAATATGGCGGGTGTGATTCCGAACCCGTCCAAAGTGAATCAGCGTGCTGTGATCCAGTTTCTTTCATTTGAAGGATGTCAAGCAGTAGACATTCATCGGAGAATGAAGGCAGCATATGGTGACAAATGTTTGTCGAGGACCAGAGTGATGGAGTGGGTGCGTATGTTTAAAGACGGACGTGAGTTAACGGCAGATCTTTCACGGCCAGGTCAGGCGCATATTGTTGCAACAGAAGAAGCCATAGCCGTGCTTGATAAAGCAGTACTGACTGACCGTCGTCGGAGCATTCGTTCGCTTGCAGAAGAATTCCATATGTCAATTGGGACAGCCCACATGGTTGTTCGGAAGAAATTGAACTATCGGAAGGTGTGTTCACAGTGGGTCCCACGGATGTTGACTGACCACCATAAGGAAGAACGGATGGGGTGGAGTTTGAACCACCTGATGCGTTACAGGGCAGAGGGTGATGCATTTCTGTTGAGCATTGTGGCAGGTGATGAATCGTGGTGCCACCACTATGAACCGAGCAGCAAAATTGACAGCATGCAATGGAAACATCCAGGTTCACCAAAACCCAAAAAATTCAAGACACAGGTTTCTGCAGATTTCCATTTGTTCGGACCGTTGAAGAAAGCACTAAAGGGACAGCGATTCAACAGCGACGCAGACGTGAAGACAGCGGTGACCACATGGTTCAGAGAACAGCCACGCAACTTTTTCTCGGACGGCATTCGACGTCTACCTAAACAGTGGGATGCTTGCCTAAATGCATACGGAGATTTTTTCTGATGAACCCAGGTGCATTCTTATTCACAAGTGGTTGCTTTGTTCAATTCCGTTGAAAATATTAAATTGCGTATGATACTTTTTAAATAAATCCACAAGTCCCGTTTTCATTTGAACACGCCTCGTATGACACAAAAGATGTTTAAATATTTTACTGCTAATAACAGAAATAAATACTATAATATTTTAGATGAATTAGTAAATACTTATAATAATACTAAACATTCTTCAATAAAAATTGAAGGTAGTAAAAAATAAAATGAAAAAATGTTTATGAATATTTATTTGGTGTAATTAATTCTATTGAAAACATGTCTTGCTCAAAATTAATAAAGTTAAAATTTAAAGATGGAGATTAAAGTAAGAATAATAAAGAAAACAGGAATATTTGAAAAAGGTTATACAAATAGGTGGACAACAGAAATATTTGTTATTAGTGAAATTAAATGTACAAACCCTATAACATATAAAAAAGGGATTTAAATGGTGAAGAAATTATAGGTTTTTTTTATGAACAAGAATTACAGAAAAAGGCCCAAAATTTTAATATTTTTACAAAGTTTTAATATATTAATAATTGAACTGTTTAATAAATTAAAATACAAAGATTTATATTTCTAATAAATAATTAATTAATATATTAGGAATAATAACTTTTAATTGATTAATATCTGAACGGTTATTTTTTATACGTAATCTAGATTTATTTAATAATGAATTATAATTTAATATAATAGATCCATTATTTCATATCTACAATCATTAAAGTTTTTTTCTAAACTTGTTTTTTTTAAGGTTCATATTCTTCTAGATCAAAAAGTACACCATAAATCAGAATTGGTATATTCTTCTTCAGCATTCATTCTCAAACTCCTTCTCAATTTCCCTTGTAGCAGGATCATGGTCCTACTAGATTTCCAGCAGGATGTAGTCCAGAGAAGGGAAATGCGTTGTGTCACCGTTTTATTTCCGCCAATGGCCAGACACATCCATCTTCAACAGGGAATTTATATATAATAACTACTATTGCGAAATACATAACTATAATATTCTTCAATCTTTTCATTAATAAATTCCATAATTCTGTAAGTATTAAAGTTTGACAAAACCTGATAAGGAGTTTGTTTATTATTATTTTGAAAATGAATATTAATATTGGAGAGAAGAGTAGCTTGAAAGAGGAGAAAGGGCAGACCAAGAAGATGATGGACTGACAACATTAAAAATTACATGAATACATCGCTGGAAAATGCAAGCGACATTGCCCAAGACAGAGAGGGGTTCAGGAGTTTATTGGGAAGACAGTATTCTGGAATGAATACGTAACATGACAACAAAATGAATATTAATATTTTTATTAAATAATAATTTAATTATATCAAAACTACATAATTCACATACAATATGTAACGGAATTTCTTTGTTAATATTTTGTAAATTAACATTAATATTTTTACAATTTAATAAAAATTCAACTAATTCTATTTTGTTATACAGACAACTAATGTGCAATAGAGTATTTCCATTTTCATCTTCAAAATTAGCATCAATTTAATTATCAGTTTTTAATAATAATTTAAATGCTTCATTCATTTTTCTATCCCGATCAATGATGAGATTTTCTTCTGCCTTTTTTTTTAAAGAAACATTTTAAATAAAAATTTTTAATTTTATATTTTTTAAAAATGGAAGAAAATTCAAAAAATATATTTCTAATGATAAACTAGATACATTTATGAAATGTGTTGAAAAGTTTGAAAAAGAAAATCAAAAAATATATTTCTAATGATAAGATAGATATATTTATGAAATGTGTTGAAAAGTATGAAAAAGAAAATCACAAAATATATTTCTAGAACTACCGGTAGATACATTTATGAGATGTGTTGAAAAGTTTCAAAATCAAAAAATATATTTCTTATGATAAACTACCATTAGATACATTTATGAGATGTGTTGAAAAGTTTGAAAAAGGAAATCAAAAAATATATTTCTAATGATAAACTAGATACATTTATGAAATGTGTTAAAAAGATTGAAAAAAGGAAATCAAAGAATATATTTCTAATGATAAACTATATACATTTATGAAATGTGTTGAAAAGTTTGAAAAAGAAAATGAAATGATATATTTCAAGTAATAATCTACCGGTAGATACATTTATGAGATGTTTTGAAAAGTTTGAAATTTAAAAATAATATATTTCTAATGATAAACTAGATACATTTATGAAATGTGTTGAAAAGTTTTAAAATCAAAAGATATATTTCTAGTGATAAACTATATACATTTATGAAATATGTTTAAAAGTTTAAAAAAGAAAATGAAAAGATATATTTCAACTAATAATTTACCGGTAGATACATTTATGAGATGTGTTGAAAAGTTTGAAAATTAAAAAAAACATATTTCTAATGATAAACTAGATACATTTATGAAATGTGTTGAAAAGTTTAAAAATCAAAATCAAAAAATAAATTTCTATTGATAAACTATATACACTTATGAAATGTGTTGAAAAGTTTGAAAATCAAAAAAATAATATTTATAATACTATTATATTATAATACTATTATATTACATTAAAAAAAAATATTTCTAATGATAAACTATATACATTTATGAAATGTGTTGAAAAGTTTGAAATAGAAAATGAAAAGATATATTTCTAGTGATAATCTACCGATAGATACATTTATGAGATGTGTTGAAAAGTTTGAAAAAGAAAATCAAAAAATATATTTCTAGTGATAGTCTACCGGTAGATACATTTATGAAATGTGTTGATAAGTTTGAAAATCAAAAAATATATTTATAATGATAAACTAGATATATTTATGAAATGTATTGAAAAGTTTGGAAAAGAAAATTATAAAATATATTTCTAGTGATAAACTATATACATTTATGAAATATGTTGAAAAGTTTGAACAAGAAAATAGACAAACATATATTTCTAATGATAAAACTATATTCATTTATGAAATGTGTTGAAAAGTTTGAAAATTAAAAAAAACATATTTCTAATGATAAACTAGATACATTTATGAAATGTGTTGAAAAGTTTGAAAAAGAAAATGAAAAGATATATTTCTAGTGATAATCTAGCGGTAGATACATTTATGAGATGTGTTGAAATGTTTGAAAAAGAAAATCAAAAAATATATTTCTAGTGATACTCTACCAGTAGATACATTTATGAGATGTGTTGAACTGTTTGAAAATCAAAAAAATATATTTCTAATGATAAACTAGATACATTGCTGAAATGTGTTGAAAGGTTTCAAAATCAAAGAAATATTTTTCTAATGATAAACTAGATATATTTATGAAATGTGTTGAAAAGTTTGAAAAAGAAAATCAAAAAATATATTTCTAGATCTACCGGTAGATACATTTATGAGATGTGTTGAAAAGTTTCAAAATCAAAAAATATATTTCTTATGATAAACTACCATTAGATACATTTATGAGATGTGTTGAAAAGTTTGAAAAAGGAAATCAAAAAATATATTTCTAATGATAAACTAGATACATTTATGAAATGTGTTAAAAAGATTCAAAAAAGGAAATCAAAGAATATATTTCTAATGATAAACTAGATACATTTATGAGATGTGTTGAAAAGTTTGACAAAGAAAATCAAAAAATATATTTCTAGTGATAAACTACCGGTAGATACATTTATGAGATGTGTTGAAAAGTTTCATAATCAAAAAATATATTTCTAGTGATAACCTACTGGTAGATACATTTATGAGATGTGTTGAAAAGTTTGAAAAAGAAAAAATATATTTCTAATGATAAGATAGATACCGGTACATTTATGAAATGTGTTGAAAAGTTTTAAAATCAAAAGATATATTTCTAGTGATAAACTATATACATTTATGAAATATGTTTAAAAGTTTGAAAAAGAAAATGAAAAGATATATTTCAACTAATAATCTACCGGTATATACATTTATGAGATGTGTTGAAAAGTTTGAAAATTAAAAAAAACATATTTCTAATGATAAACTAGATACATTTATGAAATGTGTTGAAAAGTTTAAAAATCAAAATCAAAAAATAAATTTCTATTGATAAACTATATACACTTATGAAATGTGTTGAAAAGTTTGAAAATCAAAAAAATAATATTTATAATACTATTATATTATAATACTATTATATTACATTAAAAAAAACATATTTCTAATGATAAACTAGATACATTTATGAAATGTGTTGAAAAGTTTGAAAAAGAAAATGAAAAGATATATTTCTAGTGATAATCTAGCGGTAGATACATTTATGAGATGTGTTGAAATGTTTGAAAAAGAAAATCAAAAAATATATTTCTAGTGATACTCTACCAGTAGATACATTTATGAGATGTGTTGAACAGTTTGAAAATAAAAAAATATATTTCTAATGATAAACTAGATACATTGCTGAAATGTGTTGAAAGGTTTCAAAATCAAAGAAATATTTTTCTAATGATAAACTAGATACATTTATGAAATGTGTTGAAAAGTTTGAAAAAGAAAATCAAAAAATATATTTCTAGATCTACCGGTAGATACATTTATGAGATGTGTTGAAAAGTTTCAAAATCAAAAAATATATTTCTTATGATAAACTACCATTAGATACATTTATGAGATGTGTTGAAAAGTTTGAAAAAGGAAATCAAAAAATATATTTCTAATGATAAACTAGATACATTTATGAAATGTGTTAAAAAGATTCAAAAAAGGAAATCAAAGAATATATTTCTAATGATAAACTAGATACATTTATGAGATGTGTTGAAAAGTTTGACAAAGAAAATCAAAAAATATATTTCTAGTGATAAACTACCGGTAGATACATTTATGAGATGTGTTGAAAAGTTTCATAATCAAAAAATATATTTCTAGTGATAACCTACTGGTAGATACATTTATGAGATGTGTTGAAAAGTTTGAAAAAGAAAAAATATATTTCTAATGATAAGATAGATACCGGTACATTTATGAAATGTGTTGAAAAGTTTTAAAATCAAAAGATATATTTCTAGTGATAAACTATATACATTTATGAAATATGTTTAAAAGTTTAAAAAAGAAAATGAAAAGATATATTTCAACTAATAATTTACCGGTAGATACATTTATGAGATGTGTTGAAAAGTTTGAAAATTAAAAAAAACATATTTCTAATGATAAACTAGATACATTTATGAAATGTGTTGAAAAGTTTAAAAATCAAAATCAAAAAATAAATTTCTATTGATAAACTATATACACTTATGAAATGTGTTGAAAAGTTTGAAAATCAAAAAAATAATATTTATAATACTATTATATTATAATACTATTATATTACATTAAAAAAAAATATTTCTAATGATAAATTAGTTTATGAAATGTGTTGAAAAGTTTGAAAAAGAAAATGAAAAGATATATTTCTAGTGATAATCTACCGATAGATACATTTATGAGATGTGTTGAAAAGTTTGAAAAAGAAAATCAAAAAATATATTTCTAGTGATAGTCTACCGGTAGATACATTTATGAAATGTGTTGATAAGTTTGAAAATCAAAAAATATATTTATAATGATAAACTAGATATATTTATGAAATGTATTGAAAAGTTTGGAAAAGAAAATCAAAAAATATATTTCTAGTGATAAACTATATACATTTATGAAATATGTTGAAAAGTTTGAACAAGAAAATAGACAAACATATATTTCTAATGATAAAACTATATTCATTTATGAAATGTGTTGAAAAGTTTGAAAATTAAAAAAAACATATTTCTAATGATAAACTAGATACATTTATGAAATGTGTTGAAAAGTTTGAAAAAGAAAATGAAAAGATATATTTCTAGTGATAATCTAGCGGTAGATACATCTATGAGATGTGTTGAAATGTTTGAAAAAGAAAATCAAAAAATATATTTCTAGTGATACTCTACCAGTAGATACATTTATGAGATGTGTTGAACAGTTTGAAAATAAAAGAAATATATTTCTAATGATAAACTAGATACATTGCTGAAATGTGTTGAAAGGTTTCAAAATCAAAGAAATATTTTTCTAATGATAAACTAGATATATTTATGAAATGTGTTGAAAAGTTTGAAAAAGAAAATCAAAAAATATATTTCTAGATCTACCGGTAGATACATTTATGAGATGTGTTGAAAATTTTCAAAATCAAACAATATATTTCTTATGATAAACTACCATTAGATACATTTATGAGATGTGTTGAAAAGTTTGAAAAAGGAAATCAAAAAATATATTTCTAATGATAAACTAGATACATTTATGAAATGTGTTAAAAAGATTCAAAAAAGGAAATCAAAGAATATATTTCTAATGATAAACTAGATACATTTATGAGATGTGTTGAAAAGTTTGACAAAGAAAATCAAAAAATATATTTCTAGTGATAAACTACCGGTAGATACATTTATGAGATGTGTTGAAAAGTTTCATAATCAAAAAATATATTTCTAGTGATAACCTACTGGTAGATACATTTATGAGATGTGTTGAAAAGTTTGAAAAAGAAAAAATATATTTCTAATGATAAGATAGATACCGGTACATTTATGAAATGTGTTGAAAAGTTTTAAAATCAAAAGATATATTTCTAATGATAAACTAGATGCATTTATGAAATTATGTGTTGAAAAGTTTGAAAAAGAAAATAAAAAAATATATTTCAAGTAATAAACTACCGGTAGATACATTTATGATATGTGTTGAAAATATTCAAAATCAAAAAATATATTTCTAATAATAAACTAGATACATTTATGAAATGTGTTGAAAAGTTTGAATATCAAAAAAATATTTATAATGATAAACTATATACATTTATGAAATGTGTTGAAAAGTTTGAAAAAGAAAATGAAATGATATATTTCAAGTAATAATCTACCAGTAGATACATTTATGAGATGTTTTGAAAAGTTTGAAATTTAAAAATAATATATTTCTAATGATAAACTAGATACATTTATGAAATGTGTTGAAAAGTTTGAAAATAAAAAAAATACATTTCTAATGATAAACTAGATATATTTATGAAATGTGTTGAAAAGTATGAAAAAGAAAATCACAAAATATATTTCTAGAACTACCGGTAGATACATTTATGAGATGTGTTGAAAAGTTTCAAAATCAAAAAATATATTTCTTATGATAAACTACCATTAGATACATTTATGAGATGTGTTGAAAAGTTTGAAAAAGGAAATCAAAAATTATATTTCTAATGATAAACTATATACATTTATGAAATGTGTTGAAAAGTTTGAAAAAGAAAATGAAATGATATATTTCAAGTAATAATCTACCGGTAGATACATTTATGAGATGTTTTGAAAAGTTTGAAATTTAAAAATAATATATTTCTAATGATAATCTAGATACATTTATGAAATGTGTTGAAAAGTTTGGAAAAGAAAATAAAAAATATATTTCTAGTGATAAACTATATACATTTATGAAATATGTTTAAAAGTTTGAAAAAGAAAATGAAAAGATATATTTCAATTAATAATCTACCGGTAGATACATTTATATGATGTGCTAAAAAGTTGCAAAATAAAATTTTTTATTTCTAATGATAAAATAGATACATTTATGAAATGTGTTGAAAAGTTTGAAAAAGAAAATCAAAAAATATATTTCTAATGATAAACTAGATACATTTATGAAATGTGTTGAAAAGTTTGAAAAAGAAAATCAAAAAATATATTTCTAGAACTACCGGTAGATACATTTATGAGATGTGTTGAAAATTTTCAAAATCAAAAAATATATTTCTTATGATAAACTACCATTAGATACATTTATGAGATGTGTTGAAAAGTTTGAAAAAGGAAATCAAAAAATATATTTCTAATGATAAACTAGATACATTTATAAAATGTGTTAAAAAGATTCAAAAAAGGAAATCAAAGAATATATTTCTAATGATAAACTAGATACATTTATGAGATGTGTTGAAAAGTTTGACAAAGAAAATCAAAAAATATATTTCTAGTGATAAACTACCGGTAGATACATTTATGAGATGTGTTGAAAAGTTTCATAATCAAAAAATATATTTCTAGTGATAACCTACTGGTAGATACATTTATGAGATGTGTTGAAAAGTTTGAAAAAGAAAAAATATATTTCTAATGATAAGATAGATACCGGTACATTTATGAAATGTGTTGAAAAGTTTGAAAAAGAAAACCACAAAATATATTTCTAGTGATAAACTAGATGCATTTATGAAATGTGTTGAAAAGTTTTAAAATCAAAAGATATATTTCTAATGATAAAATAGATACATCTATGAAATTATGTGTTGAAAAGTTTGAAAAAGAAAATAAAAAAATATATTTCAAGTAATAAACTACCGGTAGATACATTTATGATATGTGTTGAAAATATTCAAAATCAAAAAATATATTTCTAATAATAAACTAGATACATTTATGAAATGTGTTGAAAAGTTTGAATATCAAAAAAATATTTATAATGATAAACTATATACATTTATGAAATGTGTTGAAAAGTTTGAAAAAGAAAATCAAAAAATTAATTTCTATTGATAAACTATATACACTTATGAAATGTGTTGAAAAGTTTGAAAAAGAAAATGAAATGATATATTTCAAGTAATAATCTACCAGTAGATACATTTATGAGATGTTTTGAAAAGTTTGAAATTTAAAAATAATATATTTCTAATGATAAACTAGATACATTTATGAAATGTGTTGAAAAGTTTGAAAAAGAAAATCAAAAAATATATTTCTAATGATAAGCTAGATACATTTATGAAATGTGTTGAAAAGTTTGAAAATAAAAAAAATACATTTCTAATGATAAACTAGATATATTTATGAAATGTGTTGAAAAGTATGAAAAAGAAAATGACAAAATATATTTCTAGAACTACCGGTAGATACATTTATGAGATGTGTTGAAAAGTTTCAAAATCAAAAAATATATTTCTTATGATAAACTACCATTAGATACATTTATGAGATGTGTTGAAAAGTTTGAAAAAGGAAATCAAAAATTATATTTCTAATGATAAACTATATACATTTATGAAATGTGTTGAAAAGTTTGAAAAAGAAAATGAAATGATATATTTCAAGTAATAATCTACCAGTAGATACATTTATGAGATGTTTTGAAAAGTTTGAAATTTAAAAATAATATATTTCTAATGATAAACTAGATACATTTATGAAATGTGTTGAAAAGTTTGGAAAAGAAAATAAAAAATATATTTCTAGTGATAAACTATATACATTTATGAAATATGTTGAAAAGTTTGAACAAGAAAATAGACAAACATATATTTCTAATGATAAAACTATATTCATTTATGAAATGTGTTGAAAAGTTTGAAAATTAAAAAAAACATATTTCTAATGATAAACTAGATACATTTATGAAATGTGTTGAAAAGTTTGAAAAAGAAAATGAAAAGATATATTTCTAGTGATAATCTAGCGGTAGATACATTTATGAGATGTGGTGAAATGTTTGAAAAAGAAAATCAAAAAATATATTTCTAGTGATACTCTACCAGTAGATACATTTATGAGATGTGTTGAACAGTTTGAAAATCAAAAAAATATATTTCTAATGATAAACTAGATACATTGCTGAAATGTGTTGAAAAGTTTCAAAATCAAAGAAATATTTTTCTAATGATAAACTATATACACTTATGAAATGTGTTGAAAAGATTGAACATCAAAAAAAATATTTATAATGATAAACTATATACATTTATGAAATCTGTTGAAAAGTTTGAAAAAGAAAATGAAAAGATATATTTCAACTAATAATCTACCGGTAGATACATTTATATGATGTGCTAAAAAGTTTCAAAATAAAATTTTTTATTTCTAATGATAAAATAGATACATTTATGAAATGTGTTGAAAAGTTTGAAAAAGAAAATTAAAAATATATTTCTAATGATAAACTAGATACATTTATGAAATGTGTTGAAGAGTTTGAAAAAGAAAATCAAAAAATATATTTCTAGAACTACCGGTAGATACATTTATGAGATGTGTTGAAAAGTTTCAAAATCAATAAATATATTTCTTATGATAAACTACCATTAGATACATTTATGAGATGTGTTGAAAAGTTTGAAAAAGGAAATCAAAAAATATATTTCTAATGATAAACTAGATACATTTATGAAATGTGTTAAAAAGATTCAAAAAAGGAAATCAAAGAATATATTTCTAATGATAAGCTAGATACATTTATGAGATGTGTTGAAAAGTTTCATAATCAAAAAATATATTTCTAGTGATAACCTACTGGTAGATACATTTATGAGATGTGTTGAAAAGTTTGAAAAAGAAAAAATATATTTCTAATGATAAGATAGATACCGGTACATTTATGAAATGTGTTGAAAAGTTTGAAAAAGAAAACCACAAAATATATTTCTAGTGATAAACTAGATGCATTTATGAAATGTGTTGAAAAGTTTTAAAATCAAAAGATATATTTCTAATGATAAAATAGATACATCTATGAAATTATGTGTTGAAAAGTTTGAAAAAGAAAATAAAAAAATATATTTCAAGTAATAAACTACCGGTAGATACATTTATGATATGTGTTGAAAATATTCAAAATCAAAAAATATATTTCTAATAATAAACTAGATACATTTATGAAATGTGTTGAAAAGTTTGAATATCAAAAAAATATTTATAATGATAAACTATATACATTTATGAAATGTGTTGAAAAGTTTGAAAAAGAAAATCAAAAAATTAATTTCTATTGATAAACTATATACACTTATGAAATGTGTTGAAAAATTTGAAAAAGAAAATGAAATGATATATTTCAAGTAATAATCTACCAGTAGATACATTTATGAGATGTTTTGAAAAGTTTGAAATTTAAAAATAATATATTTCTAATGATAAACTAGATACATTTATGAAATGTGTTGAAAAGTTTGAAAAAGAAAATCACATAATATATTTCTAGAACTACCGGTAGATACATTTATGAGATGTGTTGAAAAGTTTCAAAATCAAAAAATATATTTCTTATGATAAACTACCATTAGATACATTTATGAGATGTGTTGAAAAGTTTGAAAAAGGAAATCAAAAATTATATTTCTAATGATAAACTATATACATTTATGAAATGTGTTGAAAAGTTTGAAAAAGAAAATGAAATGATATATTTCAAGTAATAATCTACCGGTAGATACATTTATGAGATTTTTTGAAAAGTTTGAAATTTAAAAATAATATATTTCTAATGATAAACTAGATACATTTATGAAATGTGTTGAAAAGTTTGGAAAAGAAAATAAAAAATATATTTCTAGTGATAAACTATATACATTTATGAAATATGTTTAAAAGTTTGAAAAAGAAAATGAAAAGACATATTTCAACTAATAATCTACCGGTAGATACATTTATATGATGTGCTAAAAAGTTTCAAAATAAAATTTTTTATTTCTAATGATAAAATAGATACATTTATGAAATGTGTTGAAAAGTTTGAAAAAGAAAATCAAAAAATATATTTCTAATGATAAACTAGATACATTTATGAAATGTGTTAAAAAGATTCAAAAAAGGAAATCAAAGAATATGTTTCTAATGATAAACTAGATACATTTATGAGATGTGTTGAAAAGTTTCATAATCAAAAAATATATTTCTAGTGATAAACTACCGGTAGATACATTTATGAGATGTGTTGAAAAGTTTCATAATCAAAAAATATATTTCTAGTGATAACCTACTGGTAGATACATTTATGAGATGTGTTGAAAAGTTTGAAAAAGAAAAAATATATTTCTAATGATAAAATAGATACATCTATGAAATTATGTGTTGAAAAGTATGAAAAAGAAAATCACAAAATATATTTCTAGAACTACCGGTAGATACATTTATGAGATGTGTTGAAAAGTTTCAAAATCAAAAATATATTTCTTATGATAAACTACCATTTATGAGATGTGTTGAAAAGTTTGAAAAAGGAAATCAAAAATTATATTTCTAATGATAAACTATATACATTTATGAAATGTGTTGAAAAGTTTGAAAAAGAAAATGAAATGATATATTTCAAGTAATAATCTACCGGTAGATACATTTATGAGATATTTTGAAAAGTTTGAAATTTAAAAATAATATATTTCTAGTGATAAACTATATACATTTATGAAATATGTTTAAAAGTTTGAAAAAGAAAATGAAAAGATATATTTCAACTAATAATCTACCGGTAGATACATTTATGAGATGTGTTGAAAAGTTTAAAAATCAAAATCAAAAAATAAATTTCTATTGATAAACTATATACACTTATGAAATGTGTTGAAAAGTTTGAAAATAAAAAAAAATATTTCTAATGATAAACTATATACATTTATGAAATGTGTTGAAAAGTTTGACAAAGAAAATCAAAAAATATATTTCTAGTGATAAACTACCGGTAGATACATTTATGAGATGTGTTGAAAAGTTTCATAATCAAAAAATATATTTCTAGTGATAACCTATTGGTAGATACATTTATGAGATGTGTTGAAAAGTTTGAAAAAGAAAAAATATATTTCTAATGATAAGATAGATACCGGTACATTTATGAAATGTGTTGAAAAGTTTGTAAAAGAAAACCACAAAATTAATTTCTATTGATAAACTATATACACTTATGAAATGTGTTGAAAAATTTGAAAAAGAAAATGAAATGATATATTTCAAGTAATAATCTACCAGTAGATACATTTATGAGATGTTTTGAAAAGTTTGAAATTTAAAAATAATATATTTCTAATGATAAACTAGATACATTTATGAAATGTGTTGAAAAGTTTGAAAAAGAAAATCAAAATATATATTTCTAATGATAAGCTAGATACATTTATGAAATGTGTTGAAAAGTTTGAAAATCAAAATCACATAATATATTTCTAGAACTACCGGTAGATACATTTATGAGATGTGTTGAAAAGTTTCAAAATAAAAAAATATATTTCTTATGATAAACTACCATTAGATACATTTATGAGATGTGTTGAAAAGTTTGAAAAAGGAAATCAGAAATTATATTTCTAATGATAAACTATATACATTTATGAAATGTTTTGAAAAGTTTGAAAAATAAAATGAAATGATATATTTCAAGTAATAATCTACCGGTAGATACATTTATGAGATGTTTTGAAAAGTTTGAAATTTAAAAATAATATATTTCTAATGATAAACTAGATACATTTATGAAATGTGTTGAAAAGTTTGGAAAAGAAAATAAAAAATATATTTCTAGTGATAAACTATATACATTTATGAAATATGTTTAAAAGTTTGAAAAAGAAAATGAAAAGATATATTTCAACTAATAATCTACCGGTAGATACATTTATATGATGTGCTAAAAAGTTTCAAAATAAAATTTTTTATTTCTAATGATAAAATAGATACATTTATGAAATGTGTTGAAAAGTTTGAAAAAGAAAATCAAAAAATATATTTCTAATGATAAACTAGATACATTTATGAAATGTGTTAAAAAGATTCAAAAAAGGAAATCAAAGAATATATTTCTAATTTTAAACTAGATACATTTATGAGATGTGTTGAAAAGTTTGACAAAGAAAATCAAAAAATATATTTCTAGTGATAAACTACCGGTAGATACATTTATGAGATGTGTTGAAAAGTTTCATAATCAAAAAATATATTTCTAGTGATAACCTACTGGTAGATACATTTATGAGAAGTGTTGAAAAGTTTGAAAAAGAAAAAATATATTTCTAATGATAAGATAGATACCGGTACATTTATGAAATGTGTTGAAAAGTTTGAAAAAGAAAACCACAAAATATATTTCTAGTGATAAACTAGATGCATTTATGAAATGTGTTGAAAAGTTTTAAAATCAAAAGATATATTTCTAATGATAAAATAGATACATCTATGAAATTATGTGTTGAAAAGTTTGAAAAAGAAAATAAAAAAATATATTTCAAGTAATAAACTACCGGTAGATACATTTATGATATGTGTTGAAAATATTCAAAATCAAAAAATATATTTCTAATAATAAACTAGATACATTTATGAAATGTGTTGAAAAGTTTGAATATCAAAAAAATATTTATAATGATAAACTATATACATTTATGAAATGTGTTGAAAAGTTTGAAAAAGAAAATCAAAAAATTAATTTCTATTGATAAACTATATACACTTATGAAATGTGTTGAAAAGTTTGAAAAAGAAAATGAAATGATATATTTCAAGTAATAATCTACCAGTAGATACATTTATGAGATGTTTTGAAAAGTTTGAAATTTAAAAATAATATATTTCTAATGATAAACTAGATACATTTATGAAATGTGTTGAAAAGTTTGAAAAAGAAAATCAAAAAATATATTTCTAATGATAAGCTAGATACATTTATGAAATGTGTTGAAAAGTTTGAAAATAAAAAAAATACATTTCTAATGATAAACTAGATATATTTATGAAATGTGTTGAAAAGTATGAAAAAGAAAATCACAAAATATATTTCTAGAACTACCAGTAGATACATTTATGAGATGTGTTGAAAAGTTTCAAAATCAAAAAATATATTTCTTATGATAAACTACCATTAGATACATTTATGAGATGTGTTGAAAAGTTTGAAAAAGGAAATCAAAAATTATATTTCTAATGATAAACTATATACATTTATGAAATGTGTTGAAAAGTTTGAAAAAGAAAATGAAATGATATATTTCAAGTAATAATCTACCGGTAGATACATTTATGAGATGTTTTGAAAAGTTTGAAATTTAAAAATAATATATTTCTAATGATAAACTAGATACATTTATGAAATGTGTTGAAAAGTTTGGAAAAGAAAATAAAAAATATATTTCTAGTGATAAACTATATACATTTATGAAATATGTTTAAAAGTTTGAAAAAGAAAATGAAAAGATATATTTCAACTAATAATCTACCGGTAGATACATTTATATGATGTGCTAAAAAGTTTCAAAATAAAATTTTTTATTTCTAATGATAAAATAGATACATTTATGAAATGTGTTGAAAAGTTTGAAAAAGAAAATCAAAAAATATATTTCTAATGATAAACTAGATACATTTATGAAATGTGTTAAAAAGATTCAAAAAAGGAAATCAAAGAATATATTTCTAATTTTAAACTAGATACATTTATGAGATGTGTTGAAAAGTTTGACAAAGAAAATCAAAAAATATATTTCTAGTGATAAACTACCGGTAGATACATTTATGAGATGTGTTGAAAAGTTTCATAATCAAAAAATATATTTCTAGTGATAACCTACTGGTAGATACATTTATGAGAAGTGTTGAAAAGTTTGAAAAAGAAAAAATATATTTCTAATGATAAGATAGATACCGGTACATTTATGAAATGTGTTGAAAAGTTTGAAAAAGAAAACCACAAAATATATTTCTAGTGATAAACTAGATGCATTTATGAAATGTGTTGAAAAGTTTTAAAATCAAAAGATATATTTCTAATGATAAAATAGATACATCTATGAAATTATGTGTTGAAAAGTTTGAAAAAGAAAATAAAAAAATATATTTCAAGTAATAAACTACCGGTAGATACATTTATGATATGTGTTGAAAATATTCAAAATCAAAAAATATATTTCTAATAATAAACTAGATACATTTATGAAATGTGTTGAAAAGTTTGAATATCAAAAAAATATTTATAATGATAAACTATATACATTTATGAAATGTGTTGAAAAGTTTGAAAAAGAAAATCAAAAAATTAATTTCTATTGATAAACTATATACACTTATGAAATGTGTTGAAAAGTTTGAAAAAGAAAATGAAATGATATATTTCAAGTAATAATCTACCAGTAGATACATTTATGAGATGTTTTGAAAAGTTTGAAATTTAAAAATAATATATTTCTAATGATAAACTAGATACATTTATGAAATGTGTTGAAAAGTTTGAAAAAGAAAATCAAAAAATATATTTCTAATGATAAGCTAGATACATTTATGAAATGTGTTGAAAAGTTTGAAAATAAAAAAAATACATTTCTAATGATAAACTAGATATATTTATGAAATGTGTTGAAAAGTATGAAAAAGAAAATCACAAAATATATTTCTAGAACTACCAGTAGATACATTTATGAGATGTGTTGAAAAGTTTCAAAATCAAAAAATATATTTCTTATGATAAACTACCATTAGATACATTTATGAGATGTGTTGAAAAGTTTGAAAAAGGAAATCAAAAATTATATTTCTAATGATAAACTATATACATTTATGAAATGTGTTGAAAAGTTTGAAAAAGAAAATGAAATGATATATTTCAAGTAATAATCTACCGGTAGATACATTTATGAGATGTTTTGAAAAGTTTGAAATTTAAAAATAATATATTTCTAATGATAAACTAGATACATTTATGAAATGTGTTGAAAAGTTTGGAAAAGAAAATAAAAAATATATTTCTAGTGATAAACTATATACATTTATGAAATATGTTTAAAAGTTTGAAAAAGAAAATGAAAAGATATATTTCAACTAATAATCTACCGGTAGATACATTTATGAGATGTGTTGAAAAGTTTAAAAATCAAAATCAAAAAATAAATTTCTATTGATAAACTATATACACTTATGAAATGTGTTGAAAAGTTTGAAAATAAAAAAAAAATATTTCTAATGATAAACTAGATACATTTATGAAATGTGTTGAAAAGTTTGGAAAAGAAAATCAAAAAATATATTTCTAGTGATAAACTATATTCATTTATGAAATGTGTTGAAAAGTTTCAACAAGAAAATTTAAAAAAAATATTTCTAATGATAAACTATATACATTTATGAAATGTGTTGAAAAGTTTGAAAAAGAAAATGAAAAGATATATTTCTAGTGATAATCTACCGATAGATACATTTATGAGATGTGTTGAAAAGTTTGAAAAAGAAAATCACAAAATATATTTTTATTGATACTCTACCGGTAGATACATTTATGAGATGTGTTGAACAGTTTGAAAATCAAAAAAATATATTTCTAATGATAAACTAGATACATTTATGAAATGTGTTGAAAAGTTTGAAAATCAAAAAAATATTTATAATGATAAACTAGATACATTTATGAAATATGTTGAAAATTTTGAGCAAGAAAATAAAAAAAAAATTTCTAATGATAAACTATATACATTTACGACATGTGTTGAAAGGTTTGAAAAAGAAAATGAAAAGATAAATTTCTAGTGATAATCTACCGGTACATACATTTATGAGATGTGTTGAAAAGTTTGAAAAAGAAAATCAAAAAATATATTTCTAGTGATACTCTACCGGTAGATACATTTATGAGATGTGTTGAACAGTTTTAAAATCAAAAAAATATATTTCTAATGATAAACTAGATACATTTATGAAATGTGTTGAAAAGTTTGAAAAATAAAATCAAAAAATATATTTCTATTGATACACTATATACACTTATGAAATGTGTTGAAAAGTTTGAAAATCAAAAAATATATTTATAATGATAAACTAAATACATTTATGAAATGTATTGAAAAGTTTGGAAAAGAATATCAAAAAAAATATTTCTAGTGATAAACTATATACATTTATGAAATATGTTGAAAAGTTTGAAAAAGAAAATCAAAATATAAATTTCTATTGATAAACTATATACACTTATGAAATGTGTTGAAAAGTTTGAATATAAAAAAAAATTATTTATAATGATAAACTATATACATTTATGAAATGTGTTGAAAAGTTTGAAAAAGAAAATGAAATGATATATTTCAAGTAATAATCTACCGGTAGATACACTTATGAAATGTGTTGAAAAGTTTGGAAAAGAAAATCACAAAATATATTTTTAGTGATAAACTATATACATTTATGAAATGTGTTGAAAAGTTTGAACAAGAAAATAAAAAATATATATTTCTAATGATAAACTATATTCATTTATGAAATGTGTTGAAAAGTTTGAAAATCAAAAAATATATTTATAGTGATAAACTAGATACATTTATGAAATATATTGAAAAGTTTGGAAAAATAAATCAAAAAATATATTTCTAGTAATAAACAATATACATTTATGAAATATGTTGAAAAGTTTGAACAAGAAAATAAAAAATATATATTTCTATTAATAAACTATATACACTTATGAAATGTTTTGAAAGGTTTGATAATCAAAAAAATAAATTTCTAATGATAAACTAGATACATTTATGAAATGTGTTATAAAGTTTGGAAAAGAAAATCAAAAAATATATTTCTAATGATAAAACTATATTCATTTATGAAATGTGTTGAAAAGTTTGAACAAGAAAATAAAATAAAAATATTTCTAATGATAAACTATATACATTTATGAAATGTGTTAAAATGTTTGAAAAAGAAAATCAAAAAATAAATTTCTATTGATACACTATATACACTTATGAAATGTATTGAAAAGTTTGAAAATCAAAAAATATATTTATAATTATAAACTAGATACATTTATGAAAAGTTTGAAAAAGAGATTCAAAAAATATATTTCGAGTGATAAAGTATATACATTTATGAAATTTGAAAAGTTTGAACAAGAAAATAAAAAAAATATATTTCTAATGATAAACTATATACACTTATGAAATGTTTTGAAAAGTTTGAAAATCAAAAAAATATATTTCTAATGATAAACTAGATACATTTATGAAATGTGTTGAAAAGTTTCAAAATCAAAAAACCAAATTCTAATGATAAAAACTAGATACATTTATGAGATGTGTTGAAAAGTTTGAAAAAGAAAATAAAAATTTATATTTCTAATGATAAACTATATACATTTATGAAATGTGTTGAAAAGTTTGAAAAAGAAAATGAAATGATATATTTCAAGTAATAATCTACCGGTAGATACATTTATGAGATGTTTTGAAAAGTTTGAAATTTAAAAATAATATATTTCTAATGATAAACTAGATACATTTATGAAATGTGTTGAAAAGTTTGGAAAAGAAAATAAAAAATATATTTCTAGTGATAAACTATATACATTTATGAAATATGTTTAAAAGTTTGAAAAAGAAAATGAAAAGATATATTTCAACTAATAATCTACCGGTAGATACATTTATGAGATGTGTTGAAAAGTTTAAAAATCAAAATCAAAAAATAAATTTCTATTGATAAACTATATACACTTATGAAATGTGTTGAAAAGTTTGAAAATAAAAAAAAAATATTTCTAATGATAAACTAGATACATTTATGAAATGTGTTGAAAAGTTTGGAAAAGAAAATCAAAAAATATATTTCTAGTGATAAACTATATTCATTTATGAAATGTGTTGAAAAGTTTCAACAAGAAAATTAAAAAAAAATATTTCTAATGATAAACTATATACATTTATGAAATGTGTTGAAAAGTTTGAAAAAGAAAATGAAAAGATAAATTTCTAGTGATAATCTACCGATAGATACATTTATGAGATGTGTTGAAAAGTTTGAAAAAGAAAATCACAAAATATATTTTTATTGATACTCTACCGGTAGATACATTTATGAGATGTGTTGAACAGTTTGAAAATCAAAAAAATATATTTCTAATGATAAACTAGATACATTTATGAAATGTGTTGAAAAGTTTAAAAAAAAAAAAAATATTTATAATGATAAACTAGATACATTTATGAAATATGTTGAAAATTTTGAGCAAGAAAATAAAAAAAAAAATTCTAATGATAAACTATATACATTTACGACATGTGTTGAAAGGTTTGAAAAAGAAAATGAAAAGATAAATTTCTAGTGATAATCTACCGGTACATACATTTATGAGATGTGTTGAAAAGTTTGAAAAAGAAAATCAAAAAATATATTTCTAGTGATACTCTACCGGTAGATACATTTATGAGATGTGTTGAACAGTTTGAAAATCAAAAAAATATATTTCTAATGATAAACTAGATACATTTATGAAATGTGTTGAAAAGTTTGAAAAATAAAATCAAAAAATATATTTCTATTGATACACTATATACACTTATGAAATGTGTTGAAAAGTTTGAAAATCAAAAAATATATTTATAATGATAAACTAGATACATTTATGAAATGTATTGAAAAGTTTGGAAAAGAAAATCAAAAAATATATTTCTAGTGATAAACTATATACATTTATGAAATATGTTGAAAAGTTTGAACAAGAAAATTAAAAAAATATATTTCTAATGATAAAACTATATTCATTTATGAAATGTGTTGAAAAGTTTGAACAAAAAAAAAAAATATTTATAATGATAAACTATATACATTTATGAAATGTGTTGAAAAGTTTGAAAAAGAAAATGAAAAGATATATTTCAACTAATAATCTACCGGTAGATACATTTATGAGATGTGTTGAAAAGTTTGACATTTAAAAAAAACATATTTCTAATGATAAACTAGATACATTTATGAAATGTGTTGAAAAGTTTGAAAAAGAAAATCACAAAATATATTTTTATTGATACTCTACCGGTAGATACATTTATGAGATGTGTTGAACAGTTTGAAAATCAAAAAAATATATTTCTAATGATAAACTAGATACATTTATGAAATGTGTTGAAAAGTTTGAAAATCAAAAAGATATTTATAATGATAAACTAGATACATTTATGAAATATGTTGAAAATTTTGAGCAAGAAAATAAAAAAAAAATTTCTAATGATAAACTATATACATTTACGACATGTGTTGAAAGGTTTGAAAAAGAAAATGAAAAGATAAATTTCTAGTGATAATCTACCGGTACATACATTTATGAGATGTGTTGAAAAGTTTGAAAAAGAAAATCAAAAAATATATTTCTAGTGATACTCTACCGGTAGATACATTTATGAGATGTGTTGAACAGTTTGAAAATCAAAAAAATATATTTCTAATGATAAACTAGATACATTTATGAAATGTGTTGAAAAGTTTGAAAAATAACATCAAAAAATATATTTCTATTGATACACTATATACACTTATGAAATGTGTTGAAAAGTTTGAACAAGAAAATTAAAAAAATATATTTCTAATGATAAAACTATATTCATTTATGAAATGTGTTGAAAAGTTTGAACAAAAAAAAAAAATATATTTCTAATGATAAACTATATACACTTATGAAATGTTTTGAAAAGTTTGAAAATCAAAAAAATATATTTCTAATGATAAACTAGATACATTTATGAAATGTGTTGAAAAGTTTCAAAATCAAAAAACCAAATTCTAATGATAAAAACTAGATACATTTATGAGATGTGTTGAAAAGTTTGAAAAAGTAAATAAAAATTTATATTTCTAATGATAAACTATATACATTTATGAAATGTGTTGAAAAGTTTGAAAAAGAAAATGAAATGATATATTTCAAGTAATAATCTACCGGTAGATACATTTATGAGATGTTTTGAAAAGTTTGAAATTTAAAAATAATATATTTCTAATGATAAACTAGATACATTTATGAAATGTGTTGAAAAGTTTGGAAAAGAAAATAAAAAATATATTTCTAGTGATAAACTATATACATTTATGAAATATGTTTAAAAGTTTGAAAAAGAAAATGAAAAGATATATTTCAACTAATAATCTACCGGTAGATACATTTATGAGATGTGTTGAAAATTTTGAAAAAGAAAATCACAAAATATATTTTTATTGATACTCTACCGGTAGATACATTTATGAGATGTGTTGAACAGTTTGAAAATCAAAAAAATATATTTCTAATGATAAACTAGATACATTTATGAAATGTGTTGAAAAGTTTGAAAATAAAAAAAATATTTATAGTGATAAACTAGATACATTTATGAAATATGTTGAAAATTTTGAGCAAGAAAATAAAAAAAAAAATTCTAATGATAAACTATATACATTTACGACATGTGTTGAAAGGTTTGAAAAAGAAAATGAAAAGATAAATTTCTAGTGATAATCTACCGGTACATACATTTATGAGATGTGTTGAAAAGTTTGAAAAAGAAAATCAAAAAATATATTTCTAGTGATACTCTACCGGTAGATACATTTATGAGATGTGTTGAACAGTTTGAAAATCAAAAAAATATATTTCTAATGATAAACTAGATACATTTATGAAATGTGTTGAAAAGTTTGAAAAATAAAATCAAAAAATATATTTCTATTGATACACTATATACACTTATGAAATGTGTTGAAAAGTTTGAAAATCAAAAAATATATTTATAATGATAAACTAGATACATTTATGAAATGTATTGAAAAGTTTGGAAAAGAAAATCAAAAAATATATTTCTAGTGATAAACTATATACATTTATGAAATATGTTGAAAAGTTTGAACAAGAAAATTAAAAAAATATATTTCTAATGATAAAACTATATTCATTTATGAAATGTGTTGAAAAGTTTGAACAAAAAAAAAAAATATTTATAATGATAAACTATATACATTTATGAAATGTGTTGAAAAGTTTGAAAAAGAAAATGAAAAGATATATTTCAACTAATAATCTACCGGTAGATACATTTATGAGATGTGTTGAAAAGTTTGACATTTTAAAAAAACATATTTTTAATGATAAACTAGATACATTTATGAAATGTGTTGAAAAGTTTGAAAAAGAAAATCACAAAATATATTTTTATTGATACTCTACCGGTAGATACATTTATGAGATGTGTTGAACAGTTTGAAAATCAAAAAAATATATTTCTAATGATAAACTAGATACATTTATGAAATGTGTTGAAAAGTTTGAAAATCAAAAAAATATTTATAATGATAAACTAGATACATTTATGAAATATGTTGAAAATTTTGAGCAAGAAAATAAAAAAAAAAATTCTAATGATAAACTATATACATTTACGACATGTGTTGAAAGGTTTGAAAAAGAAAATGAAAAGATAAATTTCTAGTGATAATCTACCGGTACATACATTTATGAGATGTGTTGAAAAGTTTGAAAAAGAAAATCAAAAAATATATTTCTAGTGATACTCTACCGGTAGATACATTTATGAGATGTGTTGAACAGTTTGAAAATCAAAAAAATATATTTCTAATGATAAACTAGATACATTTATGAAATGTGTTGAAAAGTTTGAAAAATAAAATCAAAAAATATATTTCTATTGATACACTATATACACTTATGAAATGTGTTGAAAAGTTTGAAAATCAAAAAATATATTTATAATGATAAACTAGATACATTTATGAAATGTATTGAAAAGTTTGGAAAAGAAAATCAAAAAATATATTTCTAGTGATAAACTATATACATTTATGAAATATGTTGAAAAGTTTGAACAAGAAAATTAAAAAAATATATTTCTAATAATAAAACTATATTCATTTATGAAATGTGTTGAAAAGTTTGAACAAAAAAAAAAAAATATTTATAATGATAAACTATATACATTTATGAAATGTGTTGAAAAGTTTGAAAAAGAAAATGAAAAGATATATTTCAACTAATAATCTACCGGTAGATACATTTATGAGATGTGTTGAAAAGTTTGACATTTTAAAAAAACATATTTCTAATGATAAACTAGATACATTTATGAAATATGTTGAAAAGTTTGAACAAGAAAATAAAAAATATATATTTCTATTAATAAACTATATACACTTATGAAATGTTTTGAAAGGTTTGATAATCAAAAAAATAAATTTCTAATGATAAACTAGATACATTTATGAAATGTGTTATAAAGTTTGGAAAAGAAAATCAAAAAATATATTTCTAGTGATAAACTATATACATTTATGAAATATGTTGAAAAGTTTGAACAAGAAAATTAAAAAAATATATTTCTAATGATAAAACTATATTCATTTATGAAATGTGTTGAAAAGTTTGAACAAACAAAAAAAAATATTTATAATGATAAACTATATACATTTATGAAATGTGTTGAAAAGTTTGAAAAAGAAAATGAAAAGATATATTTCAACTAATAATCTACCGGTAGATACATTTATGAGATGTGTTGAAAAGTTTGACATTTTAAAAAAACATATTTCTAATGATAAACTAGATACATTTATGAAATGTGTTGAAAAGTTTGAAAAAGAAAATCAAAATATAAATGTCTATTGATAAACTATATACACTTATGAAATGTGTTGAAAAGTTTGAAAAAGAAAATGAAATGATATATTTCAAGTAATAATCTACCGGTAGATACACTTATGAAATGTGTTGAAAAGTTTGGAAAAGAAAATCACAAAATATATTTTTAGTGATAAACTATATACATTTATGAAATGTGTTGAAAAGTTTGAACAAGAAAATAAAAAATATATATTTCTAATGATAAACTATATTCATTTATGAAATGTGTTGAAAAGTTTGAAAATCAAAAAATATATTTATAGTGATAAACTAGATACATTTATGAAATATATTGAAAAGTTTGGAAAAAAAAATCGAAAAATATATTTCTAGTAATAAACAATATACATTTATGAAATATGTTGAAAAGTTTGAACAAGAAAATAAAAAAAATATATTTCTATTAATAAACTATATACACTTATGAAATGTTTTGAAAGGTTTGATAATCAAAAAAATAAATTTCTAATGATAAACTAGATACATTTATGAAATGTGTTGAAAAGTTTGAAAAAGAAAATGAAAAGATATATTTCTAGTGATAATCTACCGATAGATACATTTATGAGATGTGTTGAAAATTTTGAAAAAGAAAATCACAAAATATATTTTTATTGATACTCTACCGGTAGATACATTTATGAGATGTGTTGAACAGTTTGAAAATCAAAAAAATATATTTCTAATGATAAACTAGATACATTTATGAAATGTGTTGAAAAGTTTGAAAATAAAAAAAATATTTATAATGATAAACTAGATACATTTATGAAATATGTTGAAAATTTTGAGCAAGAAAATAAAAAAAAAAATTCTAATGATAAACTATATACATTTACGACATGTGTTGAAAGGTTTGAAAAAGAAAATGAAAAGATAAATTTCTAGTGATAATCTACCGGTACATACATTTATGAGATGTGTTGAAAAGTTTGAAAAAGAAAATCAAAAAATATATTTCTAGTGATACTCTACCGGTAGATACATTTATGAGATGTGTTGAACAGTTTGAAAATCAAAAAAATATATTTCTAATGATAAACTAGATACATTTATGAAATGTGTTGAAAAGTTTGAAAAATAAAATCAAAAAATATATTTCTATATACACTTATGAAATGTGTTGAAAAGTTTGAAAAATAAAATCAAAAAATATATTTCTATATACACTTATGAAATGTGTTGAAAAGTTTGAAAATCAAAAAATATATTTATAATGATAAACTAGATACATTTATGAAATGTATTGAAAAGTTTGAACAAGAAAATTAAAAAAATATATTTCTAATGATAAAACTATATTCATTTATGAAATGTGTTGAAAAGTTTGAACAAAAAAAAAAAATATTTATAATGATAAACTATATACATTTATGAAATGTGTTGAAAAGTTTGAAAAAGAAAATGAAAAGATATATTTCAACTAATAATCTACCGGTAGATACATTTATGAGATGTGTTGAAAAGTTTGACATTTAAAAAAAACATATTTCTAATGATAAACTAGATACATTTATGAAATGTGTTGAAAAGTTTGAAAAAGAAAATCACAAAATATATTTTTATTGATACTCTACCGGTAGATACATTTATGAGATGTGTTGAACAGTTTGAAAATCAAAAAAATATATTTCTAATGATAAACTAGATACATTTATGAAATGTGTTGAAAAGTTTGAAAATCAAAAAAATATTTATAATGATAAACTAGATACATTTATGAAATATGTTGAAAATTTTGAGCAAGAAAATAAAAAAAAAAATTCTAATGATAAACTATATACATTTACGACATGTGTTGAAAGGTTTGAAAAAGAAAATGAAAAGATAAATTTCTAGTGATAATCTACCGGTACATACATTTATGAGATGTGTTGAAAAGTTTGAAAAAGAAAATCAAAAAATATATTTCTAGTGATACTCTACCGGTAGATACATTTATGAGATGTGTTGAACAGTTTGAAAATCAAAAAAATATATTTCTAATGATAAACTAGATACATTTATGAAATGTGTTGAAAAGTTTGAAAAATAAAATCAAAAAATATATTTCTATTGATACACTATATACACTTATGAAATGTGTTGAAAAGTTTGAAAATCAAAAAATATATTTATAATGATAAACTAGATACATTTATGAAATGTATTGAAAAGTTTGAACAAGAAAATTAAAAAAATATATTTCTAATAATAAAACTATATTCATTTATGAAATGTGTTGAAAAGTTTGAACAAAAAAAAAAAATATTTATAATGATAAACTATATACATTTATGAAATGTGTTGAAAAGTTTGAAAAAGAAAATGAAAAGATATATTTCAACTAATAATCTACCGGTAGATACATTTATGAGATGTGTTGAAAAGTTTGACATTTAAAAAAAACATATTTCTAATGATAAACTAGATACATTTATGAAATGTGTTGAAAAGTTTGAAAAAGAAAATCACAAAATATATTTTTATTGATACTCTACCGGTAGATACATTTATGAGATGTGTTGAACAGTTTGAAAATCAAAAAAATATATTTCTAATGATAAACTAGATACATTTATGAGATGTGTTGAAAAGTTTGAACAAGAAAATAAAAAATATATATTTCTATTAATAAACTATATACACTTATGAAATGTTTTGAAAGGTTTGATAATCAAAAAAATAAATTTCTAATGATAAACTAGATACATTTATGAAATGTGTTATAAAGTTTGGAAAAGAAAATCAAAAAATATATTTCTAATGATAAAACTATATTCATTTATGAAATGTGTTGAAAAGTTTGAACAAGAAAATAAAATAAAAATATTTCTAATGATAAACTATATACATTTATGAAATGTGTTAAAATGTTTGAAAAAGAAAATCAAAAAATAAATTTCTATTGATACACTATATACACTTATGAAATGTATTGAAAAGTTTGAAAATCAAAAAATATATTTATAATGATAAACTAGATACATTTATGAAAAGTTTGAAAAAGAGATTCAAAAAATATATTTCGAGTGATAAAGTATATAGATTTATGAAATTTGAAAAGTTTGAACAAGAAAATAAAAAAAATATATTTCTAATGATAAACTATATACACTTATGAAATGTTTTGAAAAGTTTGAAAATCAAAAAAATATATTTCTAATGATAAACTAGATACATTTATGAAATGTGTTGAAAAGTTTCAAAATCAAAAAACCAAATTCTAATGATAAAAACTAGATACATTTATGAGATGTGTTGAAAAGTTTGAAAAAGAAAATAAAAATTTATATTTCTAATGATAAACTATATACATTTATGAAATGTGTTGAAAAGTTTGAAAAAGAAAATGAAATGATATATTTCAAGTAATAATCTACCGGTAGATACATTTATGAGATGTTTTGAAAAGTTTGAAATTTAAAAATAATATATTTCTAATGATAAACTAGATACATTTATGAAATGTGTTGAAAAGTTTGGAAAAGAAAATAAAAAATATATTTCTAGTGATAAACTATATACATTTATGAAATATGTTTAAAAGTTTGAAAAAGAAAATGAAAAGATATATTTCAACTAATAATCTACCGGTAGATACATTTATGAGATGTGTTGAAAAGTTTAAAAATCAAAAAATAAATTTCTATTGATAAACTATATACACTTATGAAATGTGTTGAAAAGTTTGAAAATAAAAAAAAAATATTTCTAATGATAAACTAGATACATTTATGAAATGTGTTGAAAAGTTTGGAAAAGAAAATCAAAAAATATATTTCTAGTGATAATCTACCGATAGATACATTTATGAGATGTGTTGAAAAGTTTGAAAAAGAAAATCACAAAATATATTTTTATTGATACTCTACCGGTAGATACATTTATGAGATGTGTTGAACAGTTTGAAAATCAAAAAAATATATTTCTAATGATAAACTAGATACATTTATGAAATGTGTTGAAAAGTTTAAAAAAAAAAAAAATATTTATAATGATAAACTAGATACATTTATGAAATATGTTGAAAATTTTGAGCAAGAAAATAAAAAAAAAAATTCTAATGATAAACTATATACATTTACGACATGTGTTGAAAGGTTTGAAAAAGAAAATGAAAAGATAAATTTCTAGTGATAATCTACCGGTACATACATTTATGAGATGTGTTGAAAAGTTTGAAAAAGAAAATCAAAAAATATATTTCTAGTGATACTCTACCGGTAGATACATTTATGAGATGTGTTGAACAGTTTGAAAATCAAAAAAATATATTTCTAATGATAAACTAGATACATTTATGAAATGTGTTGAAAAGTTTGAAAAATAAAATCAAAAAATATATTTCTATTGATACACTATATACACTTATGAAATGTGTTGAAAAGTTTGAAAATCAAAAAATATATTTATAATGATAAACTAGATACATTTATGAAATGTATTGAAAAGTTTGGAAAAGAAAATCAAAAAATATATTTCTAGTGATAAACTATATACATTTATGAAATATGTTGAAAAGTTTGAACAAGAAAATTAAAAAAATATATTTCTAATGATAAAACTATATTCATTTATGAAATGTGTTGAAAAGTTTGAACAAAAAAAAAAAATATTTATAATGATAAACTATATACATTTATGAAATGTGTTGAAAAGTTTGAAAAAGAAAATGAAAAGATATATTTCAACTAATAATCTACCGGTAGATACATTTATGAGATGTGTTGAAAAGTTTGACATTTTAAAAAAACATATTTCTAATGATAAACTAGATACATTTATGAAATGTGTTGAAAAGTTTGAAAAAGAAAATCACAAAATATATTTTTATTGATACTCTACCGGTAGATACATTTATGAGATGTGTTGAACAGTTTGAAAATCAAAAAAATATATTTCTAATGATAAACTAGATACATTTATGAAATGTGTTGAAAAGTTTGAAAATCAAAAAGATATTTATAATGATAAACTAGATACATTTATGAAATATGTTGAAAATTTTGAGCAAGAAAATTAAAAAAAAATTTCTAATGATAAACTATATACATTTACGACATGTGTTGAAAGGTTTGAAAAAGAAAATGAAAAGATAAATTTCTAGTGATAATCTACCGGTACATACATTTATGAGATGTGTTGAAAAGTTTGAAAAAGAAAATCAAAAAATATATTTCTAGTGATACTCTACCGGTAGATACATTTATGAGATGTGTTGAACAGTTTGAAAATCAAAAAAATATATTTCTAATGATAAACTAGATACATTTATGAAATGTGTTGAAAAGTTTGAAAAATAACATCAAAAAATATATTTCTATTGATACACTATATACACTTATGAAATGTGTTGAAAAGTTTGAACAAGAAAATTAAAAAAATATATTTCTAATGATAAAACTATATTCATTTATGAAATGTGTTGAAAAGTTTGAACAAAAAAAAAAAATATATTTCTAATGATAAACTATATACACTTATGAAATGTTTTGAAAAGTTTGAAAATCAAAAAAATATATTTCTAATGATAAACTAGATACATTTATGAAATGTGTTGAAAAGTTTCAAAATCAAAAAACCAAATTCTAATGATAAATCTAGATACATTTATGAGATGTGTTGAAAAGTTTGAAAAAGAAAATAAAAATTTATATTTCTAATGATAAACTATATACATTTATGAAATGTGTTGAAAAGTTTGAAAAAGAAAATGAAATGATATATTTCAAGTAATAATCTACCGGTAGATACATTTATGAGATGTTTTGAAAAGTTTGAAATTTAAAAATAATATATTTCTAATGATAAACTAGATACATTTATGAAATGTGTTGAAAAGTTTGGAAAAGAAAATAAAAAATATATTTCTAGTGATAAACTATATACATTTATGAAATATGTTTAAAAGTTTGAAAAAGAAAATGAAAAGATATATTTCAACTAATAATCTACCGGTAGATACATTTATGAGATGTGTTGAAAATTTTGAAAAAGAAAATCACAAAATATATTTTTATTGATACTCTACCGGTAGATACATTTATGAGATGTGTTGAACAGTTTGAAAATCAAAAAAATATATTTCTAATGATAAACTAGATACATTTATGAAATGTGTTGAAAAGTTTGAAAATAAAAAAAATATTTATAGTGATAAACTAGATACATTTATGAAATATGTTGAAAATTTTGAGCAAGAAAATAAAAAAAAAAATTCTAATGATAAACTATATACATTTACGACATGTGTTGAAAGGTTTGAAAAAGAAAATGAAAAGATAAATTTCTAGTGATAATCTACCGGTACATACATTTATGAGATGTGTTGAAAAGTTTGAAAAAGAAAATCAAAAAATATATTTCTAGTGATACTCTACCGGTAGATACATTTATGAGATGTGTTGAACAGTTTGAAAATCAAAAAAATATATTTCTAATGATAAACTAGATACATTTATGAAATGTGTTGAAAAGTTTGAAAAATAAAATCAAAAAATATATTTCTATTGATACACTATATACACTTATGAAATGTGTTGAAAAGTTTGAAAATCAAAAAATATATTTATAATGATAAACTAGATACATTTATGAAATGTATTGAAAAGTTTGGAAAAGAAAATCAAAAAATATATTTCTAGTGATAAACTATATACATTTATGAAATATGTTGAAAAGTTTGAACAAGAAAATTAAAAAAATATATTTCTAATGATAAAACTATATTCATTTATGAAATGTGTTGAAAAGTTTGAACAAAAAAAAAAAATATTTATAATGATAAACTATATACATTTATGAAATGTGTTGAAAAGTTTGAAAAAGAAAATGAAAAGATATATTTCAACTAATAATCTACCGGTAGATACATTTATGAGATGTGTTGAAAAGTTTGACATTTTAAAAAAACATATTTTTAATGATAAACTAGATACATTTATGAAATGTGTTGAAAAGTTTGAAAAAGAAAATCACAAAATATATTTTTATTGATACTCTACCGGTAGATACATTTATGAGATGTGTTGAACAGTTTGAAAATCAAAAAAATATATTTCTAATGATAAACTAGATACATTTATGAAATGTGTTGAAAAGTTTGAAAATCAAAAAAATATTTATAATGATAAACTAGATACATTTATGAAATATGTTGAAAATTTTGAGCAAGAAAATAAAAAAAAAAATTCTAATGATAAACTATATACATTTACGACATGTGTTGAGAGGTTTGAAAAAGAAAATGAAAAGATAAATTTCTAGTGATAATCTACCGGTACATACATTTATGAGATGTGTTGAAAAGTTTGAAAAAGAAAATCAAAAAATATATTTCTAGTGATACTCTACCGGTAGATACATTTATGAGATGTGTTGAACAGTTTGAAAATCAAAAAAATATATTTCTAATGATAAACTAGATACATTTATGAAATGTGTTGAAAAGTTTGAAAAATAAAATCAAAAAATATATTTCTATTGATACACTATATACACTTATGAAATGTGTTGAAAAGTTTGAAAATCAAAAAATATATTTATAATGATAAACTAGATACATTTATGAAATGTATTGAAAAGTTTGGAAAAGAAAATCAAAAAATATATTTCTAGTGATAAACTATATACATTTATGAAATATGTTGAAAAGTTTGAACAAGAAAATTAAAAAAATATATTTCTAATAATAAAACTATATTCATTTATGAAATGTGTTGAAAAGTTTGAACAAAAAAAAAAAAATATTTATAATGATAAACTATATACATTTATGAAATGTGTTGAAAAGTTTGAAAAAGAAAATGAAAAGATATATTTCAACTAATAATCTACCGGTAGATACATTTATGAGATGTGTTGAAAAGTTTGACATTTTAAAAAAACATATTTCTAATGATAAACTAGATACATTTATGAAATATGTTGAAAAGTTTGAACAAGAAAATAAAAAATATATATTTCTATTAATAAACTATATACACTTATGAAATGTTTTGAAAGGTTTGATAATCAAAAAAATAAATTTCTAATGATAAACTAGATACATTTATGAAATGTGTTATAAAGTTTGGAAAAGAAAATCAAAAAATATATTTCTAGTGATAAACTATATACATTTATGAAATATGTTGAAAAGTTTGAAGAAGAAAATTAAAAAAATATATTTCTAATGATAAAACTATATTCATTTATGAAATGTGTTGAAAAGTTTGAACAAACAAAAAAAAATATTTATAATGATAAACTATATACATTTATGAAATGTGTTGAAAAGTTTGAAAAAGAAAATGAAAAGATATATTTCAACTAATAATCTACCGGTAGATACATTTATGAGATGTGTTGAAAAGTTTGACATTTTAAAAAAACATATTTCTAATGATAAACTAGATACATTTATGAAATGTGTTGAAAAGTTTGAAAAAGAAAATCAAAATATAAATTTCTATTGATAAACTATATACACTTATGAAATGTGTTGAAAAGTTTGAAAAAGAAAATGAAATGATATATTTCAAGTAATAATCTACCGGTAGATACACTTATGAAATGTGTTGAAAAGTTTGGAAAAGAAAATCACAAAATATATTTTTAGTGATAAACTATATACATTTATGAAATGTGTTGAAAAGTTTGAACAAGAAAATAAAAAATATATATTTCTAATGATAAACTATATTCATTTATGAAATGTGTTGAAAAGTTTGAAAATCAAAAAATATATTTATAGTGATAAACTAGATACATTTATGAAATATATTGAAAAGTTTGGAAAAAAAAATCGAAAAATATATTTCTAGTAATAAACAATATACATTTATGAAATATGTTGAAAAGTTTGAACAAGAAAATAAAAAAAATATATTTCTATTAATAAACTATATACACTTATGAAATGTTTTGAAAGGTTTGATAATCAAAAAAATAAATTTCTAATGATAAACTAGATACATTTATGAAATGTGTTGAAAAGTTTGAAAAAGAAAATGAAAAGATATATTTCTAGTGATAATCTACCGATAGATACATTTATGAGATGTGTTGAAAATTTTGAAAAAGAAAATCACAAAATATATTTTTATTGATACTCTACCGGTAGATACATTTATGAGATGTGTTGAACAGTTTGAAAATCAAAAAAATATATTTCTAATGATAAACTAGATACATTTATGAAATGTGTTGAAAAGTTTGAAAATAAAAAAAATATTTATAATGATAAACTAGATACATTTATGAAATATGTTGAAAATTTTGAGCAAGAAAATAAAAAAAAAAATTCTAATGATAAACTATATACATTTACGACATGTGTTGAGAGGTTTGAAAAAGAAAATGAAAAGATAAATTCCTAGTGATAATCTACCGGTACATACATTTATGAGATGTGTTGAAAAGTTTGAAAAAGAAAATCAAAAAATATATTTCTAGTGATACTCTACCGGTAGATACATTTATGAGATGTGTTGAACAGTTTGAAAATCAAAAAAATATATTTCTAATGATAAACTAGATACATTTATGAAATGTGTTGAAAAGTTTGAAAAATAAAATCAAAAAATATATTTCTATTGATACACTATATACACTTATGAAATGTGTTGAAAAGTTTGAAAATCAAAAAATATATTTATAATGATAAACTAGATACATTTATGAAATGTATTTAAAAGTTTGGAAAAGAAAATCAAAAAATATATTTCTAGTGATAAACTATATACATTTATGAAATATGTTGAAAAGTTTGAACAAGAAAATTAAAAAAATATATTTCTAATAATAAAACTATATTCATTTATGAAATGTGTTGAAAAGTTTGAACAAAAAAAAAAAAATATTTATAATGATAAACTATATACATTTATGAAATGTGTTGAAAAGTTTGAAAAAGAAAATGAAAAGATATATGTCAACTAATAATCTACCGGTAGATACATTTATGAGATGTGTTGAAAAGTTTGACATTTTAAAAAAACATATTTCTAATGATAAACTAGATACATTTATGAAATATGTTGAAAAGTTTGAACAAGAAAATAAAAAATATATATTTCTATTAATAAACTATATACACTTATGAAATGTTTTGAAAGGTTTGATAATCAAAAAAATAAATTTCTAATGATAAACTAGATACATTTATGAAATGTGTTATAAAGTTTGGAAAAGAAAATCAAAAAATATATTTCTAGTGATAAACTATATACATTTATGAAATATGTTGAAAAGTTTGAAGAAGAAAATTAAAAAAATATATTTCTAATGATAAAACTATATTCATTTATGAAATGTGTTGAAAAGTTTGAACAAACAAAAAAAAATATTTATAATGATAAACTATATACATTTATGAAATGTGTTGAAAAGTTTGAAAAAGAAAATGAAAAGATATATTTCAACTAATAATCTACCGGTAGATACATTTATGAGATGTGTTGAAAAGTTTGACATTTTAAAAAAACATATTTCTAATGATAAACTAGATACATTTATGAAATGTGTTGAAAAGTTTGAAAAAGAAAATCAAAATATAAATTTCTATTGATAAACTATATACACTTATGAAATGTGTTGAAAAGTTTGAAAAAGAAAATGAAATGATATATTTCAAGTAATAATCTACCGGTAGATACACTTATGAAATGTGTTGAAAAGTTTGGAAAAGAAAATCACAAAATATATTTTTAGTGATAAACTATATACATTTATGAAATGTGTTGAAAAGTTTGAACAAGAAAATAAAAAATATATATTTCTAATGATAAACTATATTCATTTATGAAATGTGTTGAAAAGTTTGAAAATCAAAAAATATATTTATAGTGATAAACTAGATACATTTATGAAATATATTGAAAAGTTTGGAAAAAAAAATCGAAAAATATATTTCTAGTAATAAACAATATACATTTATGAAATATGTTGAAAAGTTTGAACAAGAAAATAAAAAAAATATATTTCTATTAATAAACTATATACACTTATGAAATGTTTTGAAAGGTTTGATAATCAAAAAAATAAATTTCTAATGATAAACTAGATACATTTATGAAATGTGTTGAAAAGTTTGAAAAAGAAAATGAAAAGATATATTTCTAGTGATAATCTACCGATAGATACATTTATGAGATGTGTTGAAAATTTTGAAAAAGAAAATCACAAAATATATTTTTATTGATACTCTACCGGTAGATACATTTATGAGATGTGTTGAACAGTTTGAAAATCAAAAAAATATATTTCTAATGATAAACTAGATACATTTATGAAATGTGTTGAAAAGTTTGAAAATAAAAAAAATATTTATAATGATAAACTAGATACATTTATGAAATATGTTGAAAATTTTGAGCAAGAAAATAAAAAAAAAAATTCTAATGATAAACTATATACATTTACGACATGTGTTGAAAGGTTTGAAAAAGAAAATGAAAAGATAAATTTCTAGTGATAATCTACCGGTACATACATTTATGAAATGTGTTGAAAAGTTTGAAAAATAAAATCAAAAAATATATTTCTATTGATACACTATATACACTTATGAAATGTGTTGAAAAGTTTGAAAATCAAAAAATATATTTATAATGATAAACTAGATACATTTATGAAATGTATTGAAAAGTTTGAACAAGAAAATTAAAAAAATATATTTCTAATGATAAAACTATATTCATTTATGAAATGTGTTGAAAAGTTTGAACAAAAAAAAAAAATATTTATAATGATAAACTATATACATTTATGAAATGTGTTGAAAAGTTTGAAAAAGAAAATGAAAAGATATATTTCAACTAATAATCTACCGGTAGATACATTTATGAGATGTGTTGAAAAGTTTGACATTTAAAAAAAACATATTTCTAATGATAAACTAGATACATTTATGAAATGTGTTGAAAAGTTTGAAAAAGAAAATCACAAAATATATTTTTATTGATACTCTACCGGTAGATACATTTATGAGATGTGTTGAACAGTTTGAAAATCAAAAAAATATATTTCTAATGATAAACTAGATACATTTATGAAATGTGTTGAAAAGTTTGAAAATCAAAAAAATATTTATAATGATAAACTAGATACATTTATGAAATATGTTGAAAATTTTGAGCAAGAAAATAAAAAAAAAATTTCTAATGATAAACTATATACATTTACGACATGTGTTGAAAGGTTTGAAAAAGAAAATGAAAAGATAAATTTCTAGTGATAATCTACCGGTACATACATTTATGAGATGTGTTGAAAAGTTTGAAAAAGAAAATCAAAAAATATATTTCTAGTGATACTCTACCGGTAGATACATTTATGAGATGTGTTGAACAGTTTGAAAATCAAAAAAATATATTTCTAATGATAAACTAGATACATTTATGAAATGTGTTGAAAAGTTTGAAAAATAAAATCAAAAAATATATTTCTATTGATACACTATATACACTTATGAAATGTGTTGAAAAGTTTGAAAATCAAAAAATATATTTATAATGATAAACTAGATACATTTATGAAATGTATTGAAAAGTTTGGAAAAGAAAATCAAAAAATATATTTCTAGTGATAAACTATATACATTTATGAAATATGTTGAAAAGTTTGAACAAGAAAATTAAAAAAATATATTTCTAATGATAAAACTATATTCATGTATGAAATGTGTTGAAAAGTTTGAACAAAAAAAAAAAAATATTTATAATGATAAACTATATACATTTATGAAATGTGTTGAAAAGTTTGAAAAAGAAAATGAAAAGATATATTTCAACTAATAATCTACCGGTAGATACATTTATGAGATGTGTTGAAAAGTTTGACATTTTAAAAAAACATATTTCTAATGATAAACTAGATACATTTATGAAATGTGTTGAAAAGTTTGAAAAAGAAAATCAAAATATAAATTTCTATTGATAAACTATATACACTTATGAAATGTGTTGAAAAGTTTGAAAAAGAAAATGAAATGATATATTTCAAGTAATAATCTACCGGTAGATACACTTATGAAATGTTTTGAAAAGTTTGAAAAAGAAAATAAAAAATATATATTTCTAATGATAAACTATATTCATTTATGAAATGTGTTGAAAAGTTTGAAAATCAAAAAATATATTTATAGTGATAAACTAGATACATTTATGAAATATATTGAAAAGTTTGGAAAAAAAAATCGAAAAATATATTTCTAGTAATAAACAATATACATTTATGAAATATGTTGAAAAGTTTGAACAAGAAAATAAAAAAAATATATTTCTATTAATAAACTATATACACTTATGAAATGTTTTGAAAGGTTTGATAATCAAAAAAATAAATTTCTAATGATAAACTAGATACATTTATGAAATGTGTTATAAAGTTTGGAAAAGAAAATCAAAAAATATATTTCTAGTGATAAACTATATACATTTATGAAATATGTTGAAAAGTTTGAACAAGAAAATTAAAAAAATATATTTCTAATGATAAAACTATATTCATTTATGAAATGTGTTGAAAAGTTTGAACAAAAAAAAAAAAATATTTATAATGATAAACTATATACATTTATGAAATGTGTTGAAAAGTTTGAAAAAGAAAATGAAAAGATATATTTCAACTAATAATCTACCGGTAGATACATTTATGAGATGTGTTGAAAAGTTTGACATTTTAAAAAAACATATTTCTAATGATAAACTAGATACATTTATGAAATGTGTTGAAAAGTTTGAAAAAGAAAATCAAAAAATATATTTCTAGTGATAAACTATATACATTTATGAAATATGTTGAAAAGTTTGAACAAGAAAATTAAAAAAATATATTTCTAATGATAAAACTATATTCATTTATGAAATGTGTTGAAAAGTTTGAACAAAAAAAAAAAATATTTCTAATGATAAACTAGATACATTTATGAAATGTGTTGAAAAGTTTGAAAAAGAAAATCACAAAATATATTTTTATTGATACTCTACCGGTAGATACATTTATGAGATGTGTTGAACAGTTTGAAAATCAAAAAAATATATTTCTAATGATTAACTAGATACATTTATGAAATGTGTTGAAAAGTTTGAAAATCAAAAAAATATTTATAATGATAAACTAGATACATTTATGAAATATGTTGAAAATTTTGAGCAAGAAAATAAAAAAAAAATTTCTAATGATAAACTATATACATTTACGACATGTGTTGAAAGGTTTGAAAAAGAAAATGAAAAGATAAATTTCTAGTGATAATCTACCGGTACATACATTTATGAGATGTGTTGAAAAGTTTGAAAAAGAAAATCAAAAAATATATTTCTAGTGATACTCTACCGGTAGATACATTTATGAGATGTGTTGAACAGTTTTAAAATCAAAAAAATATATTTCTAATGATAAACTAGATACATTTATGAAATGTGTTGAAAAGTTTGAAAAATAAAATCAAAAAATATATTTCTATTGATACACTATATACACTTATGAAATGTGTTGAAAAGTTTGAAAATCAAAAAATATATTTATAATGATAAACTAGATACATTTATGAAATGTATTGAAAAGTTTGAACAAGAAAATTAAAAAAATATATTTCTAATGATAAAACTATATTCATTTATGAAATGTGTTGAAAAGTTTGAACAAAAAAAAAAAATATTTATAATGATAAACTATATACATTTATGAAATGTGTTGAAAAGTTTGAAAAAGAAAATGAAAAGATATATTTCAACTAATAATCTACCGGTAGATACATTTATGAGATGTGTTGAAAAGTTTGACATTTTAAAAAAACATATTTCTAATGATAAACTAGATACATTTATGAAATGTGTTGAAAAGTTTGAAAAAGAAAATCACAAAATATATTTTTATTGATACTCTACCGGTAGATACATTTATGAGATGTGTTGAACAGTTTGAAAATCAAAAAAATATATTTCTAATGATAAACTAGATACATTTATGAAATGTGTTGAAAAGTTTCAAAATCAAAAAAATATTTATAATGATAAACTAGATACATTTATGAAATATGTTGAAAATTTTGAGCAAGAAAATAAAAAAAAAATTTCTAATGATAAACTATATACATTTACGACATGTGTTGAAAGGTTTGAAAAAGAAAATGAAAAGATAAATTTCTAGTGATAATCTACCGGTACATACATTTATGAGATGTGTTGAAAAGTTTGAAAAAGAAAATCAAAAAATATATTTCTAGTGATACTCTACCGGTAGATACATTTATGAGATGTGTTGAACAGTTTGAAAATCAAAAAAATATATTTCTAATGATAAACTAGATACATTTATGAAATGTGTTGAAAAGTTTGAAAAATAAAATCAAAAAATATATTTCTATTGATACACTATATACACTTATGAAATGTGTTGAAAAGTTTGAAAATCAAAAAATATATTTATAATGATAAACTAGATACATTTATGAAATGTATTGAAAAGTTTGGAAAAGAAAATCAAAAAATATATTTCTAGTGATAAACTATATACATTTATGAAATATGTTGAAAAGTTTGAACAAGAAAATTAAAAAAATATATTTCTAATGATAAAACTATATTCATTTATGAAATGTGTTGAAAAGTTTGAACAAAAAAAAAAAAATATTTATAATGATAAACTATATACATTTATGAAATGTGTTGAAAAGTTTGAAAAAGAAAATGAAAAGATATATTTCAACTAATAATCTACCGGTAGATACATTTATGAGATGTGTTGAAAAGTTTGACATTTTAAAAAAACATATTTCTAATGATAAACTAGATACATTTATGAAATGTGTTGAAAAGTTTGAAAAAGAAAATCAAAATATAAATTTCTATTGATAAACTATATACACTTATGAAATGTGTTGAAAAGTTTGAAAAAGAAAATGAAATGATATATTTCAAGTAATAATCTACCAGTAGATACACTTATGAAATGTGTTGAAAAGTTTGGAAAAGAAAATCACAAAATATATTTTTAGTGATAAACTATATACATTTATGAAATGTGTTGAAAAGTTTGAACAAGAAAATAAAAAATATATATTTCTAATGATAAACTATATTCATTTATGAAATGTGTTGAAAAGTTTGAAAATCAAAAAATATATTTATAGTGATAAACTAGATACATTTATGAAATATATTGAAAAGTTTGGAAAAAAAAATCGAAAAATATATTTCTAGTAATAAACAATATACATTTATGAAATATGTTGAAAAGTTTGAACAAGAAAATAAAAAAAATATATTTCTATTAATAAACTATATACACTTATGAAATGTTTTGAAAGGTTTGATAATCAAAAAAATAAATTTCTAATGATAAACTAGATACATTTATGAAATGTGTTATAAAGTTTGGAAAAGAAAATCAAAAAATATATTTCTAGTGATAAACTATATACATTTATGAAATATGTTGAAAAGTTTGAACAAGAAAATTAAAAAAATATATTTCTAATGATAAAACTATATTCATTTATGAAATGTGTTGAAAAGTTTGAACAAAAAAAAAAAAATATTTATAATGATAAACTATATACATTTATGAAATGTGTTGAAAAGTTTGAAAAAGAAAATGAAAAGATATATTTCAACTAATAATCTACCGGTAGATACATTTATGAGATGTGTTGAAAAGTTTGACATTTTAAAAAAACATATTTCTAATGATAAACTAGATACATTTATGAAATGTGTTGAAAAGTTTGAAAAAGAAAATCAAAAAATATATTTCTAGTGATAAACTATATACATTTATGAAATATGTTGAAAAGTTTGAACAAGAAAATTAAAAAAATATATTTCTAATGATAAAACTATATTCATTTATGAAATGTGTTGAAAAGTTTGAACAAAA
Organism: Meghimatium bilineatum; assembly: GCA_034231615.1. Lineage (NCBI taxonomy): Eukaryota > Metazoa > Mollusca > Gastropoda > Stylommatophora > Philomycidae > Meghimatium > Meghimatium bilineatum. Next base: position 42,063,336 of record CM067300.1, read on the forward strand.
AAAAAAAAATATTTCTAATGATAAACTAGATACATTTATGAAATGTGTTGAAAAGTTTGAAAAAGAAAATCACAAAATATATTTTTATTGATACTCTACCGGTAGATACATTTATGAGATGTGTTGAACAGTTTGAAAATCAAAAAAATATTTATAATGATAAACTAGATACATTTATGAAATATGTTGAAAAGTTTGAAAATCAAAAAAATATTTATAATGATAAACTAGATACATTTATGAAATATGTTGAAAATTTTGAGCAAGAAAATAAAAAAAAAATTTCTAATGATAAACTATATACATTTACGACATGTGTTGAAAGGTTTGAAAAAGAAAATGAAAAGATAAATTTCTAGTGATAATCTACCGGTACATACATTTATGAGATGTGTTGAAAAGTTTGAAAAAGAAAATCAAAAAATATATTTCTAGTGATACTCTACCGGTAGATACATTTATGAGATGTGTTGAACAGTTTGAAAATCAAAAAAATATATTTCTAATGATAAACTAGATACATTTATGAAATGTGTTGAAAAGTTTGAAAAATAAAATCAAAAAATATATTTCTATTGATACACTATATACACTTATGAAATGTGTTGAAAAGTTTGAAAATCAAAAAATATATTTATAATGATAAACTAGATACATTTATGAAATGTATTGAATAGTTTGGAAAAGAGAATCAAAAAATATATTTCTAGTGATAAACTATATACATTTATGAAATATGTTGAAAAGTTTGAACAAGAAAATTAAAAAAATATATTTCTAATGATAAAACTATATTCATTTATGAAATGTGTTGAAAAGTTTGAACAAAAAAAAAAAATATTTATAATGATAAACTATATACATTTATGAAATGTGTTGAAAAGTTTGAAAAAGAAAATGAAAAGATATATTTCAACTAATAATCTACCGGTAGATACATTTATGAGATGTGTTGAAAAGTTTGACATTTAAAAAAAACATATTTCTAATGATAAACTAGATACATTTATGAAATGTGTTGAAAAGTTTGAAAAAGAAAATCAAAATATAAATTTCTATTGATAAACTATATACACTTATGAAATGTGTTGAAAAGTTTGAAAAAGAAAATGAAATGATATATTTCAAGTAATAATCTACCGGTAGATACACTTATGAAATGTGTTGAAAAGTTTGGAAAAGAAAATCACAAAATATATTTTTAGTGATAAACTATATACATTTATGAAATGTGTTGAAAAGTTTGAACAAGAAAATAAAAAATATATATTTCTAATGATAAACTATATTCATTTATGAAATGTGTTGAAAAGTTTGAAAATCAAAAAATATATTTATAGTGATAAACTAGATACATTTATGAAATATATTGAAAAGTTTGGAAAAAAAAATCGAAAAATATATTTCTAGTAATAAACAATATACATTTATGAAATATGTTGAAAAGTTTGAACAAGAAAATAAAAAAAATATATTTCTATTAATAAACTATATACACTTATGAAATGTTTTGAAAGGTTTGATAATCAAAAAAATAAATTTCTAATGATAAACTAGATACATTTATGAAATGTGTTATAAAGTTTGGAAAAGAAAATCAAAAAATATATTTCTAGTGATAAACTATATACATTTATGAAATATGTTGAAAAGTTTGAACAAGAAAATTAAAAAAATATATTTCTAATGATAAAACTATATTCATTTATGAAATGTGTTGAAAAGTTTGAACAAAAAAAAAAAAATATTTATAATGATAAACTATATACATTTATGAAATGTGTTGAAAAGTTTGAAAAAGAAAATGAAAAGATATATTTCAACTAATAATCTACCGGTAGATACATTTATGAGATGTGTTGAAAAGTTTGACATTTTAAAAAAACATATTTCTAATGATAAACTAGATACATTTATGAAATGTGTTGAAAAGTTTGAAAAAGAAAATCAAAAAATATATTTCTAGTGATAAACTATATACATTTATGAAATATGTTGAAAAGTTTGAACAAGAAAATTAAAAAAATATATTTCTAATGATAAAACTATATTCATTTATGAAATGTGTTGAAAAGTTTGAACAAAAAAAAAAAAATATTTCTAATGATAAACTAGATACATTTATGAAATGTGTTGAAAAGTTTGAAAAAGAAAATCACAAAATATATTTTTATTGATACTCTACCGGTAGATACATTTATGAGATGTGTTGAACAGTTTGAAAATCAAAAAAATATATTTCTAATGATAAACTAGATACATTTATGAAATGTGTTGAAAAGTTTGAAAATCAAAAAAGTATTTATAATGATAAACTAGATACATTTATGAAATATGTTGAAAATTTTGAGCAAGAAAATAAAAAAAAAATTTCTAATGATAAACTATATACATTTACGACATGTGTTGAAAGGTTTGAAAAAGAAAATGAAAAGATAAATTTCTAGTGATAATCTACCGGTACATACATTTATGAGATGTGTTGAAAAGTTTGAAAAAGAAAATCAAAAAATATATTTCTAGTGATACTCTACCGGTAGATACATTTATGAGATGTGTTGAACAGTTTGAAAATCAAAAAAATATATTTCTAATGATAAACTAGATACATTTATGAAATGTGTTGAAAAGTTTGAAAAATAAAATCAAAAAATATATTTCTATTGATACACTATATACACTTATGAAATGTGTTGAAAAGTTTGAAAATCAAAAAATATATTTATAATGATAAACTATATACATTTATGAAATGTGTTGAAAAGTTTGAAAAAGAAAATGAAAAGATATATTTCAACTAATAATCTACCGGTAGATACATTTATGAGATGTGTTGAAAAGTTTGACATTTTAAAAAAACATATTTCTAATGATAAACTAGATACATTTATGAAATGTGTTGAAAAGTTTGAAAAAGAAAATCAAAAAATATATTTCTAGTGATAAACTATATACATTTATGAAATATGTTGAAAAGTTTGAACAAGAAAATTAAAAAAATATATTTCTAATGATAAAACTATATTCATTTATGAAATGTGTTGAAAAGTTTGAACAACAAAAAAAAAATATTTCTAATGATAAACTAGATACATTTATGAAATGTGTTGAAAAGTTTGAAAAAGAAAATCACAAAATATATTTTTATTGATACTCTACCGGTAGATACATTTATGAGATGTGTTGAACAGTTTGAAAATCAAAAAAATATATTTCTAATGATAAACTAGATACATTTATGAAATGTGTTGAAAAGTTTGAAAATCAAAAAAATATTTATAATGATAAACTAGATACATTTATGAAATATGTTGAAAATTTTGAGCAAGAAAATAAAAAAAAAATTTCTAATGATAAACTATATACATTTACGACATGTGTTGAAAGGTTTGAAAAAGAAAATGAAAAGATAAATTTCTAGTGATAATCTACCGGTACATACATTTATGAGATGTGTTGAAAAGTTTGAAAAAGAAAATCAAAAAATATATTTCTAGTGATACTCTACCGGTAGATACATTTATGAGATGTGTTGAACAGTTTGAAAATCAAAAAAATATATTTCTAATGATAAACTAGATACATTTATGAAATGTGTTGAAAAGTTTGAAAAATAAAATCAAAAAATATATTTCTATTGATACACTATATACACTTATGAAATGTGTTGAAAAGTTTGAAAATCAAAAAATATATTTATAATGATAAACTAGATACATTTATGAAATGTATTGAATAGTTTGGAAAAGAGAATCAAAAAATATATTTCTAGTGATAAACTATATACATTTATGAAATATGTTGAAAAGTTTGAACAAGAAAATTAAAAAAATATATTTCTAATGATAAAACTATATTCATTTATGAAATGTGTTGAAAAGTTTGAACAAAAAAAAAAAAATATTTATAATGATAAACTATATACATTTATGAAATGTGTTGAAAAGTTTGAAAAAGAAAATGAAAAGATATATTTCAACTAATAATCTACCGGTAGATACATTTATGAGATGTGTTGAAAAGTTTGACATTTAAAAAAAACATATTTCTAATGATAAACTAGATACATTTATGAAATGTGTTGAAAAGTTTGAAAAAGAAAATCAAAATATAAATTTCTATTGATAAACTATATACACTTATGAAATGTGTTGAAAAGTTTGAAAAAGAAAATGAAATGATATATTTCAAGTAATAATCTACCGGTAGATACACTTATGAAATGTGTTGAAAAGTTTGGAAAAGAAAATCACAAAATATATTTTTAGTGATAAACTATATACATTTATGAAATGTGTTGAAAAGTTTGAACAAGAAAATAAAAAATATATATTTCTAATGATAAACTATATTCATTTATGAAATGTGTTGAAAAGTTTGAAAATCAAAAAATATATTTATAGTGATAAACTAGATACATTTATGAAATATATTGAAAAGTTTGGAAAAAAAAATCGAAAAATATATTTCTAGTAATAAACAATATACATTTATGAAATATGTTGAAAAGTTTGAACAAGAAAATAAAAAAAATATATTTCTATTAATAAACTATATACACTTATGAAATGTTTTGAAAGGTTTGATAATCAAAAAAATAAATTTCTAATGATAAACTAGATACATTTATGAAATGTGTTATAAAGTTTGAAAAAGAAAATCAAAAAATATATTTCTAGTGATAAACTATATACATTTATGAAATATGTTGAAAAGTTTGAACAAGAAAATTAAAAAAATATATTTCTAATGATAAAACTATATTCATTTATGAAATGTGTTGAAAAGTTTGAACAAAAAAAAAAAAATATTTATAATGATAAACTATATACATTTATGAAATGTGTTGAAAAGTTTGAAAAAGAAAATGAAAAGATATATTTCAACTAATAATCTACCGGTAGATACATTTATGAGATGTGTTGAAAAGTTTGACATTTAAAAATAACATATTTCTAATGATAAACTAGATACATTTATGAAATGTGTTGAAAAGTTTGAAAAAGAAAATCAAAATATAAATTTCTATTGATAAACTATATACACTTATGAAATGTGTTGAAAAGTTTGAAAAAGAAAATGAAATGATATATTTCAAGTAATAATCTACCGGTAGATACACTTATGAAATGTGTTGAAAAGTTTGGAAAAGAAAATCACAAAATATATTTTTAGTGATAAACTATATACATTTATGAAATGTGTTGAAAAGTTTGAACAAGAAAATAAAAAATATATATTTCTAATGATAAACTATATTCATTTATGAAATGTGTTGAAAAGTTTGAAAATCAAAAAATATATTTATAGTGATAAACTAGATACATTTATGAAATATATTGAAAAGTTTGGAAAAAAAAATCGAAAAATATATTTCTAGTAATAAACAATATACATTTATGAAATATGTTGAAAAGTTTGAACAAGAAAATAAAATATATATTTCTATTAATAAACTATATACACTTATGAAATGTTTTGAAAGGTTTGATAATCAAAAAAATAAATTTCTAATGATAAACTAGATACATTTATGAAATGTGTTATAAAGTTTGGAAAAGAAAATCAAAAAATATATTTCTAATGATAAAACTATATTCATTTATGAAATGTGTTGAAAAGTTTGAACAAGAAAATAAAATAAAAATATTTCTAATGATAAACTATATACATTTATGAAATGTGTTAAAATGTTTGAAAAAGAAAATCAAAAAATAAATTTCTATTGATACACTATATACACTTATGAAATGTATTGAAAAGTTTGAAAATCAAAAAATATATTTATAATGATAAACTAGATACATTTATGAAAAGTTTGAAAAAGAGATTCAAAAAATATATTTCGAGTGATAAAGTATATACATTTATGAAATTTGAAAAGTTTGAACAAGAAAATAAAAAAAATATATTTCTAATGATAAACTATATACACTTATGAAATGTTTTGAAAAGTTTGAAAATCAAAAAAATATAATTCTAATGATAAAAACTAGATACATTTATGAGATGTGTTGAAAAGTTTGAAAAAGAAAATAAAAATGTATATTTCTAATGATAAACTATATACATTTATGAAATGTGTTGAAAAGTTTGAAAAAGAAAATGAAATGATATATTTCAAGTAATAATCTACCGGTAGATACATTTATGAGATGTTTTGAAAAGTTTGAAATTTAAAAATAATATATTTCTAATGATAAACTAGATACATTTATGAAATGTGTTGAAAAGTTTGGAAAAGAAAATAAAAAATATATTTCTAGTGATAAACTATATACATTTATGAAATATGTTTAAAAGTTTGAAAAAGAAAATGAAAAGATATATTTCAACTAATAATCTACCGGTAGATACATTTATGAGATGTGTTGAAAAGTTTAAAAATCAAAATCAAAAAATAAATTTCTATTGATAAACTATATACACTTATGAAATGTGTTGAAAAGTTTGAAAATTAAAAAAAAATATTTCTAATGATAAACTAGATACATTTATGAAATGTGTTGAAAAGTTTGGAAAAGAAAATCAAAAAATATATTTCTAGTGATAAACTATATTCATTTATGAAATGTGTTGAAAAGTTTCAACAAGAAAATTAAAAAAAAAAATTTCTAATGATAAACTATATACATTTATGAAATGTGTTGAAAAGTTTGAAAAAGAAAATGAAAAGATATATTTCTAGTGATAATCTACCGATAGATACATTTATGAGATGTGTTGAAAAGTTTGAAAAAGAAAATCACAAAATATATTTTTATTGATACTCTACCGGTAGATACATTTATGAGATGTGTTGAACAGTTTGAAAATCAAAAAAATATATTTCTAATGATAAACTAGATACATTTATGAAATGTATTGAAAAGTTTGGAATAGAAAATCAAAAAAAATATTTATAATGATAAACTAGATACATTTATGAAATATGTTGAAAAGTTTGAACAAGAAAATTAAAAAAATATATTTCTAATGATAAAACTATATTCATTTATGAAATGTGTTGAAAAGTTTGAACAAAAAAAAAAAAAAATTTATAATGATAAACTATATACATTTATGAAATGTGTTGAAAAGTTTGAAAAAGAAAATGAAAAGATATATTTCAACTAATAATCTACCGGTAGATACATTTATGAGATGTGTTGAAAAGTTTGACATTTAAAAAAAACATATTTCTAATGATAAACTAGATACATTTATGAAATGTGTTGAAAAGTTTGAAAAAGAAAATCAAAATATAAATTTCTATTGATAAACTATATACACTTATGAAATGTGTTGAAAAGTTTGAATATCAAAAAAAATTATTTATAATGATAAACTATATACATTTATGAAATGTGTTGAAAAGTTTGAAAAAGAAAATGAAATGATATATTACAAGTAATAATCTACCGGTAGATACACTTATGAAATGTGTTGAAAAGTTTGGAAAAGAAAATCACAAAATATATTTTTAGTGATAAACTATATACATTTATGAAATGTGTTGAAAAGTTTGAACAAGAAAATAAAAAATATATATTTCTAATGATAAACTATATTCATTTATGAAATGTGTTGAAAAGTTTGAAAATCAAAAAATATATTTATAGTGATAAACTAGATACATTTATGAAATATATTGAAAAGTTTGGAAAAAAAAATCAAAAAATATATTTCTAGTAATAAACAATATACATTTATGAAATATGTTGAAAAGTTTGAACATGAAAATAAAAAATATATATTTCTATTAATAAACTATATACACTTATGAAATGTTTTGAAAGGTTTGATAATCAAAAAAATAAATTTCTAATGATAAACTAGATACATTTATGAAATGTGTTATAAAGTTTGGAAAAGAAAATCAAAAAATATATTTCTAATGATAAAACTATATTCATTTATGAAATGTGTTGAAAAGTTTGAACAAGAAAATAAAATAAAAATATTTCTAATGATAAACTATATACATTTATGAAATGTGTTAAAATGTTTGAAAAAGAAAATCAAAAAATAAATTTCTATTGATACACTATATACACTTATGAAATGTATTGAAAAGTTTGAAAATCAAAAAATATATTTATAATGATAAACTAGATACATTTATGAAAAGTTTGAAAAAGAGATTCAAAAAATATATTTCGAGTGATAAAGTATATACATTTATGAAATTTGAAAAGTTTGAACAAGAAAATTAAAAAAATATATTTCTAATGATAAACTATATACACTTATGAAATGTTTTGAAAAGTTTGAAAATCAAAAAAATATATTTCTAATGATAAACTAGATACATTTATGAAATGTGTTGAAAAGTTTCAAAATAAAAAAACAAAATTCTAATGATAAAAACTAGATACATTTATGAGATGTGTTGAAAAGTTTGAAAAAGAAAATAAAAATTTATATTTCTAATGATAAACTATATACATTTATGAAATGTGTTGAAAAGTTTGAAAAAGAAAATGAAATGATATATTTCAAGTAATAATCTACCGGTAGATACATTTATGAGATGTTTTGAAAAGTTTGAAATTTAAAAATAATATATTTTAAATGATAAACTAGATACATTTATGAAATGTGTTGAAAAGTTTGGAAAAGAAAATAAAAAATATATTTCTAGTGATAAACTATATACATTTATGAAATATGTTTAAAAGTTTGAAAAAGAAAATGAAAAGATATATTTCAACTAATAATCTACCGGTAGATACATTTATGAGATGTGTTGAAAAGTTTAAAAATCAAAATCAAAAAATAAATTTCTATTGATAAACTATATACACTTATGAAATGTGTTGAAAAGTTTGAAAATTAAAAAAAAATATTTATAATGATAAACTAGATACATTTATGAAATGTGTTGAAAAGTTTGGAAAAGAAAATCAAAAAATATATTTCTAGTGATAAACTATATTCATTTATGAAATGTGTTGAAAAGTTTCAACAAGAAAATTAAAAAAAAATATTTCTAATGATAAACTATATACATTTATGAAATGTGTTGAAAAGTTTGAAAAAGAAAATGAAAAGATATATTTCTAGTGATAATCTACCGATAGATACATTTATGAGATGTGTTGAAAAGTTTGAAAAAGAAAATCACAAAATATATTTTTATTGATACTCTACCGGTAGATACATTTATGAGATGTGTTGAACAGTTTGAAAATCAAAAAAATATATTTCTAATGATAAACTAGATACATTTATGAAATATGTTGAAAATTTTGAGCAAGAAAATAAAAAAAAAATATTTCTAATGATAAACTATATACATTTACGACATGTGTTGAAAGGTTTGAAAAAGAAAATGAAAAGATAAATTTCTAGTGATAATCTACCGGTAGATACATTTATGAGATGTGTTGAACAGTTTGAAAATCAAAAAAATATATTTCTAATGATAAACTAGATACATTTATGAAATGTGTTGAAAAGTTTGAAAAATAAAATCAAAAAATATATTTCTATTGATACACTATATACACTTATGAAATGTGTTGAAAAGTTTGAAAATCAAAAAATATATTTATAATGATAAACTAGATACATTTATGAAATGTATTGAAAAGTTTGGAAAAGAAAATCAAAAAATATATTTCTAGTGATAAACTATATACATTTATGAAATATGTTGAAAAGTTTGAACAAGAAAATTAAAAAAATATATTTCTAATGATAAAACTATATTCATTTATGAAATGTGTTGAAAAGTTTGAAAAAGAAAATGAAAAGATATATTTCAACTAATAATCTACCGCTAGATACATTTATGAGATGTGTTGAAAAGTTTGACATTTTAAAAAAACATATTTCTAATGATAAACTAGATACATTTATGAAATGTGTTGAAAAGTTTGAAAAAGAAAATCAAAATATAAATTTCTATTGATAAACTATATACACTTATGAAATGTGTTGAAAAGTTTGAATATCAAAAAAAATTATTTATAATGATAAACTATATACATTTATGAAATGTGTTGAAAAGTTTGAAAAAGAAAATGAAATGATATATTTCAAGTAATAATCTACCGGTAGATACACTTATGAAATGTGTTGATAAGTTTGAAAAAGAAAATCAAAAATTATATTTCTAGTGATACTCTACCAGTAGATACATTTATGAGATGTGTTGAACAGTTTGAAAATCAAAAAATATATTTCTAATGATAAACTATATTCATTTATGAAATGTGTTGAAAAGTTTGAAAATCAAAAAATATATTTATAGTGATAAACTAGATACATTTATGAAATATATTGAAAAGTTTGGAAAAAAAAATCAAAAAATATATTTCTAGTAATAAACAATATACATTTATGAAATATGTTGAAAAGTTTGAACAAGAAAATAAAAAATATATATTTCTATTAATAAACTATATACACTTATGAAATGTTCTGAAAGGTTTGATAATCAAAAAAATAAATTTCTAATGATAAACTAGATACATTTATGAAATGTGTTATAAAGTTTGGAAAAGAAAATCAAAAAATATATTTCTAGTGATAAACTAGATACATTTATGAAATATGTTGAAAAGTTTGAACAAGAAAATAAAAAATATGTATTTCTAATGATAAACTAGATACATTTATGAAATGTGTTGAAAAGTTTGGAAAAGAAAATCAAAAAATATAATTCTATTGATACACTATATACACTTATGAAATGTGTTGAAAAGTTTGAAAACCAAAAAATATATTTATAATGATAAACTAGATACATTTATGAAATGTATTGAAAAGTTTCAAAATAAAAAAACAAAATTCTAATGATAAAAACTAGATACATTTATGAGATGTGTTGAAAAGTTTGAAAAAGAAAATAAAAATTTATATTTCTAATGATAAACTATATACATTTATGAAATGTGTTGAAAAGTTTGAAAAAGAAAATGAAATGATATATTTCAAGTAATAATCTACCGGTAGATACATTTATGAGATGTTTTGAAAAGTTTGAAATTTAAAAATAATATATTTTAAATGATAAACTAGATACATTTATGAAATGTGTTGAAAAGTTTGGAAAAGAAAATAAAAAATATATTTCTAGTGATAAACTATATACATTTATGAAATATGTTTAAAAGTTTGAAAAAGAAAATGAAAAGATATATTTCAACTAATAATCTACCGGTAGATACATTTATGAGATGTGTTGAAAAGTTTAAAAATCAAAATCAAAAAATAAATTTCTATTGATAAACTATATACACTTATGAAATGTGTTGAAAAGTTTGAAAATAAAAAAAAAATATTTATAATGATAAACTAGATACATTTATGAAATGTGTTGAAAAGTTTGGAAAAGAAAATCAAAAAATATATTTCTAGTGATAAACTATATTCATTTATGAAATGTGTTGAAAAGTTTCAACAAGAAAATTAAAAAAAAATATTTCTAATGATAAACTATATACATTTATGAAATGTGTTGAAAAGTTTGAAAAAGAAAATGAAAAGATATATTTCTAGTGATAATCTACCGATAGATACATTTATGAGATGTGTTGAAAAGTTTGAAAAAGAAAATCACAAAATATATTTTTATTGATACTCTACCGGTAGATACATTTATGAGATGTGTTGAACAGTTTGAAAATCAAAAAAATATATTTCTAATGATAAACTAGATACATTTATGAAATATGTTGAAAATTTTGAGCAAGAAAATAAAAAAAAAATATTTCTAATGATAAACTATATACATTTACGACATGTGTTGAAAGGTTTGAAAAAGAAAATGAAAAGATAAATTTCTAGTGATAATCTACCGGTACATACATTTATGAGATGTGTTGAAAAGTTTGAAAAAGAAAATCAAAAAATATATTTCTAGTGATACTCTACCGGTAGATACATTTATGAGATGTGTTGAACAGTTTGAAAATCAAAAAAAATATATTTCTAATGATAAACTAGATACATTTATGAAATGTGTTGAAAAGTTTGAAAAATAAAATCAAAAAATATATTTCTATTGATACACTATATACACTTATGAAATGTGTTGAAAAGTTTGAAAATCAAAAAATATATTTATAATGATAAACTAGATACATTTATGAAATGTATTGAAAAGTTTGGAAAAGAAAATCAAAAAATATATTTCTAGTGATAAACTATATACATTTATGAAATATGTTGAAAAGTTTGAACAAGAAAATTAAAAAAATATATTTCTAATGATAAAACTATATTCATTTATGAAATGTGTTGAAAAGTTTGAAAAAGAAAATGAAAAGATATATTTCAACTAATAATCTACCGCTAGATACATTTATGAGATGTGTTGAAAAGTTTGACATTTAAAAAAAACATATTTCTAATGATAAACTAGATACATTTATGAAATGTGTTGAAAAGTTTGAAAAAGAAAATCAAAATATAAATTTCTATTGATAAACTATATACACTTATGAAATGTGTTGAAAAGTTTGAATATCAAAAAAAATTATTTATAATGATAAACTATATACATTTATGAAATGTGTTGAAAAGTTTGAAAAAGAAAATGAAATGATATATTTCAAGTAATAATCTACCGGTAGATACACTTATGAAATGTGTTGAAAAGTTTGGAAAAGAAAATCAAAAAATATATTTTTAGTGATAAACTATATACATTTATGAAATGTGTTGAAAAGTTTGAACAAGAAAATAAAAAATATATATTTCTAATGATAAACTATATTCATTTATGAAATGTGTTGAAAAGTTTGAAAATCAAAAAATATATTTATAGTGATAAACTAGATACATTTATGAAATATATTGAAAAGTTTGGAAAAAAAAATCAAAAAATATATTTCTAGTAATAAACAATATACATTTATGAAATATGTTGAAAAGTTTGAACAAGAAAATAAAAAATATATATTTCTATTAATAAACTATATACACTTATGAAATGTTCTGAAAGGTTTGATAATCAAAAAAATAAATTTCTAATGATAAACTAGATACATTTATGAAATGTGTTATAAAGTTTGGAAAAGAAAATCAAAAAATATATTTCTAGTGATAAACTAGATACATTTATGAAATATGTTGAAAAGTTTGAACAAGAAAATAAAAAATATGTATTTCTAATGATAAACTAGATACATTTATGAAATGTGTTGAAAAGTTTGGAAAAGAAAATCAAAAAATATATTTCTATTGATACACTATATACACTTATGAAATGTGTTGAAAAGTTTGAAAACCAAAAAATATATTTATAATGATAAACTAGATACATTTATGAAATGTATTGAAAAGTTTGGAAAAGAAAATCAAAAAATATATTTCTAATGATAAAACTATATTCATTTATGAAATGTGTTGAAAAGTTTGAACAAGAAAATAAAATAAAAACATTTCTAATGATAAACTATATACATTTATGAAATGTGTTAAAATGTTTGAAAAAGAAAATCAAAAAATAAATTTCTATTGATACACTATATACACTTATGAAATGTATTGAAAAGTTTGAAAATCAAAAAATATATTTATAATGATAAACTAGATACATTTATGAAAAGTTTGAAAATGAGATTCAAAAAATATATTTCGAGTGATAAAGTATATACATTTATGAAATTTGAAAACTTTTAACAAGAAAATAAAAAAAATATATTTCTAATGATAAACTATATACACTTATGAAATGTTTTGAAAAGTTTGAAAATCAAAAAAATATATTTCTAATGATAAACTAGATACATTTATGAAATGTGTTGAAAGGTTTCAAAGTCAAAAAACAAAATTCTAATGATAAAAACTAGATACATTTATCAGATGTGTTGAAAAGTTTGAAAAAGAAAATAAAAAATTAATTTCTATTGATAAACTATATACACTTATGAATTGTGTTGAAAAGTTTGAATATCAAAAAAAAATTATTTATAATGATAAACTATATACATTTATGAAATGTGTTGAAAAGTTTGAAAAAGAAAATGAAATGATATATTTCAAGTAATAATCTACCGGTAGATACATTTATGAGATGTTTTGAAAAGTTTGAAATTTAAAAATAATATATTTCTAATGATAAACTAGATACATTTATGAAATGTGTTGAAAAGTTTGGAAAAGAAAATAAAAAATATATTTCTAGTGATAAACTATATACATTTATGAAATATGTTTAAAAGTTTGAAAAAGAAAATGAAAAGATATATTTCAACTAATAATCTACCGGTAGATACATTTATGAGATGTGTTGAAAAGTTTAAAAATCAAAATCAAAAAATAAATTTCTATTGATAAACTATATACACTTATGAAATGTGTTGAAAACTTTGAAAATAAAAAAAAATATTTCTAATGATAAACTATATTCATTTATGAAATGTGTTGAAAAGTTTCAACAAGAAAATTAAAAAAAAATATTTCTAATGATAAACTATATACATTTATGAAATGTGTTGAAAAGTTTGAAAAAGAAAATGAAAAGATATATTTCTAGTGATAATCTACCGATAGATACATTTATGAGATGTGTTGAAAAGTTTGAAAAAGAAAATCACAAAATATATTTTTATTGATACTCTACCGGTAGATACATTTATGAGATGTGTTGAACAGTTTGAAAATCAAAAAAATATATTTCTAATGATAAACTAGATACATTTATGAAATGTGTTGAAAAGTTTGAAAATCAAAAAAATATTTCTAATGATAAACTAGATACATTTATGAAATATGTTGAAAATTTTGAGGAAGAAAATAAAAAAAAAATATTTCTAATGATAAACTATATACATTTACGACATGTGTTGAAAGGTTTGAAAATGAAAATGAAAAGATAAATTTCTAGTGATAATCTACCAGTACATACATTTATGAGATGTGTTGAAAAGTTTGAAAAAGAAAATCAAAAAATATATTTCTAGTGATACTCTACCGGTAGATACATTTATGAGATGTGTTGAACAGTTTGAAAATCAAAAAAATATATTTCTAATGATAAACTAGATACATTTATGAAATGTGTTGAAAAGTTTGAAAAATAAAATCAAAAAATATATTTCTATTGATACACTATATACACTTATGAAATGTGTTGAAAAGTTTGAAAATCAAAAAAAATATTTATAATGATAAACTAGATACATTTATGAAATGTATTGAAAAGTTTGGAAAAGAAAATCAAAAAATATATTTCTAGTGATAAACTATATACATTTATGAAATGTGTTGAAAAGTTTGAACAAGAAAATCAAAAAATAGATTTCTCATGATAAACTAGATACATTTATGAAATGTGTTGATAAGTTTGAAAAAGAAAATCAAAAATTATATTTCTAGTGATACTCTACCAGTAGATACATTTATGAGATGTGTTGAACAGTTTGAAAATCAAAAAATATATTTCTAATGATAAAACTATATTCATTTATGAAATGTGTTGAAAAGTTTGAACAAGATAATAAAATAAAAATATTTCTAATAATAAACTATATACATTTATGAAATGTGTTAAAATGTTTGTTTGTTTGTTTGTTTTTCGTTCGCTCCATTGTAACCATCACGGATATCTGTGCGATTTCCGCCGGGAGCGTAATTACGTTGTGCCACCGTTATGCGCCTTGTAGGCCTAGCACATCCGATTTCGGCATGCCTTGACAATTCGGGTGGGCTACCCTTAGCCTGTGACAGCCTCTATATCTGTCTCCAGGCACGCGTAGTGGAGACTCTTCGCCCAGACGATTTTCTTGCTCTTAGTCTGACTCAAACGAGGTGTTCCACTGTCTATGAACTTGCCTCGTGTAATTGGGCGTGCTGTGCCTGTGCCCATTGGGTACTGAACCGTTTCTCATCCGTGAGCCTGGTTCCTTAAGGGGAAGAACTCAACAGAGGAGTTGGACCCTGGCTCTTTCGCCCTCTTAGCCGAGGTGTCATTCACCGACGTGTACCCCTTGTCCAAGTTCGAGTCTCACACCACGCGTTTGAGAGCAAGGCGTTCTCGAGCTGAGCGTCCTTGTCCCAATAGCGCCTGAGCCCATCAGGTACTGAACCCTTTCTCTCTTCAAGTGTATTTCCGGTGTAGGAAAACTTGACAGTAGAGTTGGGCCAGGGCTAAATCGTTGTCCCTTTTGTGCCTGAGCGAATCGAGTACGGAACCCTTTCTCCCTGTAAGTGTACTTCCGGTATAGGAAACATTGACAGTAGAGTTGGGCCAGGACTACCATCGTTGTCCCTTTCTTGCCTAAGCCCATTGGGTACAGAACCCTTTCTCTTCGCGAGCATATTTCCGGTTTAGGAAGGCTCGACATTAGATTTGGGTTAGGTCTTCTTGCTTTACCAGACGCCAGTGGATGGGTCTGGGTCTCTGCCTGTAAGGAACTCAGGTAACTAGAAGCCCGTCTCGAGCTGACGGAGCTTGTAGCTCCCCCTTTCCTAGGGACTTTTCACTTTCTATTTGCAGTTCGCGCTGCCCTCTAGCGCTGTTCTGCCCTTTCATTGTTTCATTGTACTCGGTATGAAATCTATGTCTCTCGCCATGTATCTACCTTTACGTGCATTTTACATTGGCCGCCCCTCCAATGTTCGGACTGGACTGACTAGCTTCACTGTATGTCGACAGTGTCGCTATATGTGGTGATGCTGGTGGTGTCGGAGATATGTCTGTCCGTGTGCAGGCAAATCTCTTTCCATCTGCTACCTCCACATTTTCGGACACGATCCCCAAATGATTTGGCCAGAATCAGCTCGAGCTGCTGTATTTCTGTTTCCAGGGTGCACCGCGTGGAGGTACATTTGGGATCTTGGTTATCTGCTAACCCTGGGTCCGCCTAGAGCAATGCGTTCCCTTTGCACCCCTTAAAATGTTTGAAAAAGAAAATCAAAAAATAAATTTCTATTGATACACTATATACACTTATGAAATGTATTGAAAAGTTTGAAAATCAAAAAATATATTTATAATGATAAACTAGATACATTTATGAAAAGTTTGAAAAAGAGATTCAAAAAATATATTTCGAGTGATACTCTACCAGTAGATACATTTATGAGATGTGCTCAACAGTTTGAAAATCAAAAAAATATATTTCTAATGATAAACTAGATACATTGCTGAAATGTGTTGAAAAGTTTCAAAATCAAAGAAATATTTTTCTAATGATAAACTATATACACTTATGAAATGTGTTGAAAAGTTTGAACATCAAAAAAAAATATTTATAATGATAAACTATATACATTTATGAAATGTGTTGAAAAGTTTGAAAAAGAAAATGAAATGATATATTTCAAGTAATAATCTACCGGTAGATACACTTATGAAATGTGTTGAAAAGTTTGGAAAAGAAAATCAAAAAATATATTTTTAGTGATAAACTATATACATTTATGAAATGTGTTGAAAAGTTTGAACAAGAAAATAAAAAATATATATTTCTAATGATAAACTATATTCATTTATGAAATGTGTTGAAAAGTTTGAAAATCAAAAAATATATTTATAGTGATAAACTAGATACATTTATGAAATATATTGAAAAGTTTGGAAAAAAAAATCAAAAAATATATTTCTAGTAATAAACAATATACATTTATGAAATATGTTGAAAAGTTTGAACAAGAAAATAAAAAATATATATTTCTATTAATAAACTATATACACTTATGAAATGTTTTGAAAGGTTTGATAATCAAAAAAATAAATTTCTAATGATAAACTAGATACATTTATGAAATGTGTTATAAAGTTTGGAAAAGAAAATCAAAAAATATATTTCTAGTGATAAACTAGATACATTTATGAAATATGTTGAAAAGTTTGAACAAGAAAATAAAAAATATGTATTTATAATGATAAACTAGATACATTTATGAAATGTGTTGAAAAGTTTGGAAAAGAAAATCAAAAAATATATTTCTATTGATACACTATATACACTTATGAAATGTGTTGAAAAGTTTGAAAACCAAAAAATATATTTATAATGATAAACTATATACATTTATGAAATGTATTGAAAAGTTTGGAAAAGAAAATCAAAAAATATATTTCTAATGATAAACTAGATACATTTATGAAAAGTTTGAAAATGAGATTCAAAAAATATATTTCGAGTGATAAAGTATATACATTTATGAAATTTGAAAAGTTTGAACAAGAAAATAAAAAAAATATATTTCTAATGATAAACTATATACACTTATGAAATGTTTTGAAAAGTTTGAAAATCAAAAAAATATATTTCTTAATGATAAACTAGATACATTTATGAAATGTGTTGAAAGGTTTCAAAATCAAAAAACAAAATTCTAATGATAAAAACTAGATACATTTATGAGATGTGTTGAAAAGTTTGAAAAAGAAAATAAAAAATTAATTTCTATTGATAAACTATATACACTTATGAATTGTGTTGAAAAGTTTGAATATCAAAAAAAATTATTTATAATGATAAACTATATACATTTATGAAATGTGTTGAAAAGTTTGAAAAAGAAAATGAAATGATATATTTCAAGTAATAATCTACCGGTAGATACATTTATGAGATGTTTTGAAAAGTTTGAAATTTAAAAATAATATATTTCTAATGATAAACTAGATACATTTATGAAATGTGTTGAAAAGTTTGGAAAAGAAAATAAAAAATATATTTCTAGTGATAAACTATATACATTTATGAAATATGTTTAAAAGTTTGAAAAAGAAAATGAAAAGATATATTTCAACTAATAATCTACCGGTAGATACATTTATGAGATGTGTTGAAAAGTTTAAAAATCAAAATCAAAAAATAAATTTCTATTGATAAACTATATACACTTATGAAATGTGTTGAAAAGTTTGAAAATAAAAAAAAAATATTTCTAATGATAAACTAGATACATTTATGAAATGTGTTGAAAAGTTTGGAAAAGAAAATCAAAAAATATATTTCTAGTGATAAACTATATTCATTTATGAAATGTGTTGAAAAGTTTCAACAAGAAAATTAAAAAAAAATATTTCTAATGATAAACTATATACATTTATGAAATGTGTTGAAAAGTTTGAAAAAGAAAATGAAAAGATATATTTCTAGTGATAATCTACCGATAGATACATTTATGAGATGTGTTGAAAAGTTTGAAAAAGAAAATCACAAAATATATTTTTATTGATACTCTACCGGTAGATACATTTATGAGATGTGTTGAACAGTTTGAAAATCAAAAAAATATATTTCTAATGATAAACTAGATACATTTATGAAATGTGTTGAAAAGTTTGAAAATCAAAAAAATATTTATAATGATAAACTAGATACATTTATGAAATATGTTGAAAATTTTGAGCAAGAAAATAAAATAAAAATATTTCTAATGATAAACTATATACATTTACGACATGTGTTGAAAGGTTTGAAAAAGAAAATGAAAAGATAAATTTCTAGTGATAATCTACCGGTACATACATTTATGAGATGTGTTGAAAAGTTTGAAAAAGAAAATCAAAAAATATATTTCTAGTGATACTCTACCGGTAGATACATTTATGAGATGTGTTGAACAGTTTGAAAATCAAAAAAATATATTTCTAATGATAAACTAGATACATTTATGAAATGTGTTGAAAAGTTTGAAAAATAAAATCAAAAAATATATTTCTATTGATACACTATATACACTTATGAAATGTGTTGAAAAGTTTGAAAATCAAAAAATATATTTATAATGATAAACTAGATACATTTATGAAATGTATTGAAAAGTTTGGAAAAGAAAATCAAAAAATATATTTCTAGTGATAAACTATATACATTTATGAAATGTGTTGAAAAGTTTGAACAAGAAAATCAAAAAATAGATTTCTCATGATAAACTAGATACATTTATGAAATGTGTTGATAAGTTTGAAAAAGAAAATCAAAAATTATATTTCTAGTGATACTCTACCAGTAGATACATTTATGAGATGTGTTGAACAGTTTGAAAATCAAAAAAATATATTTCTAATGATAAACTAGATACATTTATGAGATGTGTTGAAAAGTTTGGAAAATAAAATCAAAAAATGTATTTCTAATGTTAAACTAGATACATTTATGAAATGTGTTGAAAAGTTTGAACAAGAAAATCAAAAAATATATTTCTAGTGATAAACTACCGGAAGATACATTTATGAGATGTGTTGAAAATATTCAAAATCAACAAATATATTTCTAGTGATAAACTACCGGTAGATACATTTATGAGATGTGTTGAAAAGTTTGAAAGAGAAATTCAAAAAATATATTTCTAGTGATAAACTGCCGGAAGATACATTTATGAGATGTGTTGAAAATATTCAAATTCAACAAATATATTTCTAGTGATAAAATAGATACATTTATGAAATGTGTTGAAAAGTTTGAAAATCAAAAAAATATATTTATAATGATAAACTAGATACATTTATGAAATGTGTTGAAAAGTTTGGAAAAGAAAATCAAAAAATAGATTTCTCATGATAAACTAGATACACTTATGAAATGTGCTGAAAAGTTTGAAAACCAAAAAATATATTTATAATGATAAACTAGATACATTTATGAAATGTATTGAAAAGTTTGGAAAAGAAAATCAAAAAATATATTTCTAATGATAAAACTATATTCATTTATGAAATGTGTTGAAAAGTTTGAACAAGAAAATAAAATAAAAATATTTCTAATGATAAACTATATACATTTATGAAATGTGTTAAAAAGTTTGGAAAAGAAAATCAAAAAATATATTTCTATTGATACACTATATACACTTATGAAATGTATTGAAAAGTTTGAAAATCAAAAAATATATTTATAATGATAAACTAGATACATTTATGAAAAGTTTGAAAATGAGATTCAAAAAATATATTTCGAGTGATAAAGTATATACATTTATGAAATTTGAAAAGTTTGAACAAGAAAATAAAAAAAATATATTTCTAATGATAAACTATATACACTTATGAAATGTTTTGAAAAGTTTGAAAATCAAAAAAATATATTTCTTAATGATAAACTAGATACATTTATGAAATGTGTTGAAAGGTTTCAAAATCAAAAAACAAAATTCTAATGATAAAAACTAGATACATTTATGAGATGTGTTGAAAAGTTTGAAAAAGAAAATAAAAAATTAATTTCTATTGATAAACTATATACACTTATGAATTGTGTTGAAAAGTTTGAATATCAAAAAAAAATTATTTATAATGATAAACTATATACATTTATGAAATGTGTTGAAAAGTTTGAAAAAGAAAATGAAATGATATATTTCAAGTAATAATCTACCGGTAGATACATTTATGAGATGTTTTGAAAAGTTTGGAAAAGAAAATCAAAAAATATATTTTTAGTGATAAACTATATACATTTATGAAATGTGTTGAAAAGTTTGAACAAGAAAATAAAAAATATATATTTCTAATGATAAACTATATTCATTTATGAAATGTGTTGAAAAGTTTGAAAATCAAAAAATATATTTATAGTGATAAACTAGATACATGTATGAAATATATTGAAAAGTTTGGGAAAAAAAATCAAAAAATATATTTCTAGTAATAAACAATATACATTTATGAAATATGTTGAAAAGTTTGAACAAGAAAATAAAAAAAATATATTTCTATTAATAAACTATATACACTTATGAAATGTTTTGAAAGGTTTGATAATCAAAAAAATAAATTTCTAATGATAAACTAGATACATTTATGAAATGTGTTATAAAGTTTAGAATAGAAAATCAAAAAATATATTTCTAGTGATAAACTAGATACATTTATGAAATGTGTTGAAAAGTTTGAAAAAGAAAATCAAAAAATAAATTTCTATTGATACACTATATACACTTATGAAATGTATTGAAAAGTTTGAAAATCAAAAAATATATTTATAATGATAAACTAGATACATTTATGAAAAGTTTGAAAAAGAGATTCAAAAAATATATTTCGAGTGATAAAGTATATACATTTATGAAATATGTTGAAAAGTTTGAAAAAGAAAATGAAAAGATATATTTCTAGTGATACTCTACCAGTAGATACATTTATGAGATGTGTTCAACAGTTTGAAAATCAAAAAAATATATTTCTAATGATAAACTAGATACATTGCTGAAATGTGTTGAAAAGTTTCAAAATCAAAGAAATATTTTTCTAATGATAAACTATATACACTTATGAAATGTGTTGAAAAGTTTGAACATCAAAAAAAAATATTTATAATGATAAACTATATACATTTATGAAATGTGTTGAAAAGTTTGAAAAAGAAAATGAAAAGATATATTTCAACTAATAATCTACCGGTAGATACATTTATGAGATGTGTTGAAAAGTTTGACATTTTAAAAAAACATATTTCTAATGATAAACTAGATACATTTATGAAATGTGTTGAAAAGTTTGAAAAAGAAAATCAAAATATAAATTTCTATTGATAAACTATATACACTTATGAAATGTGTTGAAAAGTTTGAATATCAAAAAAAATTATTTATAATGATAAACTATATACATTTATGAAATGTGTTGAAAAGTTTGAAAAAGAAAATGAAATGATATATTTCAAGTAATAATCTACCGGTAGATACACTTATGAAATGTGTTGAAAAGTTTGGAAAAGAAAATCAAAAAATATATTTTTAGTGATAAACTATATACATTTATGAAATGTGTTGAAAAGTTTGAACAAGAAAATAAAAAATATATATTTCTAATGATAAACTATATTCATTTATGAAATGTGTTGAAAAGTTTGAAAATCAAAAAATATATTTATAGTGATAAACTAGATACATTTATGAAATATATTGAAAAGTTTGGAAAAAAAAATCAAAAAATATATTTCTAGTAATAAACAATATACATTTATGAAATATGTTGAAAAGTTTGAACAAGAAAATAAAAAAAATATATTTCTATTAATAAACTATATACACTTATGAAATGTTTTGAAAGGTTTGATAATCAAAAAAATAAATTTCTAATGATAAACTAGATACATTTATGAAATGTGTTATAAAGTTTGGAAAAGAAAATCAAAAAATATATTTCTAGTGATAAACTAGATACATTTATGAAATATGTTGAAAAGTTTGAACAAGAAAATAAAAAATATGTATTTCTAATGATAAACTAGATACATTTATGAAATGTGTTGAAAAGTTTGGAAAAGAAAATCAAAAAATATATTTCTATTGATACACTATATACACTTATGAAATGTGTTGAAAAGTTTGAAAACCAAAAAATATATTTATAATGATAAACTAGATACATTTATGAAATGTATTGAAAAGTTTGGAAAAGAAAATCAAAAAATATATTTCTAATGATAAAACTATATTCATTTATGAAATGTGTTGAAAAGTTTGAACAAGAAAATAAAATAAAAATATTTCTAATGATAAACTATATACATTTATGAAATGTGTTAAAATGTTTGAAAAAGAAAATCAAAAAATAAATTTCTATTGATACACTATATACACTTATGAAATGTATTGAAAAGTTTGAAAATCAAAAAATATATTTATAATGATAAACTAGATACATTTATGAAAAGTTTGAAAAAGAGATTCAAAAAATATATTTCGAGTGATAAAGTATTTACATTTATGAAATATGTTGAAAAGTTTGAACAAGAAAATAAAAAAAATATATTTCTAATGATAAAACTATATTCATTTATGAAATGTGTTGAAAAGTTTGAACAAGAAAATAAAATAAAAATATTTCTAATGATAAACTATATACATTTATGAAATGTGTTGAAAAGTTTCAAAATCAAAAAACAAAATTCTAATGATAAAAACTAGATACATTTATGAGATGTGTTGAAAAGTTTGAAAAAGAAAATAAAAAATTAATTTCTATTGATAAACTATATACACTTATGAATTTTGTTGAAAAGTTTGAAAAAGAAAATCAAAAAATATATTTCTATTGATAAACTAGATACATTTATGAAATATGTTCAAAAGTTTGAACAAGAAAATAAAAAATATATATTTCTAATGAAAAACTATATACATTTATGAAATGTGTTGAAAAGTTTGAAAAAGAAAATGAAAAGATATATTTCTAGTGATAATCTACCGGTAGATACATTTATGAGATGTGTTGAAAAGTTTGAAAAAGAAAATCAAAAATTATATTTCTAGTGATACTCTACCAGTAGATACATTTATGAGATGTGTTGAACAGTTTGAAAATCAAAAAAATATATTTCTAATGATAAACTAGATACATTTATGAGATGTGTTGAAAAGTTTGGAAAATAAAATCAAAAAATGTATTTCTAATGTTAAACTAGATACATTTATGAAATGTGTTGAAAAGTTTGAACAAGAAAATCAAAAAATATATTTCTAGTGATAAACTACCGGAAGATACATTTATGAGATGTGTTGAAAATATTCAAAATCAACAAATATATTTCTAGTGATAAACTACCGGTAGATACATTTATGAGATGTGTTGAAATGTTTGAAAGAGAAATTCAAAAAATATATTTCTAGTGATAAACTGCCGGAAGATACATTTATGAGATGTGTTGAAAATATTCAAATTCAACAAATATATTTCTAGTGATAAAATAGATACATTTATGAAATGTGTTGAAAAGTTTGAAAATCAAAAAAAATATATTTATAATGATAAACTAGATACATTTATGAAATGTGTTGAAAAGTTTGAACACGAAAATCAAAAAATAGATTTCTCATGATAAACTAGATACATTTATGAAATGTGTTGATAAGTTTGAAAAAGAAAAGAAAAAAATATACTTCTAGTGGAAAACTACTGGTATTTATGAGATGTCCTGAAAAGTTTCAAAATCAAAACCAAAAAAAATTATAAAATAGATACATTTATGAAATGTGTTGAAAAGTTTAAAAAGAAAATCAAAAAATATATTTCTAATGATAAAACTATATTCATTTATGAAATGTGTTGAAAAGTTTGAACAAGAAAATAAAATAAAAATATTTCTAATGATAAACTATATACATTTATGAAATGTGTTAAAATGTTTGAAAAAGAAAATCAAAAAATAAATTTCTATTGATACACTATATACACTTATGAAATGTATTGAAAAGTTTGAAAATCAAACAATATATTTATAATGATAAACTAGATACATTTATGAAAAGTTTGAAAAAGAGATTCAAAAAATATATTTCGAGTGATAAAGTATATACATTTATGAAATATGTTGAAAAGTTTGAAAAAGAAAATGAAAAGATATATTTCTAGTGATACTCTACCAGTAGATACATTTATGAGATGTGTTCAACAGTTTGAAAATCAAAAAAATATATTTCTAATGATAAACTAGATACATTGCTGAAATGTGTTGAAAAGTTTCAAAATCAAAGAAATATTTTTCTAATGATAAACTATATACACTTATGAAATGTGTTGAAAAGTTTGAACATCACAAAAAAAATATTTATAATGATAAACTATATACATTTATGAAATGTGTTGAAAAGTTTGAAAAAGAAAATGAAAAGATATATTTCAACTAATAATCTACCGGTAGATACATTTATGAGATGTGTTGAAAAGTTTGACATTTTAAAAAAACATATTTCTAATGATAAACTAGATACATTTATGAAATGTGTTGAAAAGTTTGAAAAAGAAAATCAAAATATAAATTTCTATTGATAAACTATATACACTTATGAAATGTGTTGAAAAGTTTGAATATCAAAAAAAATTATTTATAATGATAAACTATATACATTTATGAAATGTGTTGAAAAGTTTGAAAAAGAAAATGAAATGATATATTTCAAGTAATAATCTACCGGTAGATACACTTATGAAATGTGTTGAAAAGTTTGGAAAAGAAAATCAAAAAATATATTTTTAGTGATAAACTATATACATTTATGAAATGTGTTGAAAAGTTTGAACAAGAAAATAAAAAATATATATTTCTAATGATAAACTATATTCATTTATGAAATGTGTTGAAAAGTTTGAAAATAAAAAATTTAATTTATAGTGATAAACTAGATACATTTATGAAATATATTGAAAAGTTTGGAAAAAAAAATCAAAAAATATATTTCTAGTAATAAACAATATACATTTATGAAATATGTTGAAAAGTTTGAACAAGAAAATAAAAAAAATATATTTCTATTAATAAACTATATACACTTATGAAATGTTTTGAAAGGTTTGATAATCAAAAAAATAAATTTCTAATGATAAACTAGATACATTTATGAAATGTGTTATAAAGTTTAGAATAGAAAATCAAAAAATATATTTATAGTGATAAACTAGATACATTTATGAAATATATTGAAAAGTTTGGAAAAAAAAATCAAAAAATATATTTCTAGTAATAAACAATATACATTTATGAAATATGTTGAAAAGTTTGAACAAGAAAATAAAAAATATATATTTCTATTAATAAACTATATACACTTATGAAATGTTTTGAAAGGTTTGATAATCAAAAAAATAAATTTCTAATGATAAACTAGATACATTTATGAAATGTGTTATAAAGTTTGGAAAAGAAAATCAAAAAATATATTTCTAGTGATAAACTAGATACATTTATGAAATATGTTGAAAAGTTTGAACAAGAAAATAAAATAAAAATATTTCTAATGATAAACTATATACATTTATGAAATGTGTTAAAAAGTTTGGAAAAGAAAATCAAAAAATATATTTCTATTGATACACTATATACACTTATGAAATGTATTGAAAAGTTTGAAAATCAAAAAATATATTTATAATGATAAACTAGATACATTTATGAAAAGTTTGAAAATGAGATTCAAAAAATATATTTTGAGTGATAAAGTATATACATTTATGAAATTTGAAAAGTTTGAACAAGAAAATAAAAAAAATATATTTCTAATGATAAACTATATACACTTATGAAATGTTTTGAAAAGTTTGAAAATCAAAAAAATATATTTCTTAATGATAAACTAGATACATTTATGAAATGTGTTGAAAGGTTTCAAAATCAAAAAACAAAATTCTAATGATAAAAACTAGATACATTTATGAGATGTGTTGAAAAGTTTGAAAAAGAAAATAAAAAATTAATTTCTATTGATAAACTATATACACTTATGAATTGTGTTGAAAAGTTTGAATATCAAAAAAAATTATTTATAATGATAAACTATATACATTTATGAAATGTGTTGAAAAGTTTGAAAAAGAAAATGAAATGATATATTTCAAGTAATAATCTACCGGTAGATACATTTATGAGATGTTTTGAAAAGTTTGAAATTTAAAAATAATATATTTCTAATGATAAACTAGATACATTTATGAAATGTGTTGAAAAGTTTGGAAAAGAAAATAAAAAATATATTTCTAGTGATAAACTATATACATTTATGAAATATGTTTAAAAGTTTGAAAAAGAAAATGAAAAGATATATTTCAACTAATAATCTACCGGTAGATACATTTATGAGATGTGTTGAAAAGTTTAAAAATCAAAATCAAAAAATAAATTTCTATTGATAAACTATATACACTTATGAAATGTGTTGAAAAGTTTGAAAATAAAAAAAAAATATTTCTAATGATAAACTAGATACATTTATGAAATGTGTTGAAAAGTTTGGAAAAGAAAATCAAAAAATATATTTCTAGTGATAAACTATATTCATTTATGAAATGTGTTGAAAAGTTTCAACAAGAAAATTTAAAAAAAATATTTCTAATGATAAACTATATACATTTATGAAATGTGTTGAAAAGTTTGAAAAAGAAAATGAAAAGATATATTTCTAGTGATAATCTACCGATAGATACATTTATGAGATGTGTTGAAAAGTTTGAAAAAGAAAATCACAAAATATATTTTTATTGATACTCTACCGGTAGATACATTTATGAGATGTGTTGAACAGTTTGAAAATCAAAAAAATATATTTCTAATGATAAACTAGATACATTTATGAAATGTGTTGAAAAGTTTGAAAATCAAAAAAATATTTATAATGATAAACTAGATACATTTATGAAATATGTTGAAAATTTTGAGCAAGAAAATAAAAAAAAAATATTTCTAATGATAAACTATATACATTTACGACATGTGTTGAAAGGTTTGAAAAAGAAAATGAAAAGATAAATTTCTAGTGATAATCTACCGGTACATACATTTATGAGATGTGTTGAAAAGTTTAAAAAAGAAAATCAAAAAATATATTTCTAGTGATACTCTACCGGTAGATACATTTATGAGATGTGTTGAACAGTTTGAAAATCAAAAAAATATATTTCTAATGATAAACTAGATACATTTATGAAATGTGTTGAAAAGTTTGAAAAATAAAATCAAAAAATATATTTCTATTGATACACTATATACACTTATGAAATGTGTTGAAAAGTTTGAAAATCAAAAAATATATTTATAATGATAAACTAGATACATTTATGAAATGTATTGAAAAGTTTGGAAAAGAAAATCAAAAAATATATTTCTAGTGATAAACTATATACATTTATGAAATGTGTTGAAAAGTTTGAACAAGAAAATCAAAAAATAGATTTCTCATGATAAACTAGATACATTTATGAAATGTGTTGATAAGTTTGAAAAAGAAAATCAAAAATTATATTTCTAGTGATACTCTACCAGTAGATACATTTATGAGATGTGTTGAAAAGTTTGAAAGAGAAATTCAAGAAATATATTTCTAGTGATAAACTGCCGGAAGATACATTTATGAGATGTGTTGAAAATATTCAAATTCAACAAATATATTTCTAGTGATAAAATAGATACATTTATGAAATGTGTTGAAAAGTTTGAAAATCAAAAAAATATATTTATAATGATAAACTAGATACATTTATGAAATGTGTTGAAAAGTTTGGAAAAGAAAATCAAAAAATAGATTTCTCATGATAAACTAGATACACTTATGAAATGTGTTGAAAAGTTTAAAAACCAAAAAATATATTTATAATGATAAACTAGATACATTTATGAAATGTATTGAATAGTTTGGAAAAGAAAATCAAAAAATATATTTCTAATGATAAAACTATATTCATTTATGAAATGTGTTGAAAAGTTTGAACAAGAAAATAAAATAAAAATATTTCTAATGATAAACTATATACATTTATGAAATGTGTTAAAAAGTTTGGAAAAGAAAATCAAAAAATATATTTCTATTGATACACTATATACACTTATGAAATGTATTGAAAAGTTTGAAAATCAAAAAATATATTTATAATGATAAACTAGATAAATTTATGAAAAGTTTGAAAATGAGATTCAAAAAATATATTTCGAGTGATAAAGTATATACATTTATGAAATTTGAAAAGTTTGAACAAGAAAATAAAAAAAATATATTTCTAATGATAAACTATATACACTTATGAAATGTTTTGAAAAGTTTGAAAATCAAAAAAATATATTTCTTAATGATAAACTAGATACATTTATGAAATGTGTTGAAAGGTTTCAAAATCAAAAAACAAAATTCTAATGATAAAAACTAGATACATTTATGAGATGTGTTGAAAAGTTTGAAAAAGAAAATAAAAAATTAATTTCTATTGATAAACTATATACACTTATGAATTGTGTTGAAAAGTTTGAATATCAAAAAAAAATTATTTATAATGATAAACTATATACATTTATGAAATGTGTTGAAAAGTTTGAAAAAGAAAATGAAATGATATATTTCAAGTAATAATCTACCGGTAGATACATTTATGAGATGTTTTGAAAAGTTTGGAAAAGAAAATCAAAAAATATATTTTTAGTGATAAACTATATACATTTATGAAATGTGTTGAAAAGTTTGAACAAGAAAATAAAAAATATATATTTCTAATGATAAACTATATTCATTTATGAAATGTGTTGAAAAGTTTGAAAATCAAAAAATATATTTATAGTGATAAACTAGATACATGTATGAAATATATTGAAAAGTTTGGGAAAAAAAATCAAAAAATATATTTCTAGTAATAAACAATATACATTTATGAAATATGTTGAAAAGTTTGAACAAGAAAATAAAAAAAATATATTTCTATTAATAAACTATATACACTTATGAAATGTTTTGAAAGGTTTGATAATCATAAAAATAAATTTCTAATGATAAACTAGATACATTTATGAAATGTGTTATAAAGTTTAGAATAGAAAATCAAAAAATATATTTCTAGTGATAAACTATATACATTTATGAAATGTGTTAAAATGTTTGAAAAAGAAAATCAAAAAATAAATTTCTATTGATACACTATATACACTTATGAAATGTATTGAAAAGTTTGAAAATCAAAAAATATATTTATAATGATAAACTAGATACATATATGAAAAGTTTGAAAAAGAGATTCAAAAAATATATTTCGAGTGATAAAGTATATACATTTATGAAATATGTTGAAACGTTTGAAAAAGAAAATGAAAAGATATATTTCTAGTGATACTCTACCAGTAGATACATTTATGAGATGTGTTCAACAGTTTAAAAATCAAAAAAATATATTTCTAATGATAAACTAGATACATTGCTGAAATGTGTTGAAAAGTTTCAAAATCAAAGAAATATTTTTCTAATGATAAACTATATACACTTATGAAATGTGTTGAAAAGTTTGAACATCAAAAAAAAATATTTATAATGATAAACTATATACATTTATGAAATGTGTTGAAAAGTTTGAAAAAGAAAATCAAAATATAAATTTCTATTGATAAACTATATACACTTATGAAATGTGTTGAAAAGTTTGAATATCAAAAAAAATTATTTATAATGATAAACTATATACATTTATGAAATGTGTTGAAAAGTTTGAAAAAGAAAATGAAATGATATATTTCAAGTAATAATCTACCGGTAGATACACTTATGAAATGTGTTGAAAAGTTTGGAAAAGAAAATCAAAAAATATATTTTTAGTGATAAACTATATACATTTATGAAATGTGTTGAAAAGTTTGAACAAGAAAATAAAAAATATATATTTCTAATGATAAACTATATTCATTTATGAAATGTGTTGAAAAGTTTGAAAATCAAAAAATATATTTATAGTGATAAACTAGATACATTTATGAAATATATTGAAAAGTTTGGAAAAAAAAATCAAAAAATATATTTCTAGTAATAAACAATATACATTTATGAAATATGTTGAAAAGTTTGAACAAGAAAATAAAAAAAATATATTTCTATTAATAAACTATATACACTTATGAAATGTTTTGAAAGGTTTGATAATCAAAAAAAAAAAATTCTAATGATAAACTAGATACATTTATGAAATGTGTTATAAAGTTTGGAAAAGAAAATCAAAAAATATATTTCTAGTGATAAACTAGATACATTTATGAAATATGTTGAAAAGTTTGAACAAGAAAATAAAAAATATGTATTTCTAATGATAAACTAGATACATTTATGAAATGTGTTGAAAAGTTTGGAAAAGAAAATCAAAAAATATATTTCTATTTATACACTATATACACTTATGAAATGTGTTGAAAAGTTTGAAAACCAAAAAATATATTTATAATGATAAACTAGATACATTTATGAAATGTGTTGAAAAGTTTGGAAAAGAAAATCAAAAAATAGATTTCTCATGATAAACTAGATACACTTATGAAATGTGTTGAAAAGTTTAAAAACCAAAAAATATATTTATAATGATAAACTAGATACATTTATGAAATGTATTGAAAAGTTTGGAAAAGAAAATCAAAAAATATATTTCTAATGATAAAACTATATTCATTTATGAAATGTGTTGAAAAGTTTGAACAAGAAAATAAAATAAAAATATTTCTAATGATAAACTATATACATTTATGAAATGTGTTAAAAAGTTTGGAAAAGAAAATCAAAAAATATATTTCTATTGATACACTATATACACTTATGAAATGTATTGAAAAGTTTGAAAATCAAAAAATATATTTATAATGATAAACTAGATACATTTATGAAAAGTTTGAAAATGAGATTCAAAAAATATATTTCGAGTGATAAAGTATATACATTTATGAAATTTGAAAAGTTTGAACAAGAAAATAAAAAAAATATATTTCTAATGATAAACTATATACACTTATGAAATGTTTTGAAAAGTTTGAAAATCAAAAAAATATATTTCTTAATGATAAACTAGATACATTTATGAAATGTGTTGAAAGGTTTCAAAATCAAAAAACAAAATTCTAATGATAAAAACTAGATACATTTATGAGATGTGTTGAAAAGTTTGAAAAAGAAAATAAAAAATTAATTTCTATTGATAAACTATATACACTTATGAATTGTGTTGAAAAGTTTGAATATCAAAAAAAAATTATTTATAATGATAAACTATATACATTTATGAAATGTGTTGAAAAGTTTGAAAAAGAAAATGAAATGATATATTTCAAGTAATAATCTACCGGTAGATACATTTATGAGATGTTTTGAAAAGTTTGGAAAAGAAAATCAAAAAATATATTTCTAATGTTAAACTAGATACATTTATGAAATGTGTTGAAAAGTTTGAACAAGAAAATCAAAAAATATATTTCTAGTGATAAACTACCGGAAGATACATTTATGAGATGTGTTGAAAATATTCAAAATCAACAAATATATTTCTAGTGATAAACTACCGGTAGATACATTTATGAGATGTGTTGAAAAGTTTGAAAGAGAAATTCAAAAAATATATTTCTAGTGATAAACTGCCGGAAGATACATTTATGAGATGTGTTGAAAATATTCAAATTCAACAAATATATTTCTAGTGATAAACTAGATACATTTATGAAATGTGTTGATAAGTTTGAAAAAGAAAAGAAAAAAATATACTTCTAGTGGAAAACTACTGGTATTTATGAGATGTCCTGAAAAGTTTCAAAATCAAAACCAAAAAAAAATATAAAATAGATACATTTATGAAATGTGTTGAAAAGTTTAAAAAGAAAATCAAAAAATATATTTCTAATGATAAAACTATATTCATTTATGAAATGTGTTGAAAAGTTTGAACAAGAAAATAAAATAAAAATATTTCTAATGATAAACTA
This sequence comes from Meghimatium bilineatum, assembly GCA_034231615.1. NCBI lineage: Eukaryota > Metazoa > Mollusca > Gastropoda > Stylommatophora > Philomycidae > Meghimatium > Meghimatium bilineatum. The sequence goes on from CM067300.1 coordinate 42,096,428, forward strand.
TATACATTTATGAAATGTGTTAAAATGTTTGAAAAAGAAAATCAAAAAATAAATTTCTATTGATACACTATATACACTTATGAAATGTATTGAAAAGTTTGAAAATCAAACAATATATTTATAATGATAAACTAGATACATTTATGAAAAGTTTGAAAAAGAGATTCAAAAAATATATTTCGAGTGATAAAGTATATACATTTATGAAATATGTTGAAAAGTTTGAAAAAGAAAATGAAAAGATATATTTCTAGTGATACTCTACCAGTAGATACATTTATGAGATGTGTTCAACAGTTTGAAAATCAAAAAAATATATTTCTAATGATAAACTAGATACATTGCTGAAATGTGTTGAAAAGTTTCAAAATCAAAGAAATATTTTTCTAATGATAAACTATATACACTTATGAAATGTGTTGAAAAGTTTGAACATCACAAAAAAAATATTTATAATGATAAACTATATACATTTATGAAATGTGTTGAAAAGTTTGAAAAAGAAAATGAAAAGATATATTTCAACTAATAATCTACCGGTAGATACATTTATGAGATGTGTTGAAAAGTTTGACATTTTAAAAAAACATATTTCTAATGATAAACTAGATACATTTATGAAATGTGTTGAAAAGTTTGAAAAAGAAAATCAAAATATAAATTTCTATTGATAAACTATATACACTTATGAAATATGTTGAAAAGTTTGAATATCAAAAAAAATTATTTATAATGATAAACTATATACATTTATGAAATGTGTTGAAAAGTTTGAAAAAGAAAATGAAATGATATATTTCAAGTAATAATCTACCGGTAGATACACTTATGAAATGTGTTGAAAAGTTTGGAAAAGAAAATCAAAAAATATATTTTTAGTGATAAACTATATACATTTATGAAATGTGTTGAAAAGTTTGAACAAGAAAATAAAAAATATATATTTCTAATGATAAACTATATTCATTTATGAAATGTGTTGAAAAGTTTGAAAATAAAAAATTTAATTTATAGTGATAAACTAGATACATTTATGAAATGTGTTATAAAGTTTAGAATAGAAAATCAAAAAATATATTTCTAGTGATAAACTAGATACATTTATGAAATATGTTGAAAAGTTTGAACAAGAAAATAAAAAATATGTATTTCTAATGATAAACTAGATACATTTATGAAATGTGTTGAAAAGTTTGGAAAAGAAAATCAAAAAATATATTTCTATTGATACACTATATACACTTATGAAATGTGTTGAAAAGTTTGAAAACCAAAAAATATATTTATAATGATAAACTAGATACATTTATGAAATGTATTGAAACGTTTGGAAAAGAAAATCAAAAAATATATTTCTAATGATAAAACTATATTCATTTATGAAATGTGTTGAAAAGTTTGAACAAGAAAATAAAATAAAAATATTTCTAATGATAAACTATATACATTTATGAAATGTGTTAAAATGTTTGAAAAAGAAAATCAAAAAATAAATTTCTATTGATACACTATATACACTTATGAAATGTATTGAAAAGTTTGAAAATCAAAAAAATATATTTATAATGATAAACTAGATACATTTATGAAAAGTTTGAAAAAGAGATTCAAAAAATATATTTCGAGTGATAAAGTATATACATTTATGAAATATGTTGAAAAGTTTGAACAAGAAAATTAAAAAAATATATTTCTAATGATAAACTATATACACTTATGAAATGTTTTGAAAAGTTTGAAAATCAAACAAATATATTTCTAATGATAAACTAGATACATTTATGAAATGTGTTGAAAAGTTTCAAAATCAAAAAACAAAATTCTAATGATAAAAACTAGATACATTTATGAGATGTGTTGAAAAGTTTGAAAAAGAAAATAAAAAATTAATTTCTATTGATAAACTATATACACTTATGAATTGTGTTGAAAAGTTTGAAAAAGAAAATCAAAAAATATATTTCTATTGATAAACTAGATACATTTATGAAATATGTTCAAAAGTTTGAACAAGAAAATAAAAAATATATATTTCTAATGAAAAACTATATACATTTATGAAATAGGTTGAAAAGTTTGAAAAAGAAAATGAAAAGATATATTTCTAGTGATAATCTACCGGTAGATACATTTATGAGATGTGTTGAAAAGTTTGAAAAAGAAAATCAAAAATTATATTTCTAGTGATACTCTACCAGTAGATACATTTATGAGATGTGTTGAACAGTTTGAAAATCAAAAAAATATATTTCCAATGATAAACTAGATACATTTATGAGATGTGTTGAAAAGTTTGAAAGAGAAATTCAAGAAATATATTTCTAGTGATAAACTGCCGGAAGATACATTTATGAGATGTGTTGAAAATATTCAAATTCAACAAATATATTTCTAGTGATAAAATAGATACATTTATGAAATGTGTTGAAAAGTTTGAAAATCAAAAAAATATATTTATAATGATAAACTAGATACATTTATGAAATGTGTTGAAAAGTTTGGAAAAGAAAATCAAAAAATAGATTTCTCATGATAAACTAGATACACTTATGAAATGTGTTGAAAAGTTTGAAAACCAAAAAATATATTTATAATGATAAACTAGATACATTTATGAAATGTATTGAAAAGTTTGGAAAAGAAAATCAAAAAATATATTTCTAATGATAAAACTATATTCATTTATGAAATGTGTTGAAAAGTTTGAACAAGAAAATAAAATAAAAATATTTCTAATGATAAACTATATACATTTATGAAATGTGTTAAAAAGTTTGGAAAAGAAAATCAAAAAATATATTTCTATTGATACACTATATACACTTATGAAATGTATTGAAAAGTTTGAAAATCAAAAAATATATTTATAATGATAAACTAGATACATTTATGAAAAGTTTGAAAATGAGATTCAAAAAATATATTTCGAGTGATAAAGTATATACATTTATGAAATTTGAAAAGTTTGAACAAGAAAATAAAAAAAATATATTTCTAATGATAAACTATATACACTTATGAAATGTTTTGAAAAGTTTGAAAATCAAAAAAATATATTTCTTAATGATAAACTAGATACATTTATGAAATGTGTTGAAAGGTTTCAAAATCAAAAAACAAAATTCTAATGATAAAAACTAGATACATTTATGAGATGTGTTGAAAAGTTTGAAAAAGAAAATAAAAAATTAATTTCTATTGATAAACTATATACACTTATGAATTGTGTTGAAAAGTTTGAATATCAAAAAAAAATTATTTATAATGATAAACTATATACATTTATGAAATGTGTTGAAAAGTTTGAAAAAGAAAATGAAATGATATATTTCAAGTAATAATCTACCGGTAGATACATTTATGAGATGTTTTGAAAAGTTTGGAAAAGAAAATCAAAAAATATATTTTTAGTGATAAACTATATACATTTATGAAATGTGTTGAAAAGTTTGAACAAGAAAATAAAAAATATATATTTCTAATGATAAACTATATTCATTTATGAAATGTGTTGAAAAGTTTGAAAATCAAAAAATATATTTATAGTGATAAACTAGATACATGTATGAAATATATTGAAAAGTTTGGAAAAAAAATCAAAAAATATATTTCTAGTAATAAACAATATACATTTATGAAATATGTTGAAAAGTTTGAACAAGAAAATAAAAAAAATATATTTCTATTAATAAACTATATACACTTATGAAATGTTTTGAAAGGTTTGATAATCATAAAAATAAATTTCTAATGATAAACTAGATACATTTATGAAATGTGTTATAAAGTTTAGAATAGAAAATCAAAAAATATATTTCTAGTGATAAACTATATACATTTATGAAATGTGTTAAAATGTTTGAAAAAGAAAATCAAAAAATAAATTTCTATTGATACACTATATACACTTATGAAATGTATTGAAAAGTTTGAAAATCAAAAAATATATTTATAATGATAAACTAGATACATTTATGAAAAGTTTGAAAAAGAGATTCAAAAAATATATTTCGAGTGATAAAGTATATACATTTATGAAATATGTTGAAAAGTTTGAAAAAGAAAATGAAAAGATATATTTCTAGTGATACTCTACCAGTAGATACATTTATGAGATGTGTTCAACAGTTTGAAAATCAAAAAAATATATTTCTAATGATAAACTAGATACATTGCTGAAATGTGTTGAAAAGTTTCAAAATCAAAGAAATATTTTTCTAATGATAAACTATATACACTTATGAAATGTGTTGAAAAGTTTGAACATCAAAAAAAAATATTTATAATGATAAACTATATACATTTATGAAATGTGTTGAAAAGTTTGAAAAAGAAAATCAAAATATAAATTTCTATTGATAAACTATATACACTTATGAAATGTGTTGAAAAGTTTGAATATCAAAAAAAATTATTTATAATGATAAACTATATACATTTATGAAATGTGTTGAAAAGTTTGAAAAAGAAAATGAAATGATATATTTCAAGTAATAATCTACCGGTAGATACACTTATGAAATGTGTTGAAAAGTTTGGAAAAGAAAATCAAAAAATATATTTTTAGTGATAAACTATATACATTTATGAAATGTGTTGAAAAGTTTGAACAAGAAAATAAAAAAAATATATTTCTAATGATAAACTATATACACTTATGAAATGTTTTGAAAGGTTTGATAATCAAAAAAATAAATTTCTAATGATAAACTAGATACATTTATGAAATGTGTTATAAAGTTTGGAAAAGAAAATCAAAAAATATATTTCTAGTGATAAACTAGATACATTTATGAAATATGTTGAAAAGTTTGAACAAGAAAATAAAAAATATGTATTTCTAATGATAAACTAGATACATTTATGAAATGTGTTGAAAAGTTTGGAAAAGAAAATCAAAAAATATATTTCTATTGATACACTATATACACTTATGAAATGTGTTGAAAAGTTTGAAAACCAAAAAATATATTTATAATGATAAACTAGATACATTTATGAAATGTATTGAAAAGTTTGGAAAAGAAAATCAAAAAATATATTTCTAATGATAAAACTATATTCATTTATGAAATGTGTTGAAAAGTTTGAACAAGAAAATAAAATAAAAATATTTCTAATGATAAACTATATATATTTATGAAATGTGTTAAAATGTTTGAAAAAGAAAATCAAAAAATAAATTTCTATTGATACACTATATACACTTATGAAATGTATTGAAAAGTTTGAAAATCAAAATATATATATTTATAATGATAAACTAGATACATTTATGAAAAGTTTGAAAAAGAGATTCAAAAAATATATTTCGAGTGATAAAGTATTTACATTTATGAAATATGTTGAAAAGTTTGAACAAGAAAATAAAAAAAAAAATATTTCTAATGATAAAACTATATTCATTTATGAAATGTGTTGAAAAGTTTGAACAAGAAAATAAAATAAAAATATTTCTAATGATAAACTATATACATTTATGAAATGTGTTGAAAAGTTTCAAAATCAAAAAACAAAATTCTAATGATAAAAACTAGATACATTTATGAGATGTGTTGAAAAGTTTGAAAAAGAAAATAAAAAATTAATTTCTATTGATAAACTATATACACTTATGAATTTTGTTGAAAAGTTTGAAAAAGAAAATCAAAAAATATATTTCTATTGATAAACTAGATACATTTATGAAATATGTTCAAAAGTTTGAACAAGAAAATAAAAAATATATATTTCTAATGAAAAACTATATACATTTATGAAATGTGTTGAAAAGTTTGAAAAAGAAAATGAAAAGATATATTTCTAGTGATAATCTACCGGTAGATACATTTATGAGATGTGTTGAAAAGTTTGAAAAAGAAAATCAAAAATTATATTTCTAGTGATACTCTACCAGTAGATACATTTATGAGATGTGTTGAACAGTTTGAAAATCAAAAAAATATATTTCTAATGATAAACTAGATACGTTTATGAGATGTGTTGAAAAGTTTGGAAAATAAAATCAAAAAATGTATTTCTAATGTTAAACTAGATACATTTATGAAATGTGTTGAAAAGTTTGAACAAGAAAATCAAAAAATATATTTCTAGTGATAGACTACCGGAGGATACATTTATGAGATGTGTTGAAAATATTCAAAATCAACAAATATATTTCTAGTGATAAACTACCGGTAGATACATTTATGAGATGTGTTGAAAAGTTTGAAAGAGAAATTCAAAAAATATATTTCTAGTGATAAACTGCCGGAAGATACATTTATGAGATGTGTTGAAAATATTCAAATTCAAAAAATATATTTCTAGTGATAAAATAGATACATTTATGAAATGTGTTGAAAAGTTTGAAAATCAAAAAATATATTTATAATGATAAACTAGATACATTTATGAAATGTGTTGAAAAGTTTGAACAAGAAAATCAAAAAATAGATTTCTCATGATAAACTAGATACATTTATGAAATGTGTTGATAAGTTTGAAAAAGAAAAGAAAAAAATATACTTCTAGTGGAAAACTACTGGTATTTATGAGATGTCCTGAAAAGTTTCAAAATCAAAACCAAAAAAAATTATAAAATAGATACATTTATGAAATGTGTTGAAAAGTTTAAAAAGAAAATCAAAAAATATATTTCTAATGATAAAACTATATTCATTTATGAAATGTGTTGAAAAGTTTGAACAAGAAAATAAAATAAAAATATTTCTAATGATAAACTATATACATTTATGAAATGTGTTAAAATGTTTGAAAAAGAAAATCAAAAAATAAATTTCTATTGATACACTATATACACTTATGAAATGTATTGAAAAGTTTGAAAATCAAAAAATATATTTATAATGATAAACTAGATACATTTATGAAAAGTTTGAAAAAGAGATTCAAAAAATATATTTCGAGTGATAAAGTATTTACATTTATGAAATATGTTGAAAAGTTTGAACAAGAAAATAAAAAAAATATATTTCTAATGATAAAACTATATTCATTTATGAGATGTGTTGAAAAGTTTGAAAAAGAAAATAAAAAATTAATTTCTATTGATAAACTATATACACTTATGAATTTTGTTGAAAAGTTTGAAAAAGAAAATCAAAAAATATATTTCTATTGATAAACTAGATACATTTATGAAATATGTTCAAAAGTTTGAACAAGAAAATAAAAAATATATATTTCTAATGAAAAACTATATACATTTATGAAATGTGTTGAAAAGTTTGAACAAGAAAATGAAAAGATATATTTCTAGTGATAATCTACCGGTAGATACATTTATGAGATGTGTTGAAAAGTTTGAAAAAGAAAATCAAAAATTATATTTCTAGTGATACTCTACCAGTAGATACATTTATGAGATGTGTTGAACAGTTTGAAAATCAAAAAAATATATTTCTAATGATAAACTAGATACATTTATGAGATGTGTTGAAAAGTTTGGAAAATAAAATCAAAAAATGTATTTCTAATGTTAAACTAGATACATTTATGAAATGTGTTGAAAAGTTTGAACAAGAAAATCATAAAATATATTTCTAGTGATAAACTACCGGAAGATACATTTATGAGATGTGTTGAAAATATTCAAAATCAACAAATATATTTCTAGTGATAAACTACCGGTAGATACATTTATGAGATGTGTTGAAAAGTTTGAAAGAGAAATTCAAAAAATATATTTCTAGTGATAAACTGCCGGAAGATACATTTATGAGATGTGTTGAAAATATTCAAATTCAAAAAATATATTTCTAGTGATAAAATAGATACATTTATGAAATGTGTTGAAAAGTTTGAAAATCAAAAAATATATTTATAATGATAAACTAGATACATTTATGAAATGTGTTGAAAAGTTTGAACAAGAAAATCAAAAAATAGATTTCTCATGATAAACTAGATACATTTATGAAATGTGTTGATAAGTTTGAAAAAGAAAAGAAAAAAATATACTTCTAGTGGAAAACTACTGGTATTTATGAGATGTCCTGAAAAGTTTCAAAATCAAAACCAAAAAAAATTATAAAATAGATACATTTATGAAATGTGTTGAAAAGTTTAAAAAGAAAATCAAAAAATATATTTCTAATGATAAAACTATATTCATTTATGAAATGTGTTGAAAAGTTTGAACAAGAAAATAAAATAAAAATATTTCTAATGATAAACTATATACATTTATGAAATGTGTTAAAATGTTTGAAAAAGAAAATCAAAAAATAAATTTCTATTGATACACTATATACACTTATGAAATGTATTGAAAAGTTTGAAAATCAAAAAATATATTTATAATGATAAACTAGATACATTTATGAAAAGTTTGAAAAAGAGATTCAAAAAATATATTTCGAGTGATAAAGTATATACATTTATGAAATATGTTGAAAAGTTTGAAAAAGAAAATGAAAAGATATATTTCTAGTGATAATCTACCGGTAGATACATTTATGAGATGTGTTGAAAAGTTTGACATTTTAAAAAAACATATTTCTAATGATAAACTAGATACATTTATGAAATGTGTTGAAAAGTTTGAATATCAAAAAAAATTATTTATAATGATAAACTATATACATTTATGAAATGTGTTGAAAAGTTTGAAAAAGAAAATGAAATGATATATTTCAAGTAATAATCTACCGGTAGATACACTTATGAAATGTGTTGAAAAGTTTGGAAAAGAAAATCAAAAAATATATTTTTAGTGATAAACTATATTCATTTATGAAATGTGTTGAAAAGTTTGAAAATCAAAAAATATATTTATAGTGATAAACTAGATACATTTATGAAATATATTGAAAAGTTTGGAAAAAAAAATCAAAAAATATATTTCTAGTAATAAACAATATACATTTATGAAATATGTTGAAAAGTTTGAACAAGAAAATAAAAAAAATATATTTCTATTAATAAACTATATACACTTATGAAATGTTTTGAAAGGTTTGATAATCAAAAAAATAAATTTCTAATGATAAACTAGATACATTTATGAAATGTGTTATAAAGTTTGGAAAAGAAAATCAAAAAATATATTTCTAGTGATAAACTAGATACATTTATGAAATATGTTGAAAAGTTTGAACAAGAAAATAAAAAATATGTATTTCTAATGATAAACTAGATACATTTATGAAATGTGTTGAAAAGTTTGGAAAAGAAAATCAAAAAATATATTTCTATTGATACACTATATACACTTATGAAATGTGTTGAAAAGTTTGAAAACCAAAAAATATATTTATAATGATAAACTAGATACATTTATGAAATGTATTGAAAAGTTTGGAAAAGAAAATCAAAAAATATATTTCTAATGATAAAACTATATTCATTTATGAAATGTGTTGAAAAGTTTGAACAAGAAAATAAAATAAAAATATTTCTAATGATAAACTATATACATTTATGAAATGTGTTAAAATGTTTGAAAAAGAAAATCAAAAAATAAATTTCTATTGATACACTATATACACTTATGAAATGTATTGAAAAGTTTGAAAATCAAAAAATATATTTATAATGATAAACTAGATACATTTATGAAAAGTTTGAAAAAGAGATTCAAAAAATATATTTCGAGTGATAAAGTATATACATTTATAAAATATGTTGAAAAGTTTGAACAAGAAAATAAAAAAAATATATTTCTAATGATAAACTATATACACTTATGAAATGTTTTGAAAAGTTTGAAAATCAAAAAAATATATTTCTAATGATAAACTAGATACATTTATGAAATGTGTTGAAAAGTTTCAAAATCAAAAAACAAAATTCTAATGATAAAAACTAGATACATTTATGAGATGTGTTGAAAAGTTTGAAAAAGAAAATAAAAAATTAATTTCTATTGATAAACTATATACACTTATGAATTGTGTTGAAAAGTTTGAAAAAAAAAATCAAAAAATATATTTCTATTGATAAACTAGATACATTTATGAAATATGTTCAAAAGTTTGAACAAGAAAATAAAAAATATATATTTCTAATGAAAAACTATATACATTTATGAAATGTGTTGAAAAGTTTGAAAAAGAAAATGAAAAGATATATTTCTAGTGATAATCTACCGGTAGATACATTTATGAGATGTGTTGAAAAGTTTGAAAAAGAAAATCAAAAATTATATTTCTAGTGATACTCTACCAGTAGATACATTTATGAGATGTGTTGAACAGTTTGAAAATCAAAAAAATATATTTCTAATGATAAACTAGATACATTTATGAGATGTGTTGAAAAGTTTGGAAAATAAAATCAAAAAATGTATTTCTAATGTTAAACTAGATACATTTATGAAATGTGTTGAAAAGTTTGAACAAGAAAATCAAAAAATATATTTCTAATGATAAACTACCGGAAGATACATTTATGAGATGTGTTGAAAATATTCAAAATCAACAAATATATTTCTAGTGATAAACTACCGGTAGATACATTTATGAGATGTGTTGAAAAGTTTGAAAATCAAAAAAATATATTTATAATGATAAACTAGATACATTTATGAAATGTGTTGAAAAGTTTGAACAAGAAAATCAAAAAATAGATTTCTCATGATAAACTAGATACATTTATGAAATGTGTTGATAAGTTTGAAAAAGAAAAGAAAAAAATATACTTCTAGTGGAAAACTACTGGTATTTATGAGATGTCCTGAAAAGTTTCAAAATCAAAACCAAAAAAAATTATAAAATAGATACATTTATGAAATGTGTTGAAAAGTTTAAAAAGAAAATCAAAAAATATATTTCTAATGATAAAACTATATTCATTTATGAAATGTGTTGAAAAGTTTGAACAAGAAAATAAAATAAAAATATTTCTAATGATAAACTATATACATTTATGAAATGTGTTAAAATGTTTGAAAAAGAAAATCAAAAAATAAATTTCTATTGATACACTATATACACTTATGAAATGTATTGAAAAGTTTGAAAATCAAAAAATATATTTATAATGATAAACTAGATACATTTATGAAAAGTTTGAAAAAGAGATTCAAAAAATATATTTCGAGTGATAAAGTATATACATTTATGAAATATGTTGAAAAGTTTGAACAAGAAAATTAAAAAAATATATTTCTAATGATAAACTATATACACTTATGAAATGTTTTGAAAAGTTTGAAAATCAAACAAATATATTTCTAATGATAAACTAGATACATTTATGAAATGTGTTGAAAAGTTTCAAAATCAAAAAACAAAATTCTAATGATAAAAACTAGATACATTTATGAGATGTGTTGAAAAGTTTGAAAAAGAAAATAAAAAATTAATTTCTATTGATAAACTATATACACTTATGAATTGTGTTGAAAAGTTTGAAAAAGAAAATAAAAAAATATATTTCTATTGATAAACTAGATACATTTATGAAATATGTTCAAAAGTTTGAACAAGAAAATAAAAAATATATATTTCTAATGAAAAACTATATACATTTATGAAATGTGTTGAAAAGTTTGAAAAAGAAAATGAAAAGATATATTTCTAGTGATAATCTACCGGTAGATACATTTATGAGATGTGTTGAAAATTTTGAAAATCAAAAAAATATATTTCTAATGATAAACTAGATACATTTATGAGATGTGTTGAAAAGTTTGGAAAATAAAATCAAAAAATTTATTTCTAATGTTAAACTAGATACATTTATGAAATGTGTTGAAAGGTTTCAACAAGAAAATCAAAAAATATATTTCTAATGATAAACTACCGGAAGATACATTTATGAGATGTGTTGAAAATATTCAAAATCAACAAATATATTTCTAGTGATAAACTACCGGTAGATACATTTATGAGATGTGTTGAAAAGTTTGAAAATCAAAAAAATATATTTATAATGATAAACTAGATACATTTATGAAATATGTTGAAAAGTTTGAACAAGAAAATCAAAAAATAGATTTCTCATGATAAACTAGATACATTTATGAAATGTGTTGATAAGTTTGAAAAAGAAAAGAAAAAAATATACTTCTAGTGGAAAACTACTGGTATTTATGAGATGTCCTGAAAAGTTTCAAAATCAAAACCAAAAAAAATTATAAAATAGATACATTTATGAAATGTGTTGAAAAGTTTAAAAAGAAATTCAAAAAATATATTTCTAATGATAAACTATATACATTTATGAAATGTGTTAAAATGTTTGAAAAAGAAAATCAAAAAATAAATTTCTATTGATACACTATATACACTTATGAAATGTATTGAAAAGTTTGAAAATTAAAAAATATATTTATAATGATAAACTAGATACATTTATGAAAAGTTTGAAAAAGAGATTCAAAAAATATATTTCGAGTGATAAAGTATATACATTTATGAAATATGTTGAAAAGTTTGAACAAGAAAATAAAAAAAATATATTTCTAATGATAAACTATATACACTTATGAAATGTTTTGAAAAGTTTGAAAATCAAAAAAATATATTTCTAATGATAAACTAGATACATTTATGAAATGTGTTGAAAAGTTTCAAAATCAAAAAACAAAATTCTAATGATAAAAACTAGATACATTTATGAGATGTGTTGAAAAGTTTGAAAAAGAAAATAAAAAATTAATTTCTATTGATAAACTATATACACTTATGAATTGTGTTGAAAAGTTTGAAAAAGAAAATCAAAAAATATATTTCTATTGATAAACTAGATACATTTATGAAATATGTTCAAAAGTTTGAACAAGAAAATAAAAAATATATATTTCTAATGAAAAACTATATACATTTATGAAATGTGTTGAAATGTTTGAAAAAGAAAATGAAAAGATATATTTCTAGTGATAATCTACCGGTAGATACATTTATGAGATGTGTTGAAAAGTTTGAAAAAGAAAATCAAAAATTATATTTCTAGTGATACTCTACCAGTAGATACATTTATGAGATGTGTTGAACAGTTTGAAAATCAAAAAAATATATTTCTAATGATAAACTAGATACATTTATGAGATGTGTTGAAAAGTTTGGAAAATAAAATCAAAAAATGTATTTCTAATGTTAAACTAGATACATTTATGAAATGTGTTGAAAAGTTTGAACAAGAAAATCAAAAAATATATTTCTAGTGATAAACTACTGGAAGATACATTTATGAGATGTGTTGAAAATATTCAAAATCAACAAATATATTTCTAGTGATAAACTACCGGTAGATACATTTATGAGATGTGTTGAAAAGTTTGAAAGAGAAATTCAAAAAATATATTTCTAGTGATAAACTGCCGGAAGATACATTTATGAGATGTGTTGAAAATATTCAAAATCAACAAATATATTTCTAGTGATAAAATAGATACATTTATGAAATGTGTTGAAAAGTTTAAAAATCAAAAAAATATATTTATAATGATAAACTAGATACATTTATGAAATGTGTTGAAAAGTTTGAACAAGAAAATCAAAAAATAGATTTCTCATGATAAACTAGATACATTTATGAAATGTGTTGATAAGTTTGAAAAAGAAAAGAAAAAAATATACTTCTAGTGGAAAACTACTGGTATTTATGAGATGTCCTGAAAAGTTTCAAAATCAAAACCAAAAAAAATTATAAAATAGATACATTTATGAAATGTGTTGAAAAGTTTAAAAAGAAAATCAAAAAATATATTTCTAGTGATAAACTAGATACATTTATGAAATGTGTTGAAAAGTTTGAAAAAGAAAATCAATAATATATTTCTAGTGATTAACTACTGGTAGATACATTTATGAGATGAGTTGAAAATATTCAAAATCAACAAATCTATTTCTAGTGATGTTTGTTTGTTTGTTTTTCGTTCGTTCCATTGTAACCGTCAAGGATATCTGTGCGACTTCCGCCGGTAGCGTGATTACGTTGTGTCACAGTTATGCGCCTTGTAGGCCTAACACATCCGATTTCGGCATGCCTTGACAATTCGGGTGGGCTACCCTTAGCCTGTGACAGCCTCTATATCTGTCTCCAGGCACGCGTATTGGCGACTCTTCGCCCAGACGATTTTTGCTCTCGTCTGACTCGCACGAGGTGTTCCACTGTCTATGAACTTGCCTCGTGTAATTGGACGTGTTGTGCCTGTGCCCATTGGTTACTGAACCGTTTCTCATCTGTGAGCCTGGTTCCTTAAGGGGAAAAACTCAACAGAGGAGTTGGACCCTGGCTCTTTCGCCCTCTTATCGAGGTGTCATTCACCGACATCGTGTACCCCTTGTCCAAGTTCGAATCTTACACCACGCGTTTGAGAGCAAGGCGTTCTCGAGCTGAGCGTCCTTGTCCCAATAGCGCCTGAGCCCATCAGGTACTGAACCCTTTCTCTCTTCAAGTGTATTTCCGGTGTAGGAAAACCTGACAGTAGAGTTGGGCCAGGGCTAAATCGTTGTTCCTTTTGTGCCTGAACCAATTGGGTATGGAACCCTTTCTCTTCGCGAGCATATTTCCAGTTTAGGAAGGCTCGACATTAGAGTTGGATTAGGTCTTCTTGCTTTACCAAACTCCAATGATTGGGTCTGGGTCTCTGCCTGTAAGGAACACAGGTAACTAGAAGCTTGTCTCGAGCTGACGGAGCTTGTAGTTCCCCTTTCTAGGGACTTTTCACTGTCTATTTGCAGTTCGTGCTGCCCTCTAGCGCTGTTCTGCGCTTTCATTGTTTCATTGTAGTCGGTATTAAATCTATTTGTCTCTCACCATGCATCTACCTTTACGTGCATTTTACATTGGCCGCCCCTCCAATGTTCGGACTGGACTGCCTAGCTTCACTGTATGTCGACAGTGTCGCTATATGTGGTCGTGCTGGTGTGTCAGGGATATTGTCTGTCTCTTGTGCAGGCAAATCTCTTTCCATCTGCTACCTCCACATTCTCGGACACGATCCCCAAATGATTTGGCCAGAATCAGCTCGAACTGCTGTATTTCTGTTTCCAGGGTGCACCGCGTGGAGGTACATTTGGGATCTTGGTTATCTGCAAACCCTGGGTCCGCTTAGAGCAATGTGTTCCCTTTGCACCCCGATTTTCTAGTGATAAACTAGATACATTTATGAAATATGTAGAAAGATTTGAACAAGAAAATAAAATAAACATATATTTCTAATGATAAACTACCGGTATATACATTTATGAAATGTGTTGAAAAGTTTGAAAAAGAAAATGAAAAGATATATTTCTAGTGATAATCTACCGGTGATACATTTATGAGATGTGTTGAAAAGTTTGAAAAAGAAAATCAAAAAATATATTTATAATGATAAACTACATACATTTATGAAATGTGTTGAAAAGTTTGGAAAAGAAAATGAAAAAATATATTTCTAGTGATAAACTAGATACATTTATGAGATGTGTTGAAAAGTTTGAAAAAGAAAATAAATAAATATATTTCTAATGATAAACTAGATACATTTATGAAATATGTTGAAAAGTTTGAAAAAGAAAATAATTTGAATTTAAATATCTGTGAAGAATATAAAAATTCTACCTCCATTAAAACGAAGAAAAAGAAAGTCCCAGAAGATTTAGAAAAAAGATTAAATGAAATAATGTAGAAAAAAATAAAATATATTTTTCATGAAAAAAGTCCAAATCATGAAATTATTGATATATGTGATAGAATATTAAATTATTTAGATGATTTAGAAAAAGGAAATATGCATGTGGTTGCTTCTGTGGGTCTCACAGTAGATATAATAGATATAATATAATAGATATAATAGTGAAAAAGTAGATATAATAGGTAAAAGTAGATATAAAAGTGAAAAAGTAGATATAATAGGGAAAATGTAGATATAATAGTGAAAAAGTAGATATAATAGTGAAAAAGTAGATATAATAGTGAAAAAGTAGATATAATAGGGAAATAGTAGATATAATAGTGAAAACAGAATTTCTTGCTTTTGCTAAAGAAATATTTAATAGATGTAAATCAACTAATAATGAATACATAAGATTTTATAGTATTTGTAATGATTATTCTATCTTATTAAACTGTAATTTATCATAATAGAGAAATTATGAAAAACTTACATGAAATAAAATAATAGGATGACAGTCAACTAATTTGACCTCTATTTACTTTTTTATTCTCTTATAAAATGGATTTAAACGAATTAAAACTTTTAAGTGAAATGACTCCTGAAAATATGAATAATGCATATAAAACAAATATGATTATTAAATTGATAGATTGTGAAATGAATATATCAGGGAAAGAATAGGTATAATATCTTGTACAGATTACATAGAGAGAGAACAGATCAAGTGGTTTGGCCACATTATGAGAATGCATCATGAAAAGTTGCCCTTGCAAATCATATAACCAAATGAGATCAGGGTACAAGGCCAGAGGAAGACCATGGAATATTTGGATAGAAAACATCAGGGACATCCTTAACAGACACAGTCATAGCACAGCCGAGGCCACACATCTGGCTTTAGAACGCAAGCTCGAGCTCCAATCACCCCTACGCTTAACTGCAAGAGTGGATCACAAACCACCTAGGGAAAGACAATAGACAATAGATAGATTATTAAATTTATGAATATTAAAACCGAACAACCTAATTTATCACAAGATCAGATTTGTAGTAAATTAGGTATTTCTTCTTCTACAATAAAAAAGAATAAGACAAGATTTAAATGTAAAATTTCCATATAAATATGATATTCCTTTTAAAAAATAACAAGAAAAAAAAAATATTGAAATTAGTAATAAAGAAACATTAACAATAAATAAAGAAACAAGGAAATTAAAAGTTAAAAAAATAAAAGAGAAAATTGGTAATGGAAGGGATAATAATAAATTATTTAATGTTAATAAAGCAATAGAAGAAGTGTAAATAATTTATTGTTATATTTGATGTTGAGAATTTCATTCTCTAAAAATGGAAGAACTAAAATTATTTGTTAAAAAAAATAAAAGTGATGAAATTAAAGAACAAATTAAAAAAACTTGAAAAACAAAATTATAAAACAAAAGATTATTTATTAAAACAATATATTGTAAAAAATATGATTAATAAAGAAGTTTTAAAAATAGTTGGTGAACAAATGATTGAGTATGAAGAAGAATTAGAAGAAAAACAATGTTTAATGAATGAATATGAAACAATAATTGGTGGTGATAAATTAATGAAATAATTCAGAAATATAATAAAAAATATATCAAACAAATTGATCCTAGTAAAGTTACTTATAAAGATAAGAGTGCGTAAAAGATTATTATATAAATTAAACAACAAAATAAAAGAATTAGAAAAGTAGAAATAATAGTATAAATAATTACTGATAAAATATATATTTTAAATTTGTATTTTAAAATTATGATTTATTTTTTTATCTATTTCTTCACATATTTTACCACCCGTGTGTTGTTGGGGCCCGAAAGGGGAGAAAAGAATAGCAACACTGTGTACCTTTCATGCATGTCATACGAGGTGAATAAGGAGGTTATGGGATGGAGTTGGCTGTCCCATTAAATAGGGTCAGTGACCAAAAGCCATGCTGAAGTTGGATGTATCAGACCGAAAGGTGCAGATATCGCAGCTTTGCTGTAAACCATGACACAACACATTCCATTCTCCGGACTACATCCTGCTAATCTGAAGGAGTTTGAGAACGAATGCAGAAGAAGAAGAAATGTACAGATGAAATGAGATGCGGTCATTCACAAGTAGAAATCCTCATTATATTGGCATGGCTTCTATTGTTTCTTCATTGTTCATTCTCAAACTCCCACTGGAACTCTCTTGTTGCAGGACAATGATCCATCCTACTAGGTTACATAATTTCTCAAACTCCCACTGGAACTCTCTTGTTGCAGGACAATGATCCTACAAGATTTCAAGTAGGATGTAGTCCAGAGAATGGAAATGCATTGTGTTTCTGATTTATTTGCGCTAATGGCCTAATACATCGGACTTTGATTGTATTGCTAGTTTATTGTTGCATAATGGTTAGTCTGATAAGCAAATAGTACGACCTTCAAACCTTCCACATTCAGGAACCATTGTCATTAAGTTAGCACAGACTTGAAACACCTGGTTCCTGTGTGACTGCACAACAAAGGTGATCCTTAGGATTTAACTAAACAGTTGTGAAATATGATATTGTTTACAATAAATCTAAGAAGTATTTACATGAATTATACTGTCCACAGATATTTGGGAAGGAAACGTTTACGCAAAGACTTAGAGAATGGTAGAGGGCAGCGATCGGTTGGCGTGGCCACACTATTCCTATTGGACAATCAGTTACATATTGTCTATCCGGGGTGCACGAAAACTGCTAGATCAGAAACCTTTGTCAAAGATGGTGCCTGTAATGAGTACCTTCCAATCATGTTTGATAGGCATCCAGAGTGAGTACTTGTTTAATTGTCAGCTAAAAGACATAATATCTTAGTGTTAAAGGTGATGTTGAGTTCTTGTTTAATTGAGAGCTAAAAACAAATTATGCCTTAGTGTTAAAGGTGGTAAGATAAATTATAACACCCACCATCCAGTGGGGTGGAACAAGGTATTAAGTTAGAGCTTGGAATCACATGTGCTGTGGGGTTCTGGGAAGGATGTATAGAATAATATTGTGACGGGCTTGTATGACAACTGACTTTCTTGAACTTCTAGTTAATGGCAAAGAATAGGGCCAGTGTCTTATTTTCAAGCGTGTCGTTGAAGGCGACTAAGTACAGTTGGGGCACAGTAGAGGCGACTAAGTACAGTTGGGGCACAGTAGAGGCAACTAAGTACAGTTGGGGCACAGTAGAGGCGACTAAGTACAGTTGGGGCACAGTAGTGGCGACTAAGTACAGTTGGGGCACAGTAGAGGCGACTAAGTACAGTTGGGGCACAGTAGAGGCGACTAAGTACAGTTGGGGCACAGTAGAGGCGACTAAGTACAGTTGGGGCACAGTAGAGGCGGCTAAGTACAGTTGGGGTACAGTAGAGGCGACTAAGTACAGTTGAGGTACGGTAGAGGCGACTAAGTACAGTTGGGGTACAATAGAGGCGACTAAGTACAGTTGGGGTACAATAGAGGTGACTAAGTACAGTTGGAGTACAGTAGAGGTGACTAAGTACAGTAGAGGTGACTAAGTACAGTTGGGGTACAGTAGAGGCGACTAAGTACAGTTGGGGTACAGTAGAGGCGACTAATTACAGTTGGGGTACAGTAGAGGCGACTAAGTACAGTTGAGGTACAGTAGAGGTGACTAAGTACAGTTGAGGTACAGTAGAGGCGACTAAGTACAGTTGAGGTACAGTAGAGGTGACTAAGTACAGTTGGGGTACAGTAGACTGACAAGTTGTCACCTGCGGAAAAATCATTGTCACATATTGTCACAATTTTGTCTTCCAACAAATCAACCCCCATGGATGATGAAGAGATGCCACCAGGAAATTGCACCTTTTGTGGCAGACTCCAATGTGATGGAGACTATGTGACTGAGACTGTGTGACGGGGACTATGTGACGGAGAATGTTAGTTGTGTCATCACTACTGATGGGTCAATAGATCTGACATAAGAATGACAACATAGTTGGCCCAGATTTGTGTGGTGTGCTCCTGGAATGCCTGCCTTTGGGGACTAAACATGCATTCAGAAACCTCCATGATACAACAATGCCTTTGAGACAACCTTATAGAGTCTAGGTTACACAAGAGCCTCAGTTACACAACTGAGAAGAAGCTGTGCTATTGTCAGAAAGGCTATGGGCTATCATATATAGCTCATATATATAGCTATATAGCTACCACCAATATATAGCTACCACCTCAAAACTAAAGGGATTCTTCTTCTTCGTTCATTCTCAAACTCCTGCAGATTAGCAGGTTGTAGTCCGGAGAACGGAATGCGTTGTCATGGTTTACATCATTGCTGTGATATATGCGCCTTTCGGCCTGACACATCTGACTTCAGCATTACTAAAGGGATTATTTCATAATCATCATTATAATACTGTGACTTGCAATGTATGTTGTAAGAGGCAGCTAAGGAAGGCTTGGAGTGTGGTTGGTTACTCCATTTCATAGAAAGACACACAAAAATAGTAGCATACCATGTATAAACTAATTCAATTATAAACCGAGGACATGATTTTAATGTCTGAAATTTGACACAAGTCTAGAATCTGTTTATAGGCCGAGGTGTAGAATTCCATTATTATAATAATGAAGGGGCAAGCGCCACATGGTTTGCATCTGTGGGTATCACCAACTAGACAAACCATTAATGCAAAAGAAAGTCTTAGTAGATGACATGCCGTTATATTGAGGTTCTCTTATAGAAGCTTCATGGCACATCATATATACAATTATGCTTTTATTTTATTGTTGCAATGTATTTTATGCTTTATTTGTATATATGTATGGCACCTTCTGTGGTTGGGATAAAGCCAGAGATGTACTGTGCAGCACTGGGGAGGGGAGGAGGAAGCTGACAGCACTATATGTTTCCTATGCTGAGGCCCATCATAGGGGCGCAATGACTTAGGAAGTGACAATCATTTTGACTTGACCATTTGGTTGCATGCCTGAAGCAATAGAGAAGTCTGACATAACCAGTAGTCAATTGGTGGCGGGGAATGAACATAGTGAACCCTACCTTAGCTCCAGTGATTTGAGCATTACTTGGGTAGAAAACTCACAAACCAAATTAGACAATTACCAATTTATTATAATAATTTTTTTTTTCATGGAATTTATTGTTTTTCATGCCATGTACATCTTCGCTTGCGAAGGAGGAACATCATCAGGTATCCTCTGGCTCTAACCGGGTTGGACCAAAAATCCACAGACCTCCCATCAATATAATGCTAGCACAACAAATATTATTTACAGACGAGCAGATACAAGATCGTCATAAAACAAAGTCTTCGCTTAACATCCTACAACTGAACATGGTATAGGAAACTCTTCTTCTTCAGCGTTCATTCTCAAACTCCCGCCAGATCTCTCTTGTAGCAGGACATATGTTTGCCAAATGTTGCATGAGTTTGGCTAAATGTTGTTATGTATTTGGTTAAATAATAATGGAGGGCAGAGCACCAGGGCAGAGGAAAAAGGCAGAGCAAGAAGATGATGGACTGACAACATTAAATATAACATGAATATGTCATTGGAGAATGCAAGCTGCATCGCCCACGACAGAGAATGGTTCAGGGAGTTCATTAGAAAGACAACGTTCTGGAGAGAATATGTCACTGACAGTGTGACTAAATTTTGTATGTGTTTGACCAAATGTTGTATGTGTTTGACCAAATGTTGTATATGTTTGACCAAATGTTGTATGTGTTTGACCAAATGTTGTATGTATTTGACCAAATGTATGTGTTTGACCAAATTTTGTATGTTTGACCAAATGTTGCATGTGTTTGACCAAATTGTGAAAAGAGAAATAATATAGCCTGACATGCACGGTGTAAGAGGCAACTAAAGAGAGGAGGCAAGGTGTCTACCCTGTGTTGAATTCAAAAGTCAAGCAAAAAATAGAAACAATGTGACTCGACATGCATGATGTAAGAGGCATTAAAGATGGAATTGACTGTGTCAACTCATAGGTTAAAGTGACCCACAAACAGTGCTTATTCTATATTTTCATGTTTATGTAATTATTGCTTATTATACATTTTTGCTTATAAATTTTTGCTTATTATTAATTTTTACTTTTTAATAGTTTACTTATTATAAATTGTTCCTTATTATGAATTGTTACTTATAAATTTTTGCAGAACAATACGGGATCAAGGGTCCATGTATATACTATCAATTAGCGGGATTTTAAACAAACTTACAAATATTTCATACGATCAATATTTGTGTTCTTTGGTTCACACACATTTAGCGAGCTCAATGAAATTACATCATTTACAGATCTTGTCACTGTAATTCAAAATAGCTAATAGTAGTTACGCACGGAGATTAAAACTTGCAACGATTTAATGGTTTTTGTATTTTCAAGATATGAGGTACTGTTAGAATTTAGATGTTGAGTTGGGGGGGGGAGGATTAGACTAATGTGTTAGGACTAATTCTAACGCAAACCCCCTTTCTGATTTAATCAATTCAAGTTGGTAACTACATTGAAAGGGAGACAAATGATTTCTGCTTACTCTTTGTTTATGTATTACCTCTCTCGCCGAAGATGGATGTATCTGGCCATTGGCGCAAATAAAATGGTGACACAACGCATTTCCATTCTCTGAACTGGAAATCTAGTAGGACTATGGTCCTGCTACAAAGAAGATCCAACGAGAGTTTTAGAATGAACGCTGACGAAGAAGTATTACCTCCCATGCGAATATTTGAGCGACAATTATTGGGCAGGTTTTACATATATAAATATGCCAAGACAATAAATGGGGGAGTATTTAATTGCAGGGTTGTATGAGTGGAAACATGATTGGGTTTGAATGCAGGGTATTATTTTGTGTCGGATAATGAATTTAATCGTCACAATAGAAGTTAAATGTCATAGTATGACACTGTGCGCATTTCCCGTTTGTAAGTACTCTTCGTGACAGCAACAATTGTACTGCGTCTTTGTCAGTCAAAGGCAAATTCAACATACATATGGCAGCCATTTTACTAAAGATATGTAGTGGAAGAGTGACGTAACGGAAGTGTGAATGGCATTACCAAGTTCTAAAAAATATGACAGGAGCGCATTTTAAAAAAAAGTGTAAGCAGGAAATGCTACATGGACACTTGATCCTGTATTGTTCCATTTTTGCTTATAAATTGTTACTTATTGTAAATTGTTACTTATTATAAATTGTTACTTATAAATTTAGCGTATTATAAGTTGTTACTTATTGTAAATTGTTACTTGTAATTTTTTTTTAAATTATAAATTATCGTTTAGAGAACAGTGGAAACATCATTTTTCTCCACGGGACCTAGTTGGCCTATCAGCGGAGCTTTACCTTCTATATCCAACACATTACACTGGAGAACCATATTACATATCCGACACTGAAGATTCAATCATCATTGACAAGGGTCATGCTCGTAAAGGTGCTGCAGACAGTGAACTGATGGTAGACACAAACATAGCAAGACCTGATGAGACAGAAACACAGATTGATGGTGTTATAAAGCTGGAAGGGCCAGTTGTCAAGGATGAGTTTTAATCAAGTATGGGAATAATTAATTAATCGCTGTGTAATTATGAGAATAGGCATATAGATGAACTCTATTACTAAGCTGGAACTTAGCTCGCTAAATTAGATATGGGTTTTGTAGCAAGACAGTTAGATCTCCTTACCTACAAGTAATCAATCAAGTGCCATGCCAATTGGTGTAGGTAATCATGCTTCTCCACAACTTTCTGCCTCTTGTGTTGTTAAGTAATTCAATTGATGACTTCATTTTGTACCACACTGACAACCCATCCAGAAATTTATCTCTTTGTCTTCCTCTGTCTCTTCTCCCCTTGATCTTTCCAGTTGTTATTAAATGTTGAAGTTTTACTTTTCTCATCGCACGTCTAAGACCATCGGAAAACACATATTATGAAGTAGCAACAAAAATAATTTTAAAATTTTGGGACCGTCACAACATGAAGAACTATTAAAGGGTTGGGGGATTAGGAAGGCTGAAGGATAGAGGGATTACACTGCATGGAGTTTATTATCTGAATCCTGTATTATTTGTGTGTTTTATTTTCTGTGTTTTTTTATCATGAACTATTTGAAATAGATTTATGTTTTCTGTAATATTGTTGATTTTTCTCTTGTTGTTCCAGCTGACCATTTATATTTCTTATTGTGATGTAATGTAGTTGAGTATAACTACATTAGCTGTCTAGTTTACAGAAAAGCTGCAATATGTATGCATTTTGGCCCAGTACATTTATTTTTATGTCGCAATATTGTTGATATAGACATGCTATTTGCATCTCAAGCATTCTTCTGCATCAATTATTATACATCCAGTTTGATATTGTTCATGGATGATAATGATGACATAATCCCTTTAGCAGTGAGCAAGTAGCTCTTTACACATGGTGATGATGAAATAATCTCTTTAGCTGTGAACAGGTAGCTCTTTACACATGGTGATGATGAAATAATACCTTTAGCTGTGAACAGGTAGCTCTTGACACATGATGATGATGCATCCCGTTATCTGTGAGCAGGTAGCTCTTGGCACATAATGATGATGCATCCCGTTATCTGTGAGCAGGTAGCTCTTGACACATGATGATGATGCATCCCGTTATCTGTGAGCAGGTAGCTCTTGACACATGATGATGATGCATCCCGTTATCTGTGAGCAGGTAGCTCTTGACACATGATGATGATGCATCCCTTTACCTGTGAGCAGGTAGCTCTTGACACATGATGATGATGCATCCTGTTACCTGTGAGCAGGTAGCTCTTGAAAGTCCATAGCCTTTTTTGACATAAGCACAGGTTCTTCTCAGTTGTGTAACTGAGGTGCCTGCCAGACTCACGTAAGGTTGTCTCAAAGGTATGGATGGTTAGGGGGAGTATATAGATGCATATGTTTTGTCCCCCAAAGGGAGGCATTCCACTGTGGCAGTATCTTAGGATTATCACATCCTGCTAGGAGCACAGCACACACATCTGAGCCAACAATCTCATAATTGTTCTGTCAGATTTGTTGACACATCCACAGTGATGCACATCAAGTATTCCTCTGCCACAACTGGACAATGATGCAATGTCTGCTGGTCGGTAGCTCTTCAGCATCCATGATCAAAGATTATTTGATAGAAAACAAAAGTAAGAAATTGAAACAAGATGATATTTTTTCACTCGTGACAGATTTTCAAAATAACCCCCACCCCCCCCCCCAACTTTCCTTAGTAACCTATTACAACATTCCTGGAAAGAAGACGGTATCCTTATTCTTTGTACCCGGAACCAGCAGTCCAGGCCCAAGTTACTATATGGGCGATTGGTCCTGTATAGAATAGTTTGTTTTAGGTTGCCATGAGTCTCCCACAGTTTGTTCTGTAGAGATATTCCTGTGGACCAGGATATTGCTCTGTCAACAAATTCTCTGGGGCAATACTGTAGTATATATTCTGGGTAGGTGTTGTTATTCTGCACATGTTGGTTGCAGAGTCGCTAATACCGATTCGGGGTAAGTGTGCTTTTAGATGGCAATGTTCCATTCTCAGTCGAAATACCCTGACTTGTTCCTGTCAGTTGCATTTGTTCATGCTCTCTTGCTCGGGGCTGTAGTTTCCATTTAGTTCTCTCCACTAAAGTCTCATAGATTATTTTAGCGGAGATGCTACTTCCCTGAAATTTTGAAGTATGTGGGATTGAGGGAGATTATCTGCTATTTTTGACAATTCGTCTTTGCTTTCAGGCATTCATTTAGCATCTAATTATTCTTTATATTTGTACAATATCTTTACTTTTTCTAAATACTCTATTTAGCTGAAAGGGAAAATAGCTCTGTTTGAATTTCTAAACCACCACCCCATACTTCCTTATTTACAGATCTGGTGCTATGCCATTATTGGAGCTAGTTTTCAAGTAGTAATGTTAAAGTTAACCATAGCATTTATTAAATGCCGTAGGGGTGTAAGATGTTAATGACCTCACATTTCAGTGGCTCTGCTATATGAGGGTGGTAGCCATCTCCTCTCCCTCACAGTCTTTACTTCCTGGATTATTCCGGTACCCAATTAAGGCTGGGTTGACCCGGGAGCCTTTGTGATCTGAAAAATGTTTCCGCCTCAAACTGGGGAATGAAACCAAGACCACTCATATGCGAAACCAGCCCGCTGTCCACTGCCCTACCCAGCTCCCTGTATTTTTCAAGTACATGTTTTAACCGAAGATTAAGATTGTGAACTTCATCACGTTTTATCCTAAGGTTAAGATTGTGAACTTCAGCCCATGTTTTATCTTAGGGTTAATTTGCTTCTCACTTATATTGTTGACTGGAATTTCTCTGTGTAATGTTGTTCTGTTAGTTTGCAGTACAGCTGAAATATTTGTACTTTCAACTTGGCATATCCATTTTTCTGCATGTCCCCAATATATATCATTGTCTTCCTCTCACCGGTGTGTTGCCAGGGCACGAAAGGGGAGCAAAGACAACACTTACCTGCCATGTAGTAAGTGGCAACTAAGGAGGTTTGTGGGTGTTATTGACATTTCCAACCCATAGGT
The DNA here is from genome assembly GCA_034231615.1 of Meghimatium bilineatum. Lineage (NCBI taxonomy): Eukaryota > Metazoa > Mollusca > Gastropoda > Stylommatophora > Philomycidae > Meghimatium > Meghimatium bilineatum. The sequence continues at coordinate 42,122,595 of CM067300.1, forward strand.
CAAAGTGACTCTTCTTCTTCAGCGTCCATTCTCAAACTTCTGCTGAATCTCTCTTGTAGCAAGACAATGGTACTACTAGATTTCCAGCAGGACGTAATCCAGAGAAAGGAAATTCATTGTGTCCCCATTTTATTTGCATCAGTGGCCCGACTCAAAAGTAAATCAACCATGCTCAATCTGGATCTTTCAGGTCGAAAGGTACAGATATTGCAGTCATGCTGTAAGCCAAAACAACAGAATCTATTCTCCAGACTACTTCTAGATAACCATCAGGAGTTTTGGGGGCATTCATTCTCAAACTCTCACTTTATCTCTTGTATAGCAGAACACTGGTCTTACTAGATTTCCAGCAGGATGTAATCTAGAGAACACAAATACATTGTGTCGCAATTGTATTTGCGCCAATACATCCGACTTCGGCGTTAGTAACTAATACATTCATTATTTTTACTACTTTGACTGAACAGTAAATGTCTGTAACTGTATTTATAGTATAGTAAGCAAAGGGTGTGATTTTTCTACACTCGTCCGAATGATGGAGGACAGGTGTATGGAGGGCTTTGAAGGGCTTTTTGTGATAGGGGTGTTAGGAGGGATTTTTGTGATAGGGTTTTTTGGTCTGCTTTTTTTTTTCCAACATCGCCAGAGTGGAATCCCTACAACCCTGATAGGTTATGGGTCATTATTATTATACGCCAGACGTACGAAAGAACTGGTTCTCATACTTGTTGTCATAGCCACAGACACACCACAGAGTTTTAGAATGAATGCAGATGAAGAACTTTACATCAGCGATGTTGTCATTTGTTTTTGTATTATAAATATGTTTTTTCACTTAATGATTTTTCATATTATGTGATACTAATTGGTGCTAATTAGTCATGTACAGAGCTGCAGATTATGTAATATATTTTCACAAACATATATTTTGATATTAATTGGTGCTATTTAGTCATGTACAGAGCTGCAGACTAAACAATATATTCATATTTGATATATCAACATTGTAATCATTTAAATATATTTGTACTTCACTAATGAAGATAGAAATCTTTTGAGCAGACATCAAATATTTTTTTATTGTAGGAGTGTAGGAGCTTTCCCTGAATGCGTGCCTACCAAAATATTTTTATTATTTCTCTTGGTTATGTTTGTCAGATGATAGGGTATTTATTAGCCCAAATGCTAACCCTAACTCATACAACTCTCCTAACCAGACATACGATCATCTTAAATAAATAAATATTTAAGTTAATAAACATAGATAAACAAATTTATAAACCTAATCAGGGTAATAATCAAAATACAATTTTATTGGGTAGGCACGCATTCGGGGACAGATCCTGATTGTTTCTAAAATAAATCCTCAATGTTTCATCTTCAGCATTTTTTTAATCAAACTTCCACTGGATCTCTCTTGTAGCAGGACAATGGATGGTCCTAGATTTTATCTCTCTTGTAGCAGGACAATGGATGGTCCTATATTTTATCTCTCTTGTAGCAGGACAATGGATGGTCTTAGATTTTATCTCTCTTGTAGCAGGACAATGGATGGTCCTAGATTTCATCTCTCTTGTAGCACGACAATGGATGGTCCTAGATTTTATCTCTCTTGTAGCAGGACAATGGTCCTAGATTTTATCTCTCTTGTAGCAGGACAATGGTCTAAGATTTTATATCTCTTGTAGCATGACAATGGTCCTAGATTTTCAACAGGATGTAGTCTAGAGAATGGAAATGCGTTGTGCCTGTGTTTTATTTGTACCAATGGCCCAACACATTTGTCTCAGTGCTCTATATTATATTATCCATGTACTAAGGGAAATTTTCAGCACATTGTGTGGTTTCCTGATGATTTATCTCTACAAATTTTGCTGTGTCAAATATTTGCTTTATAACAGTAATTAACAGACTGCCAATCTACATACTTTGAAAGTTTATGAATGACCAGTGTTGCCGTGTGATTCGTATCTTTAGTTTCTTCCAACCTCTTGGATATCACAGGGATCTCTTCCCTGCACATGATAGTACTGGTGGTAATGACAGAACAGTTCGACTTGCTTAAAACGTGTCGAGTCTGTGAATGATCTTTATGAAGGGAAATTGAAGTGTAAAATAATGACTTTGTAACAGGACTTTAAAAAAAGTCCCACCAAAGATGGATGTGTCGAGCCATTGCGGAAAAATAACAGCAACATAATTTATTTCCATTTTCTGGACTACACCCTGCTGGAAATATAAGACTATTGTCCTGCTACAAGAGAGAACCAGCGGGAGTTTGAGAATGAACGCTGAAGAGGATGAAGTAAAGAATGTGTTTCATGCATTGAGAGATTATAAATGGCTGATGCTGCTGTGAGTCATTGATATCTCTAGTTTCTTCCAACCTCTTGGGTAGGGTATCTCATGGATATACTTCTCCGGACATGATAAGCTCTTCCATCCTCTTGGGTATCTCATGGATATACTTCCCCAGACATGATAAGCTCATCCATCCCCCTGGGTATCTCATGGATACACTTCCTCGGTCGTGAGGGCATTTGATGGCTGGTCACATTCTATAGAAAGTCATATTGGCTCAGAAGTCATACTGAAGTGGGATGAAAATATCAGATATCACAGCTAAGATATACATTTTGACAATTTATTCCATTATCCGGAGTGTACCCTGGTGATCTTCAGGAGTTAAAGAGTCAAAGCAGAAGAGGAGTTCAGTATCACCCTCTGCCTTATTGAACAATATTTCCATGAGTTAAATGTTTTTTCCAACTGACTAATCTCATTCATTAAAGATGATGATGAAATAATCCCTTTAGATGTACGCAGGTAGCTTTAGATGTACGCAGGTAGCTTTAGATGTACACAGGTAGCTTTAGATGTACGCAGGTAGCTTTAGATGTACGCAGGTAGCTTTAGATGTACGCAGGTAGCTTTCGACAGTCCTTCTAGGAAAAACCACATGTCCTCATCGGTTGAGTAACTGAGGTGATACACAAATTCACATAAGATTTACTGTTTCTTCTTCTTCAGCATTTATTCTCGAACTCCCATTGGATCTCTCTTATAGCAGGACAATGGTTAAACTAGATTTCCAGCAGGATGTAGTCCAGAAAATGGAAATATGTTGTGTACCCGTTTTATTTGCACCAATGGCCCGACACATCCATCCTCTGCAGTATTTGCCATTTCAAAATTTATGGTTGTCTTAGGGAGTTTTATGGATACATGTTTAGTCCCTGAATGGAGACATTCCAGTGTGGCAATATCCCAGTATCATCACATCGTTCTAGGAGGGCAGAATTATATGTCTGGGCCAACTAGTTCATCCATTCTTCTATCAGATCTGTTGACCCATCTGCAGTGATGCCACCTAGTCTTCCCCGCCATGTGGGATTGTACCACCTAGTCTTCCCCGCCATGTGGGATTGTACTACCTAGTCTTCCCCGCCATGTGGGATTGTACCACCTAGTCTTCCCCGCCATGTGGGATTGTACCACCTAGTCTTCCCCGCCATGTGGGATTGTGCCACAAAGGTGCAATGTTTACTGCATCTCTTCATCATCTATGATGATTTTTCACAGGTTGTCATCCTTGAGACAAGACATGCAGCAGCAATGATGATTTTTCACAGGTTATCATCCTTGAGACAAGACATGCAGCAGCAATGATGATTTTTCACAGGTTATCATCCTTGAGACAAGACATGCAGCAGCAATGATGATTTTTCATAGGTTATCATCCTCGATACAAGACATGCAGCAGCAATGATGATTTTTCATAGGTTATCATCCTCGATACAAGACATGCAGCAGCAATGATGATTTTTCACATGTCATCCCATCCCCCCAACTTTCTTGTCATCTCTCTATGACATGCCTGAAAAGAAGAGGTCCTATTCTGTGCTCCTTGAGCTAGAAGTCTAGGCCAGGGTTATCACACAAATAAAACCATGAAGGAGTATGAGGTTGCCTAGATTCTTCCTGTGCCGGGTTGTGAAGTTTTGCTTTCATCTCCTGAATGGTGTTTCTCGTAGCATTTTTTAAGGGAAGTTTTCCAGGACTTTTTCAAGTCCCAGATGAATCTTTTACTCTTCATCAGCTGTTATTCTCAAACTCCCACTGGATCTCTCTTGTAGAAGGACAATGGTCCTACCAGATTTCCAGCAGGATGTAGTCAATCATCGGCTGTGTCCCAGATGAGCGTGGTGATGTGTCATTAGCTAGACAGTATTCTACTCCAGCAGAAATCTCAACAGTTCAAGCATGGATCATATAGGCATAGATCTCAGCATGGAGATACTGGTCTCAACAGACTTAATCACAGTGAACACCAATGTTTTCTCTTGATCCTAAAAGAGGAGCAAAGAATAGCAACACTACCTTCCATGCCTGTCATAAGATTCAACTATGGAGGTCATGGGGTGAAGTTGGCTTTTCCATTCCATATAGGGTCAAAGTAACTCAGAAGCCATGCTGAAGTCAGATGTGTCAAGCCAAAAGAAGCAGAAATCGGATCAAAACTACAAACCATGACACAATGCATTCTATATTTCGGACTTCATCCTGCTTATCTGCAGAAGTTTGATAACAAATGCAGAAGTTTACTCGTATGACATGCATAGAAGGTAAAAGTGTTGCTATTCTTTGTTACCATTTTGGGCCACAACAACAGTGTGGTGGATCGTTCATACACAGATCTTCTTTGTTCTTTCTCAAACTCCTGCAGATTAGCAGAATGTAGTCCAGAGAAGGGAGTGCGTTGTGTCATGGTTTACAGCAATGCTGCAATATCTGTGCTTTTTGGCCTGGCACATCCGGCTTTAGCATGGTTTTGGGCCATGCTGACCCTATATTGGATGGGACAGCCAACTCCATCCCATAACCTCCTTAGTCGACCCATGACATGCATAGAATATAAACAGTGGTGCTATTCTTTGCTCCAATTTCAGGCCACAACAGCACACCACATGTGCAATGGATCGTTCAGACACAGGTCTTAAGCAGAATTCATCGCTGCGAAGATTATGAAGTGGAGGTAAACAAGCCAAAGTTCAGCACCGTAACCACTTATTATGACATACTTACGTATGTAACATTGTTACTATTCTCTGCTACTCTTTTGTATGTCCTTGTAACATATGGGTGTGTGAATCTCATTCATAATCACATGTATATTAGTTTCCAAACGATATATTTATATCTACCGCTATATGCCATTAAATACTTTTTTTTTGTAAACTCATGTTGCACAATATAATCTGCATGCATTGTTTGTGTCACAATGATATGTATATCATTATTCTATTATTTATTGTGGTAATTCAGAAAGTTATATTGAAAATTTTTTTGGTAATTCAGAATGTTATATTGACAATGTTTTTGGTAATTCAGAATGTTATATTGACAATGTTTTTGGTAATTCAGAATGTTATATTGAAAAACATTTTGGTAATTCAGAATGTTATATTGAAAAAATGATAAAAACTGGAAGTATATCCTGTATACAAGATACAATATATAAGACATTGTTATACAACTATTGTAGAATTTTTGGGCACCACTAATCTATGTCCATAAACCCATAATCTATCAAGATTATAGGGGTACCAGATTGATAGCATCAACACACATAGTCAGGATTATAGGGGTACCGGATTGATAGCATCAACACACATAGTCAGGATTATAGGGGTACCAAATTGATAGCATCAACACACAGAGTCAGGATTATATTTTGAGCAAGTATTTTCTCTGTTTCGAATGAAACATTTCCCACCGAAGACAGATGTGTTGGGCCATTGGCGCAAATAAAACGGCAACACAACGCATTTCCATATCTGGACTACATCCAACTGGAAATCTTGTAGGATCATTGTCCTGTTACAAGAGAAAACCAGTGGGAATTTGAGAATGAACGCTGAAGAAGAAGAAGAATGAAACATTTGAATATAGCTGATATTTTGAGCAAGTATTTTCTCTGTTTAGAATGAAACATTTGAATATAGCTGATATTTTGAGCAAGTATTTTCTCTGTTCATAATGAAACATTTGAATATAGCTGATATTTTGAGCAAATATTTTCTCTGTTTAGAATGAAACATTTGAATATAGCTTATATTTTGAGCAAATATTTTCTCTGTTTAGAATGAAACATTTGAATATAGCTTATATTTTGAGCAAATATTTTCTCTGTTTAGAATGAAACATTTGAATATAGCTTATATTTTGAGCAAGTATTTTCTCTGTTTAGAATGAAACATTTGAATATAGCTGATATTTTGAGCAAGTATTTTCTCTGTTCATAATGAAACATTTGAATATAGCTTATATTTTGAGCAAATATTTTCTCTGTTTAGAATGAAACATTTGAATATAGCTTATATTTTGAGCAAATATTTTCTCTGTTTAGAATGAAACATTTGAATATAGCTTATATTTTGAGCAAGTATTTTCTCTGTTTTGAATGAAACGTTTGAATATAGCTTATATTTTGAGCAAATATTTTCTCTGTTTAGAATGAAACATTTGAATATAGCTTATATTTTGAGCAAATATTTTCTCTGTTTAGAATGAAACATTTGAATATAGCTTCTATTTTTAGCAAATATTTTCTCTGTTTAGAATGAAACATTTGAATATAGCTTATATTTTGAGCAAATATTTTCTCTGTTTAGAACGAAACATTTGAATATAGCTTCTATTTTTAGCAAATATTTTCTCTGTTTAGAATGAAACATTTGAATATAGCTTATATTTTGAGGAAATATTTTCTCTGTTTCGAATATTATGTTTATACTTTATTAATAAAAAGTTTTCTAATAACATTTGTATTTGTTTTTCAACTGTGTGTTGCTGGGGGCCTGAAATAGCAGCACAGAATAGAAACACTGTTTACCATTCCATGCAGGATGTAAGAGGCTGTCATGGAGGTTATGGGGTGAAGTTGACTGTCTCATCCCATATAGGGTCAAAGTGATCCAAGCCATGCTGAGGTCAGATGTCACAGACCGAAAGGCGCATATATCCATTCTCTAGGCTACATTCTGCTAATCTGCAGGAGTTTGAGAAAAATGCAGAAGAAGAAGTACTTGCTTATATCATTTTATTGGCAGGCAATGCAGCAATAGACAGCACAATACTGAGAAGAGATGAAGCAGACTTGATCAAGGCAGTAATAAATTAATTTCAAGATGAAGATGATGTCAATGAGGCTGAGAACATACACATACAGAGAATGTCAGTAATGGGAGTATCTAGAGGAGAGGGAAGGAAAAGTAAATTTTTTGGAAAGTCCCAAAGGTCACACAAGCAAGACCTGACTGGGACTCTGAGTCTACATACACTGGGATGGCTGCTGGAATGGAGAGTGGAGCACTTATGGAAGTGCCCCTCATGCTGTGATGCTAGATTCTAATCAAGAATCTGGAGACTGCCTTTTTGTATGCCTCATATATGTTTGTTTTTGTTGACTCATTTATTTCTGTAATCCATTGTTTGCAAAGGTTTGCCCCTGGTTTGTATCCATCTTGTCGGTATAGTAATGCTTTTTTGAGGGGGCCCTGTCTGATGGTAGTCTGGAAGCATGTGAAAACCTCTTAATCTATTGTCTTCTGGTGTAATCGTGAATTGGCATTGTGTTTGTTACTGATGTTGTCATTTCTGATTCTGTAGTTTATTATTACTGTGAGAATTTCACACGGCACAGAAGCACAGACAAACATCATGATAAATGGGCATAAATTTGAGGACATGAATATTTTCAAATACCTCGGATCCTGCGTATGCAGCGACGGAAAACGCAAAACAGACTTAAAGATATGCCCCTAAGGCTGGAGAAATATAACTGATATGTCAAAGTTAACTTTAATTTGGAAAAGATAAATCAGTGTTAGTGTGAAAATCTAACATTGAATCTGACTTATGCTGTTTATTGTGTTGTGTTGGTGTGAAAGCTGAACACTCACTGCAGTCATGGAGAAAGGAAACAGACCTTCGAATACAAATGTTACAGACGAATTCTGCGCATCTCCTATAGAGAGCATGAGACAAATATGTCAATCAATCAAGTGCCATGCCGAATGGCATAGGGGATCATGTTTCTCCACAACTCTATCTCTCTTGTGTTGCCAAAGAGTTCGGTTTGTGAAATTTTACCGTGCCACAATACTAGTCCATCTAGCGACAAATGTGTACATTAGAAATAAAATAGATTCATACAGGTCTACAAGAATCATTACTGCCAATAGTAAAGCAACAAATATACCTACTTGCATGGTTTATAGGTCTGTTGCTGAGGTGGGTGGTGGGAGGTGCGTGTTCAACTCCCCTCTTCCACCCTTAGGAAATCATGTTTTTTATTTGCTAGGAATTTAGCCAAACATTGGGTGAAATCCCTACATTAACGATTTTTCACAAAAAAGTAAGCTTTCTCATCAAAAAAGTCATCAGCTTTCTCATCAAAAAAGTCATCAGCTTTCTCATCAAAAAAGTCATCAGTTTCTTTTAAAAAAGTCATCAGCTTTCACATTAAAAAATCAACTTTCTCATAAAAAAGTCATCATCTTTCTCATCAAAAAATCAACCTTCTCATCAAAAAAGTCATCAGTTTTTTCATCAACAAAGTCATCAGCTTTCTCATCAAAAAAGTCATCAGCTTTCTCATCAAAAAAGTCATCAGCTTTCTCATCAAAAAAGTCATCAGCTTTATTTTAAAAAAGTCATCAGCTTTCACATTAAAAAATCAACTTTTTCATAAAAAAGTCATCAGCTTTCTCATACAAAATCAACTTTCTCATCAAAAAAGTCATGTTTTTTCATCAACAGTCATCAGCTTTCTCATCAAAAAAGTCATCAGCTTTCTCATCAAAAAAATCATCAGCTTTCTTATCAAAAAAGTCATCAGCTTTCACATTTAAAAAAGTCATCATCTTTCAGATTTAAAAAAAGTCATCAGCTTTCTCATCAAAAAAGTCATCAGCTTTCTCATCAAAAAAGTCATCATTTTTCTCATTAAAAAAGTCATCAGCTTTCTCATTAAAAAAGTCATCAGCTTTCTCATCAAAAAAATCATCAGCTTTTTCATCAAAAAAGTCATCAGCTTTCACATAAAAAAAAGTCATCAGCTTTCAGATAACAAAAATCATCAGCTTTCTCATCAAAAAAGTCATCAGCTTTCTCATCAAAAAAGTCATCAGCTTTCTCATCAAAAGTCATCAGCTTTCTCAACAAAAAAGTCATCAGTTTTCTCATTAAAAAAAGTCATCAGCTCTCTCATCAAAAAAGTCATCAGCTTTCTCATTTAAAAATTCATCAGCTTTCTCATAAAAATCAACTTTCTCATCAAAAACGTCATCAGCTTTCTCATACAAAATCAACTTTCTCATCAAAAAAGTCATGTTTTTTCATCAAAAAAGTCCTCACTTTTCATCAACAGTCATCAGCTTTCTTATCACAAAATTCATCAGCTTTCTCATCAAAAAAGTCATCAGTTTTCTTATTAAAAAAGTCATCAGCTTTCTCATTAAAAAAGTCATCAGCTTTCTCATCAAAAAAGTCATCAGCTTTCTCATCAAAACAGTCATCAGTTTTCTCATTAAAAAAGTCATCAGCTTTCTCATCAAAAAAATCATCAGCTTTCACATTAAAAAAAAGTCATCAGGTTTCACATAAAAAAAGTCATCAGCTTTCTCATCAAAAAAGTCATCAGCTTTCTCATTAAAAAAGTCATCAGTTTTCTCATCAAAAAAGTCATCAGCACTCTCAACAAAAAAGTCATCAGTTTTTTCATCAACAGTCATCAGCTTTCTCATCAAAAAAGTCATCAGCTTTCTCATCAAAAAAATAATCAGCTTTCTCATCAAAAAAGTCATCAGCATTCTCATAAAAAAGTCATCAGTTTTCGCATACAAATGGTATCAGCTTTCTCATCAAAAAAGGCATGTTTTCTCATCAAAAAAGTCATCACCTTTCTCATAAAAAAGTCATCAGTTTTCACATCAAAAAAGTCATCCGTTTTCACATCAAAAAAGTCATCACCTTTCACATCAAATAAGTCATCAGCTTTCTTATCAAAAAAGTCATCAGTTTTCTCATAAAAATTAAGGAATTACATTAAAAAATCGATGAATGCCTTTTTTCACATTATTTTATAGGTGACCTTTCTCAATGAAAACTTGTCTGCAGCTCTGATGGTTTTTTTGGATGTGTGATGATATGATTAATCGTTATAAACTATACTACAGGGAACAGTCGAGGTTGGAAGAAGCAGACGAAGACTAAGAAAATCATGGACAGGCAGCATCAAGGGCTGGATAGGTCAGGGTATTTTCACACTTATCTGCGTCGCTGAAGAAAGAATTTGCTGGAGAACTCTGGGTGTTGTTTCATCCAATGTGGTACTACTGTGAACCTGGCAGGTTATAGCAGTTTTACCCAACCTTTTCTTTAAACCTTTCCCCACCCTCAATCATTAAAAATTTCTGATGCCACCCCCCAGTCCTACATTTTTTATAGGTCTATTCAAGAAATGACTTATTCCATAAATGAAACCTAATTATAACTTGTTCAGGACACAAGACTTGCGTTTTAGGAAGAAAACACTAGAAAATTATTAAAAGAAAAAAAACAGTTAAGTAGGCTAAATTTTCAAAACATATAATGGACATCTAAATCTCAAGAACACAATTTTTTTCAAGTGTCCCCCTAAACAATGAAATTCCCCCCCCCCCTTTTTCACCTTTGGGGCGTGTGCCACAACACCGGGTTATAGGCTTATAGTTTTGGTGTGATAGCAGGGAAAGGAACATGAGGTAAATGGGAACTGTTGCTGACCTTTCGTGCGAAGACGGTACCTCATCTGTAATAAATAGGCTATTGTTGAACTTCTGTCATGTTTACGGGGAAATGTCACTAAAAAAAAAAAAAAGGAACGTGCCAACTCTGATTAAGAACCTCGAATAAATAGGTCAGACTTAGGCCTGTTCAATCAATCGTCTCATTTTATCCTCACGCTAAACCCCCCCCCCCCCCCCCCCAACCACAAAAACCCAACGACCGAGAAATACAGGAATACTCAAAAACGTATACACTGTAAACTAATAACGATGTACACAGGAGACACAGTCACGTGACATTTACAGTGTATGAATAAATGTCTCCTTAGTTGATGATTGGTCGATAAGGGATTACAACCTTTTGGTTAAGGTATGTTGACATCATGGACTTAGAATATCATGGCCTGTCAGAAAAACTAATGTGGAAGTGTTAAAGAGTCAAATGCGAAACGGACCCTAATAAATAATATAAGAAAAAGACAATTTTCATATTTTTGGCCACTTCATGAGACAAGGAGGTTTGGAGAATATAGTCACAACAGGCAAGATTGAAGGCAACAGAGACAGATGGCTACAACGTGAAAATATATTAGACAGTTTGACAACATGGCACGGCAGGGAACCAACAACGAGCTTGATACATAATACTGGAGGCAGGGAGATATGGAGAGCCATGGTCGCCTACGCCAGCCGGCATGGCACCTGATGATGATGTTGATATCGTCTTAGCGTAAATAGGCTTCAATTTCTAGCAAGTGTACTTGCGTTACAGCAAACACACACATCGTTAGGCTGCTTGTTGTTTAGTGAAGGCTCTACTGGCTTCGTGAACTGTTCTTCCACGTGATCTGGTGGTAAAAGTCCATTCTAACCACTGATTGTGGATTATTTTGATCGTCTGTGTCTCACGTCATCTGTGTCATGAAAATGTTCGGAGATGAACTCCGTGAACACAGCATTCATTCACAGTCATATGTTTATCAATGAACTCTTTAGTGATTGCAAAGATAGTCTTGAAAAGATAATCCATTCTTCACCAAGATCGATGCCTTCTGGTGCACACATCTGTTCAAGATAGATGCCTTCTGGTGTAAACATCTTTTCAACTTCTTGTTTCATCTTCTGTATCCATTCTCAAGCTCCTGCAGATCAGCAGGATATAGTCCAGATATACGTCGTGCCATAATTGACAGCTTAACTGACAAATCGAACTTCAGCATAGCCTCTAGGTCAATTTGACACTGTGGGGTGAGACCAGTGTTATAAATATGTTATAGGTCATATAAGTAGGGGGAGGGGGGAGGAGTAATTCCCTTTAAAAAGTCATTCGTGTGTTTTCGTGTATCAGATCTTCATGTGATGTTCCTTTTGTGAAAATCTCTACGGGGTTGCGGGGGAAGAGACTTTTTACCCGCATTTTGGCCAAATTTCTAATGCTAAAAGGCATAGACCTATTCTGATTTGCTAAAGGACGGGAAATTGAATATCTCAACCCTACAACCTCCTTATCTACGGTCCTTTATGGGACAATAAACTCCACCTTAAATTCCTCTTATTTGCTGCTTACGATATGCTTGACAGGTAACAGTTTAGCTCCCCATGCTCCCCTTTCAGACCCGTCAACCAATGACGTTTTCTATTGGAAATTAAGTTTATCTAACTATCACTACATTCAGATTTTTGTTTACTAGAAACAGATTCTTGAAGAGATTCTTTCTTTTTAATTATATCAAAGAACATAGGTCAGCTGTGATGGAAATTTAATTTATTTATTGGATAATGTCCGTGACAGAAGACACATGGCAATCACATAATACTGTGAATTAATTAATACTTCTACAGAAAATACCTTATGACCACTGATCTATGTATAAATAAATCAAAGTCTTCACGCTCTACCGCATTTAGGATTACCAAGCGTGTTTATTCGCTTGAACAAAGCGAGGCCAATTGTGTTGATTTGAACACGTAACACATTTGTTGCATTTGTAAACTGTTATAGAAACTGGGACATAGGCAAAACAGGGCAAGATATAAGTCAGTGTTATAAAACCAAGACAATCTTGGTGAGACCTGGACACATCTTTGCACTCAATACATACAATTACAATACATACGTGCCATTAACATAAACAAATGTATATTTCCGCAATTTTAGTAAGCAATGTATCAAGTCAAAATATTTTGAGTTTACATTTTTTTAAAACTCAGCTGACACAGGTGGATATCGTTATATTGTGGAATTGCGTTATTGTTGAAAGTAAATTTTCTCTCAAAAATGAAGCGTTTTAAAACTCACAAATTGCAATCCCTTTTTTTTTCTCGTGAATACTACATTTATTTTCTTGTGTTAACGAAATTATAATTAGATCTTTTAAATTACGAATTAAGAACTATGGCCATAAAAACTGTATTACTTTGTATCAAAATTGTTTATTCTTTCCAATAAATAACAGTATCAAAAATACGTTTAAGTGGTAACCGTGTAAATACAAATAATACAAAAATTTAGATAATTTCATGACAAAAAAGTCGAGTGAAGCACTTTCTAAGCAGCTCTCCTATACCCCCGTAATCCTCTTTCGAGGCGGTATGACATAGCAGGCGCCGACATTCGAAAGCCACTCGGACGCTAAGTATAGCTCACCACTTAGCTGAGCACGTTTATGCTGTTAACATTCCGTACGACCGAAAACTTCACCCCGGTGACTTCGTCCTGTCTTAACATGTCATATGGGGAGGAACCAGCCTAGATCCCAAGCGGTACTGTGACGAGCGAGCTGACTCGACACTGGCTGAACCTTGACCCCGCGGTGGAGTCTAAGACATGTGAACGGACTACTGACACTAGTTCCCATACAAAGTCAAGAGCCAACTTTTGTATTAGTTCCGCGGGGAACTTGAACCTTATACGGACATTATCCCTTAACATCCAAAAGCTTATGTGCCACACTTTTGTTCACCATGTCAACAGTTAGGGAAGAATGTCGTGCATATTGCTTTCAAAAAAACGTTTTTATAAATAGTAGAACGGGGAAGAGTTACATAAAATCACTCAAGATAAATTAGAGTTGTTTATTTAAATTATATTACCACATGATCAGATCAAAATATGTGTGTTCTTATAATTTATTAATACATTTGCACATATTAATACATTTCACATGTATTACATCCCCTTATCTGATAGTATCTGCGGGGTTATGACCCTTAATGAATAATGGAAATGTCCACTCTCTATAGCCCTGCTATCCTAGACAGAGCCTCAAAATATATTTCACAACATTATTTTTCCATACAGAGCCTCAGTTTTTATCCTATTTTTGCATTGCAATCACGTTTTTATCTTTTTAAAACGTCAAGTTCCAAAAAGAGTCATGTTTTTATGTTGTGAGTTTAATTCAAGTACAATTAGTTTTCGCAAAAACAAAACACTTGACATTTGTTTGGACAATCATTCAATCATGACTATTACATTTTTGTTTGTAAACGTTTTATGAGATTGTCTTTTGCTAGGTCATATCGACTTACTGTACCGTGTCTCTCGTCAAATACAGTCACGTGAACTCATTCTTCTAAATGACTTTACTTGACGTTGATTTGTCATTGGCTGTCGACACAATGTATACAAAAGTGACCAATTAAAATCACTGTAATGGTTAAATAATGTGACTTCAGATGGATTATTTTCAAATAGTCCACACAACTAATTGAGAGACAAGATTATACAGTGTAGTAAACAATGTGTAATGGGGAATTTTTGATACCACATCGGTATATTCCGGTCATTTCTATTTGTACTGGTGTCTTTCAGCAGACATTGGTTACATGCGATATGTTGCATTCTTTATCTTTATAATAACTAATGAAACCAGTATTCTGGTTTTCACACTTTTCTTTTATTAATATATGATATGCAAGTTGTTTGGGAAAATTAGCGGTATATTGCCCTGAATGATAGATGCACAAAATAACCACCATTTAACACGTATTGTGTTTAGGCAAGTGCCACCAACTCGTTCCGTCAAAAGCACTAGACAACACAAATTGTTTTTAAAAAGTCACACACCATTAGTGTTTTTTTTTAATCTCGAGAGGGGAACAAATAATAGCAATACTGTTTGCTTTCCATGTATATTTTAAGAAACGACTAAGGAGGTTATATGGTGGAGTTGGCTGCCCCCTCCTATATAAGGTCACAGTGATACAGTGCCATTATAAAGTCGAATGTGTTAGGTCAAAAGCGAAGATCTCGCATCAATGTTGTGAACAATGACAAAACGCTAATTTGCAGGAGTTTGAGAACAAACGCAGACTCAATTATCCAGAGTGAGAACTAAGATGGAAAGCATCTATGTCTTGTTGACAAGATCTCAATTTTCTTTTTATCTCCTGTTACCAGGGTTGATCACATCATCCGTAATATCACTCCCTTAATAATCACTTGTGCTTGTGCTTCTTTCTCTCCCACTTTCATCATCCCTTGCCTCCCATTTCGTCATACGTGTGTTTCTATTCATTGTTAGTCAGCTATAGTTTGTCCTGATGATGGTTTCTTTTTCAAAACTTCGTATGTCTTTGCGTCTATTCGCTAGTATGTCGTGTGTATACATATTGACAACATTTGTATCTAAATCCGTTTTTCCTTATATTCCACTGTGTTGCCCTAGCCCTCGTATTTCCAGCCGATGTGTTGTTCCCGGCACTAGAGATTAATTCCAATAGACCAGAGAAAAAAGCTTGTCATCTTTCCTCAAGGATTATTACTATCGTATATCTTATGCGTCGCATAATTCTTTTCTCCTTCTTCCTCGTTTTCCAGCAGGTCAGATGCTGATATGGATTCCATCAAAGAACTGTTCTGTAGTTAGAAGCTCCAGTGCAGTAGTTAGTGAAGTAGAGCTTCCCGCCAGAATTGTTTCAGATAGCCATCGTTTCTCCCTTGTGCTGTGATATAGTGGGCAGTTTTGTAAAAAGAATAGAAGCATTCAAAAACTTATTTTTGTGTCGCATATCTGGAAGAATATGCGCCATAGTTTCATTTTTTTGTGAAATTATCCCCCTCCCTTCAAATATATAGCCCCAAACGTGGACCTAATTACATTTTGAGAACCACTGATCTTTATCTGCTTTATCTTTTTATGTGTTCGTCCTCAAACTCCTGTATGTTATCAGGATGTAATCCGGAGAATGGAATGTGGTATGTCATGATTTACATCGTGGTTGCGATATCTGCGCCTTTCAATCTGATACACCCTATTCAGCATGATTTCTGGATAGCATGATCCTCTATTGAATAGGAGAACCAAATCAACCCCCCCCCCCAAAAAAAAACCTTCTTAGTCACATTTTAGGATGTGCATGGTAGACAACAATAACAGTACCACTAACTTTGCTTCTTTTTCCACACCACATTGGCATCGCTGATCTAAACCACATTCACTGATCTAAACCACATATCACAGTACACACCACGCATTGTTTGTGTTTTGGTTTTTCTTACTAGTCCTAATGTTGACATCTTAAGAGCAATCTTACTTTCGTGAACTGTGCTCACGAGATAGAAATAGGGCTCTGTTTACTGGAAGAAAACTTGACTATTGTGTCTTAGATAGTCACACTGACTAAACATAATGCATCATTAGTAAAATATAATTTAGTCACAGTAAACAGAGAACTTCCCACTTTATAGAAAGTGGTTTTCACTTTATAGAAAGTGGTTTTACGTTTGCAATGAAGGGGAGATAATATGTACAGTTGTCAACATATTTGTTTTAATTAATTATTGTGTCACAACAAAGTTGAGAAATCTATTCCTAATGTACTTTCACTTTAAACTTGCATTTACCAATTAGTGTGTTCTTTTTTTTAAATTGTATGCATCTGTCTAAAATATTTTAAAAAATTATTATGAAACTCTCACACTTAGGCTGACACATTAAGTGTTTCCTATATACAAAAACGAGAAATTTGGATGAGATCCCCTTGTTCTATCAATTTAAAAAAAATCATAGGGTTACTGTTTCATTTTTACAGTTACTCTTACTGTAATTACTGTTACTCATTGGAGCACCTTCCATCTGATGTTAAAATGGTGCCAAGATACTTGACTTTATCCCCATGATTTAATGTTGAATCATAGATAGTATATATCTTCCTTCATTAGACAAAGGCGTTGGACTTACATCAGCCATGTTCTCAGAATGAACAGCCTAAAAATTCCCCAGCAGTCACTATATTGGGTGCCACCTAGAGTAAGAAGAGGGAGACCTAGAGAAACTCTACGAAGAACCATTAATAGAGAAGGCATGTCAATGAACCTAAACAACACGCAACAATTGAAAGACCTGGCAACACAGACAGAAATGGAAAGCTATGGTTTCTGCCCTATGCGCCGCCTATGGCCCTGGAGGAACATAACATAACATAGATAGTAATGCTGAATTCTGGCGGTGTGTATTTCTTGAAACAGCCATTACTTCTAGTTTCTTCTTGTTTAGACTGAGAGCTTTGTTTTCACTTTTTTGTACTACCATGTCTAACTAACTTTAAATTTCTTTTTCTCCCCCTGCAATCAGAACTGTATCGTCAGCATATGTTAGACTATTCAGATTTTGTAACCTCTAGCTGCTATTCCTAGCATGTTTTCTAAGTTTCATATAATATCCTCTGTATACAGGAAGAAAAGATCTGGTTACATTACACATCCTTGTCTGATGCCCATCTCTATCTTTTGAAATTCTCCTACATTGCCGTCAACACTCGACACAGCTGTTTGTTTCCAATACATGTTTCTTACTATCTTTAGATCTTTTCCATCAACATAGCTGTCATCTTATTTTTATATACAGTCATATGTAGTAGAATTTATATGCGTATTCTTATAAAACTTCTGATTTATGAAACAACAGAGAATGAACAACGTAAAAACAAACTCAATGAACTGCTTTTTGCTGACGATAAAAACATCATGTATGATGAAGAAAAACTGCAAACTCACATCAACTCACAATCAAGAATATGCAATAAATACAACATGCGGATCAACCGACAAAAGGCAGAAACTATCAAAATAACGAGATCAAGAGACAAAAAGCAGAAACTATGCAAATAACGATATTAACAGACAAAAAGCCGAAACTGTGCAAATAACGAGATCAACAGAGCATTTAAACATTCAAATAGAGAACACAAAAATAATACAAGTCAAAGAGTTCAAGTACCTACGAAGTATTTTTACAGAAGACGGATGAGTCAATTGAGAGATAGAAACAAGGTGTAAAAAAGGCAAATATTGTGATATACCAGATGTCACTTTTGCTATAACACCCAAAAAACAACACGGAAGTAAAGAAACACATAAGTAAGAGCATCGTTCTGCCAACACTATGCTACCAATGTCAGACTTGGCAACTAACACCTACACATAAATAAGAGCATCTTTGTACCAACACTATGCTACTAATGTCAGATTTGGCAACTAACACCTACACATAAGAGAAAGATCGAAACATGCGAAATGTCTAAGTTAGACTATTTGAGTCACCAGATTCGACAAGGTGCGCAATTAGAACATCAGACGGATACTAAGTATAACATAGTGCATCAAGTATACAGAGAAACAACCGATAAAATTGTTTGGACGTCTTATGAGAATGAACGGTCCCATTAGAGCGTATAACAAGATTTAACTAATGATAAAAAGCCAAGGGCAGACCAAGGAAAAGATAGACAACATCAAGACCATCCTGAATAAACATGACTACGCTACAACCATAGCAACATACCTGGCTCTGGAACACAGACTACATCTTCTATACAAACCTCTACCCTCAGCGGCAAGTGTGGACGTTACGACAATAGACAATTCTTATAAAAACGTCCGCATTAGTAATAATTACTGAAATTTAAACCATCGAGACCAGCACCGTGCAGAGGTGATGGGGCTTAGTTCAGCCATCAGGAGCTGGAAACTAAGACTGGTCGGGCAGTCCCACTCGAGCAGGACCATAGTCCTGCCCTAGTAAGCAGAGTGCTGAAGACGGAGGCATCCAGCCAAAAGGCGCACAGATAATCAGGATGCCACGCACAAAACACAATGGAAACATGTCTACATCTATAAAAAGTTATGGTGCCTGCCCTGTGGCGGACGTTCAGGCAGGGACGGTGCCGGGCCCTATACCTCGAAAGGGCCCAACCTCAGTTACTGGAAGTCCTTCTCAATTGCCCCGAGGAGCCAGGAGGCAAGGGAATAGAGCTACTGGCCAAACAAACAAACGACCAATAAAAATAATGCACTGGAATGCTGAGGGTGTCAACAGTAAAAGAGATGGATACAGCAAAAAATTGGAACTTGAAAATGTCCTCAGTGAAGAACAAGTTAACATATGCTGTATCCAAGAAACACACCTCAGCAGCGACATAGCCTTCAAAATCAGAGGCTACCAGTGCTACCGATCTGACCGAAAGGACAGGCGAAAGGGTGGAATTCTGACACTTGTTAAAAACAATATCAGCGCATGTCAGCTTGAAGTATATATGGAAGGGGCAGAATACCAGATGCTCCACCTAAAAACAGACAGTGCAGAATTCCATCTCCTGAACTACTACTGCCCAAATGATAAACCATTGGCACTAGACACAATTCCAAACAACCGATAAAATTGTTTGGACGTCTTATGAGAATGAACGGTCCCATTAGAGCGTATAACAAGATTTAACTAATGATAAAAAGCCAAGGGCAGACCAAGGAAAAGATAGACAACATCAAGACCATCCTGAATAAACATGACTACGCTACAACCATAGCAACATACCTGGCTCTGGAACACAGACTACATCTTCTATACAAACCTCTACCCTCAGCGGCAAGTGTGGACGTTACGACAATAGACAATTCTTATAAAAACGTCCGCATTAGTAATAATTACTGAAATTTAAACCCCCTCCCTCCATTGGCCAAACTATTTTATCTGTTGTTTCTATATATATTCTATACATGGTGTTATATCTATTATCTTTCTGATGTTCTCATTGCGCATTTTGTTGAGTCTGGTGATTCCAATGACCTTCTTCAGACATTTCATTTTGCAAGTTTTGATCTTAAATACATCAAAAATCCTGTACACCATTCAACATAACTGTAGAATGTTCAGAGTTCTCAATAATTACATACTTGGGTTATACATTGTTCACTTTCTCCACCTTGGATTCACTAGACATTTGGGGTGCAAAGGGAACGCATTGCACTAGGCGGACCCAGGGTTAGCAGATAACCAAGACCCCAAATGTACCTCCTCGCGGTGCACCCTGGAAACAGAAATACAGCAGCTCGAGCTGATTCTGGCCAAATCATTTGGGGATCGTGTCCGAGAATGTGGAGGCAACAGATGGAAAGAGATTTGACTGCATAAGAGACAGACAATATCTCCGACACCACCAGCATCACCACATATAGCGACACTGTCGACATACAGTGAAGCTAGTCAGTCCAGCCCGAACTGCAAATAGAAAGTGAAAAGAACTGCGTGAACTGCAAATAGAAAGTGAAAAGTTTCTAGGAAAGGGGAACTACAAGCTCCGTCAACTCGAGACGAGCTTGTAGTTACCTGTGCTCCTTACAGGCGGAGACCCAGACCCATTCATTGGCGTTCGGAAAAGCAAGAAGACCTAACCCAACTCTAATGTCGAGCATTCCTAAAACCAGAAATATGCTCGCGAAGAGAAAGGGTTCCGTACCCGATGGGCTTAGGCAAGAAAGGGACGCCGATGGATGTCCTGGCCCAACTCTACTGTCAAGTTTTCCTATACCGGAAGTACACTTGCAGAAAGAAATGGTTCCGTACCCGATGAGCTCAGGCACAAAAGAGGCAACGATTTAGCCCTGGCCCAACTCTACTGTCAGGTTTTCCTACACCAAAACTACACTGGCAGAGAGAAAGGGTTCAGTACCTGATGGGCTCAGGCGATATTGGGACAAGGTCACTCAGCTCGAGAACGCCTTGCTCTCAAACGCGTGGTGTGAGACTCGAACTTGGACAAGGGGTACACGATGTCGGTGAATGACACCTCGGCTAAGAAGGCGAAAGAGCCAGGGTCCAACTCTTCTGTTGAGTTCTTCCCCTTAAGGAACCAGGCTCACGGATGAGAAACGGTTCGGTACCCGATGGGCACAGGCACAATACGTCCAATTACACGAGGCAAGTTCATAGACAGTGGAACACCTCGTACGAGTCAGACGAGAGCAAAAATCGTCTTGGCGAAGAGTCACCACATACACGCGTGCCTGGAGACAGATATGGAGGCTGTCACAGGCTAGGGTAGCCCACCCGAATTTTCAAGCATTCTAAAATCGGATATGCTAGGCCTACACGGCGCATAACTGTGGCACAACGTAATCACGCTCCCGGAGGAAATCGCACGGATATCCGTGCTGGTTACAATGGAGCGAACGCAAAACAAACAAACAAACAAACAAACTAGACATTTATGGATCACATTTATGGATTTAGAAGTTATTCATCTGACATTGGACTATTTAACAATCTCAAAAGCATTAATCTATTGTTTCTTTTGAACCATGTGCTCGCTTTTATTGCGGCGTTCTTTGCCAGAGAAACTTCTACCATTTATTCATTTTAACACAGGTGGGAGAGTTGTAAGGATTATAATTTTAACAGTGTGTTGTCTAGTATTATTATGTATAAGGGTTAGTCATGGTCGCTGTAAGTTATTGAGTAATGGATGATACGTTTGGGTTTTCTGTAACGTGATACACATGACAAATTATCACTTTCATTTATTCCAAAGACAGTAAGTGAGAAAAGGAAGCGTGGATGTTAGAGTGTGAGGTCTATGGCACCATCTTTGTCCTTAAGTGGTATGCTAGTCATGTTAAGCACCTACGACTCAAAGTACACAAATTGGGTAAACTGTAGATTATAGGGACATCATATATATTGTTAGTTTCTTTGACATTCCTACAATACGAAAGTTATAAATATATTTCTGAATATATAGTATATTCACAGTTTACTGAAATAATCACCATTCTTCAGTTGTTTTTTATTTAAAATAAAGAAAGTATCTTATGGCGAGGTATGTGCCTTTCAGCCACAAAAAAAGGTACTGTTTCAGATCATCCAGTCACCATGATTCCAATATTAACATTGTGATGACAAAAACGTATTGAATATATAACTCGGCGGTTATGGTATTCAGCACTCCCTGAAATACATACTCTCGAATTCATGGTGTCTGGATTACCCAAGGGTGGCTCTATTATTATTTTATGGTTAAAAAAACTATTATATAACCAAATTGGTGCCCGTGTGTTGCCAGAGGACAGAAGGGGGGGGGTAAAGAATTGCAACATTATTACCCGCCAATTATGTTGTAAGAGGGTAGTAAGCAGGTCTTGGGCTCGCGTTGGTTGTTTCATCCCCAAAAAGGTCAAAGTAGTAGGATGTGTCAGACCGAAAAGCGCAGATATCGCAGCTAAGATATAAGCTATGACACAATGCACTTCGTTCTCCGAACTACATAATACTAATATTCAGGAGTCCGAGAACGAACGCAGAAGAAGAGGAGAGAAATTGGACCATGTACGCGTTTGAAAGAAATGCGCCTCACCATAAGTTTACTTTAAATAAAATTAGTTATAATAATAACATAGTTTGTAGTACAAACAAGAGTTAGGTAATAACGAAACATGAGGATGACAAAACAGAGGTTTATTACATAAACATATTGTGATCAAAAGTATTCCTTGATCACACACACACACACACACACACACGCACGCACGCACACACATATATATATATATATATATATATATATATATGCGTGCGTCTGTATGATGACCATTTTTACATTCACATTTGAAAATTCAATTAGAATTATGACCATGTCTAATAGTTCGTAGATGGCTAATGAGCCCTATTCGAGCTGTAAATATCCGTGCACAGTTCGAACATGGAATTACCACTGTAGACGGATTTTGATATATCCGTGACTTTCTAGTTACTCTCGGCTGTTAGGCTGCAACATTTCTCCTCTTTTCACAAGATGATGCGCTTTTTTTTACTGTAGAGCGCCATATATATATATACATACATACATTAAGGGTCTCCCCCCTCATGACATTTGAAAGTCCAAAGGGGGGGGGGGTTGAGGGGGGTCTCCCCTCATGCCATTTGAATGTCCAGTTTTTATTTCAAATTATAAAATTATTGAAAAAAACAAAACGAAAGAAAGCACTCAAATCTGGTGCTTTATGATGAAATGAGTTGGCAACACTGGGCGAGGCGTGATCAGAAACCAGCAAAAGCCCGCACATTTCAACAAAGTGGATCGGTGCTCATGGTTTGTGTTATTCTTATGATTTGAGATTTATATTATAATTAATGCATGGTTTGCGGAGAATTTATCCGGTGAATAAGGTAAGTGCTTCATTTTACCTATTTCACACTGTTTACATTTTTAATTAGGCGACTGCAGATTTCCGCTTGTTTAAAAATGTCAACAGCGTACTATTTTTAGCGCGGTGACCGTAGATACGAAGAAATACACCTTTATTTCTCACATCTAATAATTATTTGTACTAAAAAACCTAACAAATTATACATTTTCTTGTTCGGGAAGACAAGACGCACCTGTTGGTTACATTCTAATAATTTTCCGACTTAGCCAGAGTTAATAAATAATTAACAATGGCATCTAATTTGCATAATTACATTGTAATATTTAAATTAAATTTTAATATATATTTATTACATTTTAAAATTATTTAGGATAGAATATATTGCAAACTGTACATTTTTGTGTTTGTGAAGACAAGGCGCATCTGTTATTACATTGTGTTAATTTTCCGATGCAA
Source organism: Meghimatium bilineatum (assembly GCA_034231615.1). NCBI lineage: Eukaryota > Metazoa > Mollusca > Gastropoda > Stylommatophora > Philomycidae > Meghimatium > Meghimatium bilineatum. The sequence continues at coordinate 42,146,307 of CM067300.1, forward strand.
CCAGAGCCAATTAATAATGGCATCTAATTAGCATAATTAAAATCTCTCCTTTGCTCCCCTTTATGGCAACACGCATATGGCTGGCAATGTCATCTCAGCCCTCATTGTATCTGAAATATATTTGATTATTATTATTACTGGAATTTGGTATCACAGGTACATAAACAAATCTATATCAAAGGTATGGGTGAAATACTATGTAGGTATGTGCACCAAATTTTTAAATGGTTTGACATCATTATGAATATACTTTTTCCTATGTTAGTGATATTTAATTAGCTCTATATAATTAAATACTTTATTATATATGTTTTGTAGTGTAGATATTCTTATGTAGAAAATTTGATGATAAAAAACAAGAGACAAAGATATCAAAAAGAATGAGAAAATACTGCAGTTGACGTTCTCTACATTGATGATTTATTATTAGGTCTAATGAAAGGAGAACGCATCTCTCAAATTAAAATTAACTTTATGAAATGTTCATGAGAGAATTATAAGAATTGGACTTCATAAACAATATATATATTTAATGTACAATGTGTTTCTTGTATAATTATCCACATTAAACATGACGATTTGACTAAGAAAACACTTAGACATAAGTCTAAGTCGTCATGGCGACGGACGCAGGATAGCACATGCACCTATGCATTGTCTTGTTTCAATAATTTGAATTATTTTACATATAAATCTTAGATTTGTTACTAGTATCATTTAAAAATGATCCAAAGAAATTAAAATTGGCAAGAATTGTAGTTGTTAAACGTAAATATCTATATAAAAAAGAGACATTTCAGAATTACCGACGGGGCTGGTAGGAATAGCGCGAAACAATATGGCGGCTAAGGAAAGCGTGACAGATCTGCAGTGGGTCTTTTTTAAATTCGATAAAAATTAAGGGGAACTTCCAAAAAGAGTGAAATTTTGTATACAGAGAGAGAAATGGTAGCTAAATATGTTAGACATGTAAAATTATACTATCACAATAAAACTAATTTGATACACGTGTGCAAAGATGAAAATCACTTACCTGGGCTTGTTTAATAAATAACTAAAAATTATAGAACGTTTTTCCAATGGACAGTTACTGAATTCGAGGCACAAATGAATGAGAAAGCTTAAACAGTTGTTTTTTATAGGCAATAAGGTTGCGTCAAGTTACCTAAAGACAATTGCATTGGTCAGTGTTTCACGTGATGCAAAAAATGGATTCTTGGACGCTACCAAAACAAGGGAAGTAAAATAAGCCAATTACACGTTTACGTCCCCTTATTATTTCCTAATGCCTAGTAAGACTCAGGCCTAATGCTCAAGTTAGTCTTTGCATGCCCCGTTGATTCAGATCGACTAAGTAATTAAATTAATTAGGCCCATAATTTTAAAAAACTGCAAATATTAATATAAATTATAGTAGGCAAATAAAATGACTTTGGGGAGCACGAAAAGAAGAGCAAAGAGTCAATAATAATAAATATAAATTGCCAATAATGTTTCCACCACCCATGTAACAATACGTTATTCATCATTAGCCTGACCATCATCAGTAACCTGTGAAGTCATCATCACCCATGGTAGGTAATGCAGAGCATGGGGTAATGAGAAGGCAGACCTTGACAGAGAAAAAGTAACCTGTTGATGGAGGACAATGCAGGGAGTGAAAATTCAGTCAGTAAAAGTTGCTTTTAATTCTTCACTGTGCTATAAATAGCACACTGTTCATTCTTAAACATCTGCAAATAAGCAGGATGTAGTCGGGAAACCGGAGTGCATTGTGTCATGGTTTACAGCTTTGCTACGATATCTGCACCTTTCGGCCTGAAACATCCAACTTCAGTATGACTTCTGGGTTGCTTTTATCCTATTTAGGATGAGACAGCCAACTCGATCCCATAACGTCTTTGTTGTTCGTCCATCACAAGTAATTATGACTATTTGTTACATCCACATGGGAAATTCAGTTAGAGATATGTCCTTGCCCATGAGTTCGTAGATGGCTAATGAGCCCTATTCGAGCCGCAAATGTGCTTGAACAGTTTGGGCATAGAATAACCACCATAGATGATTTTTGGTCTGTCCTTGACTTTCTAGCTACTCTCCGCTGTGAGCTGCTGCATTTCTCCTATTTTCACAAGATGATGCGCCCTTTTTGACAGGCTACCTTGAGATCATGTACCTTTCTCCAGCTGACCATAGAGAAGTATTAGCATACATACCACATGACCTTCCCAACGAATCTGTGCCTGCATCAGGATAGTGTCAATCCTAGGAATACCAGATCTGTCAAGGACTGTGGCAACCGGAATCTTGTCTTGCCATGTGATGTTCATAACATTTCTGAGAAAGTTGTGTGACAGTGATTGCGTTTCCTCACATGACGTCTATACAGAGTCCATGTTTCACTAGCGTATAACAGCACTGGGAGTACCACTGCTCTGTAAACTTTCAGCATAATCTGTTGGTTAATGACATTTCTATGCCACACATTTGCGTACAATCTGCCGAAAGTAATGTTTGCCTTGGCAATCATTGTATACACTTCATCATCAATGTTGGCATTTTGTGATAAAGTGCTACCTAGGTATGTGAATCTATTCACAACTTTCAGGGCTACACCATTTACCTTTATGCAGGTCTCGTGAGAACTTTTGCCAGGTGCTGGTCAAAGTTGTAACATGGCGTATGTTTTATCCATGTTAATAGAAAGTCCAAAGTTGGTACAAAATTTGAAGAATCTGTCTATAATACTTTGCAGATACTTTTTTCTCGGAGCCGCCAAAGGTTGAATAATTTTCCATGGATGCGATATATGTCTACTCCCAAGTTTAGATCTCTAAAAGCATCATCCAACATAGCAGAGCACATGATGTTAAGTATTGTAGGGGCTAATACACATCATCTACCACAGCCCCTTCCTACTTACCATGTCAAATGCTTTTGTTAAGTCTATGAATGCTGTGTTACTATATCTACTTTGAAAACAAAAATATCACTAGCTATCATTTATTAATTCCGGTCATGTAAACATTAAACATCATTTTATATGTTGCTAAATGAGTATAGCAACTGGTTGAAAATGTCTAGCGGTCTTTTACCGCAGGAAAACCGCTGGCAACGTTTGCCTTTGGTTTCGTGGTAAAGTTTAATGTGAAACTTTGCAATAGTTTCAAAAATAATTTTTCTGTTTTCATTCTTAAACGTTTCCTGGTTACTAGAATGTAGTCAGGATAGCAGAATGCATTGTTTTACAGCTGTTTTACAGCTTGGTTGCAATATCTGCTTTTGGTCTGCCACATCCAATTTCATCATGGATATTTTGGTAAATTCAACCTATGAGGTGAGACATCAAACTCTTTCCCCAAACCTTAGTTGCCTTTTATGACATGCATGGGTCAAGGGTCGTGGTGTTGTTATTCTTTGCTCCCCTTTCGGTTTGAGTAACACATGTGCTTAATGTCAATTTAATCATGACAGTATATTCCGTTGTATGGACTATCTCCTGTATATAAGCAGCAATTTGAGAAAGAATGCAGACAAGACTAAAACTGACATTGATTTTTATGTTGTTTATATTCTTTCTAAGTCTGCGTTTGTTCTAAAAATTCCTGCATGTAAGCAGAATGTAGTCTGGAGAATGTAGTGCATTGGTGTCGCAGTTTACAGCTTTGATGTCATATTTGTGACCTGTCCTGACACATCTGACTTTAGCAAGAATATTAATATTTTTTGAATTTCAGGCTAAACAAGATTGAGTCAGAGTTCAAAGATGGAGACATAACTGCGAAGGTGAGATGAATTGTTTGTAGTTGGTCGTATGTCTAAATGGAAGCAGAGGTTAACTTAATATTCTTTTTTCTTCTGCGTTCATTCTCAAACTCCTGCATATTAGCAGGATGTAGTCCGGAGAATGGAATGCGTTGTGTCATGGTTTACAGCATTGCTGCGATATCTGTGCCTTTCAGCCTGACACATTCGACTTTAGCATGGCTTTGGGTCACTGACCCTATATGGGATGGAACAGCCAACTGCATCCCATAACCTCCTTAGTCGCCTTTTACAACATACGTGAAAGGTAAACAGTGTTGTTATTCTTTGCTCCCCTTTCTGTACCGGTAACACACGGGCGAACTTAATATTAGAGATGATCGTGTATATGCAGTGGGTTAGTGGAATCAAACAAGAAATGATTGTGTATAGGGAGTGAGTTTGTAGAATCAGACAACAAAGATGATTGCGTGGGGTGGAGGATGTTAGCAGAACTCAACGAAGTCAGTTTTCAAAATTTAGAACTTCTATTTGTTGGCATCAATGATCACATAGTTAACTTGACTCCTGACACATCGACATTTCAGCAGACCATGTTTCTGTATTCAGGATTCTTTTGGTTGTGTTAGATCTTCAGGCCAGTGGCCAGGACGAAGCTCCATCTTCTCCAGGTCATAGCGGCTGCCCTAAAGTTTTTGCCTCAGTTCAGTCTAGTGTGGCTATGTCTTGCCTTGCAGTTCTTTGTATCCTGGACAATCTTTGAGTATGTGTTCAGGGATCTGTATGCCTGCTCGGCATGGACATTCATTTGTATGGGCTACCCTGATCCGGTACAGGTGGCCCTGGAGTCGAGCAGAAGCCTTTCTAAGTCGAAAAATGATGGTCTGTTGTTGCCTATGAAAGTAGACACTGTTTACCAGCTTACAACCTCTCTGTTGAGTATACTCATAATATTTTCTTTATAATCAAAAGAAAATGAAGTTGGTAGGCGCAAATTCAGGAAAAGAAGCATTTATTACTCACTTACCAGATCCCTGTGTCAGGTTGTGGTAGGTCTGTGTTATGTTTGTGTTATAAACAGCTGTGTTATTTCTGTATAAAAGGCGTTAGTGATGGAGGGGTTTGCTGGTAACAGGAAATTTGCTAGAAATGTATGAGCTATAGAGGGATTCCACAGTACTTCCACTATTCCATCATCATTACATGTACTACCACAGTTCTATCATCATTACATGTACTACCACAGTTCCATCATTATTACATGTACTACCACAGTTCCATCATCATTACATGTACTACCACAGTTCCATCATCATTACATGTACTACCACAGTTCCATCATTATTACATGTACTACCACAGTTCCATCATCATTACATGTACTACCACAGTTCTATCATCATCACATGTACTACCACAGTTCTATCATCATCACATGTACTACCACAGTTCCATCATCGTCACATGTACTACCACAGTTCCATCATCGTCACATGTACTACCACAGTTCTATCATCATCACATGTACTACCACAGTTCTATCATCGTCACATGTACTACCACAGTTCCATCATCGTCACATGTACTACCACAGTTCCATCATCGTCACATGTACTACCACAGTTCCATCATCATATATCTTTGCAAATGTGAGAGCTTTTTAAACTTATTATGTGCTTCAAAACTTTGACAGGGTTACTGGAAAAAGAAGTGTGCCAAACTGGAACATTTGTTTAACGAGGATGTGAAAAGGAAAATTGAAGAGTTGGAGGAGGAGTTAGCCAATGGAGAAATCACTGAGGTAGTTTGCAGATATCGATGTAATAGCATGTCAGTACATTTTGTTTGTCATATTCTTCGTCTTCAAGGTTCATTCTCAAACTCCCCGCATGTTCGGAAAGCTGAAGATTGGCGAGACAGAACTGTGGACTGAGTCCAGAGACTGCAGAACACATTCTTCATATGTGTCAAATCTACCAAGAAGAGAAGGAGAAAATATGGCCCACTGAGACTGCACTTCTTCTAGACTTTAGGGGTTCCATGGATGACCTGAAGCGAACCACACAATTCATTGAAGCTATTGGTATCTGATATCTGACTGAAAAATGATGAAGAAGAAACTCTCCGCTGGATTTCCCTTGTAACAGGACATTGTCCTACACAATTTTTAGTTGGATTTAGTCCAGAGAATGGAAATACGATTTAAAACCATTTTATTTGCGGCAATTGCCCGACACATCTGCCTTTGGTGGAAATTGTGATCTAAGAGAAATATTTATGTTTTATTATGGCCAATATTTTAGAGCAACCAGCAGTTTCCATACTTAAATTTCTTCTGCGATTGTTCTCAAGCTCCTGCAGATCAGCAGGATGTAGTTAGAATGTGTTGTCACAGTTTCCATCATTGCTGCGGTATCTGCGCCTTTCAACCGAACATATTTAATTTCAGTATCACTTTGTGTCTCTTTGATCATATGTGGGATGGGACAGCCAACTCCACCTAACCTCCTTAGTCGCCTATTACAATTTGTATGGAAGGTAAATGTGTTTTTATTCTTTGCTCTCATTTTGGTTCCCAGGTAACACTTGGGTGAGGGACTTACATATAAAACGAGTCGATGTTCTGTTAGTTGTGAAATGTCGTCATTATTTCAACACTTAGTTAGGAGCAGTGGCTGCTGAATTGAGTGTAGGACCTCATGTGTGTTGCTCGGAGTCACATATGGACAAAGAATAGCATCACTCACCTTCCATGCATGTCATATGAGGCCATTAAGGAGATTTGGGGATTGAGTTGGCTATTCCATTACACAGGCTAATGATCCAAAAGTTATATGGCAGACCAAAAGGCACAGATATCGCAGCCAAGCTGTAATCAAACTGTGCGCTACACACTGAGAGCTCCCCCTCATGACCTTGGCAGGAGTTTGTAACAAACACACATCTTTATCTGTACTGTAACTGGCAAGCTCACTAAACAGATATCTCCAATTAAATTAACCGTTTTGTTTTTTTTGGCAACATTATCTGCTGGTGACCTTAACTGCTCGTACTATAACAAACTTGGAATGAAGCTGCACATTTCATTCACAATTCAGAAAAAAGTGGGTAGGCACATGATATTTGATTGAATAAAAAATTGTTGTATAACAGTTTTACGTGAAACAATTCTCAGAATTGATGTTTTGAACAAAAAGGTCTTTATCAAGATAATATGTTGGGTGCAAAGGGTACAGCATTGCTCTCGGCGGACCCAGTGTTAGCAGATAACCAAGATCCCATAATTACCTCCTCATGGTGCACCCTGGAAACAGAAATACAGCTGCTCGTGCTGATTCTGGCTAAAACTTTTGGGGATTGTGTCCGTGAAAGTGGAGGTAGCAGTTGGAAAGAGATTTGACAGGCAATATCTCAGACACCTCTGCATCAACACATGCAGCAGCACTGTCGACACACAGTGAAGATAGTCAGTTCTGCAGAAGCATCGGAAGGGCGGCCAATGCAGTTGTTACAAAGTGGGCAGATGTTATGAGAAATATTAAGAATGGCACATTAGTCACAATAAAAATAATAGCACAATGTGTACACTGAGAGGGAAGCACAGCACTAGAGGACAGCAGCACGTGCAAAGAGAATGAAAAACGTTTCAAGGAAATCAGAACTATTGTTTTGTTTATTCGAGACAAGCTCCTAGATACCGGTGATCCCAGCCCAGGCCAAACTCTAATGTTGAGTTTTTTCTATAACGGAATCATGCTTGCGGAGAGAAAAGATTCAGTGCCTAATGGGCGCAGGCACAGCCTTCCAGGGTGACAGCACTGTTCAGCTGTTCTAGAACAAATGCTAGTCCCTGACGCTCATAAAAATGTGTATAGACTCGGACTTAGGATGAGTGGTTCATGAAGTTGGTGAACAACACTTCGGCTAAGAGGGTGAACGAGTCCGAGTCCATTTCTTCTGTCAAGTTCTTACTAAACCGGAACCAGGCTTGAGGATAAGAAAAGGTTCAGTACCCAATGGGCCCAGTCACAATGCATCGAATTACATGAGACAAGTTCACTGGTGGCGGAACACCTCGTGCAAGATAGATGTGAAGGACAAACAGTTTCGGCGTAGAATAAGTACACATTCACTGCCTGACGACAGATAGGAAGGCTGTCACAGGCTAGGGCAGTCCACCCGAAATGTCAAGGCATGTCGAAATCAGATGTGCTGGGCCTGCAAGGCACATAACGGTGGCACAATGTAACTACGCTCCTAGCGGAAATCACATGAATATCTGTGCTGATTACAATGGAGCAAACGCAAAACAAACAAACAAGATTAAATGTTTTTCTTGTCTCTGCTGCTAACTTTATTTATGTTTAGAATAATGCCTGTGTGTTATTGGCACAGAAAAGGAAATAACACTTACCACATGTCGTAAGAGGTAATAAGGAGGTTTAGAATAATGCCTCGCCCGTGTGTTGCCAGGGCCCAAAAGGGGAGTAAAGAATAGCAACACTGTTTACCTTCCACGCATGTCGTAAAAGGCGACTAAGGAGGTTATGGGATGGAGTTGGTATTGCACTAGATCTGTTGTTGCTGGTTGTTGATTTCCTGGTGGGAGAAATCCGTTTTGTTTATATTCGTTATGGTTTTTTGTTCTTAACTGTTTTTGTTGCCTTGATAAAGATCCCAATTGGACCACCACGTTGACAATTGTATTTGTTCTTTTTTAAAGAAAATTTTTTATATTGTTATTTTCTATATTTTATTATTTTATATTGATAGTTTTCTAGTAACCTATTTACTTTATTTGCATTTACCCATATAGGGTCAGTGACCCAAAGCCATGCTGAAGTCGGATGTGTCCGGCCGAAAGGTGCAGATATCGCAACAATGCTGTAAACCATGACACAACACATTCCGTTCTCCGGACTGCATCCTGCTAATCTGCATGAGTTTGAGAACGAACGCAGAAGAAGAATACTGCCTGTGTGTTATTGGCACCAGAAAGAGAAATAACACTTGTCACATGTCGTAAGAAGGTACTAAGGAGGTATGAGCTATTTCATCCAATGATCTTCTCTGAGCTGAATTCTGCTGAAAACCCATTCCTGTACCTCTGGGAGAAAATTAACCCTTTTATCTGCAGGATGCTTTGAGAGTGCAAGAAAATCATGACAAAATCTCATCTAGAAATAATATGTCCATTTTGTAGCATTTCAACCTACAGGTACATTGAGTACAGCAGTCATCTGGTGCTTGCATAAACTGTGGAAAACCTTAGATAATAACAATAACAATAAGACCCAAAAACATTTAGATCGTAGGGGTGCCACACTGGTGACATCAGTAAAAGAACGCTCTCCAAATATCTCTATCCATAGCCACTTGGAGGGATGTAGACAAAATCATGCCCAGACCATTCCTTGATGTTGTCAATCCAGGATTTTCTTTAGTATAAAGGTAAGGCAGATCCCATAACAGTGACCTGCCGTCGGAGATGAAGATAACTTTTCGTTTGCTAAGCTGCAGCAACTACAGTATTAGATGGGATGGCTAGTTTCCTTCCTTGCTGTGTTTACCTTCCCCAACTCATGCGTCAGGTATCCATTTACAGCTGGGTCAACTGGAGGAGCTGTCAGGAGATAAATCTAGCCCCGATTGTTTTGTCCAGATGTTGTTTGGAACCCGGCACTGGCACGCTGTAATCCAGTAAGCAAGCTCACTATCAGCTAGGCCACCGCGTTTCTCTTTAGTATAACCTCATAAAGAATGCCAGATAAACACCATCCTAGCAGGTTTTTATCATCTTTGAACTGAATAAACCCAGTTTAAAAGTATTTTTGAAATACTTTTTTTCTTTTTAATAGAAAGGTTTTTACAAGAAGGTTGATGCCATCATTGGCGGTTTCCTGTTGGCAAGTGTTAACACAAACGGAACTAGCAATGGTACAAGTAGCATCGACATTGAACATGCTCACAATGGTGAATTTTCATCAGCGACAGTAGCCAGTGGGCATATCACTAACGGATCCTCTGTTGCTGTGACATTGTCTAAATTTGCATTGGGCTCTAACATTGAAAATAACGTAGAAAATAAAGAATTTACAAACGAGAATACAGATGGCAGAAGCAAGGTCAACTGCAAAGTGGTAAGATAAATGTTTTATTTTTGTGTTTATTTTTCTTCTGCGTTCGTACTCAAACTCCTGAAGTTTAGCAGGATGTAGTTCGGAGAATGGAATGCATTTGGTCATGGTTTACAGCTTAGCTGTGATGTCTGCGCCTTTCAGCCTAACACATCAGATTTAAGAATGGATTCTGGGTCACTATGACGGGAAGGGACAGCTAACTCCACACCAAAACCTCCTTAGTTGACTCTTATGACATGATTGGCAGATAACAGTGTTTCTAATATGGTACATTGCCTTTTTCAGCATTCATTCCTAAAGTCCTGCTGGTTAGCAGGACATTGTCTGGAGAGGTGAATAAATTGTGTGATGGTTTACAGCTAGGCTGTATTATCTGCGCCTTCCAGCTCGGCACGTTTGACTTCAGCATGGTTTTTGGGTCACTATGACCTATGGAATGGGACTGCCAACTCTCTCTCACACACACATGACCCCCTTCCCCCCCTCCATGCATGGAAGATTAGTAATGCTATTCTTTGTTTTCTTTTTGGGAAAGGCAACACGTGTGTACATTTAACACACTGTGTACAAGATCTAGGAGTATTAGTCTAAAAAATGTACTCAGTGACCACACCAAGAGAATTGTGTTCATACAGGCCCATATCTGCCCAAACCACTGTCTGGCACATGCAGGTCAGTATCTGCCAAAATCATTGGTTTTTAAATTCAGGTCTGTAGTTGCCCAAACTGTGGTCTATTTTGCACATACATATCCGTATCTGCCCAAACCGCTGTGGTATGCATATCTATAGCTTCCCACACCACTGTCTGGTTTGCACATGCAGATGCTGAACGCAGAAGAAGCTTTTTCAGAGGTTCATAGCTTTCTTCTTGTCTTTACTTACGTACAGTGTGCAGTTCTGTAAAATATGTTTTGTGTTTTCTGGAACTTGTCCAAAAGGGTACATATCAGTGACACCAACTCCAAACTTCCCGTACATATGTTAAGAGTATTTTCTCAATCTAAACATAGTTTGTTCCTTTCTTCCAAGCTTGTAGATAGCATTGTCCTTTTGGCTGCCATGGATGAGGTGAGCTCCATTCCATGTTAATGGATCTTTTGATGATGGACTTCATTTTCAGAATTAAAAATTGTTTTATATACTATATTACTTTATGTCATCAGGATATCGCGGAGACACAGAATGGTAACCAACCATTGAACTGCGTAGGGGAAGTTGATCTGATTGAAGCAGAGATTGACACTAACGGAGCAGACAATGGGGATGAAGATGACTTCTCACCACCAGTTAAAAAATTAAAAGGAGGTAAAAAATCCGTAGAGACACCCACTCGAAGTAAGTATAGAGGATTAATTTAATAAACAACAAATTTGTTCTCATAAGTTGTAGAAGAAATGGTTATCGTTTCTTCTTTTTCTGTGTTTATTTTCAAACTCCCACTGGGTCACTCAAGTAGCAGGACAATGGTCCTACTAGATTTCCAACACGATGTAGTTCAGAGAACTTCGTGTGGCGGGAATTCTACATCATATAAGCTTTACTTCGTGTGATTTGGGGCATAGCAATGGGGGTGAATGGAGACGCCTACCGACCCAAGTTACATAATGACGTCGGGGCTATAACCACCTATAGAGCCTGTAAGGTTAATTAGGTGTAATTGCTTAGTGGCATCAGAAAATATGTATATGTTTATCTATACTCTACAGCACCTGCTCAGACTTCAGGTCGTCTCGCCTCTAAGACTCCTGATGACAAACAGCCCACAATTATGTCATTGTTTTCTGGAAGGTGAGTTACTTGAACGTACATGATTATTATTGACTTTCTTTACTGCCAAAACATGTTTGCATTAGTTTGATTAAAAAAATTCAAGTAAATAGAAAACTGCAGTAAAATTGTGCACCAATTGGTAAGTAAATATATTTAAAAAAATTAAATAGCAGTTTAAGTGGAACAATCACTGTTTGATTTTGTGGTTCCTATTCTGTGTTTGATTGATTGATTTGGTAGTTCCTATTCTGTGTTTGATTGATTGATTTGGTGGTTCCTATTCTGTGTTTGATTGATTGATTTGGTGGTTCCTATTCTTTGATTGATTGATTTGGTGGTTCCTATTCTGTGTTTGATTGATTGATTGAGTGCGGAACTTCATCAGAAAACAACAGGGCAATGGTTCTGACATGCTACTAGTTACTAATACCATCCGAAAAGTGACGCTGTTTAAATACAGTGGGCTTAAAGTTAGAGAGGCACCCATGAAAATATGGACAGCATAAATAGAAGAGGTTTTTAAAACAACTTGTTTTTAGAAAGCTCACGGGTCTGTTCCAGATCTCGTCTGTTCCTGTATATCAGGGCTCCATTGAGGCAGCAAGAAATTAAGGTTATATGAAAATATAAATGATTGGGATATATTATGAATAGCATTAATTGAGTTACATTCTTCCCAAAATGCAGTATTACTTATGAGCACTAAACTTCCTCACAATTCTGAGCAAGTTGACATGATGCTGCCATGGGCACCTCTAAAGACTCTGAAATGTCTCTCGTCCGTTGTTATCTTTGCCTTGTTACCAGCAACTATGCCTTCCATTACTAGTTTTCTCATGCTATTACGTCTCTTTATATAACCAAAATAAACTTCAGCTTTCATGTTGTGATGTTGTTCAAGATTCAACCCTTATCTACATTTAATGTTCTTTACCTTGATTTGTCTTTCTCTGTGCATGGACCAAGAAGACGATGGACCAGCGACATCGAAGAATGTATGCACATGTCTCTGGCCAATGCAGTCCTGCTTGCCCAGGATAGAGAAGCGCTCACAGTATCCACGATGAACACATCGTTCTGAGAATATCTCACTTGATAAATAATATGCTTGCTCTGTCCAGATGTAATTTAGCTTGACTGATTTTGCATTGATATTTTATTATTGATATTACTTGTTTGAAACTACTTTCTACGGAAACATTCATAATTTCCAAGCACGCCCAAGTTGGAACCAAAGAAAGGTCAAGAAATAGTTGCTAATGATGTTCAAGCCAAGGAGATGACTGAATGTGACAAGTGTCCTGATGAGAGCGATGATAAGGAAAACAGTCCCAAGAGGGCCAAACTAGAAGATGAAAATAATATCAACCAACAAGAAAGGTAAGCTGATTTTTAAATTAATTACAATCTGACATATGACTCGGCATAGATTATGTTAACTGCATATAGAATGCCTGGTCTCGCCAGTGACATACCAGAACAACCACCATGCAACAACAAATCCCTAGTAGATAACGTGTATGTAGTGAATAGTATTATTTTTCTTGAATAATAATAAATGCTTCCTTTTGGGAAAAACATAAACCTATAAGCCCCTTAACACAACCATGCTTATACTCACCGGTATCACCTTAGTTGAGGAAGACCTGTACTTTTGTCAGAAAATCTGTCAATTTATCAGTGGACTGTCGAGCTATCTGCTTGCAGCTAAAGGTATTATTTCATCATGTATCAAGAGGTATATGCTCGCAGCTAAAGGTATTATTTCATCATCATCATCTGTTTGTTTCCTCTCCCACTTGTAATCTTTTACTTCATGTTATGAACTGTTTCTTATTTACAGAAATTCCACAGTGTTGACTTTAAGTCATACGAAAGCTCTCCCAGAAAGATGTAATGAATGTTTGAAGTACATGGACGATCAGGAACTGAAGTTATTTCCTGGTGATTCTGAAGATGCTGTAAGTTGTGTTGCTCATTTGTTTGTATCTGTGGTCAGTTAAGAAAAATTTGTCTCTTCCTTTTTTTCCTTGCATCGTTCCTTGAAGGATCATTGTAGCAAGGTTAGAAGGTAATAGTCACATCCATAAAAGTATTTTTTTTCCATTGTGCACACATTAGGCCTGCTGTCCACTAGAAGCGACTTTTGTGTAAACGAGAGACGGATCTGAATGTAAAGAATGCTACAGAACAGTCCTGTGTAAGTGACCTTGAGCGACCAATTTCTTACTTTTCCAAAGGCCATGGTTTCGTAACACGCTTTGCATTTGGCTCAGTTATGGGTGCACTCTAGTAATTGCTTGATCTCATTGCTTTCATTAGACGGCTGGCCTTACTTAAGCTAAAATGATTAATTATTTGTAGTCAGGCAAGTGTTGCCGGACTCAAAAGGGGAACAGAGTACCAACACTAAGGCCTGCCATGCATGTTGTAGGAAGTGACTAAGAGGATTTTGTGAGTTGAATTTACTGTTTCATAAACGATCCAATGTTATACTGAAGTTGGATGTGCTGGGCTGACGGGCACAGATATTGTAGTCAAGCTGCAAACTATGGTACTACTCATTCCATACTCTGAACTGCAGCCTGTTATATGCAGGAGTTTGAGAACAAGCTCAGAAAAAATTTTGTAGTTGTGACATACAGTCTTCTTCTTCTTTCGAACTCTGGTAACCAACACAAAAGTGCATGTGATTTCCGCCGGGAAGCATGAAGTACGTTGTAGTACTAATTTACGGCATAACTGAGTTATTTGCACCTTGGAAGGTCCAGCACATCCGATTTCGGCATGTACCATGCAGTGAATTTTTCATTTTCTCTCTTAATTAATAATTGCATCCCTAGAATTCCTGAAAACTGTCTCTAATTTTTTACTTGGTATATGCTGAAGTTGGATGTGTCAGGCCGAAAGGTGCAGTCAATCTGTAAACCATGACAACATTCTTTTCTCCAGAGTACATGCTACTAATCTGCAGTTCACTTGCTATTATATTTCTGTTGGCCTATGTGTATTGCCAACAGGAACATCTCACGGCAGTGGTGAGACATCACAAAACTTGTGTGGTTTGGCCATGAGGCATGATTTCCTTTCCAAAATTATCTTGCAGGGAACAGCTGATGGTTGATGAAGAAGAGGTGGTAAGAGGAAAGTATGGATTGATAATATTAAAGACTGGACAAGATTAAGATTCTTCACCTAAACAAAGAACATAGAGGCATGGCAAAATTTTTCTGTTGACATTTCAAGAGTGGCACCGCTATATTTCAAGAGTGGCAACTCTACGACCCTGAAGGGTTATGGATATGATCATGATGTGTATTGCCAGGTCTGAAAAAGGGATCAAAGAAATAACACTGCCACTTACCATGCATAGTGTAAATGGTGACTAAGGATGTTTTGGTATGGACTGACTTCCTCATTCAATAAGTTGTCTTTGACCAAAAATGTAATGCGGAAGTTTGATGTGTTGGGCCAAAAATGCATGGATAGTGTAGCTTTAAACCATGATGTGATATATTTCATCTAGTAATTTAAAAACGAATCCCGAAGATTGATGTTTATAGCAAATTTTGTCTCTCATACACATAATAGATCTATTGTAATGTCTGTAGCGGGAAATGTCAGGCTAATGTTGGTTTTACTATTTCTAGGTTGAAGAGTTCATTGCCCTCACTGATCCAAAGTTGTCATTGTTTACTGGTAACGAAGACTTTGATAAAATAACGGAAGACCGGCCACAACATAAAATCACAAACTTCAGGTAAGTCTCCCTCTTTTTTTTGAACGTTCAAAAATTATTTGTCTCGTTCTCCTATCGGAGTCAGAAGCTGATATCTTCTTTTTTAAGCGTTCATTTTAACTCATGCTGGTTTTCTCTTATAGCAGGACAATGATCCTACAAGATTTCCAGCAGGGTGTAGTCCGGAAAATGAAAATGCATCGTGTCGCCGTTTTATTTGCGCCAATGGCAGACACATCCTGTCTTCGGCGGAGGACACACATTAAGAAAGCTAACAGAAAGCATAGCAAACTACCGAAGATGGATGTGTTGGGCCATTGGTGCAAATAAAATGGCGACAACACAATTTAATTCTCCATTTTCATATCCATTCTCTGGACTACATCCTTCTGGAAATCTAGTAGGACCATTGTCCTAACAAGAGAGATTCAATAGGAATTTGAGAATGAACGTTGAAGAAGAAAGCATAATAATACAGGCATTACTCTAGAACCCACAGGAAACGAGAAATAACAAGTATTATCTAGAGGAAAGAAATAGATGCAGAGACGCAAAAGTAGTTTGGTGTGGTAGAGCATGGAAAGAACTGGAAGCAAGCTAAAAATAGGACAAGATAGAGGAGTTTGTTTAAGACCTATATTCCATGAGGTGCAAATAGTTGTATAGCCAGATAGATAGACATAATAGATGATTGATTGATTGAGTATTTGATTGATAGATTCATCTGCATGCACTTTAATCTTTAAAACTGTGTTCCCTTCCAGTGTTTATGATAAGAACACACTTGTGTGCATTTGACACCGGCCTGATTGAATGTAACAAGTATCTGTACTTCAGCGGAGTCTTGAAACCCATATTTGAAGAGGATGCCAGCCCAGAAGGTATGGATGTGAAGTTAGGTTGTTTATATAGAGTTTCTGTAAAAGATGCCAGCAGCAAATCTTCTTTTCTTCTTCTTCTTTCGTTCACTTGATACATGTCTATATCTGTAATTCTGTCTCCTTAATAAAACTCACTGTCTTTTGTAGTTCATACAGTGTCCCATAGAGCTTTGATTCCAGTGTTGTTTCCTCTGGCCAATATGTATGCCTCAGCGTTTCATGCTCAGAACATTCTTGAAGTATATGTTTGGCACTCGGTGCTGCCTGTCCACATGTACACATGGCTGTGTTGCCAATCTTGAACTTTGTATACATGTGACTGCGGAGTCGGTTGTGTCCTGTTCTGAGATGTAGAATTATAACTTGCTCTGATCTGTTCATAATGTGATAGTCATCTTGTGTTGGCGTTTGTGGCTTTCTTATTGACTTGATCCAGCAGCAAATAACTTCCATATTTTTCTGTTATTAGTTCTTCAGTGTAACATTTTTCTTCTATCGATTGTGTTTTCTCTGCTGTTACTGTTAGCTGTAGCATGGTTGAATTCTGGTCGGTTTTTGGGCAATATTTCCTTATGGTCGCTTGATATGCAGTAATATTGTGAGGTCTCAGAGCGTTTGTAACTCCTTTAATCCACTTTCTTCTTGGTCTTCCTTTGCCGTTTGATGTCTTCATTTATGTTGTATGCTCTGTTTTTGGCCAATACTGGTTCATTCTCATTAAGTGGTGGAACCATTTCAGTCTCTGATTTTCAATATATTTGACCGCAGATGTTCCAGCAATTTTTTAAATCTTTATATTCCCCATATGATCACTTCTTGTTTTGTTTGCTTTTTTTTCATTAGAAGATTTTCTTTTTTCTTTTTCTATATTCATTTCACATTCCAGGATTAGCAGTTGGAGGTTACAATCTGAATAATCTAAGATATGCTGACGATACAATTCTGATTGAAGGGAACGAACAACAACTTCAAGCCCTGTTTGACATGGTAGTACAAGCAAGTGAAAACAAAGGAATTAGTCTAAAAAAGAAGAAAACAAGGAATGGCTGTTTCAAAGACATACATAAAGTTAAAATTCAGATAAACAAACATGCCAGTTTTAGCATGCAGGTTTGAAGGTCTCACTAGTGTCCCATTAGACAAACTTGCTATGCAACAGCACAGATTCCCTAGTAGATCTTCTACAGTGTTCATTCTCAAACTCCCGCTGGATCTCCCTTATAGCAGGACAATGGTCCTACTAGATTTCCAGCAGGATGTAGTCCAGAGAATGGAAATGCGCTGTGTTATTTGTGCCAATGGTCTAACACATCCATCTTCTGCGTGGCCATAGTAAATTATGTGACTACAAAGGAAGCTTTTTAACTCTGAGTGGTACATTTCTTCTCAAAGCATTGCATGCCTATAGGGAGTTGGGAGTCTATCTACATAGTATGAAATACATCTCTGGAGAAACCTCAATTGCACAAAAGGATGCAAATCCTGTATTGCTCATTATTTCCAGGGATCGAAACAAAAATGGCAACATCTTTTAGTCGTAGTACAGATATGTGTTAAAGTCCCATGGTAGCAACTATTAGGTGGTGTGGCCAGTTTCCTTCCTTGCGGTGTTTACCTTCCTCAACACATACTCCTGGTACCCAACTACAACCCCTGAACTGGAGGAATGACCGTATCAAGTGAGAAATCACGACCATGATTTTTTATCTGGACTTGGTTTCAAACAAGTCACATTTTCTGGTGATACTGTAACGCTGATACCTGGCACGCTGTAACCTGGTGACAGTAAGCAAACTCACTATCAACTAGGCTAGAACATGGCACCTCTGTAACTCAGTTACATCCCTCCGTGTACCTTTCATCTTCCTTGTGTACTTTCTGTTCCACTTGTGTACCTTCCATACCCCCTTGTCTTTCATCTCCACAGTCATAAAAGTGTCATTTTGGCTTTTTTTGTGCACCAAATCAGTGAGGTTAGAAATGGCACGAACCCAATGATTGTGCATTATGAAGTTACTGAAAGTGCCAGTAATCAAATTATCAACAGTGATTGCAAGAAGCAAACAGTCACTTCCAGAATTGCATTAATGCTTACATTTGAACATTTTAAAACTTATGAACATTTACATGTGTATTTAGATCTAGACAAATTGATACAATTAATGAAAGTCATGTGGTTCTTCTTCAGCGTTTATTCTCAAACTCCCGCTGGATTTCCAGCAGGATGTAGTTCAGAGAGTGGAAATGTACTGTGGTGCCGTTTTATTTGCGGCAATGGCCCGACACATCCATCTTCAGCGGGATGTGGTTCTAAACAAGGTTTTAAATATGCACTTCAAGAGAATTTTTGATAGAAAAATGTTGTCAAAATTTGAGCAGATTTTAAAATACCTTATATTTCTATAAATATTCTAGTTTCTATATTTACACATGGCATAACTTTATGTTCCTCAGACTACCGTACCTCCAGCTGGGCTGACAAGTCAGCTGGTGTTGTATCATTTGTTTGTTCGCTTTCTAACTCCCTACTGGATCTCCTTGATTAGAAACTGACCACACAGCACGTGTGGCATTCCCATAAGTGCACTCCCTCTATTCCAGCAGCTATCCGATTTGATGGTGATTTGAGTCTTATGCCGCCGAAACTGACGTCGACATCAGGGCACAACTCAGGCCCTTGCGACAGGTTTCTTTGTTCTGCTCACCTACACTGTGCCCATCCTAGTCCAAGCACAACGTCGGCATGTCGAAACAACATGGTAACTGTTATCGAAGGTTACGACTACGGGATCCCCGCTGGATCTCCCTTTTAGCAGGAAAATGGTCAGACTAGATTTCCAGAAGGATGTCCAGAGAACAGATGCGTTATGTCATAATTTTATTTGCTTCAGTTGCTCAGCATGTACGACTTTGGCAGCGTTATATTATTTCACTAGCAGCATTTATAACTGATAAATGTTTATATAGCACACTCACTCGAGGCGTGTGTGTAAATGTGTCTCGAGAGTCAGTGAGATACTAAATATGCATGTACTTAAGAAATAAAATCATATCATTTTAAATTAAATTTGGTTTGGGTGTTGTGGAATGGCATTAATTTTAACTTTTACAACGCCCTTGTGTTGCCGGGGTCCGATAGGGGAACAAAGAATAGCAACACTGTTTACCTTCCACGCATGTCGTAAAAGGCGACTAAGGTTATGGGATGGGGTTGGCTGTCCCATCCCCTATATGGTCAGTACAGTAACCCAAAGCCATGCTGAAGTCGGATGTGTCAGGCCAAAAGGTGCAGATATCGCAGCAATGCTGTAAACCATGACACAGCGCATTCCGTTCTGCGGACTACATCCTGCTAATCTGCAGGAGTTGTTTGAGAACAAACGCAGAAGAAGAACTTTTACAATATAAAGACTTCATTTTCTGTTTTATGTCCTTCCTGTAATTTTTCTAATATAAATATTTATGTAATGGAGTCACTCTCGTTCTCAGGAGGCAGTTGAGAAAAGAGGTGGCCAGAGTAAAGGCTAAAAAAGAAAAACCCAAGGACACAAAAGCCACTGTGACTCCTCTTGTCCGAAGAATCTTTGACTCCATTTTCCAAGGTCAGATTGATGAGACTTCCAAGACTAAGAGACAGCGTTGTGGCATATGTGATGTAGGCTTGGTGGCATATGTGAGGTAGGCTTTATTTGGCATATGTGAGGTAGGCTTGGTGGCATATGTGAGGTAGGCTTGGTGGCATATGTGAGGTAGGCTTGGTGGCATATGTGAGGTAGGCTATGATTGTGGCATATGTGAGGTAGGCTTGATTGTGGCATATGTGAGGTAGGCTTGGTGGCATATGTGAGGTAGGCTATGATTGTGGCATATGTGAGGTAGGCTTGATTGTGGCATATGTGAGGTAGGCTTTATTTGGCATATGTAAGGTAGGCTATGATTGTGGTATATGTAAGGTAGGCTATGATTGTGGTATATGTGATGTAGGCTATGATTGTGGTATATGTGAGGTAGGCTATGATTGTGGCATATGTGAGGTAGGCTTGATTGTGGCATGTGAGGTAGGCTTTATTTGGCATATGTGAGGTAGGCTTTATTGTGGCATATGTGAGGTAGGCTTTGTGGCATATATGAGGTAGGCTTTATTTGGCATGTGTGAGGTAGGCTATGATTGTGGTATATGTGAGGTAAGCTATGATTGTGGCATATGTGAGGTAGTCTTGATTGTGGCATATGTGAGGTAGGCTTTGTGGCATATGTGAGGTAGGCTTTGTGGCATATGTGAGGTAGGCTTGATTGTGGTATATGTGAGGTAGGCTATGATTGTGGCATATGTGAGGTAGGCTATGATTGTGGCATATGTGAGGTAGGCTTTGATTGTGACATATGTGAGGTAGGCTTGATTGTGGCATATGTGAGGTAGGCTTTATTTGGCATATGTCAGGTAGGCTATGATTGTGGCATATGTGAGGTAGGCTTTATTGTGGCATATGTGAGGTATGCTTTATTTGGCATATGTGAGGTAGGCTATGATTGTGGTATATGTGAGGTAGGCTTGATTGTGGTATATTTGAGGTAGGCTATGATTGTGGCATATGTGAGGTAGGCTTTGATTGTGGCATATGTGAGGTAGGCTTTGATTGTGGCATATGTGAGGTAGCTTGATTGTGGCATATGTGAGGTAGGCTTTATTTGGCATATGTCAGGTAGGCTATGATTGTGGCATATGTGAGGTAGGCTTTATTTGGCATATGTGAGGTAGGCTATGATTGTGGTATATGTGAGGTAGGCTTGATTGTGGTATATTTGAGGTAGGCTATGATTGTGGCATATGTGAGGTAGGCATGATTGTGGCATATGTGAGGTAGGCTTGATTGTGGGATATGTGAGGTAGGCTTGATTGTGGGATATGTGAGGTAGGCTATGATTGTGGTATATGTGAGGTAGGCTTGATTGTGGGATATGTGAGGTAGGCTATGATTGTGGTATATGTGAGGTAGGCTTGATTGTGGTATATTTGAGGTAGGCTTTGTGGCATATGTGAGGTAGGCTTGATTGTGGCATATGTGAGGTAGGCTTGATTGTGGCATATGTTAGTTAGTTATTGAATCATCGTCATTGCACTCCGGACAAGTCCATAGGTGCTCAGATCTTTCCTTGAGTGTATCCGCCATTACACGTTGACTGACAGTCCCAGTATGTCGTTGGTTGACCATCATTCTTTTTCACCCATGGAAATTCTCCTTTCTAGCGACCCCACATTTCAAACCAAGTTCCTTTATTCTAATCATGGAACATGAGTCATCGTCACTTGTACAGTCATTTGGTCGTGCATTTTCCCATATGGCATTCAAAATGTCTGCCCGATCCATCACTCCACCAACAGCCGTAGAAGCAGCGTGGGAGGCCAACCTATCTGCTTTCTCATTACCCCGGACTCCCGCGTGTCCCAGCACAAAAATAAAAGTCACTGTACGCACACGGGAATCTTCACTGCATCCAGCCACTGTTCTCGAACGTACCCCTCCTGAACTTTCATAATCATGTTCATGGAGTCACTGAGTATACAGGCATGCTCGCAGACAGTCTGTGACATGTGAGGTATCCTAGATTGTGGTCTATGGAAGCTACGACAACTCCCACCACCTGGGGATTGACAATAGTGAAATTAATGAATATTGATAATTTGAGAAAGGTAATATTAAATTTATAAAATGTTAGCATTCTTTAAAATTCAAACTAAATAATTCAGCATGTCATAAAATCATAAAATGTCATGATCATAAAATGTCCTTATCATAAAATCCATCAAGCTAAAAAATTCAGCATGTTTGTATTAGTTTATGCACAATTTGGGCCATTTTGTAACCAACAATTTTCCATAAACATTTCATTGTGTTTATGCTTTTAAATAACAGATTGGGTATTTCAGCTTATCGGATGGTAGATATTGAAGACTAAACTATCAGTCATTATACCCTGAGAGATTTACTGAAACGGAGATCTCAGCACCTATCGATATGTTCAGTGTCCAACGATGATAATCAACATACTTAAACCTCAACTTAATAACAGATTGACTTGTACGACTTATTTAAATTTAATTGTAGGTATGTCAACAACCAGATTGTGGTAAATGTGCTGCATGCCGTGACATGACCAAGTTTGGGGGCTCAGGCAGAGCCAAACAAGCTTGTAAGAAACGCAGGTAAATGTGTTTATTTGTGACTCATATATGTAAGACCCATATATCTTGTGGATATTCCTCATCCAGGAAACTGAGGGTGACTGTCCTTCGCTGCACACTGTTCTGTTCGTCCTCGCTTAGTATTCCTTTCACATGGGTCTGAATGTATATTGGCATTCCATGGCTTTCACTCCACGGGGTTTGTTCTGGTACAGACCTTAAGGGGCTGTCAACTTCAGGTAGGTCTGTAAGTTGTCTACGGAGTCGTTTAGCTTGATGGATAAAGCTGCTCCTTTTTAGTCGCCCCATTGCTAGATTTTGGAATCTTTCCTTCATTGGATGACTTGGCATACACTTAAACTTTTCTGCTTGAATTAGTACTTTTGTGTCTCTGCGTTCGCCAAGTGTTTGCATTCTTCCCATTTTCTGCATCTCTGCTATGGGTGTTGATTTCATTGCTCCCAACATTATTCTAAGTGCCTGGTTTTGCACTTTATCTAGATCTTGTAATGTGGTGTTTGATGCAGGACACCACGCAGCTGAACCATATTCCAGGTGTGGTCTTATGCCTTGCTGGTAAACTTTACTGAGTATATTTCCACAGGCTCCCCATGTGGTTCCACTTAGTTTTCTCAGGATAGCTAGCTTCCTCCTGGCTTTTGTTGTTGCTTTGTTTATGTGCTGCTTCCATGTCAGCTTATTATCAAAAGTAACTCTGAGGTATGTGGGTTGTTTGTCTTCTTTCAAGATCTCTCCATCCATCTTGATATGACCAGCTTTTTGTTTTGGTGAGAGGGTAAAGAGTGTAGTGCTGCACTTATCTGTGTTAATGCTGACGCACCATCTATTTGCCCATAAGGTTAGGGCATCGATAGCTCTTTGTATTTGTTTAGTGGCCACTGTTGCATGTTCTTCCGTGCACCAGGTCGTCAGCATACATTGCCACTTTGATCCCGTGTGGTAGTTCAGCAACTAGGTCATTGATGTAAACCAAGAAAAGTGTGGGTGACAGAACTCCTCCTTGGGGGACTCCATGACGCAGTAGTACTTTCTTGCTCTTGCGACCATCTAATTGTACCCTGGCTCTTCTATTAAGCAGGTATGCTTTTACCCATTTGTACATTCTTGAGCTAACCCTGCAATTTCGCAATTTCTTTAGGAGCCCTTCTTTCCAGACCTTATCAAATGCTTTCCTGAGGTCTATCCATGCTGCTAGTACCAGTTTCTTTTCTTGGGAGGCATCCTCAATCTCTTGGGAGAGGTAGGTTGCCTAATCTTCAGTAGAGTAGCACTGTCTGAAACCAGCTTGCTGTGATACCAGAAGGTTTTCACTTTCAAGGTACCACTGCATCCTAAGATTGATAATGCGTTCCATTGTTTTACATAGACAGCTTGTGAGGCTGATGGGCCTGTAGTTGGAGACTGTGCTGCCATCTTTTTCTGATTTGAGGAGTGGTATCATTATTGCTTCTCTCCACGCCTGTGGTACATTACCTGTGGACCAGCTTGTGTTAAAAATCTGCAGTAGCTTTGCTCTTGCTGCAATTCCCAGGTTTCTAATCATTTCATTGGACACTCCATCAGCTCCAGGGGACTTTTTCATTTTCAATTTGGATATTGCATGCTCCAGTTCTCTCATTGTGATTGGTGCCTCCATGACTTCAGGTATAGGTTCACCTTGTCCAATGTTTTGCTGGTTCTCTCGAACCTCCTGTTGTTTGTCTGGGCTGACTTTGACGTTATTGTCTTCTGCAAAGGAATCTGCAACGTAATCAGCTGCATGTTTACCTGTTAAAATGTTTCTATCTTTATAAAGTGTGATCCTGGTATTTCTCCCTGTACCTTCATCATTTAGTTGTTTTACAAGTTTCCATAATTTCCTAGTATCTCTTTCTAGGTTCAGCGACTCTGTTTTTTATTTCCAGCTGCTCCGTCTGGCTTGTAATTAGGCTCTTTGAAATTTAGCCTTTGTTTGCTGATATTTGTTATTATGTTCTTGGCTAGGTCTGTTCTCAGCCTGCTGTCTAGATGTTTCCATCTCATTTTGCAGCTTTTCCAGTTCATCATTCCAGTAGGATTTGTAGTTTTTGCGTGCCCCCCTGGGTATATTTTTACTAGCAGCATGTAGTATACATCTAGTGATATGTATGATACAAGTATTGATACAGAATCATGGGTAACTAGACAAAATATTCCCAGGACAAAATATACCCAAGAGAAAATATACCGAAGACAAAATATCACAGACAAAATATTCCAAGATAAATATTCCCAGGCAAAATATCCCCAAGACAAAATACAAAGGTAATATATAAAATATTTCATACAAACTGTAATAAACACTAATGAACAATATAGCTAGTAAATAATTATAATAAAATCTTCAAATGATATGAATTGTCTCATAAATGATAGACATGAAATTAAGTTCTACACAACATTAATGTTCAAAACACGTGCTGTTTTTCAAGAAGTTGATAGGCTCTTCTGGATCTTACCTGTTCAACCATTGTTTTAATAGCATCATTGACATGTTGGTAAACTTTTCGTTTCTTTCTTGTTGGTTGACCAGTGGCAATCTGACTTCTCAAAAGTGCAGATGTATGTTGATGTTGCTGTAACTTCCGGGCAAGTCGTGCTGCTGTTTTAAATGCATTGTGCATTATGATTACTTGTTATAAATAACAATGATTATGTCATGTGTATTGTTATTTGTATGATTTTAGCTTGTTTTGTGTGTATTATTTCATGTGAGCTTCAGATAATGAAAGTGTGTTAATCATCGTGCAGTAAAACTTCATCACATGTTTTGTAAGTACTATTTTCATACAGTTTTACTACAGTATTACCTTTTATTGATTGTCAAGATTTTCTAGTATAACTGGAATAATTTTAAACCACAAATAACTTCTAGATCAACCCAGCCTAAGGAAATGGGTACCAGATTTTCTGGGAAAGAAACGCCAAGCATGATTCTGACCAAATCCCTATGTACGCAATTTACGGGCAAAAATGTGGGCACAACGTAAAATTCCCTAAAATGCCTCAGTGATATGGAATGTTACCTTTGAAAAAATGTTTATGTAATCTTGTCTTTCACCAGATAACCAAGGGAGACTATGTCTCCATCTCACCTGCAGACCCAACTCAGCCGTTCTACATTGCTCAAGTTCAGTACCTGTTTGAAGAAGGTGGCTGCAAGCATGCACATGTCCACTGGTACTACAGAGGATGTGAAACTGTCTTAGGAGAGGCATCTGATCCTCTGGAGCTATTTTTTGTCGACGAGTGCAATGACAATGAGCTTGTTGCAGTACACAGCAAAGTGCAGGTATGGTTTGTTTTGTCTTGGCAACTGTAGGAATTATGATTCAGTCTTCTCGTGTGTTCATTGTTTTTCAGCATTCATTCGCAACCTCCTGCATGTTAGAGCAACCTCCTGCATGTTAGAGCAACCTCCTGCATGTTAGAGCAACCTCCTGCATGTTAGCAGAATATAGCCTGGAGAACAGAATATGTTGTGGCATGATTTTCAGGTTGCAAAAGGGAAGTCTGTTCAAGGATGGGAACCCCTAGCACCAAATTACCATGCTTAAGTTACATGTCTCATTCTTCTAGCTGCAAACTAGAATGGAATGTCCATTCTAAAATTTCTTCTATTTAGTAGTCTTGAGAATGGAATGCATTATGGTACAGTTTATAGTTCAGCTGCGATATCTGCACCTTTCATCGTAACACATTTGACTTCATCTTGATTTTTGGGTCACCTTGACCTACCATGGGAAGAGAAGAGTTGAGATTGGGTTGTGCCATTCTATATCTCAAAGAGATCCAAAAACTGTGCTGAGGTCTTCTTCTTCAGAGTTCATTCTCAAACTCCCACTGGATCTCTCTTGTAGCAGGACAATGGTCCAACTAAATTTCCAACAGCATGTTGTCCAGAAAATGGAAATGCGTTGTCGTCATTTGCGCCAATGGTGCAACCCATCCGTCTTCAGTGGTATGCTGAGGTCTAATGTGCCAAGCTGTAAGCTATGCTGAGGTCTAATGTGTCAAACTATAAGCTATGCCGTGGTCTAATGTGCCTAGCTGTAAGCTATGACGAGGTCTAATGTGTCAAACTGTAAGCTATGCTGAGGTCTAATGTGCCAAGCTGTAAGCTATGCTGAGGTCTAATGTGTCAAACTGTAAGCTATGCTGAGTTCTAATGTGCCAAGCTGTAAGCTATGCTGAGGTCTAATGTGTCAAACTATAAGCTATGCCTAGGTCTAATGTGTCAAACTGTAAGCTATGCCGAGGTCCAATGTGTCAAACTGTAAGCTATGCCGAGGTCCAATGTGTCAAATTGTAAGCTATGCTGAGGTCTAATGTGTCAAACTGTAAGCTATGCTGAGGTCTAATGTGCCAAGCTGTAAGCTATGCCGAAGTCTAATGTGTCAAACTGTAAGCTATGCTGAGGTCTAATGTGTCAAACTGTAAGCTATGCTGAGTTCTAATGTGCCAAGCTGTAAGCTATGCTGAGGTCTAATGTGTCAAACTGTAAGCTATGCCGAGGTCCAATGTGTCAAACTGTAAGCTATGCTGAGGTCCAATGTGTCAAATTGTAAGCTATGCTGAGGTCTAATGTGTCAAACTGTAAGCTATGCTGAGGTCTAATGTGCCAAGCTGTAAGCTATGCCGAAGTCTAATGTGCCAAGCTGTAAGCTATGCTGAGGTCTAATGTGTCAAACTGTAAGCTATGCTGAGTTCTAATGTGCCAAGCTGTAAGCTATGCTGAGGTCTAATGTGTCAAACTATAAGCTATGCCTAGGTCTAATGTGTCAAACTGTAAGCTATGCCGAGGTCCAATGTGTCAAACTGTAAGCTATGCCGAGGTCCAATGTGTCAAATTGTAAGCTATGCTGAGGTCTAATGTGTCAAACTGTAAGCTATGCTGAGGTCTAATGTGCCAAGCTGTAAGCTATGCCGAAGTCTAATGTGTCAAACTGTAAGCTATGCTGAGGTCTAATGTGCCAAGTGTAAGCTATGCCAAGGTCTAATGTGTCAAGCTGAAAGGACTGCATCCATGTAACCAAGAAGAGTGTGAAAACAATGAATAAACTTTGTTTTGGTTACTTTCTATAAAAATACATTATTCTTCTGTTCTAGGTCATCCAGAAAGTTGTTCCTGAAGACTGGAATATGAAAGGTGGCATTGACAACCCAGATGAAGACAATGACATTTCTGAGGATGGTGGCAAGACATTCTATTTTCAGAAGTTTTATGAACCCAATTTTGGCAGGTTTGAGGATCCTCCTGATATAGATGTTCTTTCGGACAGTGAGAACCAGAATTGCTGCATTAGCTGTCAGAGGTTGGAGAAGAAGAGATTGCTAGAGGAGACAGTCCTAGGGGAAGTTACTCTAGTAAGTAGTGGATAATTTGACCTTTTCCGACATTATAACAAAAAGTAAAGTTTAAAAATAAACTAAATGTAGATTAGGCTCTATAAGCAAGCATTATTTGTTTATAATCTCATTATGATTTTAGTATTCTTGAATACATTTATTTGTAAACTGTGGTTTAATACTTCATTCTTGATTAGGAACCCCAGCCGAAGACGGATGTGTCGGGCTATTGGCGCAAATAAAACGGCGACACAACGCATTTCCATTTTCTGTACTACATCCTGCTGGAAATCTAGCAGGACCATGATCCAGCTAGATCCAGTTGGAGTTTGAGAATGAACGCAGAAGAAGAAGAAGATTAGGAACCAACATCATGCATGTGGGGACATTCCCATAAAGGCTTAGATTACTGGTTCAATCATCAATGTACTTCTTTGTCAGCGTTCATTCTCAAACTCCCGCTGGTTCTCTCCTCTAGCAGGACCATGGCTCTATTAGATTTCCAGCAGGATGTAGTCCAGAGAATGGTAATGCGCTGTGTCACCGTTTTATTTGCATCACAAGTTAATTCAAGTAGGAAATTCAATTCCCATCAACTTTAAGAATTATTTGCGTCAGTAACCTGACACATCCATCTTCAGCGGGATTGTCCATCTAAGGGTGTATACGCTGTGTACCAGTCAGTTTGTTGTTGTCAGCGAGGATGTACTATCTTCCCTCTCCCTTTGTCACTCCCGTTTCTATTATTCTATGGGAGCATGAACAATCTCTTTGTGTCTAATCACTCATTGTCTAACATTGTTAAAGATTACTCCTGTGGTTCACCTAGCCACCAGGAAATAGGGTACCAGGACTAATGCTCTGGGGAGATCGAGAAATGGCACCATCGCTACTGAGCAAGTGTGGTAGGTGATGCTAGTCAGGTGGTTTCTGATCAACCAATGATTAGCCTGCTGAGCACTTATGGGAAGCCCCGTCCTATGTTGCTGGTTCATAACTCATGTTACTTTTACGTTTACTTTAGGTTGCAGTTTTAAATCTGACTTTGACATGTTCTTTACAAAGTGAATTTTTATCAAAGATTACTGGTGATTAGCATTTGAGCTACAGAGTTAAGTGCTATGAATGGTACTGTCTACAGATGGTGTTCTACTTCGGTGAACGAAATGACTGAAAGTATATTTATTCAGCAGAAATCGGATAATGGCAACACATTTGTTGAAAGGAATGGAGGGAAATGTACTGGGAAACCAGTACAAAGGGCGTATCATTGCTCTCATGCAGACCTAGGGGTAACAGATAACCAAAATATGGATTAGAAAGTCATCACATGTAGACGATGCAAGTGTGTGAGAAATTAACAGGCCAAATCCCAGATTCTGAAGTTTTTTGGCAAAGTAGCACCTTGTCTAGGAAGGTATATCAACCCTGAGTCAATTCAACTGTCACATTGTCCAACACGACTCAAACAGAAATCTAGGTCTAGGCCTAGGGACACAAAGGGAGGTAATGGAATGGTCTTCCTACACAAGGGATAACTCGCTGGTTGCGAAGTGCCTAGTCAGAAGAATGATGCATGTTCGGTGACCCAGGCAAATTATCAGCTCGTCTAGTGACATATACCCCTCTAGGCTCCTTCAATAGGCACTTGTATTAAGCCGAAAGCTTAAGTCTCCTGGGTATGAAAGAAAGCTAAAAAACCACCCCACTGCACATAGGAAGTGAGAGCTAATTGCTCGCAATTCCTGGGGTTATTGACAAACAAAACAAACATAGGCAGAGTCAGGAGTGTGTTTATTCTGTGAGGGGTTAGAACCAGAAGCATACATACCCTAAGTCATTTGCCAGGGATACTGAGCACATGCATGCATTAAATGCGGAGACGTCAGTTCATAACCAATTTTGCGTTGTTGACATCTTAGCATCTATTTTAATTATTCTGTTTGTTGCAGGCAGACGGTGGATCGTCCAGCTGTCTGTATTACACAAGTGTCAGAACCAATGGTCTAGAATATTCTATAGGTGATTGTTGTTACATTGATCCGGCGGCGTATGGGTTCAAGATAGTACACGAGAAGATCTCAACTGCAAGAAAATCACAGTCCAAAGTAAGTCCAGGCATTTACTGGTAGATACAATAAATTGTTATTAACACTATCTCTGCAGGCCTCTTTATCTCTAATACCAGCTATTTACACACACTAACTGCTGATAAATCCTGCCTCTATTATCAGCTATTTGGACCCACATTACATTCTTAATTTTAGTGACTTTGAAAAGGGAGTTGTCAGTGCATAGCCAGGGTCTGAGAACGGAGCAAAGAATAGCTACACTGTTGCTTGCCAAGCATGTTATAACAGGCAACTAAGAAAGTTATGAAGTAAAGTTGGCTATCCCATATAAGGTCAAAGTGACCCAGAAGCCATGTATCAG
Source organism: Meghimatium bilineatum (assembly GCA_034231615.1). Lineage (NCBI taxonomy): Eukaryota > Metazoa > Mollusca > Gastropoda > Stylommatophora > Philomycidae > Meghimatium > Meghimatium bilineatum. The sequence goes on from CM067300.1 coordinate 42,176,609, forward strand.
GCAGAAAGTGTTTTCCTTATTCTTCTGCATATCTACATCTCAAAGACATTAATTCTGTCTTCTAATTGTTCATTGTCCATGTTTTTGAGCCATTCATTAACTCAATTCCTACGTATGTCCGTTTTAACGTAGCATAGTCTCCCCCCCTTTGACTACGTATGCACGGTATAACGTATCCATATATACCCTCTGTTTTGGCCTTGTTTGGTTCGTAAATGACAACTATTAACTTATTTAGCCATTTAACATTTAGAAATCTGGCTAACAAACGGATACCATCAGCTTGATCAGCAATCCGAAGCATGGTACAAATATTTCAAATTATAATTCAAACAAGTTAGGTTCTGGATTTCAAAATTAGCAAAATGACTTCATGTTGCACTAGCAAGAGAGCTGAATCCTTCAGCAAACATCGGGCTTTATTATTCCTGAGTATTATAATTGGAGATGTTATTTCAAGTGATTTCAAGGTAAACAACAGTGCTTTCGATTTTGACAGTGGAGGTTGCCGACTTGTTGAAAATCGGAAAAGAAATATACCTACACCTAATAGATTAGAGGTAAGAGCTCAAAAATTCTAAAACTGTTCCCACTGCTATTGTTTCTGAAGAATCAGATAGGCCTAGTGACATCAATGATAATCTTGTATTATGTTATACTGAAAATATAGCTAGACCTAATGATAATATTGAGTTGGAATAAAAAGTTCATCTTTGAAAATTAAATACTTGGAAATATTTCCTGAATTTTCACAATATTTTTGTTCGGTTCTGAAATTGGACATTGCGCACTAAAAATAGAATAACACACTAGCCAGTTGATAGATTTACTTCAAATAAACTAATTATGATTAGTAAATGGGCTATCAATGCATGTACTTTAGTAAGAATGGATATCAACATTTTAAGACAAGTAAAATTGAGGGTGAGTAGAAGAAAATATCTGTTAAAAAATGTCTATCCAGCTAACATTCCTGTTTGTGGTGCAGTTTTTGTATGTTGTTCTTACAATTATTACATTTTTATATTGTATTTGAATTCCACATTCAATTATCTTTCTTTTGATACCTTATATGACTTTCCATAGCTAATACTTAGTCTTCAGGAAGCTTGCGCCTGAATCATGATGCGGTCCAAAAAGTTAGCCTAAAATTAATTACGTAAAAACACCAGGTATAATTACGTGCTGAAAGAGTTAATATAGAATAGATGTAACACTTTATAATTCTCATTTTTAGCCTGTTTGTAATTTGTTTAGATGTTAATATTTTCCTCATCTCATTGAAATAAATTTTCTGCATATTAAGCACATTTTAAAAATTGAACTTTGATGAAATATGGTTTTATTTTCTGAAATTGTTTCAAATTTGATGAAATATGGTTTTATTTTCTGAAATAGTTTCAAATTTGATGAAATATGGTTTTATTTTCTAAATTATTTTCTAATTTGTTGAAATATGGATTTATTTTCTGAAATTGTTGATGCAGGTTGATGAAGATGTTTACCCAGAGGCCTATCGCAAGTCGGAATACGTGAAAGGGTCAAATGACAAGTGCCCGGAACCTTTTCGTGTTGCCAGGATTATGGAAATCTTTACCAAAAAAGTCTCAGGAAAACAACCTGAACTTTCTGAGGTCAAGGTGAAGGTCAATAAGTTTTACAGGTCAGTTTTTTTATGTGGTGTTATTTATATGAGAATTTATATGGCAAATAAATAAACAGGATAGTGGCAACATTGGAGACAACAGAGAATATGGAATGCCGAGAGTAATTTGGACAGCAAGAAAAACTAACAAGGATGTTCTAAATGTGAGATATGGGGTTATTTAATAATAGAAAAAGACAATATTTGTTTATTGTGGTCACATTATGAGACAGGGAGGTCTGGAGAAGAGTAACAACAGGCATGATAGAAGGTCAGATAGATTGACAGAGAAAATATTCATTTGACATCGTGGAGTGGCAAAAAAACAACTACTATCCTGATAAGTTATACTGAATATAAACAGTTGTGGAGATCTGTGATCACCTACGTCAGTCTGCATGACACTTGATGATGATATGACACAGGTTCACATGTAGGTCTCCGGTGTCCTACCAGACAAAAATTCCATCCAATAACAAACCACTAATAGAGAGATTTTCTTCTTGTGAAAAGAACACACTGGTTTCTTTTTAACAAAGCAAGTCCTAAACTGGAACCAGTTTATGCTTACTCAATTCTGACTTAGTTGAGTAAACAACTAAGAGTGGGTGTTTTTTTTGACTGAATAGATCCTTCAGGTAGCAACTTTACACATAATTATAAGAGTGAGTGTTGTTTTTTTGACTGAATAGATCCTACACAGACCTGGCAGAAACTTTACGCATAATTATAAGAGTGGGTGTTTTTTTTGACTGAATAGATCCTACACAGACCTGGTAGCAACAATACGCATAATTATAAGAGTGGGTGTTTTTTTTTACTGAATAGATCCTACACATACCTGGTAGCAACTTTACGCATAATTATAAGAGTGGGTATTCTTTTTTACTGAATAGATCCTACACATACCTGGTAGCAACAATACGCATAATTATAAGAGTGGGTGTTTTTTTTGACTGAATAGATCCTACACAGACCTGGCAGAAACTTTACGCATAATTATAAGAGTGGGTATTTTTTTTGACTGAATAGATCCTACACAGACCTGGCAGAAACTTTACGCATAATTATAAGAGTGGGTGTTTTTTTTGACTGAATAGATCCTACACAGACCTGGCAGAAACTTTACACATAATTATAAGAGTGGGTGTTTTTTTTGACTGAATAGATCCTACACAGACCTGGCAGAAACTTTACGCATAATTATAAGAGTGGGTATTTTTTTTGACTGAATAGATCCTTAGGTAGAAATTATACACATAATATTATAAGAATGTTTATAGGGAAATTCATCACTATATTTCTTTTTAACTTTCTAATAAATGTGTAATCATTTGTTCCTCAGAATTGAGAACACACATAAGGGGTCACAGTCTGTCTATCACACCGACCTCAATGCCTTGTTTTGGAGTGATAAGGAGACCACTCTGGGTTTCTCGCATATCCGTGGAAAATGTACAGTTGTTTACAGAGAGAACTTGACAGTAGATGTTGACAGTTACTTCATTGGAGGGACTGACCGCTTCTATTTTGCAAAGTCTTACAGTGCAGACACTCGGCAATTTGATGACCCTCCAGCAAAGGCTCGGCTCATGGGCAATACTGGGAAGGTGAGATGCTCTAAAATTCTTCATATTAAATTAAATTTTGTCAGATTTTATCTTTCATATCTTCTTCTGTGTTCGTTCTCAAACTCCTTCAGGTCAGCAGGCTGTAATCTGGAGAACGGAGTGTGTTGCATCATGGTTTAGAGCTTAGCTGCGATATTTGTACCTTTTGGTCTGGCACATCCAATTTCAGCATGGTTTTTGGGTCACTTTAACCCCATATGGGATGGGACAACCAATTCCCAAAAGCTCCCAACGTCGCCTCTTACTCATGATAGAAAAAGTATTGTTATTCTTTGCTCCCCTTTCAGACCTTGGCAACATGCGGGTAAAATATTTAATTTGGCTTATTTCTATTTATACTGCTTGTTAACCCTGGATTACTACAGTCCATGTGTTTCTATTTTGTCAGATTACTTCTGACATCTTGTAATTCACTGATTGGATCTTTGGTAATTCAATGATTGGATCTGTGGTAATTCAATGATTTGATTTGTGGTCATTCAATGATTGGATCTGTGGTAATTCAATGATTGGATCTGTGGTAATTCAATGATTGGATCAGTGGTAATTCAATGATTGGATCTTTGGTAATTCAATTATTGGATCTTTGGTAATTCAATGATTGGATCTGTGGTAATTCAATGATTGGATCTGTGGTAATTCAATGATTGGATCACTGGTCATTCAATGATTGTATAGGTGGTAATTCAATGATTGGATCAGTGGTAATTCAATGATTGGATCTGTGGTAATTCAATGATTTGATTTGTGGTCATTCAATGATTGGATCTGTGGTAATTCAATGATTGGATCTGTGGTAATTCAATGATTGGATCAGTGGTAATTCACTGAATGGAAAGATTGGAGAAGTGGTGCTCCTGTGTGTTCCTTTGCCCAAAAGGGGAGCAAAGAATAGCAACACTATTTATCTTCCATGCATGTCATAAGACAACTAAGGAAGTTATGGAGTGAATTTGACTGTCCTATACTACATAGGGTCAAAGTAACCCAGAAACCATACTCAAGCCGGTGTGTCAGGTCGAAAGGTGCAGATATTTGCAGCAAAACTGTAAATCATGACACAAAACTTTGTTCTCAGGACTGCACCCTGCTAATCTGCAGGAGTTTGAGAATGAATGCAGAAGAGCAGTGGTAATTCAGTGATTGAAAAGATTTGATTACCTATTAGCGAAAGAAAGGATGAGAGCAGAAATGCCAGTCTCTAGCTGATAACCAAACTCAACTAATCGTCATAAGCTGCAAAACATAATACAACGTTCTTCAATCTCCGGACTACATCCTGCTAATCTGTGGGAGCTTGGAAACGAATGCAAAAGACTACTCGTCATCAAGATTAAGAAAGATATTGTCATAATTTCTCATGGTCGCAATAAGCAAACATATTTATTGTTAACATTATTCTCTCTTCTTCTATTGTAGGGTAAGGGTAAAGGAAAAGGCAAGAGCAAAGGAAAGTCTAGTAAAGATGAGTTAGAACAGGAGAATGCTGTGAAACATTTTTCAGTACATCAGCTGCGAACACTGGATGTCTTTGCTGGGTGTGGAGGTACGTGTCTCACGTTTTCAAACATATTCATTACTTTCATATCGCAATATATGTCAACACGTAGTTTTACATCAGTCACAATATCATATGTCTGCACGTAGTCTTCCATAAATCACAATATCATCGGTCTGCACCTAGTCTTCCATCAATCACAATATCATATGTCAACACATAGTCTTCCATCAATCACAATATCATATGTCAGCACCTAGTCTTCCATCAATCACAATATCATATGTCAGCACCTAGTCTTCCATCAATCACAATATCATATGTCAACACATAGTCTTCCATCAATCACAATATCATATGTCAACACATAGTCTTCCATCAATCACAATATCATATGTCTGCACGTAGTCTTCCATCAGTCACAATATCATATGTCAGCACGTAGTCTTCCATCAGTCACAATATTATATGTCAACACATAGTCTTCCATCAATCACAATATATGTCAACACGTAGTCTTCCATCAATCACAATATCATATGTCATCACGTAGTCTTCCATCAATCACAATATCATATGTCAGCACGTAGTCTTCCATCAATCACAATATCATATGTCAGCACGTAGTCTTCCATCAATCACAATATCATATGTCTGCACGTAGTCTTCCATCAATCACAATATCATGTCAGCACGTAGTCTTCCATCAATCACAATATCATATGTCAGCACGTAGTCCTCCATCAATCACAATATCATATGTCTGCACCTAGTCTTCCATCTATCACAATATCATGTCAGCACGTAGTCTTCCATCAATCACAATATCATATGTCAGCACGTAGTCTTCCATCAATCACAATATCATATGTCAACACGTAGTCTTCCATCAATCACAATATCATATGTCAGCATGTAGTCTTCCATCAATCACAATATCATATGTCTGCACCTAGTCTTCCATCAATCACAATATCATGTCAGCACGTAGTCTTCCATCAATCACAAACAATATCATATGTCAGCATGTAGTCTTCCATCAATCACAATATCATATGTCAACACGTAGTCTTCCATCAATCACACTATCATATGTCAGCACGTAGTCTTCCATCAATCACACTATCATATGTCAGCACGTAGTCTTCCATCAATCACACTATCATGTCAGCACGTAGTCTTCCATCAGTCACAACAATATATGTCAACACATAGTCTTCCATCAATCACAATATCATATGTCAGCACCTAGTATTCCATCAATCACAATATCATATGTCAACACGTTGTCCTCCATCAATCACAATATCATATGTCAGCACGTAGTCTTCCATCAATCACAATATCATATGTCAGCACGTAGTCTTCCATCAATCACATTATCATATGTCAGCACATAGTCTTCCATCAATCACACTATCATATGTCAGCACATAGTCTTCCATCAATCACACTATCATATGTCAGCACGTAGTCTTCCATCAATCACAATATCATGTCAGCAGGTAGTCTTCCATCAATCACAATATCATATGTCAGCAGGTAGTCTTCCAGCAGTTTCTACCTTTGGAGATGCAGACGAGTGTGGAAAGATCTTGATTTTAGAATGGGGTTGGTTTTTGGGGGGTATTTTTTTTAGATGGATTTATTATGTTAGTTAGTTAGTCGTCGGATCATCATCACTGCAAACTGGACACATCCATAGTTGCTCCGATCTCTCCTTGAGTGTATCCGCCATCACACTTCTGCTGACAGTACCGGTCCTATGCTGGTTGACCATCATTCTTCTGCGCCCTACAAAATGTTCACCTCTAGCAACACCGCATTTCAATCCCTGATCTTTAATCCTAGCCATTGAAAAGGAATCATCATCCACATTAGTCTCACTCTCGCGTGTTATATCTCTTAAGGAGTTCAAAACGTCAGCGCGATCCATTGCCACAATCGCACACGATGCCAGTTGATCCGCTCTTTCATTGCCTCGAACGCCCACATGTCCCGGCACGAAAATAAATGTAACCGCTTTCAAGCTCGCATTTCTCAAGGCCTCAATCCACTGTTCGCGAACGAGACCCACTTGTACCTTCGTAATCATACTCATAGAGTCACTCAAGATGCAGACCTGCGTTACTTTCTGTGTGCGTAGCCAATCAAATAATGATTTATTATGGTTTTGGGTTATGATTAGGCTGTATTAGTTGTAGAATAAACTATTTGGGTTATGGTTAGTATACTTTATTTCTCTGTAACCATACTGCTAGTAGCCCTGCCACGAGAGAAAGAGAGATCTGGTTCCCAAGTCACCAACCTCAAAGCTAACCAAAATCACACTTGCTGGACATTTTTGTCATCAACATAGCCACAGACTTTCCTTTTATAAAATTGGGTCCAGACACAAAAAAGTTGAGAATCTGTGCTTAGATGTGGTGTACACAGTTTAAAATATTGAGAAACCCTGATGTTCCATATAATTCCATTTGTTTTGTTTGTTTTCTCAGTTTGACTGTTAGTACTACAACATATTGCAATGGAGGCTGCAGGGCCATAGCTGATATTGGCACCTCGTTGCTCGCTGGACCCAGCAGTGAGATAGAAAAGTTGAATGCTCAGATTGGAGCTATCAAGTTTGTAGAAGGAGAGGTGGGTTGATTTGTGCAGCTCATTTTTTATGTTTACATAGAACAAGCAGAGGTATTATGAAATCTACAGGGAAAGGAGGAAAGTGAAAGACAGCACATGGGGAAAGAAGGAAAGACCAAGACAACCTACAGGGAAAGAGAAAGATGGTCCACAAGAAGGAAAGATACAGCCCACAGGGAAACAAGGAAAGAGAGAGGCAGCCCACTGGGAAAGAAGGAAAGAGAAAGACGGCCCACAAGGAAAAAAAGGAATGAGAAAGACATCCCACAGGAAAAAGAGGGAAAGAAAAAAATAACCCACACGGAAAAGAAGGAAAGAGAAAGATAACCAAAAAAGAAAGAAGGAAACTGCAAAATAACCGGCATGGAAAGAGGAAGATAACATTCATAGAGGAAAGAATGACACATTCAAAATGGTAAAACATTTCATTTATTTATGCTTTGTTTTGCCGGCCAATGAAAAGTACAGCAGTAGTCAGATTGGCATTCTTCAGTGATGTAAAGTTAGTGAGCACTCTGGCCTGTTATAATGAAGGTCACGGTTATATGCTACCCTTTCCTTACCAAATAAGTACCTTTCTGGTATTCACACGTATCAGAGTAATTTTCATCATGGCATACAAGGGACCCATTTTGCCTTTCATCTTCAGCCCCAATTCACTTTGCCATACTTCAGCATATAGCCTGTTACCAGGACACATCACATAAAACAGAAGTGGATGTGGGGTTTTTCTGGATTATTTGTGGTTTTAGTGATTTTCTGAATAGACTGATGGCAGCTGCGAAGACGGATGTGTCGGGCCATTGACACAAATAACACACAGACAGTGTATTTCCATTCTCTGGAATACATCCAACTGGAAATCTTGTAGAACTATTGTCCTGTTACAAGAGAAATCCACGAGAGTTCAAGAATGAACGCTGAAGAAGACTGATGTGCATCACCGTAGGAGTTTCATCTCTTTTATCAGATATGGAAGAGCATGTATGCTGATAGTTCCCATAACTCATTCACTGTATATCTTCCTCATTCTACTTCTCTGTCTATGAGTTGTTCGGTCCGAAAGGGGGGCAAAGAATAGCGACACTCTTTAACTTTTATGCATGTCATAAGAGGCGACTAAGAAAGTTGTAGGGTGGAGTTGGCTGTCACTTCCCATATAGGGTCAAAGTGACCCAAGCGCATACTGAAGTCAGATGTTTCATGTTGAAAGGCGTAGACATCACAGCGAAGCTGTAAACCATGACAACCAATGCATTCCATTTGCCGGACTATAACCGGCTAATCTACAGGAATGTGAGAAATAATGCAGAAGAAGAAAAAAATCCTACCCTTTACTGTAACCCCAAGCAATTTCGAACTCGTTCAATCTCTTAATAATAGTCTCTTCTCTCATGGTGTTCCAACCACCTGGACCTAGACTTCTAGTTCAGAAAAAAATCACATTGCAGCAAACAGGATTTGAACCAGATCTGCTCAGATGGCATCTACTCACCTCACAACTTGATTTGACATGTTTTCCGTATTATGTTACACCACATTTCTAATTTAGTCGTCGACCGCACCATATCCCTAACATATCATCTGAGCATACCTGGTTCTATGTTGCGAGGTGAGTAAGTGCCATCTGAGGGTACCCAATTGAAATCCCGTTTGCTACATTATTATATTTCTTAAATAATAAATCCTGGTAGCTTCTCTATTATATTGTTCATCGACTTGACTTCTAGTTCTTGAAGCCAGTCTGTCAGCTCTCATCATCATCATGAACTTGACTTCTAGTTCTTGAAGCCAGTCTGTCAGCTCTCATCATCATCATCAACTTGACTTCTAGTTCTTGAAGCCAGTCTGTCAGCTCTCATCATCATCATCAACTTGACTTCTAGTTCTTGAAGCCAGTCTGTCAGCTCTCATCATCATCATCAACTTGACTTCTAGTTCTTGAAGCCAGTCTGTCAGCTCTCATCATCATCATCAACTTGACTTCTAGTTCTTGAAGCCAGTCTGTCAGCTCTCATCATCATCATCAACTTGACTTCTAGTTCTTGAAGCCAGTCTGTCAGCTCTCATCATCATCATCAACTTGACTTCTAGTTCTTGAAGCCAGTCTGTCAGCTCTCATCATCATCATCAACTTGACTTCTAGTTCTTGAAGCCAGTCTGTCAGCTCTCATCATCATCATCAACTTGACTTCTAGTTCTTGAAGCCAGTCTGTCAGCTCTCATCATCATCATGAACTTGACTTCTAGTTCTTGAAGCCAGTCTGTCAGCTCTCATCATCATCATCAACTTGACTTCTAGTTCTTGAAGCCAGTCTGTCAGCTCTCATCATCATCATCAACTTGACTTCTAGTTCTTGAAGCCAGTCTGTCAGCTCTCATCATCATCATCAACTTGACTTCTAGTTCTTGAAGCCAGTCTGTCAGCTCTCATCATCATCATCAACTTGACTTCTAGTTCTTGAAGCCAGTCTGTCAGCTCTCATCATCATCATCAACTTGACTTCTAGTTCTTGAAGCCAGTCTGTCAGCTCTCATCATCATCATCAACTTGACTTCTAGTTCTTGAAGCCAGTCTGTCAGCTCTCATCATCATCATCAACTTGACTTCTAGTTCTTGAAGCCAGTCTGTCAGCTCTCATCATCATCATCAACTTGACTTCTAGTTCTTGAAGCCAGTCTGTCAGCTCTCATCATCATCATCAACTTGACTTCTAGTTCTTGAAGCCAGTCTGTCAGCTCTCATCATCATCATGTACTTGCCTACCGAAGTCTTTGCAGGTGTGAAACCACAACGTACTTCATCCACTCATGGGTTAGCTATCTATTCTGAATCTTGCAGATCATGGATTGAGAGTCCTATACAGTTACTGCCCTGGCCATTTGTCCAAACCAGTGGTTGTCAAGTTGGGCATTGTGGCCCCTCAGGAGACCACAGCATATTGCTGGGACCATAAATAAAAAATTGGAGACTAGGGACCACATATCTTTCTAGTGGGAGAAAGGGCAGAGAAAGATTTCCACAATATTTAATAAAATATAATATAAACCTTGAAAAAAAGGTAACAAGCTTTTATTTGAGGTTTCATTCAGACAGAAGTATAATTATACAGAAAGGGCTGACAGGAAAAAAAAGGTTTAAGAATTGCTAGTATAAACTATACGCAGTTTGTTATATGTTATTGTTTTCAAAATTTTTGTGAGTTGTAGAGCAATTTTTGACACTTTCATCCTGCAGTACCTGGTTGTGTGTGCTAACATTCCAAAGATGCCAAATGTGACGTTTACCATTGGAGGACAGGGATTTGTGCTCACACCTCAACAATATGTTCTCCAGGTTAGTTTATTTCAGTTTCTCCTCATTAGTGGAGGAGTAGTATGTCGTCAAGTAGCTAATATACCACTCTCTTAAGTTTTGAGGATATTAGTTCAAATTCTCTGTAAGACAGTTTTTATTCAGGGATTTATCTATAATAAAATCTGCACTGAAATATACCCCTTGGAAACTGCAATAGTGTAGTGTTAAGTCATCTGCCCACCAACCAGTACATCTGAGTTTCAAGTCCATTCATTATTCATAGTATGAAACAAAAATTACTCTTGTGGTTCCCTCAGAAACCAGGAAGTGAGGTACCAGGGCTCATGCTTTGGGAAGGTTGAGGAATTGTACTATTGCTACTTAAAAAGTGTGGTAGGAGGTGCTAGTCAGGCGGTTTCTGGTTAACCACAGACTAGACATCTCAGCACTTATGGGAAACTGTGCTGTGATGCTGGCTCATAGTTTACCTATACCCTTACTTCTGCTCAATGACTCAAATTATTACTCTTTCGACTTCCAGTTGCACCAAGATAGCGGCGTAGTCAAGTAATTTTTGCCATTATGATACATTCGTTGTATTCCACACAAAAAGCTAATTTGCAGGATGCCCCCTGAAAACCAGCGTTCAGGTATGTATCATAGATACTTCCTCATCGTCAAGTCAGAAAACGTTGGCCCATGAGATGCAGAACTTCTTCTTCAGCGTTCGCTCTCAAATAACCACAACAAATATTTCGTGTGATTTCCACCAGGGAGCATGAAGTACGCTGTGCTGCAAGTTCCATGGTAAAACTGTGATTATTTGCACCCCGGTTGGCCACTTGTGGTCAGGACGTCCGAGGTCCAGCACATCCGTTTTCCTCATTCCTTTATTTCGGGTTTGGTCCCTAGTCCGCGACAGCCTGTCTATCTGTCGCCGGGCACGCTGGTGTTTAGTGCCTCTTCACCAAGACGCTTGTCGAGCACGTCTATTTGGTACGAGGTGTTCCATTATCTATGAACTCATCTTGTGCATTTAGACAAACTGTGCCTGTGCCCATCAGGTACTGAACCTTTTCTCATTCACGAGCCTGGTTCCGTATGAGGAAGAACTCGCCAAAAGAGTTGGACCGTGGCTCGTTCGCCCTTCTACCCAAGGCATCGTTCACCAACATTATGAACTCCTCGTCCAAGTTTGAGTCTCACACCACACGTTTGAGAGCAAGGCGTTCTCGAGCTGAGCAACCTTGTCCCAATATCACCTGAGCCCATCAGTTACTGAACCCTTTCTCTCTGCAAGTGTGTTTCCGGTATAGGAAGCTTGACAGTAGAGTTGGGCCAGTGCTATAATCATTGTCCCTTTTGTGCCTAAGCCCATCGGGTACTGAAACTTTTCTCTCTGCAAGTATATTTCCGGTAAAGGAAATCTTGACAGTAGCATATCTGTCAACCTGTTGAGACTGAAAGCCATAAAAAAGTTATGAAAAACCGTAATTGAGCATGAAAAACCGTAAAATCATACACAATGGTGAGGGAGATCGTGCATCTATGAATACCGGAGATTGTGCATCGGCTAATGGCGGAGGTCGTACAACTATGACCCATGGAGATTGTGCAGCTCTAACCGGCAGGGATCTTGCATCTATGAATAGCGGAGATCGTGCATCTGTGAATAGCGGAGTCTGTGCATCTATTATCGGCAGAGTCCGTACAACTATGACTCGTGGAGATTGTGCATCTGTGATCGGAAGGGATCGTACATCTATAGCAGCGACAGCTTCATTTTCAGTCAGCGGCATCATTTTCTCATTTTCCGTTTGTAATTCCTAAAAAGAAACATAACGTGACAACAAAATATTGGTTTAAGATAAGTTCTAAAGATCAGATTTAGGCCTACATAAACAAATAACATTCTATTATTTAACTATAGGCCTACTTACACTACCTAGGTCTAGGAGACAAACAAAAACTTATAATATAAATTAAACGATGTATAGTAGGCCTAGAAACAAAATACATGTGTTACTAGTATTTGTGTACTCTAGATACACTGAGTAACACTGTCAATGCACATGGACAAAAATTCCCTAAGTTCGGTATAAAGACAACGTCCCCAGCACAGAGAATAATTAAAGTACTGGGTAGTGTGTTAAAAGCATTGTTTCCAACAATACTTCGCCCCAAGACCAGATCAAATAAAAATCGCAAACGACACTATTGTGAATAAAACCTGTAAAATCACTGTTGCCACTAAAATATATACTAAAATATCAGTGTAACCACTAAATTTAATTTTAAAAAACCCAAAATGTACAGAACTGCAGAAATTCATGTAAAAACCCGTAAATGCCGGTGTACGCCCGTAAAGCCGCACAGCTTGGAAAAAACCGTAAAAAATTACGGCGATTTACGGGCAGTTGATAGGTAAGCAGTAGAGTTGGGCCAGGACTGCCATCGTTGTCCCTTTGTTGCCTAAGCCCATCAGGTACGACACCCTTTCTCTTCGCGAGCATATTTCCGGTTTAGGAAGGCTCGACATTAGAGTTGGGTTAGGTCTTCTTGCTTTTCCGAACGCCCGTGATTGGGTCTGGGTCTCTGCCTATGAGGAGTACAGGTAACTAGAAGCTCGTCTCGAGCTAACAGAACTTGTAGCTCCCCCTTCCTATGAACCTTTCACTTTCTATTTGCAGTTCGTGCTGCCCTCTGGCGCTGTTCTGCCCTTTCATTTTGTCATTGTACTCATTATGACATAAATTTGTTTCTTGCCATGCATCTACCTTTACGTGCATTTTACATTGGCCGCCCCTCCAATGTTCTGACTGGACTAACTGGCGTCACTGTATGTCGACAGTGTCGCTGTATGTGGTGATGCTAATGGTGTCGGAGATATTGTCTGTCTCTTTTGCAGTCAAATTTCTTTCCATCTGCTATCTCCACATTCTCGGACACGATCCCCAAATGATTTGGCCAGAATCAGCTCGAGCTGCTGTTTTTCTGCTACCAGGGTGCACCGCGAGGAGGTGCATTTGGGATCTTGGTTATCTGCTAACCCTGGGTCCGCCTAGAGCAATGCGTTACCTTTGCACCCCACCTTGGAGATTGTGTCTGTGACAACAAATGGTGAAATTAGTAGTGACGTAAGTTGCCATTGGAAGTCTATAGAGACAGAAAGTATGAAATTTGAGATGTCAAGTTTCATAGTAGACAAATAGTAGACAAATATAAGAATTTGAGATAAGACAAGTAGTGACAATTATGCATTTTTCACAAGTGACAAGCTGCCAGCCTATCCCTTAGCTGTCCTTAGACCCCTCCTATGACATGACTAGAAAGAAGACAATGGCCCTATTCTTTTCACTCTCCATTAGAAGTCCAAGCCCCGATTGCCACATGGGCAATACGTGAAGGTTGACTTCAGGGGAGGCAAGTAAAAAGTAGGTAGAGATGTAAGTGTAGATGAAATATCACGAGATGGACATGTTATCGTCTAGCAACACCACCAAATAAAGCGACAGAGGATGTTGGAGATCCGTTGCAGCCAACCTTTGTTGCGGAGACGGCATTTGATGATGATATGACTGTTTGTATACAATGCTATGACCTGGACAGTTGTCTACTCTAGAAGGAACTTGACTATGACACTATTGCAGACTAAATTAAATGCATGCTGCAGATATAAATGTTGATCTCCTAGAATTCCTGCCACGAGTCCTCATCACACTTCATACAATGAAGTTATGTAGATTCTTGCTTCATTTGCAATAAAAGTCTATTGATAGGACATCCCATTAAGTAGTGGAGAAAGGTCTTGGGCAAAGCATAGCATAACTCTTCTCTAAGTCTCATCTTTCCCTTTTAATTTCTTTCTCAAATCCCACAACAATCACTTAAAGTTGATTCCTTCTTGAGTTTTAAAATAATTAGAATGAACCATAACAAAAGCAGAAATGTTCTTTGCAAGAAAATTCCTAGACCTATATAACAAGCAAATAAATTATAAGTGTGCGAGTTCGCTTGGTAGGTAGGAGCATCAGTTCTGCTAAAAACAACCAAAATTGTTACACATTATTTTTTTCATATGTTTGGATTTTGTTTTATTTGTGTATAAATATGTTCCTCCTTTGTCCACAAATCAGCTCATTCTTTGTATTGTTTCTATTTATTATAAATGTCTAATAACGATCAGAAGTACCCTACGCAATTTGTTACCTTGTTTACTGTTTGTATAATTTCAATCTAGAGCAGTGAGTCTGTGAGAAAAATTCTGGAAAAATGTGACATCAACCATGAAATTCAAGCATTTATACAAACAGCTAAAACTGGACATGACCATCCAGGTAAAAACCATGTCCTGGTTCCAATAGAAGACCTGTTCGCTAAAATAAGTTGGACCCAGTTCGCTATGTGTTTTGATTATTGTTTAAATTTTGCTTGGTTACTATTTATATAGTTGGGATCGACGTGGCTATTTTTGTCAAGCGATTCCAAGTATATAAGTTAGTTAGTTAGTCGTCGGATCATCATCACTGCAAACTGGACACATCCATAGTTGCTCCGATCTCTCCTTGAGTGTATCCGCCATCACACTTCTGCTGACAGTACCGGTCCTATGCTGGTTGACCATCATTCTTCTGCGCCCTACAAAATGTTCACCTCTAGCAACACCGCATTTCAATCCCTGATCTTTAATCCTAGCCATTGAAAAGGAATCATCATCCACATTAGTCTCACTCTCGCGTGTTATATCTCTTAAGGAGTTCAAAACGTCAGCGCGATCCATTGCCACAATCGCACACGATGCCAGTTGATCCGCTCTTTCATTGCCTCGAACGCCCACATGTCCCGGCACGAAAATAAATGTAACCGCTTTCAAGCTCGCATTTCTCAAGGCCTCAATCCACTGTTCGCGAACGAGACCCACTTGTACCTTCTTAATCATACTCATAGAGTCACTCAAGATGCAGACCTGCGTTACTTTCTGAGTGCGTAGCCACTCAAATGCCTTGGTCGCCGCCATAGTCTCCATGGTCATACTACTCGTAGTGACCGCAAGGCACCACTTTCCTCCTTGATCGTGTTACCTGCACACTGAGCTGTAAAGGCCCAAGCACTGCGAACATGCCTAATTACAGATCCATCAGTGTATATAATCACATCCCCCTCTTTGGTATTCTCACTGATTAAAGCCTGCACTTCTTTCTCCACAGCTGTGGGACACCATTCTCTGCATTCCCTGCTAAGTGATATTACTACTCTCAAACAAGTTTCGAAATCTGTGGGTAGTCCTATCCATTCCGCACCAGCTGCCACATCCTGTAATCGGCACACGCTTTGTATTACATCCTCAGCACGTCCCATCCACGACCTTCCTCTCTTGAGTCTGCTGCCTTTAACTTTCTGTATTTCGGAATGCAACGGGTGTTCCTTATCTGCATGTATTTGAAGGTACGCCCTTGCACGGCAATACTGTAATCTATGCTCAGCTGTTGGGCAGTCAAGTAGGTATCGCATAGCTCTTGTCGATGTGTCTCTTGTGCATCCCAGAATGATATGCATTGCTGCATTCTGGACTCTATCCAGTCTTTCGATCTGAGTTTGGCTAAGAGTCAGAATTGCCAGTGCATATTCCACCACAGCCACAACCAAACCCTGGTACAAAAGAAATAACAATCTTTGCTCACACTGCGCAGCAGCCATAACCTTCATTGCTGCTAAGCCTTTGCCTGCCCTTATGATAATGTGGTCAACATGTTCCCTGAAACTCAGGCTTCTGTCAAAAAACACACCCAGATATCTCATTGTGCTAGTTCTTTCTAAACTTTTCCCGGACAACGAAACTTGTGGCATGGGTGTCTTTACCATGTGATTGTTCAAGGAAAACCACGTCACGAATGCCTTAGACGGATTAACCACTGCTCCCGTATCTCGACACCAATTTGTCAGTCTGTCCAGCTCCTTCTGTAGTTCCACGACGCACTCTTCTCGATTTCTGCCCTGTCTATACACCAGGATATCATCGGCATATGACATCGTTCTGCCAACACCTGTGATTTGATTGCCAGCGATATGTACTGTGTATACATTGAAAAGTACAGGAGATAGAGGCGATCCCTGTGGCAGGCCAGGGCTAATAACCGTTGGTGTAGATATCCAGTTACCACACTTAAGAACTACAACCCTGTGCATCAGGGCGGCGCCAACCCAATGCACGACAAAAGGATTAACTGCAAGATTTAACAGCTGGTGCATCAAGATATCCAAGGACACCCTATTGTACGCATCCTCAAGGTCTATTGCGACCGCACATCTCTCCATGCGCGAATCGAACCCCTCAAAAACATCCTGCGCAAATATGGCTGCATTTTGCCATGTCTTCTTTCCTAAACGATATCCTCCTAACAATGTTGGTAAACACTTATTTCTTTCAAGATAACACGATACCTTCCGGGCCACAATTTTTTCCAAAAGCTTGCCAATCGTATTCTGCATAGTTATTATTCTGTAGCCATGTATCCTGGTGTGGTCCTTCCCAGGTTTGTGTAGTGGAACTAAATAGCTGTGCAACCAGTCTTCTTTCACTGTGCCCTTTAGAAGGCTATTATTGAACATATCCGCCAACTCTCCCAACTCCTCATCCGTTCTTCGACTAATGTCATCGTATCTAATGCCATCTGGCCCTGGTGCTGTATTTTTTGTACTTTTCAGTGCCTTCCTGATTTCTTCAACTGTGATTAGCATATGGTTTTCCATGCTCAAGTTCTTACACGTGTCTGTGAGCGTTTTCCTGATTTCTTGATATGCCTCCACATTTCTCTGACCAATTTGTGCGGTGTAGTGTGCCAGCAATGCCGCACCTTTTGTCTCAAGTATATAAATAGTAACCAAATAAAGCGGAAAAAATAATCAATACACGTAACTTGGTCCTAATTAATTTAGTTAGTAGGCCTGTATTGCCGAGAGTCACGGTAAGAACACATGAGTACATTTAGATTATGTTAACTATCAATATTATCTTGCTTATCTAGATTGAGTTAACTTTATTTATATTTTTGCAACAAAATAGCTTTTTCAAAACATTTTTAGAAATACAGACCTCCAACATCTTCTGTCTCTTGCTTTGGTGGTGCACTATTAGATTGTAGCCTGTCCATCTTGTGATATTTCCCTCCCACTTGTATCTCTTGCATCCCCTAAACTCTACTCTCGCATAAGGTCTTCAACAAGGGGCCATATCTTTTAATTTGTCCATAATATTGTATTTGTTTTATTTGTATTTCTTTTAAGAGTTCTATTTTCGAACGAAGTGTTGTCACAGCCTCTTCGTTCCTTTTCTTCTTTCCGATTCGCCCGATTCAACCTGTATATCAAACGCATCAATTTTATTTTCTAGTTGTTTATTCATTATCCATGTTTCTGAGCCATACAATAATGTAGAATAGATCTCCCATTTTATAATTTTCATTTTTAGTTTGGTTGTACTTTGTTTAGATATTAATATTTTCCTCCTGTCATTTAACGTACTTTTAGCCATTCCTATTCCCTTTTAACTTTTGTTTCACAACTGCCATCGTGTATGATTATGTGTCCAATATATTGGTAATTCTTCTTCTTCTTTCGTTCACTTGAAACATGTCTATATCTGTAATTCTGTCTCCTTAATAAAACTCACTGTCTTTTGTAGACATGTTTCCATTGTGTTTTGTGCGTGGCATCCTGATTATCTGTGCGCCTTATGGATGGATGCCTCCGTCTTCAGCACTCTGCTTACTTGGGCAGGACTATGGTCCTGCTCGAGTGGGACTGCCCAACCAGTCTTAGTTTCCAGCCCCTGATGGCTGGACTAAGCCCCATCACCTCTCTACTTGTTATAGTATCTCTCCATTATTTTTTATGTTTAGAGCCTGTTCATTTGTGCTATTCTGCTGATTATCATGGTTTTTTGTGGGGATATTTATATCCATCACTGATCACGAGTCCTGACATTTCTTCTATAGGCCCTATGTTTAAAATATGTTCTCTATGAAGGTGTTAAAAGGGCTGGGTGATAAAATATATCCTTGTCTTACCAATCTTTTTACTTATAAAGTTTAATCAAATAAAATTAATTAAAAGACGTATAAGTGGTAGCTACAGATGCAAGTTGTTTTGTTTTTTTAAACAATGCCCTATACAGCAGTGCTTCTCAACCTTTGTGAGACATCGACCCACGCAAAAGAAAATCATAAGATCAGGACCAGATTCAAATAAATTCTATATATACTCATAAATAACTTTACAAATCAAGGAGAACCTCTCGCGGCCCGCTATATATGGCTGCGGTCCGGCGGTTTAAAAGCACTCCTACATGAAATATGTTTCACTTATTATTACCACACAATACATGTATGTACTCTTACATTTATTCTATTTTTAGACATATCCTTGTCATTTTCACAGAATCGTTCATCTTCAGTCCATATACCAAGATATTGAACCCTGACAATGAAGAAAATATTGATGATCAATATTGCATAATTGAAGACATAGAAATCATGGACGGTGAACCAACAACCTGTTTTGACTTTCTGGATTATACTCATTGGGTCACTCAATATGCATCCATGAGGATAGGCTTTCGATTTCAGTCAGTTTAGGGCATTTGTTACAGCAAATACTTCCATCGTTAACTACTTATTGTTCCACGAAGGTCCCAATGACTGAACTATTCTTATATGTGATCTGGTGGTAAAGCCCACATACACCGTTGGTGGCAGGCAGATTACCACATACTGTATAAATCACAACATTTGTGTCATCAACATGTTCGGATATGAATACATTGACCTCAGTGGCAACACAATATTATGCTCCCTCCACTCTCTATTGAGTATAATGATGGTCTCGAAATCCCCTTGAAAAACCCTTGGAGGATGTTTCCAATCATCACCTGGATTAATGCTTCCTGATTCAAATATTTGTCTGACAGTATCCTCTGCGCTTCTCCTTCACGAGTTGTCTCCTGATCCTGCAGGTCTCCACCCGATAGATGTCTATGTCAGATTTCACTCTGAGGTATGTAAGGGGACGTTACATGTCAGTTGTGTGACATATACCTAGAAAGTAAAAAAAAAGAAACATCACTGCCACACGTGCTGGCCCTTGTGCAATGTACAACCCAGAATGGTGCGCATAGCTTCTTTTTGAATTCTCTCCCGTTTATATAGATACATCATCATCATCTTATTGGACAGTGGAGAAAAGATTGTTTAATTATTTCATTGTTTCTTTATGTTTAGAATATTGCTGCATGTAAAAATAAGAAATAATGTTCAATTATAAAACAAAACAAATACATGTAGCCTATTGTTCATTTATTGCACAATATTGTTGCAAAACGTATTTGTTGTTTTTGTATACATATTTTGCTTTCGTTTTCATTTAGAGCTGTACTTTTCATAATTCGTAAAATATCTTATTCAGCATGTAGCCAACAACCCACTTTTTCGTGTTTCTTAGCAGTATTTATGTTTAGCAGTCATAGGTGTATATCGACATGCAGAGATGGTTGTTAGCAGCTATAGATGTATATCGATGTACAGATGGTTGGTATCAGCTATTGATGTATATCAACATGCAGATGGTTGGTATCAGCTATTGATATATATCGATGTACAGATGGTTGGTAGCAGCTATTGATGTATATCGATGTACAGATGGTTGGTAGCAGCTATTGATGTATATCGACATGCAGATATTTGGTCGCCCGTGTGTTGCTGGGGCCCGAAAAGGGAGCACAGAATAGCAACACTATTTACCTTCCGCGCATGTCGTAAAAGCCGACTAAGGAGGTTATGGGATGGAGTCGGCTGTCCCATTCCATATAGGGTCAGTGACCCAAAGCCATGCTGAAGTCGGATATGTCAGGCCGAAAGGCGCACATATCGCAGCAATGCTGTAAACCATGATACAAAGCATTCCGTTCTTCTGACTACATCCTGCTAATCTGCAGGAGTTTGAGAACGAATGCAGAAGAACAAGAAGATGGTTGGTAGCAGCTATAGATGTGTATCGATGTGCAGATAGTTGGTAGCAGCTATAGATGTGTATCGATGTGCAGATGGTTGTTGGC
Organism: Meghimatium bilineatum; assembly: GCA_034231615.1. NCBI lineage: Eukaryota > Metazoa > Mollusca > Gastropoda > Stylommatophora > Philomycidae > Meghimatium > Meghimatium bilineatum. The sequence goes on from CM067300.1 coordinate 42,197,429, forward strand.
AGCTATAGATGTATATCAACATGCAGATGGTTAGTAGCAGCTATAGATGTACATTTCGGGTGGGCTACCCTAGCCTGTGACAGCCTTCCTATCTGTCGCCAGGCGGCGAATGTGTACTGACTCTACACGGCGACGGTTAGTCCTTCACATCTATCTTGCCCGAGGTGTTCCGCTGCCAGTGAACTTGTCTCGTGTAATTAGACGCATTGTACCCGTGCCCATCGGGTACTGAAACTTTTCTCATCCTTGAGCCTGGTTCCGGTTTAGGGAGAAATCGACGGAAGAGTTGGGCTCTGACTCGTTCGTCCTCTTAGCCGAAGTGTTGTTCACCTGTGTCTGTCGTGATGATCTATGGGCCACTGCAGAAACATGGACACTAAATAAACAATTAGAAGACAAAATTGATGCTTTTGAGATGTGGGTATATAGAAGAATAGGGAGAACATCATGGAAAGATAAGAAAACAAAAAGATACTAAAAACACTTGATACGAGGGAGAGTCAATAAGTAAGTCACAAATTGATGTTGGATGGCAGGAAAATGCAGTAGGTGGTTTCTAAAGCTGTTTATAGTTGATATCATCATAGAACTTTATGTTTATGTTCGCTAGATGGCGCTAGCTGTACCTTGCGCATGCGCAGCACAAAAAACAAAATGGCTACTGTACTTACAGAGTGTACAATCAATGAACAACGTGCTGTTGTGCGTTTTTTATGGGCAAAAGGACTGCCTGCAAAAGACATTCATAAAGAAATGCTTCCTGTTTATGCTGACAATTGTTTGTCCCGTAAAGCGGTGCACAGCTGGGTAAAAAAATTTTCTCAAGGACGCTCTAAAATTGTTGACGAAATCCGATCTGGTCGTGCTGTTGAAATTGCAACAGACGCATCTGTGCAGCGGGTTGAGGAGATGATTCGAGGTGACAGACGAGTAACGATAGACGCTGTAGCAGCTGCAATAGGGTGCTCACATGGTTCAGCATACAGCATCATGCATGACCGATTGAAATTTAAGAAAGTGTGTTCAAGGTGGGTGCCCAGACAATTGACGGACGAACACAAAATGAACCGATTAGGCTTGTCATTGGAGCATCTCTGTCAATACGCAAATAAAGAAGACATGATGAACAGGATTATTACTGGGGATGAATCATGGGTGCATCACTACCAGCCTGAATCAAAGCGTGCTTCAATGCAATGGAAACATCCTTCTTCGCCTTGTGTCCAAAAATTCAAGGTTACACCATCAGCAGGGAAGGTTATGCTGACAGTGTTCTGGGATTGTCAAGGAGTGCTTTTAACCAATTTCAAAAAGAAAGGTGACAATGTGAATTCTGAATCATACTGTGAAGTTCTATCAGTGCTTCGGGATGCAATTCGAAGAAAACGTCCAGGGCTGCTGACTAGAGGAGTGCTACTCCTTCATGACAATGCTAGACCACATACGGCTCGATTAACTCAGGAGAAAATAAAAAATCTTGGTTGGATAATTCTGGAACATCCTCCTTACAGCCCCGATTTAGCCCCTAGTGATTTTCACCTTTTTGGTCCACTAAAAACCCACCTTGGCGGGAAGCATTTCGCGACTGACGCAGAAGTTGAATGTGAAGTGAAAATGTGGCTTAAAAAGCAGAGCACGCAGTTCTACGCAGCAGGTTTGGGAGGACTCATAAAACGATGGGATAAATGCATCAATGTTGGTGGAAATTATGTTGAGAAGTAAAGGGATAATGTATGTGTTAAAATAAACAGTTTTCAGGTTTTTATCGTCTTCAGTTTTTTTCTAAAGAGCCATTTGTCACTTACTTATTGACTCCCCCTCGTATGAAGAAAGAACTACTAAGAGAAATAAAAATCAGGCAAATAAAATACTTTGGACACATTAATACTTTGATAAACATGATACTTTGTTGAAGAACTTACTTGAAGGGAAAGTCAAAGGGAAGTGAGCAAGAGGTAGGCAGAGATACAAGTGGGAGACTAACATCACATGATGAACAGGTTACAGTCTAGCAGGTAAGAACCACCAAGACAAGAGACAGATGTTGGAGATATGTTGCAGCCAACCTTCGTTGCGGAGACGGCACTTAATGATGATGATGATGAACTACAAAAGACAGTGAGTTTTATTAAGGAAACAGAATTACAGAAATAGACATGTTTCAATTGAACAAAATAAGAAGAAGCAATATAATTTTTCGGATATCATTGGGGATTATAACGTTTAGTATACTGCAGTGATTCTCAACATGGGGCCCAAGTCCCACAGGGGACAATTTGATTGTTCAGAGGGGCAATTTGATTGTTCATGGGGACAATTCAAAGGGGTGGGGGTAATATAATTTGTGAATTTTGGAAAATAGTTAGGATGTTGAATAGAGGGGGGGGGGGGGGTGGCATTCGAATTTTAGAAATAGTTAGATGGGGCATGGTAAAAACAAATTGGAAAACTCTGGTATATTGCTTATTTCAGTTGTAGTCTTTTGTCCTTATGAAGGCTTTTAGTCTAAACGGTGTCTATATCTCGTTGCTAGAAGGCCTATGTTTTATTTACAAATATTGGCGACGCGTGTACCTATTTCCGTTCATTTTTATATTTGCGTTGTATTACCCAGGCCTGACATTTCTAGTTTTGGATTGTTTGTTTGTTGAGTGCTGGATTCAACTAGGATGCCTAGTCACGTCGCTTTCAACCATATCTTTAAAAGGACTGTTCTGGTTATATCACGACGCTGGATGCGGACGGGGAACTGCCGAAAAGTACTTGAGCCTTGGCAATAATGACGAAAAGGCTGATGAAAGTTTGCTGAAGCTTGCTCCCGGTACGTACTGCAGATCAGAAGAGTCGATTCTCTCTTGGAAGTTTCCAAGTTCGCAGCAGGTTCCCACCTTAGCTGGAGATCGGTCGATCCTTGATAGCTTAGCCAGATTGCTCTGTTGCCCGGGGTACTCCGCGGGGAGGAGTATCAAGGTCTGAACCAGTATGAGTCCTGGCGAGCGAAGCGAGCAGGTGCTTGCTTCAACGTTCCTGTACCCCAGTTTGGATTGTTTCTCAACACCGAAGTTTTATCTCTCGCTTGAAGCTACGAATTACATGATATGAGTGGTACTCTCAGCATGCGGCATATCGCTTCGTTGAGATGGGCCGTGTAGGCTATATAGTCATTATGGAGTAACCCGGGTAAAATGAAGTCAATTCTCTACTCCTTTTGAGCGTTTGATATAGGCCTAAATAATGTAAGCTAGTTATGTGTATCAATTTTCTATTTTTTTAGAAGAGGTTTGGGGGGGGGGGATATTGACATAATTAAGCAGGAATGGGGGGGGGGGGGGTCCCCAAATTCTTGATGGCAGTTTTTGACATGGGGCGGCGGATCAAAAATCGGCCTCAAATTGTAAACACAATTTATGGACATTTCCTAAATTAGTTGTGTCATACACGTCATCATCATCAGGTGCCATGCCGGCTGGCGTAGGCGGTCATGGCTCTCCATGGCTCACTGTCCACAGTATTATGTATCAAAGTCGTTGTTGTTTCCTTGCCGTGCCAGGTTGTCCGACTGTCTAATATTTTCTCACGTTGTCGCCCTCTGTCTCTGTTGCCTTCAATTTTGCATGTTGTGACTATGTTCTCTAAACCTGCCTGTCTCATGAAGTGGTCAAAAAAATGTGTGTTTTTTTCCTTATATTGTTGATTAAGGTCCGTTTCGCATTTGACTCTTTCAACACCTCTACATTAGTTTTTCTGGCAGTCCATGGTATTCTCAGCACACACGTAGAAATAAGTAAACATTACCAACCTCAAGCTAGAAATCGGGTCGTAGTTTAAAGTAGTGGTTCTCATACTCTTAATTTTCATGCGTCACACATGGCCCATGTATATAAACCACACTTGTAGGCCTACCGCTTAGTATATAGACGTATAATAATTACAATATAATAAATAACGTATAATAATTTGTTCTCGATATGCCTTATTTTTATCAAGCCTATCTTATGTCAACCATCGCAACACGCATGACTGCATATGATATTGCATCAACATAATTTTTTTATGTCGCAAGGTTGGGATAAAGTTGAGGATATCTTGTATAAATACAGAAGTTTACACATCTTTTCAAGTGAGATAGATAACGCCTATTGCTCAATCTGGTTGTACACATTTAAAAAAAATACATATAAGTTTCAACTCAGTGTGCTCTCTGCAACGGATTCTGCTGTGCCTTCATGATTGTAAATAGCGTATTGTGTCAGAAAGTGCGTTATAAGTGCTTCAGTATTTCGTAATAATATTGTAAATATTCTTTTTTTGTGATTACGTACTGTGGTACGCATCTTGTGAAAGGGAATATTAACTTAAAAAAGAGAGACGATTTTAAGTACATTATTATCATTATGATTACAGCGGAAGATTGAAGTTCTCAAATAAATATCAGAAGTTTGTGAGTATGCCTAATTTTATGTTCTTATATTCACGCTTTTTTGAGAAATATGCAATTATAATAACAATGCCTATTTTGTTTGTCTTTCTAACAACGGTACCTAGATCCGCCAGTGCATGATATTTACCTATATTTTTTTTAAGTTAAAATATCCACCGTCAATGTGCAAAGAAATTGTGTGCTCAATGCATAGGCCTATCCTACTATTAAAATATAGGCCTATTATAGACCCTAGACCTATATTATTAAATATTTTTCTGCGTCTTTTCTCGAAACTCCTACAGATTTTGGTAGCATGTAGTCCAGAGAACGTAAAATGTGTTGTGTAATCGTTTACTGCTCTGCTTCGATAAGTGCGCATTTCGACCTGATTTCGACATCCGATTTCGGCATGACTAGGCTAGTAAAAGTGATGCTATTCTTTGCTCCTCTTTCTGTCTAAGGCAACACACAGGCATATACCCTAAGCAGTAATCACTGATTGAAAAGAGTGTCTTTGTCCTTACCTCTGCTCTTGTGTTGTTAATTATCTCATTTCTGGATGATTATAAACTTTCTGGCTATGACATTTTTATATGATTGATATGCAGTGATTGTTATTATGTCTGGAATCCAACAGCAGAGAAAACTATAAGAAACATACTTCAAGCTACAAACATACTTACATGACATCAATACTACACTACAGTGGATACCAGGCCACACAGGTATCAGTGGGAATTAAAGTTCTGATAAATTGGCAAAAAAGGGAACAAATAGGCCCTATACCCCAACTAGGAATTCCCATCAACCTTAGAACAGCTAAACACATTATCCGTAACAACTGTAAATAACAATGGATGCACTGGCTCAAAAGGAAGAATGCTGTATGCTGATATGTCCTAACCAAATCCACACGACAGCAAAAATAGACTACACCGCAACGATGAAACCACAATATTTAGGCTGCGAACAACACATGTACAATTTAACAAACATCTACAAAGAATTACCACAGATCATAGGGCCTACTGCAACTGCTGCAAGGGACAAGAGAAGGAAACAGAAAAGAAACACCACCTTATTGAATGTCCTGCACCACAAGACCTATAAAAACAACTTGTTACCACCTAATCCCTACATGACCAACACCCTTTGTACAGACCCTACACTGCTTAAGAAAACATGCACCTACCACCACCAGGCACAGAGAAGAAAGAGTGAAAGCTCGCAACCCTCGTGATCGGATAAGTAAGTATCAAAGAAGACAAAATTACAAATAGGCCTATAGATAAAAAAATTTTAATGTGGCATAAAGAACAAAAGAAGTTTTCATTGAAATAAATAGATGTTCAAGATTGGGGTAAGTCTAAGAAGCATATCTTACCAAACATAATTTTTTATTCCTCTACTAATTCCACCACAGATATCACCATTCCTATAGAGCAGTCAAATATGACATAGCATGCAGTGTATATCAACATGCACCTTTGTTTTAGACAATTACTATCAATTATAACTACCGGGGTACATAAAATATAGAGTAGGCATATATATAGTTCAACAAAGATGATATTCATTCTCTACAAGAAAATAGTAATAGGGAACATCAAAGTACATTTAAATCCATATCAACTTCTAACTCCATCTTTGAGAAGAAAGCTGGGTACATTACGGGATAATACATGCACGCTTTTAAGCGAAACAAACCATAGAAAAGAACTTTCGCTAAAGATGCACGGAGAGGCCCTCCTTCCCCCTCCCCTGGAAGACCCTTGGGGAGGGGGTTCTCATTGCATGCAGATCACATTATCGGTAGCAGATGCTACGTTCTTTTTATCTCTGCTTCACAGTAGCTGTATGAAATCAAGCTCAATATTAAAAAGTTGGAATGTGTGTGAACACATTATCCTGTAATGAACTGAAAGATGAAAACAAAAATAATGAAAAATGGAGGATAAGGAAAGGATAGTACAAGCAATATAATAGTAATATATGTTTGTTGAATTCTGGAATGAGTAGGCCTATAAAGGTAGACCTGACATAGTTGTATATTTTAGGCCAAACAGGTATCATTAAGAATGAAATTACTGATAAACTATAAACTAGCAAAAATGGGAGCAAGCATGCCCCAACCAGGAATTGCCACCAACCTTATAACAACAGATCACATGATCTATTCTATACAAATGTAAACAACAATGAATGGACCACTAGCTCAAAAGGAAGAGTATTATATGCAGACATGACCCAACCAAATCGGCATGGCAGCATAAATAGGCTACACTGCAAAGACCAAAACACATTATTTAGACTGCAAACAACAATTGTACAACTTAACAAATACCTACAAAGAATTACCACAGACAATACATCACACTGTAGCAGACAAAGAGAAGGAAACAGCAAAGAAATAGCCCTGCACTACAAGACCTGTCGAAATAACTTTTATCTCCAAACCCCTTTATCATTAACACCCTCTATACAACATAACAGCTGAAGAAGACATGCACCTTATTACCTGCTACAGGGAAGAAAGAGTGAAAGCCTGCAACCTCAGGAATCAAATAAGTAACAGACCGTTTATTTGGGAGCCATGGTAGATCTATGGTTGTGCACAGGCTTCCTTGTCTAGTGGCTACTTCCAGTTAAACTACAAATTATTTTTTTAGTCACCAAGAACTCCTAGGTCATCCCAGCCTCATGGAATGTTACCAAATATTCTAGGGAAGTATTAAAGATAGTTAGAGTGATACTAGCCACATCATCCATTAGTTAGTTAGTTACTTTTGGGCCAAAGATAGTACATAGAGCAGTAGTCATTTCTTTCCATGTTGAGCATCTTGCTGCAAGCTGCTGTTTAAAATAATCTGTTTGTGCATATAAAGGAGTGCTACTGTCTTTGTAACTAAGAATGTTTCACAACGATGACTTGTTTAACCGCCATGATCAACTATACATAACATGAGTAAAAGTACATAACATACCCCATCTTTAACCAGAAATGAAAACCATTGGATAATGAAAATATATAGAACCAGGTAAGCAATGAAAAATGGTATCATAATACCATATTCCCCAGTATGATATCATAGTTTGAAAAAGGATACTTTCCTTATCAGTAATTTATTGTTCCTTTTAAAAATTGTGTCTTGCAGAAAACATGGGAAACTCTCAATCTTCACAACATGGTCAAGTTTTGTCCACACAGGAGCAAAAACAGCAACCACCAGAACCTCCTTATCCTGGTCCACAGGCACAGTACCAGTTTATAAATGTACAGGTCACAATGTCTACCCAAATTTCATTTAGCTTCATGGCAACACAAATTGTAACAAGCAATGTTGAGGCATACTACCCATATCTGGCACAGCAGTATGAACAGGGATATAGATTACTAAGTTTCTATCATATACCTGGACAGGTAAGAACATTATGCCTTCATATTTTATATATTTCCGGAGTTAATTGTATGGAATATTGACAGATCTGTCTGAAAGTTTCATTTACAGTTTACAAGTTTCAAAAGCTACGATATATGTTCAGAAACTACTCAAAATCACTGACATCTGTAAGTAAAGAACATAATGGTAACACTGTTTGTTTGTAAATGTTTTCTCTCAAATAATCATCACAGATTTTTGTATTATTTGAGCCGGAAAGAGTGAATGCATTAGCAACACTGTGGTCTGCCATTTATATTTTAATAAACAGGTAAGGAACATTAAACATGGGACTGACTACCCCATTCCATAAAAAATAACTATTTAAATCTTCTTCTTCTGCGTTCATTCTCAAACTCCTGCAGATTAGCATGATGTAGTTTGGGGAACGGAATGCGATGTGTCATGGTTTACAGCATTGCTGCGATATCTGCGCCTTTCAGTCTGACACATCCGACTTCAGCATGGCTTTGGGTCACTGTTCCTATATTGGATGGGACAGCCAACTCCATCCCATAACCTCCTTAGTCACCTTTTACGACATGCGTGGAAGGTAAACAATGTTGCTATTCTTTGCTCCCCTTTCGGGCCCTGGCAACACACGGGCGACTATTTAAATGAATATGTTGGACTGAATGGTGCAAATATCACATCTTTGATGTAAACTAGAAGTTATAATAAACTCAAATTGATGAAATCACACAGAGAAATCTAGCTGGTTATGTGGATTCTGCTGCTCGAAGGGGTGTTAGGTTTTGTTTTTTTTCCTTTTCCAAAGAAAAGATAACTATTGGGGGACTGCATAGTATGTTTAAATGAGAGGTAACTTTTGCTGTCAGCTTACAAACCGTAATGTACTTTTAAAAGGAAGATTCCCCCATGTGCTGCTGGTGGCCTAGAGAGGAGCAAAGAATAGCAGCACTGTTAGGTACTTTTAAAGGGGAGGTTGCCCATGTGTTGTTGGTGTCCTAGAGAGGCACAGAATAGCAACACTGTTACCGCCACATGACTAAAGAGATTTTACGGTGAAGTTGGCTGTCCCTTTTCATATATGGTGTCAAAGTAACGCAGAAGTCACACTTAAGTCAAATCTGTCATGCCAAAACTCGTACATATCACAGCTAAGCTGTTAACCATGACATGGGGCGCATAGGGTACCGCATTGCTCTCTGCGAACTCAGGGTTAGAACATAACCAAGATCCCAAACACTTTTCAGATCATGTCCGAGAATGTGGAGGCTGCAGATGGAATGAGAATTCACTGCAAAAGACAAGCAATATATCTGCCAACTTTGAACCAACATATAAGAAGTCACGGACGACACCCAGAGACGCACATCAGTCCGGCTCGAGCATTGGAGGGCGACCAATGCAATTGTCACAGACAGGGCAGATATCACAACGAATAGTTAACAATAATAGTCCAAAAGATAATGTTCTTGAGTACAATGAGTGTGCAGCACAGTGCCAGAGGGCAGCACTAAGTGCAAATGGAAAATATTGAAAGGAAACTTGAATGAAAGTGCTGTTCAGATCAAGAACATACTTCGAGTCCCCTGTGTTCCTAACAGACCAGACCTCACTCTACCGTCAATGCTTTCCATACCAGAATTATGCTCACTGAGAGAGTTTTGTTCAGCTCTGCAACAAGCTTCCAGGCCTCGGTGCTCCTAAAAAATGTGTAGACTCAGATTTGGATGAGGAATTTACAATGTTGATGAATAACCCCTCAGCTAAAATGGCGAATGAACCTGGGCCCATCTCTACCCTCGATGCTTTCCTATACCAGACCCATGCTCACTGAGAGAATAAGTTCAGTACCCTATGGGCACAGGCACAATACATCTAATTACCAAGATGATTTCACAGGTAGTGGAACACCTCGTGTGAGATAGGTATAGTCGACCCGAGTCTAAATTCCTAACTACCATTTCCACAGAAACTGCCACCCAAGGACATAGTGAATGATTAACAGTCATGACGGAGAGTCAATACATATTCGCCGTCTGGGGCGACAGATAGGGAAGGCTGTCACAGGCTAGGGAAGTCAAAACCCGAATTAAAGGTATGACACAAACTGATGTGCTGGGTCTCGGATGTCTGTGCCTCAGATATATTAGGCCAACCAAGGTGTGAATAACACAGCTCTGTAGAAATAGCAGCACAACATACTTTACTTTCCCTGGTGGAAATCACAAGAACTTTTGTGGTAGTTATCACAGAGTGAACACAGAAGAATCATGACCTAATGCATTCCATTCTCTGGACAACATCCTGCTAATCTACAGGAGTTAGAAAACGAGTGAAGAATAAGAAAGGGGAGATAATATAAGACCACAAAATTGGGGGGGGGGTAGCCAAGTATGTTGTGAAAGTGTCTAGGTGTATATGGAACTATGTGGCTTCAGAATTATAGGTTGTTTAGAAGTGGATGATGTGGGTTTCACAGAGTTTATGTGGAAGTGTGTGGCTTCGGCATTTCGTTTAAGGCAAAGTTTAAATGATGATTACCAGTTTCAGAGGAGGCCAATATTGTGCAATATCTTGAAGAATGGTGATGAAAACTAAAAAGATGAAGGTCAACTCAGTTGAATGGAATTCTCAGAATGAGTGGAATTCTGGGTCAATGAGCAAAGATCATAGGTCAACCTAGTGCACATTAATCTCCCCTTAATAACTTATTGTTACTGGTACCTATACCCCTTAGAGTGACCAAATCCATATCAGTCAGGAGTTTTCGGGAATTGTGTCAATACAACAAGAACATTTTTTTAGAGATATCATTTTTATTCCTTAAAATTGTTCATTATACTTCCTTCTGCATTTATTCTGATACTCCTGAAGATTAGTAGGATTAGTCCAGAGAATGTGTTGTGCCATAGTTTACAGCTTAGCTGCGATATCTGCACTATTCAGTTTGACACATCCAACTTCAGCATGTGTCAATTTAGCCATCTATGGGATGGGACAGCCAACTCCACGCTAAAACCTCCTTAGTCACCTCTTACAACATGTAGTACAGGTAGAAGTATTGCTATTCTTTGCTCCCCTTTCGGACCTATTATTTAGTCCATTTTTAAGTTTGACACCTTTTATTTAACAAAACCAAAACATTTTTTTTTTAATTTTCATCAACAGATTCAAAGAACAGGTGGGCTTTTTTCACGAGATGTATTGATGCCTTTTCAAGGGATTTTCTGTCGTTACCCTCAAGTCCCAAGCAGCGAACGATTTCAGTTACGAATTGAGAAGTCTGTGATAGCACCACTTGTAGTCTATAATGGATTTATTACAAGTCAAGCAAATGTGGTTACTGATACATCTCATTTGTTCCAGACCATCTCCAGTTATTCTGATAATGGGGGAAGACTTATTTGTATTGAGCTGACAGGTCAAGAGGTCACTGACACACCATACATCGGAGCTGTCAGAATGCCAGGTAGATATTATTTATATTTTTGTTTTGTTGTTGCTCTGTTACCTGGATCTGAAAGGGTAGCCCAAAACAATAACACTGCCACCTACAAGGCATGACATAAGAGGTGATTAAGGATGTATGTCCGGATGTTGCCTACCAAATTCCTTTATCTCCACTTGATGAAGAACTGTGCCTAGACTGCTAAAGGGGAAATCAAGCACTTTATCTGTTAAACGCCTTGATATTGCAAGGAAATCATGACAAGTTCCTCCAGACTGGAAAACTGCATAATTCATATTGTTGCATCTTATAGCCACAGTGAGTGAAACAATGATCTGGGACTTACTAAAGGTCTATAAAACTTTCCCCAGCAATAAAAAAAAAACAGAGTAACACCAATATGGAGCTGAAAGTAATACCCCACCACTTGGGCTTAAGGAACAAGAGGGACCAATTCATGCTCCTCAGGGGTCTATCATCATTCCTTTAATACTTCATAATATTGTCAGGGATCTATCATCATTCTTTGTATACTACACAACATTGTCAGGATCTATCATTGTTATACTACACAATGTTGTTTTAGAGTCTGTTAGAGCTATAATACCACCTCCCTGAACTCCCTAATAGAAAAATATGCCCCATCGAGGCCAGCACCATGCAGTGGTGATGGGGCTTAGTTCAGCCATCAGGGGCTGGAAACTAAGACTGGTCGGGCAGTCCCACAGTCCGGCCCAAGTAAGCAGAGTGCTGAAGACGGAGGCATCCAACCAAAAGGCGCACAGATAATCAGGATGCCACGCACAAAACACAATGGAAACATGTCTGTATTTATAAATAGTTATGGTGCCTGCTCTGTGGCGGACGTTCAGGCAAAGACGGTGCCGGGCCCTATACCTCGAAAGGGCCCATCCTCAGTTACAGGAAGTCCTTCTCAATTGCCCCGAGGAGCCAGGAGGCAAGGGAATAGAGCTACTGGCCAAACAAACAAACGACCAATAAAAATAATGCACTGGAATGCTGAGGGTGTCAACAGTAAAAGAGATGGATACAGCAAAAAATTGGAACTTGAAAATGTCCTCAGTGAAGAACAAGTTGATATATGCTGTATCCAAGAAACTCACCTCAGCAGCGACATAGCCTTTAAAATCAGAGGCTACCAGTGCTACCGGTCTGACATAAAGGACAGGTGAAAAGGTGGAATTCTGACACTTGTTAAAAACAATATTAGCGCATGTCAGCTGGAAGTATATATGGAAGGGGCAGAATACCAGATGCTCCACCTAAAAACAGACAGTGCAGAATTCCATCTCCTTAATTACTACTGCCCAAATGATAAACCATTGGCACTAGACACAATTCCAGACAAAGAGAGACTTATGGTGTGTGGTGACACACATTCTATTCCAAAGAATACTGAAGATTAAGTGATATGGTTTTACAGAAGTATGTTGAATATCCTCTGAAAAGCTAAGAAAATTCATGAGGATTTGCTACAAGAGTAGCTTCACATAGAAAACTTCTCAGAAACATTAAAAAAACAGTCATAAATTTTGGGGCACATTGTGAAGAGAGGTGATATGGAAAATATTGTGATAATCTGTACAAATTCCTAGAAAGAAACAAGGGTAAAATAAAACAATTATGGACAATTTGATGAAAGGACAAAGAATATGATTAGCAAACATTGGTGATAGGAAATATTTTAGATCAGTGATCATCTACACTAACCATCATGGTACTTGCTGATGTGGAGTGTATAAGTTAACAGTGAGATTTATACACTTCACACGATAGGGTCATGTGATAGTTTGACCAAAGCTTTTGCTTTACCTTCAAAAGGAGTATTAAATACCATTCTTGTCTGATTAACAATAAAGCTACCGGGTATTAGCAATAGTTCTATAGCAGAGGTGGACAAAATACAGCCTGTGAACCAAATCTGGCCAACTAAACAGTTTTTTCTAGCAGACTGATTTAAAAGTACTGAGTGCACACAGGTTCCCAAGCTCTAGAAACAATATGTGGAGCTCCACAGGGCTAATAAACACAAGTTCTTGGCCTCCATAGAAATTGAGAAAATCTCAACTCAGCCTGTCGACAGAGAAAAGGTTGCCTATCTCTACTCAATAACATTATGCTGTTTTGAAGTCTGCTGAAGGTTTATGTCTGCAGAGAGGAAACCAACATTTTCATCCTCAGCATGCCATTTCTTCTTCTGTATTCATTCTCATATTTGTTAATAAACATTGTATAGTCCAGAGAATGGTTCCATTCTCTGAGTCATAGTTCACTGTGATATGTGTATCTTTCTGCCAAAACATCCAACTTCAGCATTGTTATTAAGTTACTTAGACTTAGACCAACTGTGTGTTGGCGAGGCTCGAAAGGGAAGCAAAGAATAGCAACACTGTTTACCTTTCATGCGTTTCATAAGAAGCAACTAAGAAGATTTTGGATGGAAGTTGACTGTCCAATCCCATTTAAAGTCAGAGTGACCCAGATATCATGGTTAAGCTATAAAGAATGATACAAAGCATTCCATTCTTTTGGCTACATCCTGCTTATCTACAGGAGTTTGAGAACAAACACAGGAGAAGAAGAGAAAGACCTATGGCATGAGATAGCCAATCACCACCCAAGTTACTTCTTATAACATGTGTGGCGATTCACAATGTCGCTATTATTTACTCTCCTTGGGGGATAATCCTTGGAGTAGTGGTTAAGCCATTCACTTTGTGTTCAAGAGGTCACAGGTTTGAATCTGGTTCACAATCTCTTGTTTACAAAGTGGATTTTTTTTAGGTCCTTGGGAATTGTCACTTAAAGCTACTCCATTACATTCTATGAGTGGTACTCTTGACAGACTTGTGCACTTTGTTGAAAGGAAGAGATGACATGGAGTAATCTAAGTACAATGAAGTTAATCCTCTATGCCTCTTCAACCTTTCTTTTATCACTGGCATCACATATGTGTTGGCATGCCTTGATGTAGGAAAGCCACTACAAAGATCTCTTTGTACTACAACATTGCCGAGGTTGTTGTATTACAACTACCACCTAACTTATTTCATTTAACTCCCATTCACTTAACAGTCCTTAAGCTGACCCATACTTTCTACAGCGGTTCCCATTCACTTAACAGTCCTTAAGCTGACCCATACTTTCTACAGCTGTTCCCATTCACTTAACAGTCCTTAAGCTGACCCATACTTTCTACAGCTGTTCCCATTCACTTAAACAGTCCTTAAGCTGACCCATACTTTCTACAGCGGTTCCCATTCACTTAACAGTCCTTAAGCTGACCCATACTTTCTACAGCTGTTCCCATTCACTTAACAGTCCTTAAGCTGACCCATACTTTCTACAGCGGTTCCCATTCACTTAACAGTCCTTAAGCTGACCCATACTTTCTACAGCGGTTCCCATTCACTTAACAGTCCTTAAGCTGACCCATACTTTCTACAGCGGTTCCCATTCACTTAACAATCCTTAAGCTGACCCATACTTTCTACAGCTGTTCCCATTCACTTAAACAGTCCTTAAGCTGACCCATACTTTCTACAGCTGTTCCCATTCACTTAACAGTCCTTAAGCTGACCCATACTTTCTACAGCTGTTCCCATTCACTTAACAATGCCTATGCTGAACGATATATTTTATTTGCCTCTATTAGAATTTATTGTTAACGTAACCAAAACCGTGTGCGAATTTGAAGAGCGCGGTAGCCTAGTTGATAGTTAGCTTGCTTACTATCACCATGTTACAGCATGCCAGGTTTGAAACCGAGTCCAGACAACAACAAAATTGTCCAGGCCGTGATCTCTCATCTGAAATTACTGCTCCTCCAGTGAGCACAGCTATAAATGGGTACCTGGTGTATGAGTTAGAGGAGGTAAAGACAACAAGAAGAAAACCGGCCACCCTACATAATAGATGCTGCAGCTTAGTACATGAAGAGTTTTATTCATCCCTGATGGTAGTTTACTGTCATGGGATCTACATTTATTTAACCAAAACCAAGAGGACCTCATTAGCTCAGTGGTTAGTGCAATTGCTACCCAGCCCACTGCTCCTATGTTCAATGTTCATTTTGACTGTAAATATTTTCTAAATAGTTAATGGCTCCTAGTTTCACCCAGCATAACAAAATAGGTACCATATCTTCTGGGAAAGTAAAGGCAATATGACGTCATCCCTAGTGATCAATTATAAATACAGACCTAAAGTCGTATTCCTCAATGTGCTTCAAAGGCATAAAAAAGTAAATTTTGCTGCTTTACTAAAAAAAAAATGCATGCGGTTGCATCTGTGGATCTCACCAATGGACCACTAGACAAACCACCCATGCAACAGAAAACCTTAGTAGATGACATGCCGTTATATTGAGGTTATCTTCTTATAGAAGCTTCATGTCACATCATCTATACAATTATGCTTCTCATGCTTTTATTTTGTTGTTGCAATGTTTTTTAGTGCTTTATTATTTTTATATATGTATGCACCCTTTGTGGTTGGGAGGGAGCCAGAGATTTACTGTTCAGCACTGGGGAGGAAGAAACTGACACCACTATTTTTTCCTATGGCTGAAGCCCATCATAGAAACACAGTGGCTCAGGAACATTTGGTTGCATCCTGGAGCAATAGAGAAGTTCAGCATAACCAGTAGTCAATTAGTGGGGGAGAATGAGCACAGTGAACCCTATCTTGGCTGCAGTAGCTCGGAGCAGTGCATAAGTTGAAACCTACCTTCTTGGTGGTGTGATAGTTATTCTCTGACTCTGGCCCAGGGTGGGCAGAAAATCCACAGACTCCCAGCAATATAATGCCATTTTAATGGAATTGGGTCAAAGGGCATGAGTCCGTGGAATGCTGGATCAGCAACCAATCAACCAACAAAAAAAAGTGAATTTACACCAATTTTGAAACACAAATCTATACTGATGGAAACCAAAAGGCAAATCATATATTCAGTCTTCATACAACACTGTGTTATCAATGTCAGACATGGACACTAACTAAAGAACAAGAGAGAAAGCTTACTATATGTTAAATGAGATGTCTAGGAAAAGCAGCATATCGAACAAGAGATCATGGAAAATCAAGTCTTTAAACAAACCAAGACCTTCAAATACTTAGGCATAACATTCTCTTTAGATGGAAAGATGGAAACCAAAATAGACATTTGCTATAGCAAAGTGAATCAAATACTGGGTCAATTATCCCCCTTATTGCAACACAACATGCTACCAATGACAACAAAAACATCTTATCCAAAGTATCTTCATTCCAATCCAGTGCTGCCAATGTCAAACATGGTCCTTAAAAACAAAACATAAGAGAAAACTAGTTACAACAGAGATGAGATGTCTGAGAAAAGCCACAGGAGTGACCAGAAGACACAGAAAGATACAATGGTTCAGTCATCTGGAAAAAATGCAGTGTGATTCATTAGTCTATACTTTTTTATTAGTCTATTCATGATCTATACTATTTATTATTATGAAGCATATATGAAGAGAGGAGAAGCAGAAAGAAGAGCCAGTGGTAGACCTAGAGTATGCTGGATCGACAACATCAAAGAGACATTACACGAACACCAAATAACATCTGAAGCGCCACAAAAGTGAGAACAAGAACACTGTATCTCTCTCAACACCCATAAAGGGTAAAAGAGGAAGGAAAGAAGAATAAGATCATGTGAAAATTGAAGAGATTACAAGTCAAATATATTGAAAAACAGAGACTAATATATTTCGGCCACTTAATTAGAATGTAGTCTTGTCCAGAGGCAAGAGCATACAAAATGAAAGTTAAAATAGCAAGATACAGAGGAAGATCAATCATAGAAAGATAAATCATATCAAACATTAGAGGCAGACAGTCATGGTTTCTAGGGCATGTGCTGATAAGAACACAGCTTGAACACTTAATAACCACTGGAAAGATCAAGGGGAGAAGAGATAGGAGACGACAAAGAGAAAAGTTGCTTGATGGACTAGTATTGTGGCACAGTAGAAGACTAACCGAGCTTATTGACAACGCAAGAGACAGAAAGTCCTGGAGAAACATGATCGCCTACACCATTCGGCATGGCACTTGATTGATTGAAAGAGGTAGACCAAGAAGAAGATGGATTGAAGGAGTTACCAGCATTCTGAGACGTAACAATTTCACTGCATATCAAGCGACCAAATGTGCCATAGCCAGAAAACTGATTGTCATTCAATCCTATGATGCCTTACAGCAAAAGCAGAGAGAAGACAATAGACCTGTCATGTGACGTATTCTCTCCAGAACGTTGTCTTCGTAATGAACCCCCTGAACCCTTCTCTCTCATAGGCAATGTGGCTTGCATTTTACAATGATGTATTCATGTTATCTTTAATCTCGTCACTCCATTGTCTTCTTGGTCTGCCCTTTCTCCTCCACCCAGGTGCTCTGCCCTCCATTGTTTGTCTTTCTAAACAGTTGTCTCTTTATATGACCACACAGGTGTAGTTAGACAATTGATGGATAGACCAAAATGAAACTGTGGTACTCCTACATACTTGTCAACTTTCAGATCATTATGTATGTCAGCCAACAGTATCTTCTAAATTTCTGTATTTGACCCTAACATTATGTTCATATTCTGCATTGGAAGGTGTGTCTCAGCTGTTTCTTGCCAGGGCTTGAAGGTGAAGCAAATAATAGCAACACTTTAACTTTCATGCATGTCATAAGATGTGACTAAAGATGTTATGGGGTGGAGTTGACTGTACCATTCCATATAGGGTAACAGTGACCCAGAAGCCATGCTTAAAGTTGGATGTTTCATTCCAAAAGGTACATATCACAGTAAAGATGTAAACCATGACACACACCACACTTTCAGTTCTTTGGAAATATCCTACTAATATGTAGATCTCAAACTCCTGTAGGAGAACGAACTCAGAAGAAGAAGAGGAGCATTTTTCTAAAGGAAAAAAAACTAAAGGCTGCATGTGGCCTTACTCATATATCCTAGCAGGATATAAACAAATGTTTGAGCTTCTATAATTTAATTTCAGTGATGGGTTGTGACCTTTTCTTTGAGATACCATTGGATGCAGTACATGAGAAATATGTGTACATAGTAGCCTGTGTGCCTATTCAGCTTGCATTGTCACAAAGTTTTCCACCAAGGCTAAAAGCACATTGTGATTGGCTGGGAGTTCTTGCACAATATTTGGGTCAAGGCTACAAATTAGTAGAGATATTTATAAACCAAGAGCACACAAGTATGTAGACTTGTTTATTTCATTGTCACACACATTTATTTAATATGTAGACTTGTTTATTTCATTGTCATACACATTCATTTAATATGTAGACTTGTTTATTTCATTGTCACACACATTTATTTAATATCCTGTACTGTGGGTGTCTGTGACTATTTTGATAGAGATGTAAGAAGACAGCAACACAAGTTCGAGCATCTGTAACCATGGTTTAGCTCTGAGTATGGTGACCAGCGGAGGTACAGGGGCCAGTTTCTTGTACGGCGTGGCTGACTATACTACTATACTATCACAATGTTCTTCTTCTTCTGTGTTCGTTCTCAAACTCCTGCAGATTAGTAGTATGTAGTCCAGAGAACATAATGCGCTGTTTCATGGTTTACAGCATTGCTGCAATATCTGCGCCTTTCGGCCTGACTCAACCAACTTCAACATGGCTTTGGGTCACTGACCCCATATGGAATGGGACAGCCAACTCCATCCCATAACCTCCTTAGTCGCCTCTTACGACATGCATGAAAAGTAAACAGTGTTGCTATTCTTTGTTCCACTCTCGGGCTCCAGCAACACACAGGCGACACTATCAATATGGTTACAGACAATCACCATCCAGTGGAAGTGGTAAAAACACTGAATCAATTTGTTGCCAATGGTCAGACACACCGACTTTGCCATTGGTAACAAATTGATTCAGTGTTTTTAATGATCACTTTGCTGTCACCATTTTTCTTGAAGTTGTTAAATAAATGAAAATTATTTCAGAATATATAAAAAATACAGCACCATCCATTATTCTTCCTCCCTCCAAGCCAGATAATGTAACACCCTATATGGAACAAAACCCCTATCGTGGACAGTTCCTGCAAGTGGCAATTTGGCTTAGTTCAGCTAACAGAAGCTGGAAACTAAGACTGGTCAGGTGATCCCGTACATCGAGCAGGACCACAGTCCTGCCAAAGCAAGCACATGTGCTGAGTTGGAGTTACCAGGGTAAGAGGTGCACTAGCAACCATGGTAACATGCAACCCACTTAGTTAAAATGTCTGCATAACAAAATTTTAAAAATCATCACAATGCTCACCTTGTGAAGTTCCCCCAGGAAAGAGCAGTGCTGGACTGAACCTCGACAGATTCCACCCCTACTAGAGGTCCTCCTAGTCTACCTTGTGAAACCAGAAGGCAGAAGAAGAAAGTGGCTGGTGAACCATACAGGATGACAACCTCTCTAAATATCATGTACTGGAATACAGGAGTTAGCAACAACCAAAAAATAGAACTAAAAAACAGCTTGCACCAGAAAGAGATTGAGGTGGGTTTCCTGTATGCAGCAAATACCAATGAAAAAAATAAACTTCAAGATGTGAGGCAACTAATTTATTAGAGTTGATAAGAAAAATAGGAAGAGACGTGGCATACTAAACATTGGTCAAGAATAACATCAATGCCACAGAAACTAAAACACATAAGGAAGGTGCTGAATACCAGATAATTCACATAAAAAACAGCTTATATAAAAAACAACTATATATATATATATCTGTGCATGTATATGAATACAGGGATTAACAGCTGCACATATTTAATAATCCAGTTTCCATCAATTACAGCGCTCAGGATTCTCTGCCACACAGACGAACTCACAATGGTTTTTTGAAAAGCCAGCATCCAGAATTAATGATCTTGCGCCGTTATATCAAGGAACAGTCATAACCCATCAGATTCAAATTTCACATGGATTTAGTGGAAGTGTTGCTACTACAAACTGGGAACCAATAATTCAGGTTTGTCTCAGACTGTCAATCAAGCACACATTTTGCTTGCCATACAAATTATCATCATTCAGCCTTTTATTCCACTGATATGTGATGCAGCAACTAAAGCATACTGTATTATACTCCAAATGTTATTCATATCTTTTAATGTGTGTTCATATTTACTCAAAATTCTGACACTAAAGATAAATAAAGACATATTCAATTAATTCAGTTATTTTCTGTACAAAATACAGACTCTGTACTAGTCAGAGCCATGCCATGCTATAATGCAGAGCAGTGGCACCAATCAAAATCCATTTAAGGGACAGTATTTTAAAGAGAAACCTTTATTGGGAGGTGTGTGCTGTATTTCAAATAGATGCATTATCATGCTGAGAAAACCTACTGCACTGTCTTGGTACTAGTAGACAGATATGCTACTCCTGGGTGTCCTTTTTGAGCAATGTTAGTTATTAAGTTAGTTTCCATGTATAACACATGTCCAGTTTAACTGGATACATCTCTCCAACGATGGTACTTGAAAACTTGCCCAACATACAGCAGTGAGTGGAGTTTTCATTTTGCAAGGAACAGTCGAGGGTAAAGTTACAAAAACAGTCGAGAGTAAAGAAGAAGAGTGAACAACAAATCATAGATTGGCGACATCAAAGAATGGTCTGGGCATGATTTTTCTATACTTCTCCGAATGGCTGAGGGCAGAGTTGCTTGGAGAGCATTTTGTGCGGATATCTCCAGTGTGGCACCCCTACCCTACAACCATGACGGATTATGAGCCTTATTATTATTAACATTATATTTCAGATTTAGCAACAGTTGATGTTGTTGGTTCACTGTCCATGATTTCTATGTCTTCAATTATGCAATATTGATCATCAATATTTTCTTCATTGTCAGGGTAAATATCTTGGTATATGGTCTGAAGATGAACGATTCTGTGAAAATGACAAGGATATGTCTAAAAATAGAATAAATGTAAGAGTACATACATGTATTGTGTGGTAATAATAAGTGAAACATATTTCATGTAGTAGTGCTTTTAAACCGCAGCCATATATAGCGGGCCGCGAGAGGTTCTCCTTGATTTGTAAAGTTATTTATGAGTATATATAGAATTTATTTGAATCGGGTCATGATCTTATGATTTTCTTTTGCGTGGGTCGTTGTCTCACAAAGGTTGAGAAGCACTGCTGTATAGGACATTGTTTAAAAAAACAAACTTGCATCTGTAGCTACCACTTATACGTCTTTTAATTAATTTTATTTGATTAAACTTTATAAGTAAAAAGAATGGTAAGACAAGGATATATTTGATCACTCAACCCTTTTAACACCTTCATATAGAACATTTTTTAAACATAGGGCCTATATAAGAAATGTCAGGACTCGTGATCAGTGATGGATATAAATATCCCCACAAAAAACATAACAAAAACCATGATAATCAGCAGAATAGCACAAATGAACAGGCTCTAAACATAAAAAATAATGGAGAGATACTATAACAAGTAGATCATTACCAATATATTGGACACATAATCATACACGATGGCAGTTGTGAAACAAAAGTTAAAAGGGAATAGGTATGGCTAAAAGTATGTTAAATGACAGGAGGAAAATATTAACATCTAAACAAAGTACAACCAAACTAAATATGAAAATTATAAAATGGGAGATCTATTCTACATTATTGTATGGCTCAGAAACATGGATAATGAATAAACAACTAGAAAATAAAATTGATGCGTTTGATATACAGGTTGAATCGGGCGAATCGAAAAGAAGAAAAGGAACGAAGAGGTTATGACAACACTTCGTTCGAAAATAGAACTCTTAAAAGAAATACAAATAAAACAAATACAATATTATGGACAAATTAAAAGATATGGCCCCTTGTTGAAGACCTTATGCGAGAGTAGAGTTGAGGGGATGCAAGAGATACAATTGGGAGGGAAATATCACAAGATGGACAGGCTACAATCTAATAGTGCTCCACCAAAGCAAGAGACAGAAGATGTTGGAGGTCTGTATTTCTAAAAATGTTTTGAAAAAGCTATTTTGTTGCAAAAGTACAAATAAAGTTAACTCAATCTAGATAAGCAAGATAATATTGATAGTTAACATAATCTAAATGTACTCATGTGTTCTTACCGTGACTCTCGGCAATACAGGCCTACTACCTGAATTAATTAGGACCAAGTTACGTGTATTGATTATTTTTTGCGCTTTATTTGGTTACTATTTATATACTTGGAATCGCTTGACAAAAATAGCCACGTCGATCCCAACTATATAAATAGTAACCAAGCAAAATTTAAACAATAATCAAAACACATAGCGAACTGGGTACAACTTATTTTAGCGAACAGGTCTTCTATTGGAACCAGGACATGGTTTTTACCTGGATGGTCATGTCCAGTTTTAGCTGTTTGTATAAATGCTTGAATTTCATGGTTGATGTCACATTTTTCCAGAATTTTTCTCACAGACTCACTGCTCTAGATTGAAATTATACAAACAGTAAACAAGGTAACAAATTGCGTAGGGTACTTATGATCGTTATTATACATTTACAATAAATAGAAACAATAGCTGAATGAGCTGATTTGTGGACAAAGGAGGAACATATTTATACACAAATAAAACAAAATCCAAACATATGAAAAAAATAATGTGTGACAATTTTGGTTGTTTTTAGCAGAACTGATGCTCCTACCCACCAAAAACTCGCAGACTTATAATTTATTTGCTTGTTATATAGGTCTAGGAATTTTCTTGCAAAGAACATTGCTTTTCTTATGGTTCATTCTAATTATTTTAAAACTCAAGAAGGAATCAACGTTAAGTGATTGTTGTGGGATTTGAGAAAGAAATTAAAAGGGAAAGATGAGACTTAGAGAAGAGTTATGCTATGCTTTGCCCAAGACCTTTCTCCACTACTTAATGGGATGTCCTATCAATAGACTTTTATTGCAAATGAAGCAAGAATCTACATAATCTTCATTGTATGAAGTGTGATGAGGACTCGTGGCAGGAATTCTAGGAGATCAACATTTATATCTGCAGCATGCATTTAGTCTGCAATAGTGTCATAGTCAAGTTCCTTCTAGAGTAGACAACTGTCCAGGTCTAGCATTGTATACAAAGTCATATCATCATCAAATGCCGTCTCCGCAACAAAGGTTGGCTGCAACGGATCTCCAACATCCTCTGTCGCTTTATTTGGTGGTGTTGCTAGACGATAACATGTCCATCTCTTGATATTTCATCTACACTTGCATCTCTACCTACTTTTTACTTGCCTCCCCTGAAGTCAACCTTCACGTATTGCCCATGTGGCAATCGGGGCTTGGACTTCTAATGGAGAGTGAAAAGAACAGGGCCATTGTCTACTTTCTAGTCATGTCATAGGAGGGGTCTAAGGACAGCTCAGGGATAGGCTGGCAGCTTGTCACTTGTGAAAAATGCATAATTGTCACTACTTGTCTTATCTCAAATTCTGATATTTGTCTACTATTTGTCTACTATGAGACTTGACTTATCTCAAATTTCATACTTTCTGTCTCTATAGACTTCCAATGGCAACTTACGTCACTACTAATTTCACCATTTGTTGTCACTGATACAAACTCCAAGGTGGGGTGCATAGGTAACGCAATGCTCTAGGCGGACCCAGGGTTAGCAGATAACCAAGATCCCAAATGCACCTCCTCGCGGTGCACCCTGGTAGCAGAAAAACAGCAGCTCGAGCTGATTCTGGCCAAATCATTTGGGGATCGTGTCCGAGAATGTGGAGATAGCAGATGGAAAGAAATTTGACTGCAAAAGAGACAGACAATATCTCCGACACCATTAGCATCACCACATACAGCGACACTGTCGACATACAGTGACGCCAGTTAGTCCAGTCAGAACATTGGAGGGGCGGCCAATGTAAAATGCACGTAAAGGTAGATGCATGGCAAGAAACAAATTTATGTCATAATGAGTACAATGATAAAATGAAAGGGCAGAACAGCGCCAGAGGGCAGCGCGAACTGCAAATAGAAAGTGAAAGGTTCATAGGAAGGGGGAGCTACAAGTTCTGTTAGCTCGAGACGAGCTTCTAGTTACCTGTACTCCTCATAGGCAGAGACCCAGACCCAATCACGGGCGTTCGGAAAAGCAAGAAGACCTAACCCAACTCTAATGTCGAGCCTTCCTAAACCGGAAATATGCTCGCGAAGAGAAAGGGTGTCGTACCCGATGGGCTTAGGCAACAAAGGGACAACGATGGCAGTCCTGGCCCAACTCTACTGCTTACCTATCAACTGCCCATAAATCACCGTAATTTTTACGGTTTTTTCCAAGCTGTACGGCTTTACGGGCGTACACCGGCATTTACGGGTTTTTACGTGAATTTCTGCAGTTCTGTACATTTTGGGTTTTTAAAAATTAAATTTAGTGGTGACACTGATATTTTAGTATATATTTTAGTGGCAACAGTGATTTGTACAGGTTTTATTCACAATAGTGTCATTTGCGATTTTTATTTGATCTGGTCTTGGGGCGAAGTATTGTTGGAAACAATGCTTTTAACACACTACCCAGTACTTTAATTATTCTGTGCTGGGGACGTTGTCTTTATACCGAACTTAGGGAATTTTTGTCCATGTGCATTGACAGTGTTACTCAGTGTATCTAGAGTACACAAATACTAGTAACACATGTATTTTGTTTCTAGGCCTACTATACATCGTTTAATTTATATTATAAGTTTTTGTTTGTCTCCTAGACCTAGGTAGTGTAGGTAGGCCTATAGTTAAATAATAGAATATGTTATTTGTTTATGTAGGCCTAAATCTGATCTTTAGAACTTATCTTAAACCAATATTTTGTTGTCACGTTATGTTTCTTTTTAGGAATTACAAATGGAAAAATGAGAAAATGATGCCGCTGACTGAAAATGAAGCTGTCGCTGCTATAGATGTACGATCCCTTCCGATCACAGATGCACAATCTCCACGAGTCATAGTTGTACGGTCTCTGCTGATAATAGATGCACAGACTCTGCTATTCACAGATGCAAGATCCCTGCCGGTTAGAGCTGCACAATCTCCATGGGTCATAGTTGTACGACCTCCGCCATTAGCCGATGCACAATCTCCGCTATTCATAGATGCACGTTCTCCACCGGTCATAGGTGCACGATCTCCCTCACCATTGTGTATGATTTTACGGTTTTTCATGCTCAATTACGGTTTTTCGTAACTTTTTTTATGGTTTTCAGTCTCAACAGCGTGACAGATATGCTACTGTCAAGATTTCCTTTACCGGAAATATACTTGCAGAGAGAAAAGTTTCAGTAACCGATGGGCTTAGGCACAAAAGGGACAATGATTATAGCACTGGCCCAACTCTACTGTCAAGCTTCCTATACCGGAAACACACTTGCAGAGAGAAAGGGTTCAGTAACTGATGGGTTCAGGTGATATTGGGACACGGTTGCTCAGCTCGAGAACGCCTTGCTCTCAAACGTGTGGTGTGAGACTCGAACTTGGACGAGGAGTTCATAATGTTGGTGAACAATGCCTTGGGTAGGAGGGCGAACGAGCCAAGGTCCAACTCTTTTGGCGAGTTCTTCCTCATACGGAACCAGGCTCGCGAATGAGAACAGGTTCAGTACCTGATGGGCACAGTTTGTCTAAATGCACAAGATGAGTTCATAGATAATGGAACACCTCGTACCAAATAGACGTGCTCGACAAGCGTCTTGGCGAAGAGGCACTAAACACCAGCGTGCCCGGCGACAGATAGACAGGCTGTCGCGGACTAGGGACCAAACCCGAAATAAAGGAATGAGAAAAGCGGATGTGCTGGACCTTGGACGTCCTGACCACAAGTGGCCAACCGGGGTGCAAATAATCACAGTTTTACCGTGGAACTTGCAGCACAACGTACTTCATGCTCCCTGGTGGAAATCACACGAAATATTCGTTGTGGTTATTTGAGAGCGAACGCTGAAGAAGAAGTTCTGTATCTCATGGGCCAACGTTTTCTGACTTGACGATGAGGAAGTATCTATGATAGATACCTGAACGCTGGTTTTCAGGGGGCATCCTGCAAATTAGCTTTTTGTGTGGAATACAACGAATGTATCATAATGGCAAAAATTACCTTGACTACGCCGCTATCTTGGTGCAACTGGAAGTCGAAAGAGTAATGATTTGAGTCATTGAGCAGAAGTAACGGTACAGGTAAACTATGAGCCAGCATCACAGCACAGTTTCCCATAAGTGCTGAGATGTCTAGTCTGTGATTAACCAGAAACCGCCTGACTAGCACCTCCTACCACACTTTTTAAGTAGCAATAGTACAATTCCTCAACCTTCCCAAAGCATGAGCCCTGGTACCTCACTTCCTGGTTTCTGAGGGAACCACAAGAGTAATTTTTGTTTCATACTATGAATAATGAATGGACTTGAAACCCAGATGTACTGGTTGGTGGGCAGATGACTTAACACTACACTATTGCAGTTTCCAAGGGGCATATTTCAGTGCAGATTTTATTATAGATAAATCCCTGAATAAAAACTGTCTTACAGAGAATTTGAACTAATATCCTCAAAACTTAAGAGAGTGGTATATTAGCTACTTGACGACATACTGAAATAAACTAACCTGGAGAACATATTGTTGAGGTGTGAGCACAAATCCCTGTCCTCCAATGGTAAACGTCACATTTGGCATCTTTGGAATGTTAGCACACACAACCAGGTACTGCAGGATGAAAGTGTCAAAAATTGATCTACAACTCACAAAAATTTTGAAAACAATAACATATAACAAACTGCTTATAGTTTATACCAGCAATTCTTAAACCTTTTTTTTCCTGTCAGCCCTTTCTGTATAATTATGCTTCTGTCTGAATGAAACCTCAAATAAAAGCTTGTTAACTTTTTTTCCAGGTTTATATTATATTTTATTAAATATTGTGGAAATCTTTCTCTGCCCTTTCTCCCACTAGAAAGATATGCGGTCCCTAGTCTCCAATTTTTTATTTATGGTCCCAGCAATATGCTGTGGTCTCCTGAGAGGCCACAATGCCCAACTTGACAACCACTGGTTTGGACAAATGGCCAGGGCAGTTACTGTATAGGACTCTCAATCCATGATCTGCAAGATTCAGAATAGATAGCTAACCCATGAGTGGATGAAGTATGTTGTGGTTTCACACCTGCAAAGACTTCGGTAGGCAAGTTGATGATGATGATGATGAGAGCTGACAGACTGGCTTCAAGAACTAGAAGTCAAGTTGATGATGATGATGAGAGCTGACAGACTGGCTTCAAGAACTAGAAGTCAAGTTGATGATGATGATGAGAGCTGACAGACTGGCTTCAAGAACTAGAAGTCAAGTTGATGATGATGATGAGAGCTGACAGACTGGCTTCAAGAACTAGAAGTCAAGTTGATGATGATGATGAGAGCTGACAGACTGGCTTCAAGAACTAGAAGTCAAGTTGATGATGATGATGAGAGCTGACAGACTGGCTTCAAGAACTAGAAGTCAAGTTGATGATGATGATGAGAGCTGACAGACTGGCTTCAAGAACTAGAAGTCAAGTTGATGATGATGATGAGAGCTGACAGACTGGCTTCAAGAACTAGAAGTCAAGTTGATGATGATGATGAGAGCTGACAGACTGGCTTCAAGAACTAGAAGTCAAGTTGATGATGATGATGAGAGCTGACAGACTGGCTTCAAGAACTAGAAGTCAAGTTGATGATGATGATGAGAGCTGACAGACTGGCTTCAAGAACTAGAAGTCAAGTTGATGATGATGATGAGAGCTGACAGACTGGCTTCAAGAACTAGAAGTCAAGTTGATGATGATGATGAGAGCTGACAGACTGGCTTCAAGAACTAGAAGTCAAGTTGATGATGATGATGAGAGCTGACAGACTGGCTTCAAGAACTAGAAGTCAAGTTGATGATGATGATGAGAGCTGACAGACTGGCTTCAAGAACTAGAAGTCAAGTTGATGATGATGATGAGAGCTGACAGACTGGCTTCAAGAACTAGAAGTCAAGTTGATGATGATGATGAGAGCTGACAGACTGGCTTCAAGAACTAGAAGTCAAGTTGATGATGATGATGAGAGCTGACAGACTGGCTTCAAGAACTAGAAGTCAAGTTGATGATGATGATGAGAGCTGACAGACTGGCTTCAAGAACTAGAAGTCAAGTTGATGATGATGATGAGAGCTGACAGACTGGCTTCAAGAACTAGAAGTCAAGTTGATGATGATGATGAGAGCTGACAGACTGGCTTCAAGAACTAGAAGTCAAGTTGATGATGATGATGAGAGCTGACAGACTGGCTTCAAGAACTAGAAGTCAAGTCAATGAACAATATAATAGAGAAGCTACCAGGATTTATTATTTAAGAAATATAATAATGTAGCAAACGGGATTTCAATTGGGTACCCTCAGATGGCACTTACTCACCTCGCAACATAGAACCAGGTCTGCTCAGATGATATGTTAGGGATGTGGTGCGGTCGACGTCAGAATTAGAAATGTGGTGTAACATAATACGGAAAACATGTCAAATCAAGTTGTGAGGTGAGTAGATGCCATCTGAGCAGATCTGGTTCAAATCCTGTTTGCTGCAATGTGATTTTTTTCTGAACTAGAAGTCTAGGTCCAGGTGGTTGGAACACCATGAGAGAAGAGACTATTATTAAGAGATTGAACGAGTTCGAAATTGCTTGGGGTTACAGTAAAGGGTAGGATTTTTTTCTTCTTCTGCATTATTTCTCACATTCCTGTAGATTAGCCTGTTATAGTCCGGCAAATGGAATGCATTGGTTGTCATGGTTTACAGCTTCGCTGTGATGTCTACGCCTTTCAACATGAAACATCTGACTTCAGTATGCGCTTGGGTCACTTTGACCCTATATGGGATGTGACAGCCAACTCCACCCTACAACTTTCTTAGTCGCCTCTTATGACATGCATAAAAGTTAAAGAGTGTCGCTATTCTTTGCCCCCCTTTCGGACAGAACAACTCATAGACAGAGAAGTAGAATGAGGAAGATATACAGTGAATGAGTTATGGGAACTATCAGCATACATGCTCTTCCATATCTGATAAAAGAGATGAAACTCCTACGGTGATGCACATCAGTCTTCTTCTTCAGCGTTCATTCTCGAACTCTCGTGGATTTCTCTTGTAACAGGACAATAGTTCTACAAGATTTCCAGTTGGATGTATTCCAGAGAATGGAAATACACTGTCTGTGTGTTATTTGTGTCAATTGCCAGACACATCCGTCTTTGCAGCTGCCATCAGTCTATTCAGAAAATCACTAAACCACAAATGATCCAGAAAAACCCCACATCCACTTTTGTTTTATGTGATGTGTCCTGGTAACAGGCTATATGCTGAAGTATGGCAAAGTGAATTGGGGCTGAAGAGGAAAGGCAAAATGGGTCCCTTGTATGCCATGATGAAAATTACTCTGATACGTGTGAATACCAGAAAGGTACTTATTTAGTAAGGAAAGGGTAGCATATAACCGTGACCTTCATTATAACAGGCCAGAGTGCTCACTAACTTTACATCACTGAAGAATGCCAATCTGACTATTGCTGTACTTTTCATTGGCCGGCAAAACAAAGCATAAATAAATGAAATAAACAATCTTAACACATTTCTTCCATATCTGCTTATCTTAATCCATTGCTTTGATTTCTTTCCATGTTTTACCATTTTGAATGTGTCATTCTTTCATCTATGAATGTTATCTTCCTCTTTCCATGCCGGTTATTTTGCAGTTTCCTTCTTTCTTTGTTGGTTATCTTTCTCTTTCCTTCTTTTCCGTGTGGGTTATTTTTTTCTTTCCCTCTTTTTCCTGTGGGCCGTCTTTGTCTTTCCTTCTGTCCATGTGGGCTGTTTTTTGCTTTCCTTCTTTCCCAGTGGACTGCCTCTCTCCTTCTTTCCCTGTGGGCTGTATCTTTCCTTCTCCTTGTGGACCATCTTTCTCTTTCCCTGTAGGTTGTCTTGGTCTTTCCTTCTTTCCCCATGTGCTGTCTTTCACTTTCCTCCTTTCCCTGTAGATTTCATAATATCTCTGCTTGTTCTAGGTAAACATAAAAAATGAGCTACACAAATCAACCCACCTCTCCTTCTACAAAATTGATAGCTCCAATCTGAGCATTCAACTTTTCTATCTCACTGCTGTGTCCAGCGAGCAACGAGGTGCCAGTATCAGCTATGGCCCTGCAGCCTCCATTGCAATATGTTGTAGTACTAACAGTCAAACTGAGAAAACAAACAAAACAAATGGAATTATATGGAACATCAGGGTTTCTCAATATTTTAAACTGTGTACACCACATCTATGCACAGATTCTCAACTTTTTTGTGTCTGGACCCAATTTTATAAAAGGAAAGTCTGTGGCTATGTTGATAACGACAAAAATGTCCAGCAAGTGTGATTTTGGTTAGCTTTGAGGTTGGTGACTTGGGAACCAGATCTCTCTTTCTCTCGTGGCAGGGCTACTAGCAGTATGGTTACAGAGAAATAAAGTATACTAACCATAACCCAAATAGTTTATTCTACAACTAATACAGCCTAATCATAACCCAAAACCATAATAAATCCATCTAAAAAAAAATACCCCAAAAACAACCCCATCCTAAAATCAAGATCTTTCCACACTCGTCTGCATCTCCAAAGGTAGAAACTGCTGGAAGACTACGTGCTGACATATGATATTGTGATTGATGGAAGACTACGTGTTGACATATGATATTGTGATTGATGGAAGACTACGTGTTGACATATATGTGATTGATGGAAGACTATGTGCTGACATATTATATTGTGATTGATGGAAGACTACGTGTTGACATATGATATTGTGATTGATGGAAGACTATGTGTTGACATATGATATCACGATTGATGGAAGACTATGTGTTGACATATATTGTGATTGATGGAAGACTAGGTGCAGACATATGATATTGAGATTGATGGAAGACTATGTGTTGACATATGATATTGTGATTGATGGAAGACTACGTGCTGACATATGATATTGTGATTGATGGAAGACTACGTGCTGACATATGATATTGTGATTGATGGAAGACTATGTGTTGACATATATTGTGATTGATGGAAGACTACGTGCAGACATATGATATTGTGATTGATGGAAGACTATGTGTTGACATATGATATTGTGATTGATGGAAGACTATGTGTTGACATATGATATTGTGATTGATGGAAGACTACGTGCTGACAAATGATATTGTGATTGATGGAAGACTACGTGCTGACATATGATATTGTGATTGATGGAAGACTACGTGCTGACATATGATATTGTGACTGATGGAAGACTATGTGTTGACATATATTGTGATTGATGGAAGACTACGTGCTGACATATGATATTGTGATTGATGGAAGACTAGGTGCAGACATATGATATTGTGATTGATGGAGGACAACGTGTTGACATATGATATTGTTATTGATGGAAGACTATGTGTTGACATATGATATTGTGATTGATGGAAGACTACGTGCTGACATGATATTGTGATTGATGGAAGACTAGGTGTTGACATATGATATTGTGATTGATGGAAGACTATGTGTTGACATATGATATTGTGATTGATGGAAGACTACGTGCTGACATATATTGAGATATGAAAGTAATGAATATGTTTGAAAACGTGAGACACGTACCTCCACACCCAGCAAAGACATCCAGTGTTCGCAGCTGATGTACTGAAAAATGTTTCACAGCATTCTCCTGTTCTAACTCATCTTTACTAGACTTTCCTTTGCCCTTGCATATCCTTTACCCTTACCCTACAATAGAAGAAAAGAGAATAATGTTAACAATAACTATGTTTGTTTATTGCGACCATGAGAAATTATGACAATATCTTTCTTAATCTTGATGACGAGTAGTCTTTTGCATTCGTTTCCAAGCTCCCACAGATTAGCAGGATGTAGTCCGGAGATTGAAGAACGTTGTATTATGTTTTGCAGCTTATGACGATTAGTTGAGTTTGGTTATCAGCTA
This sequence comes from Meghimatium bilineatum, assembly GCA_034231615.1. NCBI lineage: Eukaryota > Metazoa > Mollusca > Gastropoda > Stylommatophora > Philomycidae > Meghimatium > Meghimatium bilineatum. The sequence continues at coordinate 42,229,845 of CM067300.1, forward strand.
GAGACTGGCATTTTGCTCACATCCTTTCTTTCGCTAATAGGTAATCAAATCTTTTCAATCACTGAATTACCACTGCTCTTCTGCGTTCATTCTCAAACTCCTGCAGATTAGCAGGGTGCAGTCCTGAGAACAAAGTTTTGTGTCATGATTTACAGTTTTGCTGCAAAATATCTGCACCTTTCGACCTGACACACCGGCTTGAGTATGGTTTCTGGGTTACTTTGACCCTATGTAGTATAGGACAGTCAAATCCACTCCATAACTTCCTTAGTTGTCTTATGACATGCATGGAAGATAAATACTGTTGCTATTCTTTGCTCCCCTTTTGGGCCCAGGAACACACAGGAGCACCACTTCTCCAATCTTTCCATTCAGTGAATTACCACAGATCCAATCATTGAATGACCACCGATCCAATCATTGAATTACCACTGATCCAATAATTGAATTACCACTGATCCAATCATTGAATTACCACTGATCCAATCATTGAATTACCACTGATCCAATCATTGAATGACCACTGATCCAATCATTGAATGACCACTGATCCAATCATTGAATTACCACAGATCCAATCATTGAATGACCACAGATCCAATCATTGAATTACCAAAGATCCAATCATTGAATTACAAGATGTCAGAAGTAATCTGACAAAATAGAAACACATGGACTGTAGTAATCCAGGGTTAACAAGCAGTATAAATAGAAATAAGCCAAATGAAATATTTTACCCGCATGTTGCCAAGATCTGAAAGGGGAGCAAAGAATAGCAATACTTTTTCTGTCATGAGTAAGAGGCGACGTTGGAGCTTTTGGGAGTTGGTTGTCCCATCCCATATGGGGTTAAAGTGACCCAAAAACCATGCTGAAATTGGATGTGCCAGACCAAAAGGTACAAATATCGCAGCTAAGCTCTAAACCATGATGCAACACACTCCGTTCTCCAGATTACAGCCTGCTGACCTGAAGTAGTTTGAGAACGAACACAGAAGAAGATATGAAAGATAAAATCTGACAAAATTTAATTTAATATGAAGAATTTTAGAGCATCTCACCTTCCCAGTATTGCCCATGAGCCGAGCCTTTGCTGGAGGGTCATCAAATTGCGGAGTGTCTGCACTATAAGACTCCGCAAAATAGAAGCGGTCAGTCCTTCCAATGAAGTAACTGTCAACATCTTCTGTCAAGTTCTCTCTGTAAACAACTGTACATTTTCCACGGATATGCGAGAAACCCAGAGTGGTCTCATCACTCCAAAACAAGGCATTGAGGTCGGTGTGATAGACAGACTGTGACCCCTTATGTGTGTTCTCAATTCTGAGGAACAAATGATTACACATTTATTAGAAAGTTAAAAAGAAATATAGTGATGAATTTCCCTATAAACATTCTTATAATATTATGTGTATAATTTCTACCTAAGGATCTATCCAGTAAAAAAAAATACCCACTCTTATAATTATGCGTAAAGTTTCTACCAGGTCTGTGTAGGATCTATTCAGTCAAAAAAAAAACCACCCACTCTTATAATTATGCGTAAAGTTGCTACCAGGTCTGTGTAGGATCTATTCAGTCAAAAAAAATACCCACTCTTATAATTATGCGTAAAGTTGCTACCAGGTATGTGTAGGATCTATTCAGTTAAAAAAAAATACCCACTCTTATAATTATGCGTAAAGTTGCTACCAGGTATGTGTAGGATCTATTCAGTAAAAAACAAATACCCACTCTTATAATTATGCGTAAAGTTGCTACCAGGTATGTGTAGGATCTATTCAGTAAAAAAAAAATGCCCACTCTTATAATTATGCGTAAAGTTGCTACCAGGTCTGTGTAGGATCTATTCAGTCAAAAAAAACACCCACTCTTAGTTGTTTACTTTAAGTCAGAAGTGAGTAAGCATAAACTGGTTCCAGTTTAGGACTTGCTTTGTTAAAAAGAAACCAGTGTGTTCTTTTCACAAGAAGAAAATCTCTCTATTAATGGTTTGTTATTGGATGGAATTTTTGTCTGGTAGGACACCGGAGACCTACATGTGAACCTGTGTCATATCATCATCAAGTGTCATGCAGACTGACGTAGGTGATCACAGATCTCCACAACTGTTTATATTCAGTATAACTTATCAGGATAGTAGTTGTTTTTTTGCCACTCCACGATGTCAAATGAATATTTTCTCTGTCAATCTATCTGACCTTCTATTATTAAATAACCCCTAATCTCACATTTAGAACATCCTTGTTAGTTTTTCTAGCTGTCCAAATTACTCTCGGCATTCCATATTCTCTGTTGTCTCCAATGTTGCCACTATCCTGTTTATTTATTTGCCATATAAATTCTCATATAAATAACACCACATAAAAAAACTGACCTGTAATACTTATTGACCTTCACCTTGACCTCAGAAAGTTCAGGTTGTTTTCCTGAGACTTTTTTGGTAAAGATTTCCATAATTATGGCAAAACGAAAAGGTTCCGGGAACTTGTCATTTGACCCTTTCACGTATTCCGACTTGCGATAGGCCTCTGGGTAAACATCTTCATCAACCTGCATCAACAATTTCAGAAAATAAATCCATATTTCAACAAATTAGAAAATAATTTAGAAAATAAAACCATATTTCATCAAATTTGAAACTATTTCAGAAAATAAAACCATATTTCATCAAATTTGATACAATTTCAGAAAATAAAACCATATTTCATCAAAGTTGCAATTTTTAAAATGTGCTTAATAAGCAGAAAAGTGATTTCAATGAGATGAGGAAAATATTAACATCTAAACAAATTACAAACAAGCTAAAAATGAGAATTATAAAGTGTTACATCTATTCTATATTAATGTATGGCTCAAAAACATGGACAATGAACAATTAGAAGACAGAATTAATGTCTTTGAGATGTAGATATGTAGAAGAATAAGGATCAATATTCATTAATTTCACTATTGTCAATCCCCAGGTGGTGGAGTTGTCGTAGCTTCCATAGACCATAATCTAGGATACCTCACATGTCACAGACTGTCTGCGAGCATGCCTGTATACTCAGTGACTCCATGAACATGATTATGAAAGTTCAGGAGGGGTACGTTCGAGAACAGTGGCTGGATGCAGTGAAGATTCCTGTGTGCGTACAGTGACTTTATTTTTGTGCTGGGACACGCGGGAGTCCGGGGTAATGAGAAAGCAGATAGGTTGGCCTCCCACGCTGCTTCTACGGCTGTTGGTGGAGTGATGGATCGGGCAGACATTTTGAATGCCATATGGGAAAATGCACGAACAAATGACTGTACAAGTGACGATGACTCTTGTTCCATGATTAGAATAAAGGAACTTGGTTTGAAATGTGGGGTCGCTAGAAAGGAGAATTTCCATGGGTGAAAAAGAATGATGGTCAACCAACGACATACTGGGACTGTCAGTCAACGTGTAATGGCGGATACACTCAAGGAAAGATCAGAGCACCTATGGACTTGTCCGGAGTGCAATGACGATGATTCAATAACTAACTAACATATGCCACAATCAAGCCTACCTCACATATGCCACAATCAAGCCTACCTCACATATGCCACAAAGCCTACCTCACATATACCACAACCAAGCCTACCTCACATATACCACAATCATAGCCTACCTCACATATCCCACAATCAAACCTACCTCACATATGCCACAATCATAGCCTACCTCAAATATACCACAATCATAGCCTACCTGACATATGCCAAATAAAGCCTACCTCACATATGCCACAATAAAGCCTACCTCACATATGCCACAATCAAGCCTACCTCACATATGCCACAATCATAGCCTACCTGACATATGCCAAATAAAGCCTACCTCACATATGCCACAATCAAGCCTACCTCACATATGCCACAATCAAGCCTACCTCACATATGCCACAATCATAGCCTACCTGACATATGCCAAATAAAGCCTACCTCACATATGCCAAATAAAGCCTACCTCACATATGCCACAAAGCCTACCTCACATATACCACAATCATAGCCTACCTCACATATACCACAATCATAGCCTACCTCACATATGCCACAAAGCCTACCTCACATATACCACAATCAAGCCTACCTCACATATGCCACAATCATAGCCTACCTCACATATACCACAATCATAGCCTACCTCACATATGCGAAATAAAGCCTACCTCACATATGCGAAATAAAGCCTACCTCACATATGCGAAATAAAGCCTACCTCACATATACCACAATCAAGCCAACCTCAGATATACCACAATCATAGCCTACCTCACATATACCACAATCAAGCCTACCTCACATATACCACAATCATAGCCTACCTCACATATGCCAAATAAAGCCTACTTCACATATGCCACAATCAAGCCTACCTCACATATACCACAATCATAGCCTACCTCACATATACCACAATCATAGCCTACCTTACATATGCCACCAAGCCTACCTTACATATGCCACCAAGCCTACCTCACATATGCCAAATAAAGCCTACCTCACATATGCCTCCAAGCCTACCTCACATGCCACCATGCCTACCTCACATATGCCACCAAGCCTACCTCACATATGCCACCAAGCCTACCTCACATATGCCACCAAGGCTACCTTACATATGCCAAATAAAGCCTACCTCACATATGCCACCAAGCCTACCTCACATATGCCACAACGCTGTCTCTTAGTCTTGGAAGTCTCATCAATCTGACCTTGGAAAATGGAGTCAAAGATTCTTCGGACAAGAGGAGTCACAGTGGCTTTTGTGTCCTTGGGTTTTTCTTTTTTAGCCTTTACTCTGGCCACCTCTTTTCTCAACTGCCTCCTGAGAACGAGAGTGACTCCATTACATAAATATTTATATTAGAAAAATTACAGGAAGGACATAAAATGAAGTCTTTATATTGTAAAAGTTCTTCTTCTGCGTTCGTTCTCAAACAACTCCTGCAGATTAGCAGGATGTAGTCCGCAGAACGGAATGCGCTGTGTCATGGTTTACAGCATTGCTGCGATATCTGCGCCTTTTGGCCTGACACATCCGACTTCAGCATGGCTTTGGGTTACTGTACTGACCATATATGGGATGGGACAGCCAACCCCATCCCATAACCTTAGTCGCCTTTTACGACATGCGTGGAAGGTAAACAGTGTTGCTATTCTTTGTTCCCCTATCGGACCCCGGCAACACAAGGGCGTTGTAAAAGTTAAAATTAATGCCATTCCACAACACCCAAACCAAATTTAATTTAAAATGATATGATTTTATTTCTTAAGTACATGCATATTTAGTATCTCACTGACTCTCGAGACACATTTACACACACGCCTCGAGTGAGTGTGCTATATAAACATTTATCAGTTATAAATGCTGCTAGTGAAATAATATAACGCTGCCAAAGTCGTACATGCTGAGCAACTGAAGCAAATAAAATTATGACATAACGCATCTGTTCTCTGGACATCCTTCTGGAAATCTAGTCTGACCATTTTCCTGCTAAAAGGGAGATCCAGCGGGGATCCCGTAGTCGTAACCTTCGATAACAGTTACCATGTTGTTTCGACATGCCGACGTTGTGCTTGGACTAGGATGGGCTCACAAACAGTGTAGGTGAGCAGAACAAAGAAACCTGTCGCAAGGGCCTGAGTTGTGCCCTGATGTCGACGTCAGTTTCGGCGGCATAAGACTCAAATCACCATCAAATCAGACAGCTGCTGGAATAGAGGGAGTGCACTTATGGGAATGCCCCACGTGCTGTGTGGTCAGTTTCTAATCAAGGAGATCCAGTAGGGAGTTAGAAAGCGAACAAACAAATGATACAACACCAGCTGACTTGTCAGCCCAGCTGGAGGTACGGTAGTCTGAGGAACATAAAGTTATGCCATGTGTAAATACAGAAACTAGAATATTTATAGAAATATAAGGTATTTTAAAATCTGCTCAAATTTTGACAACATTTTTCTATCAAAAATTCTCTTGAAGTGCATATTTAAAATCTTGTTTAGAACCACATCCCGCTGAAGATGGATGTGTCGGGCCATTGCCGCAAATAAAACGGCACCACAGTACATTTCCACTCTCTGGACTACATCCTGCTGGAAATCTAGTAAGACAATGATCCTGCTACAAGAGATGCAGCGGGAGTTTGAGAATAAACGCTGAAGAAGAACCACATGACTTTCATTAATTGTATCAATTTGTCTAGATCTAAATACACATGTAAATGTTCATAAGTTTTAAAATGTTCAAATGTAAGCATTAATGCAATTCTGGAAGTGACTGTTTGCTTCTTGCAATCACTGTTGATAATTTGATTACTGGCACTTTCAGTAACTTCATAATGCACAATCATTGGGTTCGTGCCATTTCTAACCTCACTGATTTGGTGCACAAAAAAAGCCAAAATGACACTTTTATGACTGTGGAGATGAAAGACAAGGGGGTATGGAAGGTACACAAGTGGAACAGAAGGTACACAAGGAAGATGAAAGGTACACGGAGGGATGAAACCCACTGTGTATGTGTGTCAGCGCACACATGGCAGACGAAGGGGAGGGGGTTGATGTTGATAATGTTCCTCCTTTGCAAGCAAAGATGAGCATGGTATGAAAAACAAAAAATGTGGTGTGAACAAAAAATAATTTGTGATTGTCTAATTTGTTTTTGGTTTGTGAGTTTGCAGATGTCCGATTTGTGCCAGGAAAGTTCTATTGCAGTTTGTGCAGAGGGTCCAGAGTAGGACAGATCTAAGATTTTTCCGTTTGCTTCTGTCTCTCGTAAATTGCCTGCAGTGTTCATTCTTTTTTCAAATTTAGTGATGTCGGCAGTGATCCGGGTGTGCCAAGCTGATCGATAAAGGGCTGTAGTCTCCCTGGAGCTAGGATCGATGCTGCAGTTCTAAACAGGGGGGATGAAAGGGACACAAAGGAATGAAAAATACACAAGAAGGATACCTGGGGGCACAAGAAGTTTTATGTGAATACGAATACCTGACAGAAAAGAACTGCTATTTTTCCAAAAATTAATTTATTCATAATACCTGAATTTTATTCAACAAATCCTCGTAACTAGCATCTGGATTGTTGATGAGAAATTCAATAACAATCTTGGACATATGAACTTTGACCCTCATCTGCTCAATGAAAGGACTGTAAGCCTCGCTGGGTTGCATCAATATGTACTCGGCAAATACTGCAGTCAGAAAAAAAAAATGTGTAACTGTAATCAAACCAGAGGTCGTAGTAACTGGATTACCAGAACCACAATTTTTTTTATGGTTGTAAAGCTTTAAATAACCAAATTGGACTAACATCTAAGGTTGAAAGAATGTAGAGGTACATTTTACTTAACCTTTAGGACTCTACAGGCGCAATTTTGCAACAAAAGTGTGCCCCACATCTTGCCTATTGGCTCAATATTGCGCAGCGACTTAACAGATATTGCCCGAATCGCGAGTACGGAACTTCACGAAGTAAAGCTTATATGACGTAGAAATTCCTGCCACACGAAGCTAGGAATACGTCAGTCTAAAGATCAAATTCCTTTACACATTACCATTGTAAGAAGGGGAAAGCCAGTTGGTTTTGTAACGCATTTCTGGAGCGACTTTAGCTATTTTCGGTGCAGTATTTTACTATCAAATTGAGTACCGCCTGCCATGGGTAAGTAATCGCGACTACATGTTCTAATTGTTGTTTTTTGTGTTTAATATGTTGTTATTTGTTAAGAATGTATGTGTATTCGTTCAAAAACACAAAAATAATATGTATCAGGGGTGCCATGTGTGTGCATGGACAATAATTACGCTGTGTGTCGGCCAAGACCTAGTGTTGACCGGACGGACATTATGAGATTTCTTCACGTTTTATTCGTTTTTTAGGCCATATTATATTAGTTTGTATATGAAACAATATATATACAACAAGTATAGGTATTAGGGAGGATTTTATCAATTTTTCCACACATTGCTCAAGTATTAGGGTCGTTAAGAAGTTATATGTGCGATTTTGAAAATGGCGTTTTGCAATTTTTCCCCGAATTTTCAACTTCACATCATGCTCACCACTGTCATCTTCTTCTTCTTCTGCGTTTCTACTCAAACTCCTGCAGATTAGCAGGATGTAGTCCAGAGAACGGAATGCATTGTCATGGTTTACACATTGCTGCGGTATCTGCGCCTTTTGACCTGACACATCCGACTTCAGCATGGCTTTGGGTCTCTGACCCTATATGGGATGGGACAGCCAACTTCATCCCATAACCTCCTTAGTCGCCTTTTAAGACATGCATGGAAGGTAAACAGTGTTGCTATTCTTTGCTACCCTTAAGGCCCCGGCAACGCACGGGCGGCTCACAACTGTCATATCATACATACAACAACAACAACAACAAAACACAATTATATTCACTTCTTTATTTAGATATGCAAAAATTATTTTTGATATCTGTTAAAACAAAAATGTTATCGCGTTTTCAAAACACCCACCATCAATAACGCAAATTTTCCAAAAAAGAATTCAGGCCCCAGGGGGATATTGCGTAATTTTTATTGAGGGCTGGGCTCTAAAGGTTAACCGGAAAAACATGCGTCCGGAATAAAACGGATTATTTTTTTGAAATAATGTTTCACTTTGTCAGATGAATGTGCATACAAGGTTTTTACGTCTCCTCCATAATTTCAAGAAGCATTATGCTTGTAAATTCATGAGTATGCAGTAATAATACACTCAAATTGTTGCAAGAATGCGTTGGACAAACTGGTTAGGGAACAAAATTCTACAACCTTTAAAATTTTCTTGTACAGAATTATGATTTGACCTATTTACACGCAAACCCCCCCCCCTCCCAAAAGACAAATAAGATATGCACTCAAACAATTGGGTCAAAGTGCATGAGCCATGGAAAGATGGATTAGCAACCAACCAATCATTCGATTAATTGCAAGTGATACAATGTATAAAACTGATTTAATCAAGTGTTTTTAAGTAATTCAATCATATTCTGTTCCTTAGCATATTTCAATTTTCACTATTTAAAATATTTAATACAAATTATGTTCTTCTGCATGTGTTCATGAGATATAAGAGTTTCCCTTACTTGAAACAATCAAATAAAGGCTAATTTAAATAATGACAAACCTGTTGAAAACCCAATCAAAGCATTTTCTCCTCCATCAAAGCCAGCAACAAACCATTCATTTATTGGACCCATGTTGCGGCAAGGTACACCACCTGGAATAGAACAATCACATTAAAGAAAAAAAACTACCAAACATTGAAAACACTTTATTTTCTTCTACACATGAGAAGCCTTGTAGGCTAGTTGATAGTGAGCTTGCCTACTGTAACTGAGTTACAGAGGTGCCAGGTTCTAGCCTAGTTGATAGTGAGTTTGCTTACTATCACCAGGTTACAGCGTGCCAGGTATCAGCGTTACAGTATCACCAGAAAATGTGATTTGTTTGAAACCAAGTCCAGATAAAAAAATCATGGTTGTGATTTCTCACTTAATACGGTCATTCCTCCAGTTCAGGGGTTGTAGTTGGGTACCAGGAGTATGTGTTGAGGAAGGTAAACACCGCAAGGAAGGAAACTGGCCACACCACCTAATAGTTGCTACCATGGGACTTTAACACATATCTGTACTACGACTAAAAGATGTTGCCATTTTTGTTTCGATCCTGGAAATAATGAGCAATACAGGATTTGCATCCTTTTGTGCAATTGAGGTTTCTCCAGAGATGTATTTCATACTATGTAGATAGACTCCCAACTCCCTATAGGCATGCAATGCTTTGAGAAGAAATGTACCACTCAGAAGTTAAAAAGCTTCCTTTGTAGTCATATAATTTACTATGGCCACGCAGAAGATGGATGTGTTAGACCATTGGCACAAATAACACAGCGCATTTCCATTCTCTGGACTACATCCTGCTGGAAATCTAGTAGGACCATTGTCCTGCTATAAGGGAGATCCAGCGGGAGTTTGAGAATGAACACTGTAGAAGATCTACTAGGGAATCTGTGCTGTTGCATAGCAAGTTTGTCTAATGGGACACTAGTGAGACCTTCAAACCTGCATGCTAAAACTGGCATGTTTGTTTATCTGAATTTTAACTTTATGTATGTCTTTTAAACAGCCATTCCTTGTTTTCTTCTTTTTTAGACTAATTCCTTTGTTTTCACTTGCTTGTACTACCATGTCAAACAGGGCTTGAAGTTGTTGTTCGTTCCCTTCAATCAGAATTGTATCGTCAGCATATCTTAGATTATTCAGATTGTAACCTCCAACTGCTAATCCTGGAATGTGAAATGAATATAGAAAAAGAAAATCTTCTAATGAAAAAAAAGCAAACAAAACAAGAAGTGATCATATGGGGAATATAAAGATTAAAAAAATTGCTGGAACATCTGCGGTCAAATATATTGAAAATCAGAGACTGAAATGGTTCCGCCACTTAATGAGAATGAACCAGTATTGGCCAACAACAGAGCATACAACATAAATGAAGACATCAAACGGCAAAGGAAGACCAAGAAGAAAGTGGATTAAAGGAGTTACAAACGCTCTGAGACCTCACAATATTACTGCATATCAAGCGACCAAACGTAATATTGCCCAAAAACCGACCAGCATTCAACCATGCTACAGCTAACAGTAACAGCAGAGAAAACACAATCGATAGAAGAAAAATGTTACACTGAAGAACTAATAACAGAAAAATATGGAAGTTATTTGCTGCTGGATCAAGTCAATAAGAAAGCCACAAACGCCAACACAAGATGACTATCACATTATGAACTAATCAGAGCAAGTTATAATTCTACATCTCAGAACAGGACACAACCGACTCCGCAGTCACATGTATACAAAGTTCAAGATTGGCAACACGGCCATGTGTACATGTGGACAGGCAGCACCGAGTGCCAAACATATACTTCAAGAGTGTTCTGAGCATGAAACGCTAAGTCATAAATATTGGCCAGAGGAAACAACACTGGAATCAAAGCTCTATGGGCCACTGTATGAACTACAAAAGACAGTGAGTTTTATTAAGGAGACAGAATTACAGATATAGACATGTATCAAGTGAACGAAAGAAGAAGAAGAAAAGAACATTTGCTGCTGGCATCTTTTACAGAAACTCTATATAAACAACCTAACTTCACATCCATACCTTCTGGGCTGGCATCCTCTTCAAATATGGGTTTCAAGACTCCGCTGAAGTACAGATACTTGTTACATTCAATCAGGCCAGTGTCAAATGCACACAAGTGTGTTCTTATCATAAACACTGGAAGGGAACACAGTTTTAAAGATTAAAGTGCATGCAGATGAATCTATCAATCAAATAATCAATCAATCATCTATTATGTCTATCTATCTGGCTATACAACTATTTGCACCTCATGGAATATAGGTCTTAAACAAACTCCTCTATCTTGTCCTATTTTTAGCTTGCTTCCAGTTCTTTCCATGCTCTACCACACCAAACTACTTTTGCGTCTCTGCATCTATTTCTTTCCTCTAGATAATACTTGTTATTTCTCGTTTCCTGTGGGTTCTAGAGTAATGCCTGTATTATTATGCTTTCTTCTTCAACGTTCATTCTCAAATTCCTATTGAATCTCTCTTGTTAGGACAATGGTCCTACTAGATTTCCAGAAGGATGTAGTCCAGAGAATGGATATGAAAATGGAGAATTAAATTGTGTTGTCGCCATTTTATTTGCACCAATGGCCCAACACATCCATCTTCGGTAGTTTGCTATGCTTTCTGTTAGCTTTCTTAATGTGTGTCCTCCGCCGAAGACGGGATGTGTCTGCCATTGGCGCAAATAAAACGGCGACACAATGCATTTTCATTTTCCGGACTACACCCTGCTGGAAATCTTGTAGGATCATTGTCCTGCTATAAGAGAGAACCAGCATGAGTTAAAATGAACGCTGAAAAAAGAAGATATCAGCTTCTGACTCCGATAGGAGAACGAGACAAATAATTTTTGAACGTTCAAAAAAAAGAGGGAGACTTACCTGAAGTTTGTGATTTTATGTTGTCTTCCGTTATTTTATCAAAGTCTTCGTTACCAGTAAACAATGACAACTTTGGATCAGTGAGGGCAATGAACTCTTCAACCTAGAAATAGTAAAACCAACATTAGCCTGACATTTCCCGCTACAGACATTACAATAGATCTATTATGTGTATGAGAGACAAAATTAGCTATAAACATCAATCTTCGGGATTCGTTTTTAAATTACTAGATGAAATATATCACATCATGGTTTAAAGCTACACTATCCATGCATTTTTGGCCCAACACATCAAACTTCCGCATGACATTTTTGGTCAAATACAACTTATTGAATGAGGAAGTCAGTCCATACCAAAACATCCTTAGTCACCACTTACACTATGCATGGTAAGTGGCAGTGTTATTTCTTTGATCCCTTTTTCAGACCTGGCAATACACATCATGATCATATCCATAACGCTTCAGGGTCGTAGAGTTGCCACTCTTGAAATATAGCGGTGCCACTCTTGAAATGTCAACAGAAAAATTTTGCCATGCCTCTATGTTCTTTGTTTAGGTGAAGAATCTTAATCTTGTCCAGTCTTTAATATTATCAATCCATACTTTCCTCTTACCACCTCTTCTTCATCAACCATCAGCTGTTCCCTGCAAGATAATTTTGGAAAGTAAATCATGCCTCATGGCCAAACCACACAAGTTTTGTGATGTCTCACCACTGCCGTGAGATGTTCCTGTTGGCATCAAATACACATAGGCCAACAGAAATATAATAGCAAGTGAACTGCAGATTAGTAGCATGTACTCTGGAGAAAAGAATGTTGTCATGGTTTACAGATTGACTGCACCTTTCGGCCTGACACATCCAACTTCAGCATATACCAAGTAAAAAATTAGAGACAGTTTTGAGGAATTCTAGGGATGCAATTATTAATTAAGAGAGAAAATGAAAAATTCACTGCATGGTACATGCCGAAATCGGATGTGCTGGACCTTCCAAGGTGCAAATAACTCAGTTATGCCGTAAATTAGTACTACAACGTACTTCATGCTTCCTGGCGGAAATCACATGCACTTTTGTGTTGGTTACCAGAGTTCGAAAGAAGAAGAAGACTGTATGTCACAACTACAAAATTTTTTCTGAGCTTGTTCTCAAACTCCTGCATATAACAGGCTGCAGTTCAGAGGATGGAATGAGTAGTACCATAGTTTGCAGCTTGACTACAATATCTGTGCCCGTCAGCCCAGCACATCCAACTTCAGTATAACATTGGATCGTTTATGAAACAGTAAATTCAACTCACAAAATCCTCTTAGTCACTTCCTACAACATGCATGGCAGGCCTTAGTGTTGGTACTCTCTGTTCCCCTTTTGAGTCCGGCAACACTTGCCCGACTACAAATAATCATTTTAGCTTAAGTAAGGCCTGCCGTCTAATGAAAGCAATGAGATCAAGCAATTACTAGAGTACACCCATAACTGAGCCAAATGCAAAGCGTGTTACGAAACCATGGCCTTTGGAAAAGACAAGAAATTGGTCGCTCACGGTCACTTACAAAGGGCACTGTTCTGTAGCATTCTTTACATTCAGATCCGTCTCTCGTTTACACAAAAGTCGCTTCTAGTGGACAGCAGGCCTAATGTGTGCACAATGGAAAAAAAATACTTTTATGGACGTGACTATTACCTTCTAACCTTGCTACAATGATCCTTCAAGGAACGATGCAAGGAAAAAAAGGAAGAGACAAATTTTTCTTAACTGACCACAGATACAAACAAATGAGCAACACAACTTACAGCATCTTCAGAATCACCAGGAAATAACTTCAGTTCCTGATCGTCCATGTACTTCAAACATTCATTACATCTTTCTGGGAGAGCTTTCGTATGACTTAAAGTCAACACTGTGGAATTTCTGTAAATAAGAAACAGTTCATAACATGAAGTAAAAGATTACAAGTGGGAGGGGAAACAAACAGATGATGATGATGAAATAATACCTATAGCTGCGAGCATATACCTCTTGACACATGATGATGATGAAATAATACCTATAGCTGCGAGCATATACCTCTTGATACATGATGATGATGAAATAATACCTTTAGCTGCAAGCAGATAGCTCGACAATCCACTGATAAATTGACAGATTTTCTGACAAAAGTACAGGTCTTCCTCAACTAAGGTGATACCGGTGAGTATAAGCATGGTTGTGTTAAGGGGGCTTATAGGTTTATGTTTTTCCCAAAAGGAAGCATTTATTATTATTCGAGAAAAATAATACTATTCACGACATACACGTTATCTACTAGGGATTTGTTGTTGCATGGTGATTGTTCTGGTATGTCACTGGCGAGACCAGGCACTCTACATGCAGTTAACATAATCTATAATGCTGAGTCATATGTCAGATTGTAATTAATTTAAAAATCAGCTTACCTTTCTTGTTGGTTGATATTATTTTCATCTTCTAGTTTGGCCCTCTTGGGACTGTTTTCCTTATCATCGCTCTCATCAGGACACTTGTCACATTCAGTCATCTCCTTGGCTTGAACATCATTAGCAACTATTTCTTGACCTTTCTTTGGTTCCAACTTGGGCCTGCTTGGAAATTATGAATGTTTCCGTAGAAAGTAGTTTCAAACAAGTAATATCAATAATAAAATATCAATGCAAAAGCAGTCAAGTTAAATTACATCTGGACAGAGCAAGCATATTATTTATCAAGTGAGATATTCTTTTCAGAACGATGTGTTCATCGTGGATACTCTGAGCGCTTCTCTGTCCCGGGCAAGCAGGTCTGCATTGGCCAGAGACATGTGCATACATTCTTCGATGTCGCTGGTCCATCGTCTTCTTGGTCCATGCACAGAGAAAGACAAATCAATGTAAAGAACATTAAATGTAGATAAGGGTCGAATCGTGAACAACATCACAGCATGAAAGCTGAAGTTTATTTTGGTTATATAAAGAGACGTAATAGCATGAGAAAACTAGTAATGGAAGGCATAGTTGCTGGTAACAAGGCAAAGATAACAACGGACGAGAGACATTTCAGAGTCTTTAGAGGTGCCCATGGCGGCATCATGTCAACTTGCTCAGAATTGTGAGGACGTTTAGTGCTCATAAGTAATACTGCATTTTGGGAAGAATGTAACTCAATTAATGCTATTCATAATATATCCCAATCATTTATATTTTCATATAACCTTAATTTCTTGCTGCCTCAATGGAGCCCTGATATACAGGAACAGACGAGATATCTGGAACAGACCCGTGTGCTTTCTAAAAATAAGTTGTTTTAAAAACCTCTTCTATTTATGCTGTCCATATTTTCATGGGTGCCTCTCTAACTTGAAACCCACTGTATTTAAACAGCGTCACTTTTCGGATGGTATTAGTAACTAGTAGCATGTCAGAACCATTTGACCTGCTGTTTTCTGATGAAGTTCCGCACTCGTGTTATACCCACTTGCCTTCTGATTGTCTCATTACTAATTATATCTATTTTTGTGACCCTGTGAAAAAAAACTACTGAAAGCAGACAAAAGGGTAAAGTACACCCTGATCAAGTGAAAATATTTGATAAAATAGGAACCACCAAATCAATCAAACAAACAGAATAGGAACCACCAAATCAATCAATCAAACACAGAATAGGAACCACCAAATCAAACAGTGATTGTTCCACGTAAACTGCTATTTAAATTTTTTTTATATATTTACTTACCAATTGGTGCACAATTTTACTACAGTTTTCTATTTACTTGAATTTTTTTAATCAAACTAATGCAAACATGTTTTGGCAGTAAAGAAAGTCAATCATAATCATGTACGTTCAAGTAACTCACCTTCCAGAAAACAATGACATAATTGTGGGCTGTTTGTCATCAGGAGTCTTAGAGGCGAGACGACCTGAAGTCCGAGCAGGTGCTGTAGAGTATAGATAAACCATATACAGTAGAACCCCGCTATATCGAAGTTCTCGGGGAAATTGAATTAATTCGATATATCCGAGGTTCGATATAACCGTTTTTTATTAAATGCAATGCTCTAAGAACTTGCAATGTCAAGCCGACTTCACGAGTTATGAAGCGCGCTTCACGAAGCTGTGAGCTAGGCCTACTATACATTTCTTTTTAAACACGAGATAAAAAGTTGTTTTTAAAGTTAAATAATAAAAATTGGCAGTACATTTACATACCTGTAAGTACATGTATATACAGCTGTAGTCATATGGTGATACATTCAACTTTGGCAGCAGTCTCAATTAAGTCCAGTATACATGTATGTATCTTTTTTGAAGAAGTCCGTAATTGATTTCTGCTGCATCGGACGTGAGCTAATAACAATGTTCTCCAGGTCTGCTACCATTTTAAATCCATTTTTCGTATCCGCGTTGCTACATTCTATCCAGTTACGCAAAACAGCAAGAGCTTCCATGGCGTCGGCTGTTGTGGGTGGGGGACGTTCCATGCTGTCACCAATATCATCGTCATCATCATCATGTTGTGAAGTTACCGACTCAATTATGGCTTCGTCAGTCATGGTTTCGTTACTTGCCAAGTCGTTATCAGCATCACGAAAGTCTTCAAACGTTGGAATGTCGAAACCAGCTGAACGTAGACGATCCCATAAATTTCCTACATCTGGTGCAATTGCAATCGAAGAAACAACAGCAGATGGGCCAGCGCTATCTGACTGCACAAATCTTGCGTGTTTAAAACAATTAGCAATAGTTTCTGGCTTCACTTGATTCCAAGCGCTGTGCAGCATCCGAACACCATCTAGCAGTGTCACAGTGTTATTGTCTACAGGTTGTCCTCTATCAACAGCACACAGCAAACGTTCCACAACCATTCGACGGTACAGTGTCTTCAAATTGTGTATAATGCCTTGATCCATTGGCTGAAGACACGATGTGGTGTTTGGAGGCAAAAAATTAAGTGTGATTGCCCTCAAGTGTGTCATTTTAGAGTGTGCCGGACAGTTGTCTACCAGCATTAGTATTTGTCTCCCTTCTCTTTCAAGCCTTACATCCATATTGTGCAGCCAGTTTTCAAAAATCTCCGAAGTCATCCAAGCTTTTCTGTTGGCGACATACTGTACAGGGAGCTTCTTAACATTTTTGAAGCATCGAGGATTCTGATATTTTCCAATAACAAGAAGCTCCATCTTATCCGACCCATCCATATTAGCACAGACTGTTACCGTTATACGCTCCTTGGACTTCTTTCCTCCGTGACAAGGATCCCCTTTGAAAGTCAAAGTTTTGTCAGGCATTAGGCGAAAGAAAATCCCTGTCTCGTCCATGTTATAAATATCTCTCGGTTTAAACTGACTGAGAATCTTGGGAAGTGCTGACTTAGTCCAATTTGACATAAGATCATTACTAACAGCTGCACTTTCCCCCGTGATGCACCTTCCAGAAATTCCGTGTCGCTTTTTAAATCGATCCAGCCATCCAGAAGAACACATAAATTCTGGGTACCCCAAGGCATCAGCAAAATTCTTTGCTTTGGAAATTAGAATTGGACCACTGACTGCCACAGAATTAGTACGACAGTTTGTGAACCACTTTAGCAAGGCTTCCTCCACGTCGGCATATGTAGCCATTCTATTCCGTTTTCGATTTGGGTTGGTGATGGCATGTGTTGCTAATATTTTGTCCCTGTTTTTAATCCATGTTGACAACGTGTTTAACGGTATTCCCAGACGCTTGGCGATTACACTTTTTTTTTCACCTCTATCCACTGACAGAATAGCATCAACTTTGTCATCAACAGACAAACTTTTACGTTTAAGCTCTTTTGGCGAAGACATCTTAAACAAAATCAGTAGAATCACAACCAGGACTGAACCACACTATCACAGGTTTGAAAACGTGGCTTTACTGGGTTGACACTCCTGCCTGATTTCTTTGCCGAGGTGGCCAAACACATTACCGAACTGAATTACATGACCTTACAGCAGCGTCATAGTAGCAGTCCCATAAAGATTATCATTTGGCCAAATGACGAGATTTTGGTTTGTTGTACGGCTTGTAAATACAGTTTGGCAATGTCCAACATGTGGGCCGCGGACCTGATATTCTTTGACATGATAGGTCAGCAAATCTTTGTCTGTTTCGGACTTCGATATACACGTCGATTCATTACCAAAAGGCCACCGTGGAACTTCGCTATAAGCGAAATGGTGCAAACCCGACTTCGCTATATCTGTAATTTATTAGAGGGATTAATGTTACCTATTGCGCGGACTATTTAAAATATTTGCAATAACCGAATGTTCGAAATATGCGAGTTCGATATAGCGGGGTTCTACTGTACATATTTTCTGATGCCACTAAGCAATTACACCTAATTAACCTTACAGGCTCTATAGGTGGTTATAGCCCCGACGTCATTATGTAACTTGGGTCGGTAGGCGTCTCCATTCACCCCCATTGCTATGCCCCAAATCATCAGCACGGAATCACACGAAGTAAAGCTTATATGATGTAGAATTCCCGCCAAACGAAGCTAGAAAGAAATATGTCACAGCCTAAAGGTCAAATTCCTTTACACATTATGATTGCAAGAAGGAAAAAGCCGGCTAATTTTTGACAACAAATTTCTGAAATGACTGTCCATTTTCGACCACATATTTTACTATCAAATATAGTGTAGCATTGACAAGTGATCAAATGTAGTGTAGCATTGGCAAGTGATCAAATGTAGTGTAGCATTGGCAAGTGATCGTCATAGAAAGTGATATCTACATGTTTTAATTGCTGTTTTTATGATTTAGCTGTTATGTTATAGAATGTTAGTTTATTCATTGAAAAACATAAAAACAATATGTATCAGAGGTGCCATGTGTCAGCATTTAAAATAAAAACATTGTATGTCCATAGTCTTAAACGAGCGGACATTGTATGTGATTTCTTCACGTTTGATTAGTTTGTTCAGTCCATATTACATTAGTCTGAAAATAAATGATATTTAAAAAAAGTGATTAAACACTTAGGAGTTGGTTGTCCCATCTCATATGGGGTCAAAGTGACCCAGATGCCATGCTTACCCTTAGAACCCAGTAGCTCAATACTTTAGGATTTAACACTAAATATGGTTACCCCAGAAACCAATTTTTTGGTATTTCGACTTGCAAGAACAGCGTACAGCATAAGGTAAGTTAATGATATAACAAAACATAATTTTATGCCGTATTTGTGTCAAAATAACTCAGATCTGGTGGAGCGTTTTTGTGTATTTTTTTTTCTCAGGCGCCCGGGGAAAGGGGTGATTAAGTAGAAAAGAAACCACATCACTGTACACAGGAAGTAGGAGAGAAACCACATCACTGTACACAGGAAGTAGGAGAGAAACCACATCACTGTACATAGGAAGTAGGAGAGAAACCACATCACTGTACATAGGAAGTAGGAGAGAAACCACATCATTGTACATAGGAAGTAAGAGAGAAACCACATCACTGTACATAGGATCAAACATTTTGTACAAACATCCTGCAACAATTTAAGTGTTGTTATTCTTTGCTCCTCTTTTGGGCTCCAGCAACACCCGAGCGCAATGGCCTGTACATTTCTTGGAACCAAAACAAACTGCCAAAGACAAATGTGTCGGGCCATTGGAACGCATAAAAAGGCGACACAGCTTATTTCCATTCTCTGAACTACATCGTGTTGGAAATCTAGTAGGACCATTGTCCTGCTACAAGAGTGACCCAGTGGGAGTTTGA
This sequence comes from Meghimatium bilineatum, assembly GCA_034231615.1. Lineage (NCBI taxonomy): Eukaryota > Metazoa > Mollusca > Gastropoda > Stylommatophora > Philomycidae > Meghimatium > Meghimatium bilineatum. Next base: position 42,249,633 of record CM067300.1, read on the forward strand.
AAAAAAAACGCAGAAAAAGAAGAAACGATAACCATTTCTTCTACAACTTATGAGAACAAATTTGTTGTTTATTAAATTAATCCTCTATACTTACTTCGAGTGGATGTCTCTACGGATTTTCTACCTCCTTTTAATTTTTTAACCGGTGGTGAGAAGTCATCTTCATCCCCATTGTCTGTTCCGTTAGTGTCAATCTCTGTTTCAATCAGATCAACTTCCCCATACGCCGTTCAATAGTTGGTTACCATTCTGTGTCTCCGCGATATCCTGATGACATAAAGTAATATAGGATATAAAACAATCTCAAACATGGTCGGATTATTTTTACATATTTTGTAGTAATTGTTATAAAGAAATAATTTTTAATTCTGAAAATGAAGTCCATCATCACAAGATCCATTAACATGGAATGGAGCTCACCTCATCCATGGCAGCCAAAAGGACAATGCTATCTACAAGCTTGGAAGAAAGGAACAAACTATGTTTAGATTGAGAAAATACTCTAACATATGTACGGGAAGTTTGGAGTTGGTGTCACTGATATGTACCCTTTTGGACAAGTTCCAGAAAATACAAAACATGTTTTACAGAACTGCACACTGTACGTTAGTAAAGACAAGAAGAAAGCTATGAGCCTCTGAAAAAGCTTCTTCTTCTGCGTTCAGCATCTGCATGTGCAAACCAGACAGTGGTGTGGGCAGCTATAGATATGCATACCACAGCGGTTTGGGCAGATACGGATATGTATGTGCAAAATAGACCACAGTTTGGGCAACTACAGACCTGAATTTAAAAACCAATGATTTTGGCAGCTACTGACCTGCATGTGCCAGACAGTGGTTTGGGCAGATATGGGCCTGTATGAACACAATTCTTTTGGTGTGGTCACTGAGTACATTTTTTAGACTAATACTCCTAGATCTTGTACACAGTGTGTTAAATGTACACACTTGTTGCCTTTCCCAAAAAGAAAACAAAGAATAGCATTACTAATCTTCCATGCATGGAGGGGGGGAAGGGGGTCATGTGTGTGTGAGAGAGAGTTGGCAGTCCCATTCCATAGGTCATAGTGACCCAAAAACCATGCCGAAGTCAAACGTGCCGAGCTGGAAGGCGCAGATAATACAGCCTAGCTGTAAACCATCACACAATTTATTCGCCTCTCCAGACAATGTCCTGCTAACCAGCAGGACTTTAGGAATGAATGCTGAAAAAGGCAATGTACCATATTAGAAACACTGTTATCTGCCAATCATGTCATAAGAGTCAACTAAGGAGGTTTTGGTGTGGAGTTAGCTGTTCCTTCCCGTCATAGTGACCCAGAATCCATTCTTAAATCTGATGTGTTAGGCTGAAAGGCGCAGACATCACAGCTAAGCTGTAAACTATGGCCAAATGTATTCCATTCTCCGAACTACATCCTGCTAAACTTTAGGAGTTTGAGTACGAACGCAGAAGAAAAATAAACACAAAAATAAAACATTTATCTTACCACTTTGCAGTTGACCTTGCTTCTGTCATCTGTATTCTCGTTTGTAAATTCTTTATTTTCTACGTTATTTTCAATGTTAGAGCCCAATGCAAATTTAGACAATGTCACAGCAACAGAGGATCCGTTAGTGATATGCCCACTGGCTACTGTCGCTGATGAAAATTCACCATTGTGAGCATGCTCAATGTCGATGCTACTTGTACCATTGCTAGTTCCGTTTGTGTTAACACTTGCCAACAGGAAACCGCCAATGATGGCATCAATCTTCTTGTAAAAACCTTTCTATTAAAAAGAAAAAAAGTATTTCAAAAATACTTTTAAACTGGGTTTATTAAGTTCAAAGATGATAAAAACCTGCTAGGATGGTGTTTATCTGGCATTCTTTATGAGGTTATACTAAAGAGAAACGCGGTGGCCTAGCTGATAGTGAGCTTGCTTACTGGATTACAGAGTGCCAGTGCCGGGTTCCAAACAACATCTGGACAAAACAATCGGGGCTAGATTTATCTCCTGACAGCTCCTCCAGTTGACCCAGCTGTAAATGCATACCTGACGCATGAGTTGGGGAAGGTAAACACAGCAAGGAAGGAAACTGGCCATCCCATCTAATACTGTAGTTGCTGCAGCTTAGCAAACGAAAAGTTATCTTCATCTCCGATGGCAGGTCACTGTTATGGGATCTGCCTTACCTTTATACTAAAGAAAATCCTGGATTGACAACATCAAGGAATGGTCTAGGCATGATTTTGTCTACATCCCTCCAAGTGGCTATGGATAGAGATATTTGGAGAGTGTTCTTTTACTGATGTCACCAGTGTGGCACCCCTACGATCTAAATGTTTTTGGGTCTTATTGTTATTGTTATTATCTAAGGTTTTCCACAGTTTATGCAAGCACCAGATGACTGCTGTACTCAATGTACCTGTGGGTTGCAATGTACCTGTGTGTTGCAATGCTACAAAATGGACATATTATTTCTAGATGAGATTTTCTTGCACTCTCAAAGTATCCTGCAGATAAAAGGGTTAATTTTCTCCCAGAGGTACAGGAATGGGTTTTCAGCAGACTTCAGCTCAGAGAAGATCATTGGATGAAATAGCTCATACCTCCTTAGTACCTTCTTATGACATGTGACAAGTGTTATTTCTCTTTCTGGTGCCAATAACACACAGGCAGTATTCTTCTTCTGCGTTCGTTCTCAAACTCATGCAGATTAGTGGGATGCAGTCCGGAGAACGGAATGTGTTGTGTCATGGTTTACAGCATTGCTGGATATCTGCACCTTTCGGCCGGACACATCCGACTTCAGCATGGCTTTGGGTCACTGACCCTATATGGGTAAATGCAAATAAAGTAAATAGGTTACTAGAAAACTATCAATATAAAATAATAAAATATAGAAAATAACACTAAGAAATTTTCTTTAAAAAAGAACAAATACAATTGTCAACGTGGTGGTCCAATTGGGATCTTTATCAAGACAACAAAAACAGTTAAGAACAAAAAAACCATAACGAATATAAACAAAATGGATTTCTCCCACCAGGAAATCAACAACCAGCAACAACAGATCCAGTGCAATACCAACTCCATCCCATAACCTCCTTATTCGCCTTTTACGACATGCGTAGAAGGTAAACAGTGTTGCTATTCTTTACTCCCCTTTTGGGCCCTGGCAACACACGGGCGAGGCATTATTCTAAACCTCCTTATTACCTCTTACGACATGTGGCAAGTGTTATTTCCCTTTCTGTGCCAATAACACACAGGCATTATTCTAAACATAAATAAAGTTAGCAGCAGAGACAAGAAAAATATTTAATCTTGTTTGTTTGTTTTGCGTTTGCTCCATTGTAATCAGCACAGATATTCATGTGATTTCCGTCCGGAGCGTAAGTTACATTGTGCCACCGTTATGTGCCTTGCAGGTCCAGCACATCTGATTTCGACATGCCTTGACATTTCGGGTGGACTGCCCTAGCCTGTGACAGCCTTCCTATCTGTCGTCAGGCAGTGAATGTGTACTTATTCTACGCCGAAACTGTTTGTCCTTCACATCTATCTTGCACGAGGTGTTCCGCCACCAGTGAACTTGTCTCATGTAATTTGACGTATTGTGACTGGGCCCATTGGGTACTGAACCTTTTCTCATCCTCAAGCCTGGTTCCGGTTTAGTAAGAACTTGACAGACGAAATGGACTCTGACTCGTTCACCCTCTTAGCCGAAGTGTTGTTCACCAACTTCATGAACCACTCATCCTAAGTCCGAGTCTATACACATTTTTATGAGCATCAGGGACTAGCATTTGTTCTAGAACAGCTGAACAGTGCTGTCACCCTGGAAGGCTGTGCCTGCGCCCATCAGGCACTGAATCTTTTCTCTCTGCAAGCATGATTCCGTTATAGAAAAAACTCAACAGTAGAGTTGGGCCTGGGCTGGGATCACCGGTATCTAGGAGCTTGTCTTGAATAAACAAAACAATAGTTCTGATTTCCTTGAAACGTTTTTCATTCTCTTTGCACGTGCTGCTGTCCTCTAGCGCTGTGCTTCCCTCTCAGTGTACACATTGTGCTATTATTTTTATTGTGACTAATGTGCCATTCTTTATATTTCTCATAACATCTGCTCACTTTGTAACAACTGCATTGGCCGCCCTTCCGATGCTTCTGCAGAACTGACTAGCTTCACTGTGTGTCGACAGTGCTGCTGCATGTGTTGATGCAGAGGTGTCTCGAGATATTGCCTGTCAAATCTCTTTCCAACTGCTACCTCCACTTTCACGGACACAATTCCCAAAAGTTTTAGCCAGAATCAGCACGAGCAGCTGTATTTCTGTTTCCAGGGTGCACCATGAGGAGGTAATTATGGGATCTTGGTTATCTGCTAACCCTGGGTCCACCGAGAGCAATGCTGTACCCTTTGCACCCAACATCTTATCTTGATAAAGACCTTTTTGGTCAAAACATCAATTCTGAGAATTGTTTCACGTAAAACTGTTATACAACAATTTTTTATTCAATCAAATATCATGTGCCTACCCACTATTTTCTGAATTGTGAACGAAATGTGCAGCTTCATTCCAAGTTTGTTATAGTACGAGCAGTTACGGTCACCAGCAGACAATGTTGCCAAAAAAACAAAACGGTTAATTTAATCGGAGATATCTGTTTAGTGAGCTTGCCAGCTACAGTACAGATAAAGCTGTGTGTTTGTTACAAACTCCTGCCAAGGTCATGAGGGGAGCTCTTAGTGTGTAGCGCACAGTTTGATTACAGCTTGGCTGCGATATCTGTGCCTTTTGGCCTGCCATATAACTTTTGGATCATTAGCCTGTGTAATGGAATAGCCAACTCAATCCCCAAATCTCCTTAATGGCCTCATATGACATGCATGGAAGATGAGTGATGCTATTCTTTGTCCATATGTGACTCCGAGCAACACACATGAGGTCCTACACTCAATTCAGCAGCCACTGCTCCTAACTAAGTGTTGAAATAATGATGACATTTCACGACTAACAGAACATCGACTCGTTTTATATTAAGTCCCTCACCCAAGTGTTACCTGGGAACCAAAATGAGAGCAAAGAATAAAAACACATTTACCTTCCATACAAATTGTAATAGGCGACTAAGGAGGTTAGGTGGAGTTGGCTGTCCCATCCCACATATGATCAAAGAGATACAAAGTGATACTGAAGTTAAATATGTTCGGTTGAAAGGCGCAGATACCGCAGCAATGATGGAAACTGTGACAACACATTCTAACTACATCCTGCTGATCTGCAGGAGCTTGAGAACAATCGCAGCAGATGAAATTTAAGTATGGAAACTGCTCGTTGCTCTAAAATATTAGCCATAAAACATAAATATTTCTCTTAGATCACAATTTCCACCAAAGGCAGATGTGTCGGGCAATTGCCGCAAATAAAATGGTTTTAAAGCGTATTTCCATTCTCTGGACTAAATCCAACTAGAAATTGTGTAGGACAAATGTCATGTTACAAGGGAAATCCAGCGGGGAGTTTCTTCTTCATCATTTTTCAGTCAGATATCAGATACCAATAGCTTCAATGAATTGTGTGGTTCGCTTCAGGTCATCCATGGAACCCCTCAAGTCTAGAAGAAGTGCAGTCTCAGTGGGCCATATTTTCTCCCTCTCTTCTTGGTAGATTTGACACATGAATAATGTGTTCTGCAGTCTCTGAACTCAGTCCACAGTTGCACAGTTCTGTCTCGCCAATCTTCAGCTTTCCGAACATGCGGGGAGTTTGAGAATGAACCTTGAAGACGAAGAATATGACAAAAAAAATGTACTGACATGCTATTACATCGATATCTGCAAACTACCTCAGTGATTTCTGCATTGGCTAACTCCTCCTCCAACTCTTCAATTTTCCTTTTCACATCCTCGTTAAACAAATGTTCCAGAATGGCACACTTCTTTTTCCAGTAACCCTGTCAAAGTTTTGAAGCACATAATAAGTTTTAAAAGCTCTCACATTTGCAAAGATATATGATGATGGAACTGTGGTAGTACATGTGACGATGATGGAACTGTGGTAGTACATGTGACGATGATAGAACTGTGGTAGTACATGTGACGATGATAGAACTGTGGTAGTACATGTGACTATGATAGAACTGTGGTAGTACATGTGACGATGACAGAACTGTGGTAGTATATGTAATGATGATGGAACTGTGGTAGTACATGTAATGATGATGGAACTGTGGTAGTACATGTAATGATGATGGAACTGTGGTAGTACATGTAATGATGATGGAACTGTGGTAGTACATGTAATGATGATGGAACTGTGGTAGTACATGTAATGATGATGGAACTGTGGTAGTACATGTAATGATGATGGAATAGTGGAAGTACTGTGGAATCCCTCTATAGCTCATACATTTCTAGCAAATTTCCTGTTACCAGCAAACCCCTCCATCACTAACGCCTTTTATACAGACATAACACAGCTGTTTATAACACAAACATAACACAGACCTACCACAACCTGACACAGGGATCTGGTAAGTGAGTAATAAATGCTTCTTTCCCTGAATTTGCGCCTACCAACTTCATTTTCTTTTGATTATAAAGAAAATATTATGAGTATACTCAACAGAGAGGTTGTAAGCTGGTAAACAGTGTCTACTTTCATAGGCAACAACAGACCATCATTTTTCGACTTAGAAAGGCTTCTGCACGACTCCAGGGCCACCTGTACCGGATCAGGGTAGCCCATACAAATGAATGTCCATGCCGAGCAGGCATACAGATCCCTAAACACATACTCAAAGATTGTCCAGGATACAAAGAAATGCAAGGCAAGACATAGCCACACTAGACTGAACTGAGGCAAAAACTTTAGGGCAGCCGCTATGACCTGGAGAAGATGGAGCTTCGTCCTGGCCACTGGCCTGAAGACCTAACAAAAACTTTGGAACAGCCGCTATGACCTGGAGAAGATGGAGCTTCGTCCTGGCCACTGGCCTGAAGATCTAACACAACCAAAAGAATCCTGAATACAGAAACATGGTCTGCTGAAATGTCGATGTGTCAGGAGTCAAGTTAACTATGTGATCATTGATGCCAACAAATAGAAGTTCTAAATTTTGAAAACTTATTTCGTTGGGTTCTGCTAACATCCTCCACCCCACGCAATCATCTTTGTTGTCTGATTCTACAAACTCACTCCCTATACACAATCATTTCTTGTTTGATTCCACTAACCCACTGCATACACACGATCATCTCTAATATTAAGTTCGCCCGTGTGTTGCCGGGCCAGAAAGGGGAGCAAAGAATAACAACACTGTTTACCTTTCACGCATGTTGTAAAAGGCGACTAAGGAGGTTATGGGATGGAGTTGGCTGTCCCATCCCATATAGGGTCAGTGACCCAAAGCCATGCTAAAGTCGAATGTGTCAGGCTGAAAGGCGCAGATATCGCAGAAATGCTGTAAACCATGGCACAACGCATTCCGTTCTCCGGACTACATCCTGCTAATCTGCAGGAGTTTGAGAACGAACGCAGAAGAAAAAAAGAATATTAAGTTAACCTCTGCTTCAATTTAGACATATGACCAACTACAAACAATTCTTCTCACCTTCGCAGTTATGTCTCCATCTTTGAACTCTGACTCAATCTTGTTTAGCCTGAAATTCAAAAAATATTAATATTCTTGCTAAAGTCAGATGTGTCAGGACAGAAGTCATGACATCAAAGCTGTAAACTGTGACACCAATGCACTACATTCTCCAGACTACATTCTGCTTACATGCAGGAGTTTTAAAACAAACGCAGACTTAGAAAGAATATAAACAACATAAAAAACAATGTCAGTTTTAGTCTTGTCTGCATTCTTTCTCAAATTCCTGCTTATATACAGGAGATAGTCCATACAACGGAATATACTATGTCATGATTAAATTGACATTAAGCACATGTTACTCAAACCGAAAGGGGAGCAAATAGCAACACCACAACCCTTGACCCATGCATGTCATAAAAGGCAACTAAGGTTTGGGAAAGAGTTTCAGTCTCACCTTATAGGTTGAATTTACCAAAATATCCATGATGAAATTGGATGTGGCAGACCAAAAGCAGATATTGCAACCAAGCTGTAAAACATGATAAAATGCATTCTGCTATCCTGACTACATTCTAGTAACCAGGAAACGTTTAAGAATGAAAACAGAAAAATTATTCCAATAAATGAAACGATTGCAATGTTTCACATTTAAACTTTACCACGAAACCAAAGGCAAACGTTGCCAGCGGTTTTCCTGCGGTAAAAGACCGCTAGACATTTTCAACCAGTTGCTATACTCATTTAGCGACATATAACATGATGTTTAATGTTTACATGACCGTTAACAAATGATAGCTAGTGATATTTTTGTTTTCAAAGTAGATATAGTAACACAGCATTCATAGACTTAACAAAAGCATTTGACATGGTAAGTAGGAAGGGGCTGTGGTAGATGATGTGTATTAGCCCCTACAATACTTAACATCATGTGCTCTGCTATGTTGGATGATGCTTTTAGAGATCTAAACTTGGGAGTAGACATTCGCATCCATGGAAAATTATTCAACCTTTGGCGGCTCCGAGAAAAAAACAAAGTCAAATCACACACAATCAGGGATCTCTTATTTGCTGATGACTGTGCCCTAAATGCCAACTCTGAGGCTGATCTACAAAGTATTATAGACAGATTCTTCAAATCTTGTACCAACTTTGGACTTTCTATTAACATGGATAAAACATACGCCATGTTACAACTTTGACCAGCACCTGGCAAAAGTTATCACGAGACCTGCATAAAGGTAAATGGTGTAGCCCTGAAAGTTTTGAATAGATTCACATACCTAGGTAGCACTTTATCACAAAATGCCAATGTTGATGATGAAGTGTATACAATGATTGCCAAGGCAAACATTACTTTCGGCAGATTGTACACAAATGTGTGGCATAGAAATGTCATTAACCAACAGACTATGCTGAAAGTTTACAGAGCAGTGGTACTCCCAATGCTGTTATACGCTAGTGAAACATGGACTCTGTAAAGATGTCATGTGAGGAAACGCAATCACTGTCACACAACTTTCTCAGAAAAGTTATGAACATCAGATGGCAAGACAAGATTCCGGTTACCACAGTCCTTGACAGATCTGGTATCCCTAGGATTGACACTATCCTGATGCAGACACAGATTCATTGGGCAGGTCATGTGGTACGTATGCTAATACTTCTCTATTAGCATCTGATACTTCTCTATGGTCAGCTGGAGAAGGGTACATGATCTCAAGGTAGCCTGTCAAAAAGGGTGCATCATCTTGTGAAAATAGGAGAAATGCAGCAGCTCACAGCGGAGAGTAGCTAGAAAGTCACGGACAGACCAAAAATCATCTATGGTGGTTATTCTATGTCCAAACTGTTCAAGCTCATTTGCGGCTCGAAAAGGGCTCATTAGCCATCATAGGAACTCATAGGCAAGGACATATCTCTAACTGAATTTCAGTGGATGTAACAAATAGTCATAATTACTTGCGATGGACGAACAACAAAGACGTTATGGGATGGAGTTGGCTGTCTCATCCTAAATAGGATAAAAGCAACCCAGAAGTCATGCTGAAGATGGATGTTTCAGGCCGAAAGGTGCAGATATCGTAGCAAAGCTGTAAACCATGACACAATGCACTCTGGTTTCCCGACTACATCCCGCTAATTTGCAGAAGTTCAAGAATGAACAGTGTGCTATTTATAGCACAGTGAAGAATCAAAAGCAACTTTTACGGACTGAATTTTCACTCCCTGAATTGTCCTCCATCAACAGGTTACTTTTTCTCTGTCAAGGTCTGCCTTCTCATTACCCCATGCTCTGCATTACCTACCATGGGTGATGATGACTTCACAGGTTACTGATGATGGTCAGGCTAATGATGAATAACATATTATATTGTTACATGGGTGGTGGCAACATTATTGTCAATTTATATTTATTATTGACTCTTTGCTCTTCTTTTCGTGCTCGCCAGTCATTTTATTTGCCTACTATAATTTAAATTCATATTTGCAGTTTTTTAAATTATGGGCCTAATTAATTTAATTACTTAGTCGATCTGAATCAACGGGGCATGCATAGCATAGACTAACTTGAGCGTTAGGCCTCAGTCTTACTATGCCCAACACATGCCTATTTATTTATTACTAGTAGTAGTTTAGTTATCAAGGCCCCTAAGCATGTTTTGTTATAATTAGAATAATTATTAATATTATTAAATTAGTATTATTAATAATAATTATTATAATTAATAAATATAATTATTATTAAATAGGCATTAGCACTAATCGAAATATTTCCGCAAAAAGATATTTAGAGTAGTGTCCCTTGATAAAAATGCCATGTGCCGACATTTTCATTTTTTCATGGACCACGTGTGTAATATCCAATGGAATTGTCATTTAGTGACGCCACGCAGCTTTAGATCATATAAAAGTGAACTGTATACTTTTTATCATCCATTTCTGCAGTGTATTAAGATTAGGTATGTTGGAGATACCTTATCTACAATTAACACCAAGCAATTAAACAAGACGAGGTAGGTGTTTTTTGTCTTTGCACACGTATATTTCTAAATTTTGATTAAAATTAATATGTGAAACCATGTCTAACATATTCAGCAACCATTTCTATCTTTATGTACCAAATTTTAACATTTCTAGAAGTACCTATTAATTATTATTAAATTTTAAAAATGCTATGGTGATCGACCGACCACGCTACTAACTTTAGAGTTCGTTTTCGGCTGTTCAATGTTGCCGCGCCGTTAATTATCGATATTCGTGTATAATGTTAAAAATTTAAGTTACAGTTTAATGAATTTCTACATCTTATCATCCTTTAGTTAATTTAATGTGACACTATGTACTAGTGTTTATTGAAATGTCTTCAAACAGTATTGTATTAAATTATTCAAGGGTACAGATAAAAAAACATGTCAGCGCGTCAGAATGCTTGCAGCCCATGTTACCATGACGATGACAAGTGTTTGTGTCTCACTGTCACTGTAATCGAACTCAGATAGCTTCTATTCAAACATTATTAGTAGGTCTAGGTATAAATTAGAATTACCGTAAAGATAATTTTTAAGATGCATTATTGGATATTATATTTAATTCTGATAGTGACAGTGATGTTATGACTGGAGACCTAATGCATAAGGCTTTAGGCATCTGGGTTCCCTCATCCCTCCCACCCACACTTTACTTTCTTGCTGGCGTATCTCCGTCTCGGGGCTTCCGTCTATCCACCACATATTTTCTTCTTTTTTTTCTTCTTTTCTTTTTTCCTCTTGTATTCTCCACCTCTGCATTTTTTCATCCCACTTAGTTATTCGCCATACAGTTCCTGTACTCTAGTCAGTTGGCATTCGCTATGTCCTACCTTACCTCCAGGATTTTCTTATTAATTAGCCCCAATTATGCCTGACAATTGGTACAGTATATTCAACAGATGCGTCTTGCCTTCCCGAACACAAAAAAGTATAATTTGTATGGTGTTTTATCATAAATAAGTGAAATAATTAATAATTAGACAATTAAATTACAAGTAAATTATGCAAATTAGCCACCATTTTGAATATTAATTAGCCCCAATTATGCCTGACAATTGGTACAGTATATTCAACAGATGCGTCTTGCCTTCCCGAACACAAAAATGTATAGTTTGTATGGTGTTTTATCATAAATAAGTGAAATAATTAATAATTAGACAATTAAATTACAAGTAAATTATGCAAATTAGCCACCATTTTGAATATTAATTAGCCCCAATTATGCCTGACAATTGGTACAGTATCAGTATATTCAACAGATGCGTCTTGCCTTCCCGAACACTAAAAAGGTATAGTTTTATGCATATATTATCATAAATAACTGAAATATTTCATAAAATGCTAGTTCTGCTTCAATTCTTGGTCACAACTTTCATCATCAGTCCGTTCATATTTTATTATATAGGCATTAGGAAATCGTAAGGGGACGTGAAAGTGAATGTGGCTTAAATTACTTCCCTTGTTTTTGTAGCGTCCAAGAATCCATTTTTTGCATCACGTGAAACACTGACCACAGCAATTGTCTTTAGACAACGCGACGCAACTTTATTGTTTATAAAAGACAACTGTTTATTTTTTCTCATTCATTTGTGCATCGAATTACATAACTAGAAGTTGGAAATACGCTGTGTACATTTTTCACCAATCACTTAAATAAGCCTTGGTAAGTGATTTTTCTCTTTGCACACGTATATGCATTAATTTGAATAAAATACAATGTTGTAACCATGTCTAACAAATGAAACAACCATTTTTCTCTTTATATACAAAATACCATTAATTTTTGAAGTTGCCTGTAATTATTATCGAATTTTAAACAAACGCACTGCAGATCGGTCATGCATTCCTCAGCCGCCATCTTGAATACCGCTAATCTTTACTGCCGCGTCGATAATTCTGAAATGTCTCTTATTTAAAGAAATTGACGTTTAACAACTACAATTCCTGCCTCTTTTAATTTCTTTAATTCATTTTTAAATGCTACTAGTAAAAAATCTAAGATTTATATGTAAAATAATTGAAATTATTGGTACAAGACCATGCTGAGTGCGCGTACTTATGTACTATCATGCGTCCGTCGCCATGACGACTGAAGTGTTTTCTTAGTCACATCGGTCTGTTTCATGTTGATAATTTTACAAGAAATACATTTCAAATTAAATATATATTATTTATATTGTTTATGAAGTCCAATTTCTTATAATTCTCTCATGAATATTTCGTAAAATTCACTTTTATGTGAGAGAGGCTTTCTCCTTTCAATAGACCTAATAAATCAAATCATCAATGCAGTCAACGTAAACTGCAGCATCTTCCAAACGTTCTCACTCTTTTTGATAGCTTTGTCTCTTGTTGTTCATTATCAATTTTGCTCAATGTTCTACATAAGCCTATCTACTGAATAATGTAATAAAGTATTTAATTATATAGGGCTAATTAGGTATCACTATAATAGGAAAAACGAAATGGAAATTTTGAAAATTTGGTGCACGTACCTACCTGGTAATTTATTCATACCTTTGACATAGAATTGTTTATGTACATGTGTACCAAATGCCAATAATAATAATAATCAAATATTATATTTCAGATACAAAGAGGGCTGAGGTTACAGATTGCCAGCCACATGCATGTTGCCATAAAGGGAAGCATAGAAGAGATTTTAATTATGCTAATTAGACACTATTATTAATTATTAATTGGCTCTGGTTGCATCGGAAAATTAACACAATGTACTAAACAGGAGCGTCTTGTCTTACCGAACAAGAAAATGTATAATTTGTTATATTTTTTATCCTAAATAATTAAAAAATGTGAAAAATGTTTATGATACATTCAATTTCAATTATGCTAATTAGACGTCATTTTTAATTATTAATTAATTCTGGCTGCGTCAGAAAATTAGCATAATGTAATCAACAGGTGCGTCTTGTCTTCACAAACACAAAAATGTACAGTTTGCAATATATTTTATCCTAAATAATTAAAAAATTTAATAAATATATATTAAATATGACAATGTGATTATGCAAATTAGACGCCATTATTAATTATTTATTAACTCTGGCTGCATCAGAAACTTAGCAGAATGTAATCAACAGGTGCGTCTTGTCTTCACAAACACAAAAACATACAGTTTGCTATATATTTTATCCTAAATAATTAAAAAATGTGGAAAATGTATATGATACATTCAATTGCAATTATGCTAATTAGACGCAATTGTTAATTATTTATTAACTCTGCATGCGTCGGAAAATTAGCATAATGTAATCAAGAGGTGCGTCTTGTCTTCCCGAACAAGAAAATGTATAATTTGTCATACTTTTTTATCCTAAATAATTAATAAATGTGCAAAATGTATATGACACATTCAATTGCAATTATGCTAATGAGACGCCATTTAAAATTAATAATTAATTCTTGCTGCGTCGGAAAATTAGCATAATGTAATCAAGAGGTGCGTCTTGTCTTCCCGAACAAGAAAATGTATAATTTGTCATATTTTTTAATGCAAATAACTATGATATTCATAAAATTGTGGCTCGGTTCTAAGGCAGGGCCACAACTTTTTGACAACTGTCATTTTATATTTCCTTATATGTTCCATGTAATTATCTTGAGGCAAAAATTAATACGAAAAAAATTCGTAACTTTTTTCAGAATTGACGTAGAGACTTGGTTGAGGTATCGTTGGATTGCAATTTTCAAGGGCTATCTAACTGTGGCATTTAAAATGCTGTACACCCATTTTGAAAATTTTGTCCTAATGCCTATATTATATGTTCCTAATTATCTTTTCCTGAAATTTCGACAAAAAAAATTCATAACTTTTCACAGAATCGACCTACAGACTTGGTTGAGGTATCGTTGAATTGCAAATTTCAAGGGCTATCTAACTGTGGTGTTTATAATGTTATAAACCCAATTTGAAAATTTAGTGCTAATACCTATATTAAATATTAAATCACATCGGTAATTTTTATGCCAATCTTCACATTTTTATCAGACTTGCCTGCTCATACAATCTGCATCAATAATAACTTCTGTGGCAGAAGACAACCGCACAATTGACCCGGGCATGGCGAACGAAGATATGCAATGCAATTTTATTTAGAAACTGCAGAATATCTAACAAACAAATGCAAATGGAATTATACAGAAAGTAGGCAAACTTCGCGCTTTTTCAACAACCGGAACTCTTCTTCCTGTCCAAGGTTACCACTCAATATTTTAGACAAGAACTTGTTCAGAAGACAAAGCATCATCAGGTGCCTTGCTGCATCAAAGTCGTTGTTGTTTCCTTGTCGTGCCAGGTTGTCAAACTTCTAATATTTTCTCTGGAGGTGGCTCTGTTGCCTTCAATTTTGTCTGTTGTGACTATGTTCTCTAAACCAGACAAATACAAATACAAATCCAAAAAGCCCAGAAAAAATGTATTTGTTCGTAACCATCGACAATATAAGCCTTTTTTTTTCTTTTCGTTGTATACCCCTTTGTGCATTGCAGCGTCAGAGGTAGAATAGTTCTCTGGGGGTGGCTTTTTGTGCGCTTCATATGTTTATTTTCGTTGACTCATTTATTTCTGTAATTCATCGTTTGCATGGTCAGCTCCTGGATTTGTAACCATCAGTCTTCAATCCTGTATAGTAATTCTTTTCAAGGAAGACTGTCTGATGGTAGTCTGGAAGCATGTAAAAACCACTTAATCTGTTGTCATTTTATATAATAATTTCAGGTTGTGAAATGATCAGACTAGTTAATTTATTTATTGACTTAGCTGAAATAGAGGATATATCATCCGCCGGAATCTTCTCCTCTTTTATTAGATGTCTTCATTCTATTGGATTGACAGAGGAGTGCTTGAATGAATGTTTAATTTTTGTTTTTTTTTGTGATGGTACAGCGGTAATGTTGGGTTCTCGTAGAAAAAAATGTTATTAAAAGATAAATGTCCATCATTAATTGTTTGACACTGTGCTAAGCATAATCTGGAATTATCTGTCCACGATGCTGGTAAGAATGTTTCTGGAATTAATAGATTCAAATAATTTATTGACAAGTGATACGTTTTTATCACGCATCGCCCAAAGAATAATTGCGAACTCCATGTATGTGCCAGTTCACTGGAAGCGAAGTTGTTGAAAATTCAACGAATATTAAGCATTCGTTGGGTAGAATCCAACTTTCGCTCAGTATCTGCAGTTTATTAGGATTATAAAGACAGTTTGTCATTTTAGAAATCCTAAAGATGATAATTTCAGAGATAAAAAAAAAAGAAGATAGGTGCACATATGAGGGATTGATGAAGAAGATTACTATTGTTTAGTTTATTTTAGACTTCGGATAGATGTGCGATACACTTCAAAAGCTCTCTGAACAGAGCCTGACATCGCAAAAACGAAAAATAACTTTTGATTGTGCCAATAAAGCAATTAAACGCACTATACAGTTGTTTGTAGATATGAGATCATATCCAGGACAGTACTATAAGGAAACCGCCCAAGCTGCAAAGTCTCTAGTCCAAGAAATTCTTATTTACAAAAGAGATAGAAAAGATAACCAACTAAAATGCCTTGTTTCCTTTTATGATAACTTGGAGACTTCACTAAAACAACGACAGCTCGAATATAAAGAAGTTGATTTACTCAAGTGAGCCCTTTGTGTTTGACGAAAAACAGTGGTCTGAAGAAACACACAATTTTGTAATATATGACGAAGAAGCAATTAGACATTTGTCAATGCGGTTTCGTTTGAACGACAGAAATATAATACATAGAATCTTGGAATAAAAGGAGGAAAAATACTTTCAAACCTTCAATTCACAATCTTGACATCACTCCGATCTTTCAAGTAAACTTGCAAGAGGTTTCTCACAGCTGAACATGATTGCAACACCTTTAAAATCGTCATTACTGATTAAGATTATATCAGCAGTTATGTTTATCAAGATAGTTGACCCACTCTCTGTCAATTTGATCCTACAAAATGTGTTGAATCATGGCTGCTTTTTGGGCACCACGCAGCAACAGATTACAAAAGCAAGGAAAGAAACAGAAATATTGAACTTTCTAAAGGCATGGATAAATTATGGCCATTATGATAAATCTGGCTACAGTAAGTTTTATATTAATGTATTTTTGTATGTATGTCTGTATGGGTGGAGGTTGTGAGGCCCATATATATATGGAAAGGTTTGAGTGGTTCTTTTTGTTGCTCGTTCGCATACTCAACACTAACCGCAAACCTATTAGTAGTCTCTTATGACATGCATGGCAGATCAAAGTGTTAATATTCTTCGCTCCTCCTTCTGAAACTGTCAAAACACGAAATGATTGAACCCTTCCTCTTTAGGTAACGCAACCTCATAATTAACGTTACGGAGAATACACAACTAACCACACCGCCGCCCGTTTTATATTATGACAGTAGAACTATAAGAAAATATATGATTACTCAAAATATTTCATACATAAGCTTGTTTTTTTTTTTTCAAAGTTCCCAATATGCAAATTATTACGGCCAAATGGAGGGGGTAGGGGAATGGGTGGTGGCCATTCATGTTAAAGTATTGACCATCCACTTCTGTAAACGCCGTATACCCTTCTTTTTTCCTAGGAAAAAAAAACACTTAATGTATGTATGTATGTATGTATATATATATATGGCGCTCTACAGTCAAAAAGAGCGCATCATCTTGTGAAAAGAGGAGAAATGTTGCAGCCTAACAGCCGAGAGTAACTAGAAAGTCACGGATAGGTCAAAATCCGTCTACAGTGGTAATTCCATGTTCGAACTGTGCACGGATATTTACAGCTCGAATAGGGCTCATTAGCCATCTACGAACTATTAGACATGGTCATAATTCTAATTGAATTTTCAAATGTGAATGTAAAAATGGTCATCATACACACACACGCATATATATATATATATATATATATATATATATATATATATATATATATATATATATATATATATATATATATATATATATATATATATATATATATATATATATATATGTGTGTGTGTGTGTGTGTGTGTGTGTGTGTGTGTGTGTGTGTGAGTGCGTGCGTGCGTGTGTGTGTGTGATCAAGGAATAATTTTGATCACAATATGTTTATTTAATAAATCTCTGTTTTGTCATCCTCATGTTTCGTTATTACCTAACTCTTGTTTGTACTACAAACTATGTTATTATTATAATTAATTTTATTTAAAGTAACCTTATGGTGAGGCGCACTTCTTTCAAACGCGTACATGGTCCAATTTCTCTTCTCTTCTTCTGCGTTCGTTCTCAGACTCCTGAATATTAGTATTATGTATTTCGGAGAACGAAGTGCATTGTGTCATAGCTTATATCGTAGCTGCGATATCTGCGCTTTTCGGTCTGACACATCCTACTACTTTGACCTTTTTGGGGATGAAACAACCAACGCGAGCCAGACCTGCTTACTCACCTCTTACAACATAATTGGCAGGTAATAATGTTGCAATTCATTACCCCCCCCCCTTTCTGTCCTCTGGCAACACACGGGCACCAATTTGGTTATATAATAGTTTTTTTAACCATAAAATAATAATAGAGCCACCCTTGGGTAATCCAGCCACCATGAATTCGAGAGTATGTATTTCAGGGAGTGCTGCAAAACCATAACCGCCGAGTTATATATTCAATACGTTTTTGTCATCACAATGTTAATATTGGAATCATGGTGACTGGATGATCTGAAACATAACCTTTTTTTGTGGCTGAAAGGCGCATACCTCGCCATAAGATACTTTCTTTATTTTTTTAAAAGAAAAACTGAAGAATGGTGATTATTTTGGTAAACAGTGATTATATTATATATTCAGAAATATATTTATAACTTTCGTATTGTAGGAATGTCAAAGAAATTAACAATATATATGATGTCCCTATAATCTACAGTTTACCCAATTTGTGTGCTTTGAGTCGTAGGTGCTTAACATGACTAGCATACCACCTAAGGACAAAGATGGTGCCATAAACCTCACACTCTAACATCCACGCTTCCTTTTCTCACTTACTGTCTTTGGAATAAATGAAAGTGATAATTTGTCATGTGTATCACGTTACAGAAAACCCAAACGTATCATCCATTACTCAATAACTTACAGCGACCATGACTAACCCGTATACATAATAATACTAGACAACACACTGTTAAAATTATATTCTTTACAACTCTCCCACATGTGTACAATGATATTCCTTACAACTCTTCCACCTGTGTTAAAATGAATAAATGGTAGAAGTTTCTCTGGCAAAGAACGCCGCAATAAAAGCGAGCACAGGGTTCAAAAGAAACAATAGATTAATGCTTTTGAGATTGTTAAATAGTCCAATGTCAGATGAAACTTGTTTGTTTCTTCTAAATCCATAAATGTGATCCATAAATGTCTAGTTTGTTTGTTTGTTTTGCGTTCGCTCCATTGTAACCAGCACGGATATCCGTGCGATTTCCGCCGGGAGCGTGATTACGTTGTGCCACAGTTATGCGCCGTGTAGGCCTAGCATATCCGATTTTGGCATGCCTTGACAATTCGGGTGGGCTACCCTAGCCTGTGACAGCCTCCATATCTGTCTCCAGCCACGCGTGTATGTGGTGACTCTTCGCCAAGACGATTTTTGCTCTCGTCTGACTCGTACGAGGTGTTCCACTGTCTATGAACTTGCCTCGTGTAATTGGACGTATTGTGCCTGTGCCCATCGGGTACTGAACCGTTTCTCATCCGTGAGCCTGGCTCCAAGGGGAAGAACTCAACAGAAGAGTTGGACCATGGCTCTTTCGCCTTCTTAGCCGATGTGTCATTCACCGACATCGTGTACCCCTTGTCCAAGTTCGAGTCTCACACCACGCGTTTGAGAGCAAGGCGTTCTCGAGCTGAGCGACCTTGTCCCAATATCGCCTGAGCCCATCAGGTACTGAACCCTTTCTCTCTGCCAGTGTAGTTTTGGTGTAGGAAAACCTGAGAGTAGAGTTGGGCCAGGGCTAAATCGTTGCCTCTTTTGTGCCTGAGCTCATCGGGTACGGAACCATTTCTTTCTGCAAGTGTACTTCCGGTATAGGAAAACTTGACAGTAGAGTTGGGCCAGGACATCCATCGGTGTCCCTTTCTTGCCTAAGGCCATCGGGTACGGAACCCTTTCTCTTCGCGAGCATATTTCTGGTTTAGGAAGGCTCGACATTAGAGTTGGGTTAGATCTTCTTGCTTTTCCGAACGCCAATTCTAACATCCATTAGAATGTGTCTGGGTCTCCGCCTGTAAGGAGCACAGGTAACTACAAGCTCGTCTCGAGCTGACGGAGCTTGTAGTTCCCCTTTCCTAGAAACTTTTCACTTTCTATTTGCAGTTCATGCAGTTCTTTTCACTTTCTATTTGCAGTTCGGGCTGGACTGACAGTTCACTGTATGTCGACAGTGTCGCTATATGTGGTGATGCTGGTGGTGTCGGAGATAGTGACTGTCTCTTATGCAGTCAAATCTCTTTCCATCTGCTGCCTCCACATTCTCGGACACGATCCCCAAATGATTTGGCCAGAATCAGCTCGAGCTGCTGTATTTCTGTTTCCAGGGTGCACCGCGAGGAGGTACATTTGGGATCTTGGTTATCTGCTAACCCTGGGTCCGCCTAGTGCAATGCGTTCCCTTTGCACCCCAAATGTCTAGTGAATCCAAGGTGGAGAAAGTGAACAATGTATAACCCAAGTATGTAATTATTGAGCACTCTGAACATTCTGCAGTTATGTTGAATGGTGTACAGGATTTTTGATGTATTTAAGATCAAAACTTGCAAAATGAAATGTCTGAAGAAGGTCATTGGAATCACCAGACTCAACAAAATGCGCAATAAGAACATCAGAAAGATAATAGATATAACACCATGCATAGAATATATATAGAAACAACAGATAAAATAGTTTGGACAATGGAGGGAAGGGGTTTAAATTTCAGTAATTATTACTAATGCGGACGTTTTTATAAGTATTGTCTATTGTCGTAACGTCCACACTTGCCGCTGAGGGTAGAGGTTTGTATAGAAGATGTAGTCTGTGTTCCAGAGCCAGGTATGTTGCTATGGTTGTAGTGTAGTCATGTTTATTCGGGATGGTCTTGATGTCTATCTTTTCCTTGGTCTGCCCTTGGCTTTTTATCATTAGTTAAATCTTGTTATACGCTCTAATGGGACCGTTCATCCTCATAAGACGTCCAAACAATTTTATCGGTTGTTTCTCTATATACTTGATGCACTATGTTATACTTAGTATCCGTCTGATGTTCTAATTGCGCACCTTGTCGAATCTGGTGACTCAAATAGTCTTGCTTAGACATTTCGCATGTTTCGATCTTTCTCTTACGTGTAGGTGTTAGTTACCAAGTCTGACATTGGTAGCATAGTGTTGGTACAAAGATGCTCTTATTTATGTGTAGGTGTTAGTTGCCAAGTCTGACATTGGTAGCATAGTGTTGGCAGAACGATGCTCTTACTTATGTGTTTCTTTACTTCTGTGTTGTTTTTTGGGTGTTATAGCAAAAGTGACATCTGGTATATCCCAATATTTGCCTTTTTTACATCTTGTTTCTATCTCTCAATTGACTCATCCGTCTTCTGTAAAGATACTTCGTAGGTACTTGCACTCTTTGACTTGTATTATTTTTGTTTTCTCTATTTGAATGTTTAAATGCTCTGTTGATCTCGTTATTTGCACAGTTTCTGCTTTTTGTCTGTTAATATCGTTATTTGCATAGTTTCTGCCTTTTGTCGGTTGATCCGCATGTTGTATTTATTGCATATTCTTGATAGTGAGTTAATGTGAGTTTGCAGTTTTTCTTCGTCATCATACATGATGTTTTTATCGTCAGCGAAAAGCAGTTTATTGAGTTTGTTTTTACGTTGTTCATTCTCTGTTGTTTCATAAATCAGAAGTTGTATAAGAATACGCATATAAATTCTACTACATATGATTGTATATAAAAATAAGATGACAGCTATGTTGATGGAAAAGATCTAAAGATAGTAAGAAACATGTATTGGAAACAAACAGCTGTGTCGAGTGTTGACGGCAATGTAGGAGAATTTCAAAAGATAGAGATGGGCATCAGACAAGGATGTGTAATGTAACCAGATCTTTTCTTCCTGTATACAGAGGATATTATATGAAACTTAGAAAACATGCTAGGAATAGCAGCTAGAGGTTACAAAATCTGAATAATCTAACATATGCTGACGATACAGTTCTGATTGCAGGGGGAGAAAAAGAAATTTGAAGTTTGTTAGACATGGTAGTACAAAAAAGTGAAAACAAATCTCTCAGTCTAAACAAGAAGAAACTAGAAGTAATGGCTGTTTCAAGAAATACACACCGCCAGAATACAGCATTACTATCTATGTTATGTTATGTTCCTCCAGGGTCATAGACGGCGCATAGGGCAGAAACCATAGCTTTCCATTTCTGTCTGTGTTGCCAGGTCTTTCAATTGTTGCGTGTTGTTTAGGTTCATTGACATGCCTTCTCTATTAATGGATCTTCGTAGAGTTTCTCTAGGTCTCCCTCTTCTTACTCTAGGTGGCACCCAATATAGTGAATGCTGGGGAATTTTTAGGCTGTTCATTCTGAGAACATGGCTGATGTAAGTCCAACGCCTTTGTCTAATGAAGGAAGATATATACTATCTATGATTCAACATTAAATCATGGGGATAAAGTCAAGTATCTTGGCACCATTTTAACATCAGATGGAAGGTGCTCCAATGAGTAACAGTAATTACAGTAAGAGTAACTGTAACAATGAAACAGTAACCCTATGATTTTTTTAAAATTGATAGAACAAGGGGATCTCATCCAAATTTATCGTTTTTGTATATAGGAAACACTTAATGAGTCAGCCTAAGTGTGAGAGTTTCATAATAATTTTTAAAAATATTTTAGACAGATGCATACAATTTAAAAAAAAGAACACACTAATTGGTAAATGCAAGTTTAAAGTGAAAGTACATCAGGAATAGATTTCTCAACTTTGTTTTGACACAATAATTAATTAAAACAAATATGTTCACAACTGTACATATTATCTCCCCTTCATTGCAAACGTAAAACCACTTTCTATAAAGTGAAAACCACTTTCTATAAAGTGGGAAGTTCTCTGTTTACTGTGACTAAATTATATTTTATTAATGAAGCATTATGTTTAGTCAGTGTGACTATCTAAGACACAATAGTCAAGTTTTCTTCCAGTAAACAGAGCCCTATTTCTATCTCGTGAACACAGTTCACGAAAGTTAGAGTGCTCTTAAGATGTCAACATTAGGACTAGTAAGAAAAACCAAAACACAAACAATGCGTGGTGTGTACTGTGATATGTGGTTTAGATCAGTGAATGTGGTTTAGATCAGTGTTGCCAATGTGGTGTGGAAAAAGAAGCAAAGTTAGTGGTACTGTTATTGTTGTCTACCATGCACATCGTAAAATGTGACTAAGAAGGGTTTTTTTTTTGGTGGGGGGGGGGGGGGTTGATTTGGCTCTCCTATTCAATAGAGGATCATGCTATCCAGAAATCATGCTGAATAGGGTGTGTCAGATCGAAAGGCGCAGATATCGCAACCACGATGTAAATCATGACATACCACATTCCATTCTCCGGATTACATCCTGATAACATACAGGAGTTTTAGGACGTACACATAAAAAGATAAAGCAGATAAAGATCAGTGGTTCTCAAAATGTAATTAGGTCCACGTTTGGGGCTATATATTTGAAGGGAGGGGGATAATTTCACCCAAAAAGGAAACTATGGCGCAGATTCTTCCAGATCTGCGACATAAAAATAAGTTTTTGAATGCTTCTATTCTTTTTACAAAACTGCCCACTATATCACATCACAAGGGATAAACGATGGCTATCTGAAACAATTCTGGCGGAAAGCTCTACTGCACTAACTACTGCACTGGAGCTTCTAACTACAGAACAGTTCTTTGATGGAATCCATATCAGCATCTGACCTGCTGGAAAACGAGGAAGAAGGAGAAAAGAATTATGCGACGCATAAGATATACGATAGTAATAATCCTTGAGGAAAGATGACAAGCTTTTTTCTCTGGTCTATTGGAATTAATCTCTAGTGCCGGGAACAACACATCGGCTGGAAATACGAGGGCTGGGGCAACACAGTGGAATATAAGGAAAAACGGATTTAGATACAAATGTTGTCAATATGTATACACACGACATACTAGCGAATAGACGCAAAGACATACGAAGTTTTGAAAAAGAAACCATCATCAGGACAAACTATAGCTGACTAACAATGAATAGAAACACACGTATGACGAAATGGGAGGCAAGGGATGATGAAAGTGGGAGAGAAAGAAGCACAAGCACAAGTGATTATTAAGGGAGTGATATTACGGATGATGTGATCAACCCTGGTAACAGGAGATAAAAAGAAAATTGAGATCTTGTCAACAAGACATAGATGCTTTCCATCTTAGTTCTCACTCTGGATAATTGAGTCTGCGTTTGTTCTCAAACTCCTGCAAATTAGCGTTTTGTTATTGTTCACAACATTGATGCGAGATCTTCGCTTTTGACCTAACACATTCGACTTTATAATGGCACTGTATCATTGTGACCTTATATAGGAGGGGGCAGCCAACTCCACCTTAGTCGTTTCTTAAAATATACATGGAAAGCAAACAGTATTGCTATTATTTGTTCCCCTCTCGAGATTAAAAAAAACACTAATGGTGTGTGACTTTTTAAAAACAATTTGTGTTGTCTAGTGCTTTTGACGGAACGAGTTGGTGGCACTTGCCTAAACACAATACGTGTTAAATGGTGGTTATTTTGTGCATCTATCATTCAGGGCAATATACCGCTAATTTTCCCAAACAACTTGCATATCATATATTAATAAAAGAAAAGTGTGAAAACCAGAATACTGGTTTCATTAGTTATTATAAAGATAAAGAATGCAACAGATCGCATGTAACCAATGTCTGCTGAAAGACACCAGTACAAATAGAAATGACCGGAATATACCGATGTGGTATCAAAAATTCCCCATTACACATTGTTTACTACACTGTATAATCTTGTCTCTCAATTAGTTGTGTGGACTATTTGAAAATAATCCATCTGAAGTCACATTATTTAACCATTACAGTGATTTTAATTGGTCACTTTTGTATACATTGTGTCGACAGCCAATGACAAATCAACGTCAAGTAAAGTCATTTAGAAGAATGAGTTCACGTGACTGTATTTGACGAGAGACACGGTACAGTAAGTCGATATGACCTAGCAAAAGACAATCTCATAAAACGTTTACAAACAAAAATGTAATAGTCATGATTGAATGATTGTCCAAACAAATGTCAAGTGTTTTGTTTTTGCGAAAACTAATTGTACTTGAATTAAACTCACAACATAAAAACATGACTCTTTTTGGAACTTGACGTTTGAAAAAGATAAAAACGTGATTGCAATGCAAAAATAGGATAAAAACTGAGGCTCTGTATGGAAAAATAATTTTGTGAAATATATTTTGAGGCTCTGTCTAGGATAGCAGGGCTATAGAGAGTGGACATTTCCATTATTGATTAAGGGTCATAACCCCGCAGATACTATCAGATAAGGGGATGTAATACATGTGAAATGTATTAATATGTGCAAATGTATTAATAAATCATAAGAACACACATATTTTGATCTGATCATGTGGTAATATAATTTAAATAAACAACTCTAATTTATCTTGAGTGATTTTATGTAACTCTTCCCCGTTCTACTATTTATAAAAACGTTTTTTTGAAAGCAATATGCACGACATTCTTCCCTAACTGTTGACATGGTGAACAAAAGTGTGGCACATAAGCTTTTGGATGTTAAGGGATAATGTCCGTATAAGGTTCAAGTTCCCCGCGGAACTAATACAAAAGTTGGCTCTTGACTTTGTATGGGAACTAGTGTCAGTAGTCCGTTCACATGTCTTAGACTCCACCGCGGGGTCAAGGTTCAGCCAGTGTCGAGTCAGCTCGCTCGTCACAGTACCGCTTGGGATCTAGGCTGGTTCCTCCCCATATGACATGTTAAGACAGGACGAAGTCACCGGGGTGAAGTTTTCGGTCGTACGGAATGTTAACAGCATAAACGTGCTCAGCTAAGTGGTGAGCTATACTTAGCGTCCGAGTGGCTTTCGAATGTCGGCGCCTGCTATGTCATACCGCCTCGAAAGAGGATTACGGGGGTATAGGAGAGCTGCTTAGAAAGTGCTTCACTCGACTTTTTTGTCATGAAATTATCTAAATTTTTGTATTATTTGTATTTACACGGTTACCACTTAAACGTATTTTTGATACTGTTATTTATTGGAAAGAATAAACAATTTTGATACAAAGTAATACAGTTTTTATGGCCATAGTTCTTAATTCGTAATTTAAAAGATCTAATTATAATTTCGTTAACACAAGAAAATAAATGGGATTGCAATTTGTGAGTTTTAAAACGCTTCATTTTTGAGAGAAAATTTACTTTCAACAATAACGCAATTCCACAATATAACGACATCCACCTGTGTCAGCTTTGTTTAAAAAAAATGTAAACTCAAAATATTTTGACTTGATACATTGGCACTAAAATTGCGGAAATATACATTTGTTTATGTTAATGGCACGTATGTATTGTAATTGTATGTATTGAGTGCAAAGATGTGTCCAGGTCTCACCAAGATTGTCTTGGTTTTATAACACTGACTTATATCTTGCCCTGTTTTGCCTATGTCCCAGTTTCTATAACAGTTTACAAATACAACAAATGTGTTACGTGTTCAAATCAACACAATTGGCCTCGCTTTGTTCAAGCGAATAAACACGCTTGGTAATCCTAAATGCGGTAGAGCGTGAAGACTTTGATTTATTTATACATAGATCAGTGGTCATAAGGTATTTTCTGTAGAAGTATTAATTAATTCACAGTATTATGTGATTGCCATGTGTCTTCTGTCACGGACATTATCCAATAAATAAATTAAATTTCCATCACAGCTGACCTATGTTCTTTGATATAATTAAAAAGAAAGAATCTCTTCAAGAATCTGTTTCTAGTAAACAAAAATCTGAATGTAGTGATAGTTAGATAAACTTAATTTCCAATAGAAAACGTCATTGGTTGACGGGTCTGAAAGGGGAGCATGGGGAGCTAAACTGTTACCTGTCAAGCATATCGTAAGCAGCAAATAAGAGGAATTTAAGGTGGAGTTTATTGTCCCATAAAGGACCGTAGATAAGGAGGTTGTAGGGTTGAGATATTCAATTTCCCGTCCTTTAGCAAATCAGAATAGGTCTATGCCTTTTAGCATTAGAAATTTGGCCAAAATGCGGGTAAAAAGTCTCTTCCCCCGCAACCCCGTAGAGATTTTCACAAAAGGAACATCACATGAAGATCTGATACACGAAAACACACGAATGACTTTTTAAAGGGAATTACTCCTCCCCCCTCCCCCTACTTATATGACCTATAACATATTTATAACACTGGTCTCACCCCACAGTGTCAAATTGACCTAGAGGCTATGCTGAAGTTCGATTTGTCAGTTAAGCTGTCAATTATGGCACGACGTATATCTGGACTATATCCTGCTGATCTGCAGGAGCTTGAGAATGGATACAGAAGATGAAACAAGAAGTTGAAAAGATGTTTACACCAGAAGGCATCTATCTTGAACAGATGTGTGCACCAGAAGGCATCGATCTTGGTGAAGAATGGATTATCTTTTCAAGACTATCTTTGCAATCACTAAAGAGTTCATTGATAAACATATGACTGTGAATGAATGCTGTGTTCACGGAGTTCATCTCCGAACATTTTCATGACACAGATGACGTGAGACACAGACGATCAAAATAATCCACAATCAGTGGTTAGAATGGACTTTTACCACCAGATCACGTGGAAGAACAGTTCACGAAGCCAGTAGAGCCTTCACTAAACAACAAGCAGCCTAACGATGTGTGTGTTTGCTGTAACGCAAGTACACTTGCTAGAAATTGAAGCCTATTTACGCTAAGACGATATCAACATCATCATCAGGTGCCATGCCGGCTGGCGTAGGCGACCATGACTCTCCATATCTCCCTGTCTCCAGTATTATGTATCAAGCTCGTTGTTGTTTCCCTGCCGTGCCATGTTGTCAAACTGTCTAATATATTTTCACGTTGTAGCCATCTGTCTCTGTTGCCTTCAATCTTGCCTGTTGTGACTATATTCTCCAAACCTCCTTGTCTCATGAAGTGGCCAAAAATATGAAGATTGTCTTTTTCTTATATTATTTATTAGGGTCCGTTTCGCATTTGACTCTTTCAACACTTCCACATTAGTTTTTCTGACAGGCCATGATATTCTAAGTCCATGATGTCAACATACCTTAACCAAAAGGTTGTAATCCCTTATCGACCAATCATCAACTAAGGAGACATTTATTCATACACTGTAAATGTCACGTGACTGTGTCTCCTGTGTACATCGTTATTAGTTTACAGTGTATACGTTTTTGAGTATTCCTGTATTTCTCGGTCGTTGGGTTTTTGTGGTGGGGGGGGGGGGGGGGGGGGGGTTAGCGTGAGGATAAAATGAGACGATTGATTGAACAGGCCTAAGTCTGACCTATTTATTCGAGGTTCTTAATCAGAGTTGGCACGTTCCTTTTATTTTTTTATAAAGTGACATTTCCCCGTAAACATGACAGAAGTTTAACATTACAATAGCCTATTCATTACAGATGAGGTACCGTCTTCGCACGAAAGGTCAGCAACAGTTCCCATTTACCTCATGTTCGTCTCCCTGCTATCACACCAAAACTATAAGCCTATAACCCGGTGTTGTGGCACACGCCCCAAAGGTGAAAAGGGGGGGGGGAATTTCATTGTTTGGGGGACACTTAAAAAAAATTGTGTTCTTGAGATTTAGTTGTCCATTATATGTTTTGAAAATTTAGCCTACTTAACTGTTTTTTTTTCTTTTAATAATTTTCTAGTGTTTTCTTCCTAAAACGCAAGTCTTGTGTCCTGAACAAGTTATAATTAGGTTTCATTTATGGAATAAGTCATTTTTTGAATAGACCTATAAAAAATGTAGGACTGGGGGGTGGCATCAGAATTTTTGAAAGATTGAGGGTGGGGAAAGGTTTAAAGAAAAGGTTGGGTAAAACTGCTATAACCTGCCAGGTTCACAGTAGTACCACATGGGATGAAACAACACCCAGAGTTCTCCAGCAAATTCTTTCTTCAGCGACGCAGATGAGTGTAAAAATATCTTGACCTATCCAGCCCTTGATGCTGCATGTCCATGATTTTCTTAGTCTTCGTCTGCTTCTTCCAACCTCGACTGTTCCCTGTAGTATAGTTTATAACGAATAATCATATCATCACACATCCAAAAAAACCATCAGAGCCGCAGACAAGTTTTCGTTGAGGAAGGGGATTTACCTATAAAATAATAAATTATTAAATTTTTTTATGTAATTCCTTCCTTTTTATGAGAAAACTGATGACTTTTTTTATGAGAAAGCTGATGACTTATTTGATGCGAAAGGTGATGACTTTTTAGATGTGAAAAAGGATGACTTTTTTGATGCGAAAACTGATGAATTTTTGAATGAGAAAGATGATGGCTTTTTTATGAGAAAACTGATGAATTTTTGTGATGAGAAAACTGATGGCTTTTTTGATGAGAAAGCTGATGACTTTTTTGATGAGAAAGCTGATGACTTTTTTGATGAGAAAGCTGATGATTTTTTTGATGAGAAAGCTGATGATTTTTTTTATGTGAAAGCTGATGATTTTTTTGATGAGAAAGCTGATGACTTTTTTGATGAAAAAACTGATGACGTTTTTGATGAGAAAGTTGATTTTTTATGAGAAAGCTGATGACTTTTTATGAGAAAGTTGATTTTTTAATGAGAAAGCTGATGACTTTTTTAATGAGAAAGCTGATGACTTTTTTGATGAGAAAGCTGATTACTTTTTTAATGAGAAAGCTGATGACTTTTTTGATGAGAAAGCTGATGACTTTTTTGATGAGAAAGCTGATGATTTTTTGATGAGAAAGCTGATAATTTTTTTGATGAGAAAGCTGATGACTTTGTTGATGAAAAAACTGATGACTTTTTTGATGAGAAAGTTGATTTTTTAAATGAGAAAGCTGATGACTTTTTTGATGAGAAAGCTGATGAATTTTTTGTGAAAAATCGTTAATGTAGGGATTTCACCCAACTTTTGGCTAAATTCCTAGCAAATAAAAAACATGATTTCCTAAGGATGGAAGAGGGGAGTTGAACACCCACCTCCCACCACCCACCTCCACCTAAGCAACAGACCTATAAACCATGCAAGTAGGTATATTTGTTGCTTTACTATTGAAAGTAATGATTCTTGTATGAATCTATTTTATTTCTAATGTACACATTTGTCGCTAAATGGACTAGTATTGTGGCACTGTAAAATTTCACAAACCGAGCTCATTAACAACACAAGAGAGATAGAGTCGTGGAGAAACATGATCGCCTATGCCATTCGGCATGGCACTTGATTGATTGACACATTTGTCTCATGCTCTCTATAGGAGATGTGCAGAATTTGTCTGTAACATTTGTATTCGAAGGTCTGTATCCTTTCTCCATGACTGCAGTGAGTGTTCAGCTTTCACACCAACACAACACAATAAACAACATAAGTCAGATTCAATGTTAGATTTTCACACTAACACTGATTTATCTTTTCCAAATTAAAGTTAACTTGACATATCAGCTATATTTCTCCAGCCTTAGGGGCATATCTTTAAGTCTGTTTTGCGTTTTCCGTCGCTGCATACGCAGGATCCGAGGTATTTGAAAATATTCACGTCCTCAAATTTATGCCCATTTATCATGATGTTTGTCTGTGCTTCTGTGCCGTGTGAAATTCTCACAGTAATAATAAACTACAGAATCAGAAATGACAACATCAGTAACAAACACAATGCCAATTCACGATTACACCAGAAGACAATAGATTAAGAGGTTCTCACATGCTTCCAGACTACCATCATACAGGGCCCCCTCAAAAAAGCATTACTATACTGACAAGATGGATACAAACCAGGGGCAAACCTTTGCAAACAATGGATTACAGAAATAAATGAGTCAACAAAAACAAACATATATGAGGCATACAAAAAGGCAGTCTCCAGATTCTTGATTAGAATCTAGCATCACAGCACGTGGGGCACTTCCATAAGTGCTCCACTCTCCGTTCCAGCAGCCATCCCAGTGTATGTAGACTCAGAGTCCCAGTCAGGTCTTGCTTGTGTGACCTTTGGGACTTTCCAAAAAATTTACTTTTCCTTCCCTCCCCTCTAGATACTTCCATTACTGACATTCTCTGTATGTGTACGTTCTCAGCCTCATTGACATCATCTTCGTCTTGAAATGAATTTATTACTGCCTTGATCAAGTCTGCTTCATCTCTTCTCAGTATTGTGCTGTCTATTGCTGCATTGCCTGCCAATAAAATGATATAAGCAAGTACTTCTTCTTCTGCATTTTTCTCAAACTCCTGCAGATTAGCAGAATGTAGCCTAGAGAATGGATATATGCTCCTTTCAGTCTGCGACATCTGACCTCAGCATGGCTTGGATCACTTTGACCCTATATGGGATGAGACAGTCAACTTCACCCCATAACCTCCATAACAGCCTCTTACATCCCGCATGGAATGGTAAACAGTGTTTCTATTCTGTGCTGCTATTTCAGGCCCCCAGCAACACACAGTTGAAAAACAAATAACAAATGTTATTAGAAAACTGTTTATTAATAAAGTATAAACATAATATTCGAAACAGAGAAAATATTTGCTCAAAATATCAGCTATATTCAAATGTTTCATTCTAAACAGAGAAAATATTTGCTAAAAATGGAAGCAATATTCAAATGTTTCATTCTAAACAGAGAAAATATTTGCTCAAAATATAAGCTATATTCAAATGTTTCATTCTTCTTCTTCTTCAGCATTCATTCTCAAATTCCCACTGGATTTCTCTTGTAACAGGACAATGATCCTACAAGATTTTCAGTTATGTAGTTCAGAGAATGGAAATGCGTTGTGTTGCCGTTTTATTTGCGCCAGTGGCCCAACACATCCGCCTTTGGCGGGAAATGTTTCATTCGAAACAGAGAAAATACTTGCTCAAAATATAATCCTGACTATGTGTGTTGATGCTATCAATCCAGTACCCCTATAATCCTGACTATGTGTGTTGATGCTATCAATCCAGTACCCCTATAATCCTGACTATGTGTGTTGATGCTATCAATCCAGTACCCCTATAATCTTCAATATAACATTCCAAATTACCAAAAAAATTTTCAATATAACATTCTGAATTACCAAAATTTTTGTCAATATAACATTCTGAATTACCAAAAGTTTTTTCAATATAACATTCCAAATTACCAAAAAAATTTTCAATATAACTTTCTGAATTACCAAAAAAAGTTTCAATAAAACTTTCTGAATTACCAAAAAATTTTCAATATAACTTTCTGAATTACCAAAAATTGTTTCAATATAATTTTCTGAATTACCAAAATAAAGCATAGAATAATGATATACATTTCATTGTGACACAAAAAATGCATGCAGATTATATTGTGCAACATGAGTTTACAAAATAAAAAGTATTTAATGGCATATAGCGGTAGATATAAATATATCGTTTGGAAACTAATATACATGTGATTATGAATGAGATTCACACACCCATATGTTACAAGGACATACAAAAGAGGAGCAGAGAATAGTAACAATGTTACCTACGTACGTATGTCATAATAAGTGGTTACAGTGCTGAACTTTGGCTTGTTTACCTCCACTTCATAATCTTCGCAGCGATGAATTCTGCTTAAGACCTGTGTCCGAACGATCCATTGCACATGTGGTGTGCTGTTGTGGCCCGAAATTGGAGCAAAGAATATCACCACTGTTTATATTCTATGCATGTCATGGGTCGACTAAGGAGGTTATGGGATGGAGTTGGCTGTCCCATCCAATATAGGGTCAGCATGGCCCAAAACCATGCTAAAGCTGGATGTGTCAGGCCAAAAAGCACAGATATTGCAGCATTGCTGGAAACCATGACACAACACACTCCCTTCTCTGGACTACATTCTGCTAATCTGCAGGAGTTTGAGAAAGAACGAAGAAGATCTGTGTCTGAACGATCCACCACACTGTTGTTGTGGCCCAAAATGGGAACAAAGAATAGCAACACTTTTTACCTTCTATGCATGTCATAAGAGTCAACTTCTGCATTTGTTATCAAATTTCTGCAGATAAGCAGGATGAAGTCTGAAATATAGAATGCATTGTGTCATGGTTTGTAGTTTTGATCCGATTTCTGCTTCTTTTGGCTTGACACATCTGACTTCAGCATGGCTTCTGAGTTACTTTGACCCTATATGGAATGGAAAAGCCAACTTCACCCCATGACCTCCATAGTTGAATCTTATGACAGGCATGGAAGGTAGTGTTGCTATTCTTTGCTCCTCTTTTGGGATCAAGAGAAAACATTGGTGTTCACTGTGATGAAGTCTGTTGAGACCAGTATCTCCATGCTGAGATCTATGTCTATATGATCCATGCTTGAACTGTTGAGATTTCTGCTGGAGTAGAATACTGTCTAGCTAATGACACATCACCACGCTCATCTGGGACACAGCCGATGATTGACGACATCCTGCTGCAAATCTGGTAGGACCATTGTCCTTCTACAAGAGAGATCCAGTGGGAGTTTGAGATTAACAGCTGATGAAGAGTAAACGATTCATCTGGGACTTGAAAAAGTCCTGGAAAACTTCCCTTAAAAAATGCTACGAGAAACCCTTCAGGAGATGAAAGCAAAACTTCACCACCCGGCACAGGAAGAATCTAGGCAACCTCATACTCCTTCATGGTTTTATTTGTGTGATAACCCTGGCCTAGACTTCTAGCTCAAGGAGCACAAAATAGGAACTCTTCTTTTCAGGCATGTCATAGAGAGATGACAAGAAAGTTGGGGGGAATGGGATGACATGTGAAAAATCATCATTGCTGCTGCATGTCTTGTCTCGAGGATGATAACCTATGAAAAATCATCATTGTTGCTGCATGTCTTGTCTCAAGGATGATAACCTGTTAAAAATCATCATTGCTGCTGCATGTCTTGTCTCGAGGATGACAACCTGTGAAAAATCATCATAGATGATGAAGAGATGCAGTAAACATTGCACCTTTGTGGCACAATCCCACATGGCGGGGAAGACTAGGTGGTACAATCCCACATGGTGGGGAAGACTAGGTGGTACAATCCCACATGGCGGGGAAGACTAGGTGGTACAATCCCACATGGCGGGGAAGACTGGGTGGTACAATCCCACATGGCGGGGAAGACTAGATGGTACAATCCCACATGGCGGGGAACACTAGGTGGTACAATCCCACATGGCGGGGAAGACTAGGTGGTACAATCCCACATGGCGGGGAAGACTAGGTGGTACAATCCCACATGGCGGAGAAGACTAGGTGGTACAATCCCACATGGCGGGGAAGACTAGGTGGTACAATCCCACATGGCGGGGAAGACTAGGTGGTACAATCACACATGGCGGGGAAGACTAGGTGGTACAATCCCACATGGCGGGGAAGACTGGGTGGTACAATCCCACATGGCGGGGAAGACTAGATGGTACAATCCCACATGGCGGGGAACACTAGGTGGTACAATCCCACATGGCGGGGAAGACTAGGTGGTACAATCCCACATGGCGGGGAAGACTAGGTGGTACAATCCCACATGGCGGAGAAGACTAGGTGGTACAATCCCACATGGCGGGGAAGACTAGGTGGCATCACTGCAGATGGGTCAACAGATCTGATAGAAGAATGGATGAACTAGTTGGCCCAGACATATAATTCTGCCCTCCTAGAACGATGTGATGATACAGGGATATTGCCACACTGGAATGTCTCCATTCAGGGACTAAACATGTATCCATAAAACTCCCTATGACAACCATAAATTTTGAAATGGCAAATACTGCAGAGGATGGATGTGTCGGGCCATTGGTGCAAATAAAACGGGTACACAACATATTTCCATTTTCTGGACTACATCCTGCTGGAAATATAGTTTAACCATTGTCCTGCTATAAGAGAGATCCAATGGGAGTTCGAGAATAAATGCTGAAGAAGAAGAAACAGTAAATCTTATGTGAATTTGTGTATCACCTCAGTTACTCAACCGATGAGGACATGTGGTTTTTCTAGAAGGACTGTCGAAAGCTACCTGCGTACATCTAAAGCTACCTGCGTACATCTAAAGCTACCTGCGTACATCTAAAGCTACCTGCGTACATCTAAAGCTACCTGTGTACATCTAAAGCTACCTGCGTACATCTAAAGCTACCTGTGTACATCTAAAGCTACCTGCGTACATCTAAAGCTACCTGTGTACATCTAAAGCTACCTGCGTACATCTAAAGGGATTATTTCATCATCATCTTTAATGAATGAGATTAGTCAGTTGGAAAAAACATTTAACTCATGGAAATATTGTTCAATAAGGCAGAGGGTGATACTGAACTCCTCTTCTGCTTTGACTCTTTAACTCCTGAAGATCACCAGGGTACACTCCGGATAATGGAATAAATTGTCAAAATGTATATCTTAGCTGTGATATCTGATATTTTCATCCCACTTCAGTATGACTTCTGAGCCAATACGACTTTCTATAGAATGTGACCAGCCATCAAATGCCCTCACGACCGAGGAAGTGTATCCATGAGATACCCAGGGGGATGGATGAGCTTATCATGTCTGGGGAAGTATATCCATGAGATACCCAAGAGGATGGAAGAGCTTATCATGTCCAGAGAAGTATATCCATGAGATACCCTACCCAAGAGGTTGGAAGAAACTAGAGATATCAATGACTCACAGCAGCATCAGCCATTTATAATCTCTCAATGCATGTACACATTCTCTACTTCATCCTCTTCAGCGTTCATTCTCAAACTCCCGCTGGTTCTCTCTTGTAGCAGGACAATAGTCTTATATTTCCAGCAGGGTGTAGTCCAGAAAATGGAAATAAATTATGTCGCCGTTATTTTTCCGCAATGGCTCGACACATCCATCTTTGGTGGGACTTTTTTTAAAGTCCTGTTACAAAGTCATTATTTTACACTTCAATTTCCCTTCATAAAGATCATTCACAGACTCGACATGTTTTAAGCAAGTCGAACTGTTCTGTCATTACCACCAGCACTATCATGTGCAGGGAAGAGATCCCTGTGATATCCAAAAGGTTGGAAGAAACTAAAGATACGAATCACACGGCAACACTGGTCATTCATAAACTTTCAAAGTATGTAGATTGGCAGTCTGTTAATTACTGTTATAAAGCAAATATTTGACACAGCAAAATTTGTAGAGATAAATCATCAGGAAACCACACAATTTGCTGAAAATTTCCCTTAGTACATGGATAATATAATATAGAGCACTGAGACAAATGTGTTAGGCCATTGGTACAAATAAAACACTTGGCACAACGCATTTCCATTCTCTAGACTACATCCTGTTGAAAATCTAGGACCATTGTCCTGCTACAAGAGATATAAAATCTAGGACCATCCATTGTCCTGCTACAAGAGAGATAAAATCTAGGACCATTGTCCTGCTACAAGAGATATAAAATCTAGGACCATCCATTGTCCTGCTACAAGAGAGATAAAATCTAGGACCATCCATTGTCCTGCTACAAGAGAGATAAAATCTAAGACCATCCATTGTCCTGCTACAAGAGAGATAAAATCTAAGACCATCCATTGTCCTGCTACAAGAGAGATAAAATCTAGGACCATCCATTGTCCTGCTACAAGAGAGATCCAGTGGAAGTTTGATTAAAAAAATTCTGAAGATGAAACATTGAGGATTTATTTTAGAAACAATCAGGATCTATCCCCGAATGCGTGCCTACCCAATAAAATTGTATTTTGATTATTTCCCTGATTATGTTTATACATTTGTTTATCTATGTTTATTAACTTAAATATTTATTTATTTAAGATGATCGTATGAGTGGTTAGGAGAGTTGTATGAGTTAGGGTTAGCATTTTGGCTAATAAATACCCATTATCTGACAAACATAACCAAGAGAAATAATAAAAATATTTTGGTAGGCACGCATTCAGGGAAAGCTCCAAAAATCATAATGAATTGTTTGTACACTCCTACAATAAAAAAATATTTGAGTCTGCTCAAAAGATTTCTATCTTCATTAGTGAAGTACAAATATATTTAAATGATTACAATGTTGATATATCAAATATGAATATATTGTTTAGTCTGCAGCTCTGTACACGACTAAATAGCACCAATTAATATCAAAATATATGTTTGTGAGAATATATTACATAATCTGCAGCTCTGTACATGACTAATTAGCACCAATTAGTATCACATAATATGAAAAATCATTAAGTGAAAAAACATATTTATAATACAAAAACAAATGACAACATCGCTGATGTAAAGTTCTTCATCTGCATTCATTCTAAACCTCTGTGGTGTGTCTGTGGCTATGACAACAAGTATGAGAACCAGTTCTTTCGTACTTCTGGCGTATAATAATAATGACCCATAACCTATCAGGGTTGTAGGGATTCCACTCTGGCGATGTTAGAAAAAAAAGCACACCAAAAAACCCTATCACAAAAATCCCTCCTAACACCCTATCACAAAAAGCTCTCCCAACACCCCTATCACAAAAAGCCCTTCAAAGCCCTCCATACACCTGTCCTCCATCATTCGGACGAGTGTAGAAAAATCACACCCTTTGCTTACTATACTATCAATACAGTTACAGACATTTACTGTTCAGTCAAAGTAGTAAAAATAATGAATGTATTAGTTACTAACGCCGAAGTCGGATTTATTGGCGCAAATACAATTGCGACACAATGTATTTGTGTTCTCTAAATTACATCCTGCTGGAAATCTAGTAAGACCAGTGTTCTGCTATACAAGAGATAAAGTGAGAGTTTGAGAATGAATGCCCCCAAAACTACTGACGGTAATCTAGAAGTAGTCTGGAGAATAGATTCTGTTGTTTTGGCTTACAGCATGACTGCAATATCTGTACCTTTTGACCTGAAAGATCCAGATTGAGCATGGTTGATTTACTTTTGAGTCGGGCCACTGATGCAAATAAAATGGGGACACAATGAATTTCCTTTCTCTGGATTACGTCCTGCTGGAAATCTAGTAGTACCATTGTCTTGCTACAAGAGAGATTCAGCAGAAGTTTGAGAATGGACGCTGAAGAAGAAGAGTCACTTTGACCTATGGGTTGGAAATGTCAATAACACCCACAAACCTCCTTAGTTGCCACTTACTACATGGCAGGTAGTTGCCCCTTTCGTGCCCTGGCAACACACCGGTGAGAGGAAGACAATGATATATATTGGGGACATGCAGAAAAATGGATATACCAAGTTGAAAGTACAAATATTTCAGCTGTACTGCAAACTAACAGAACAACATTACACAGAGAAATTCCAGTCAACAATATACGTGAGAAGCAAACCCTAAGATAAAACATGGGCTGAAGTTCACAATCTTAACTCTAGGATAAAACGTGATGAAGTTCACAATCTTAATCTTCGGATAAAACATGTACTTGAAAACTACAGGGAGCTGGGTAGGGCAGTGGTTAGCGGGCTGGTTTCGCATATGAGTGGTCTTGGGTTCATTCCCCAGTTTGAGGCGGAAACATTTTTCAAATCACAAAGGCTCCCGGGTCAACCCAGCCTTAATTGGGTACCGGATTAATCCTGCAGGTAAAGACTGCGAGGGAGAGGAGATGGCTACCACCCTCATATAGCAGAGCCACTGAAATGTGAGGTCATTAACATCTTACACCCCTACGGCATTTAATAAATGCTATGGTTAACTTTAACATTACTACTTGAAAACTAGCTCCAATAATGGCATAGCACCAGATCTGTAAATAAGGAAGTATGGGGTGGTGGTTTAGAAATTCAAACACAGCTATTTTCCCTTTCAGCTAAATAGAGTATTTAGAAAAAGTAAAGATATTGTACAAATATAAAGAATAATTAGATGCTAAAAAAATGCCTGAAAGCAAAGACGAATTGTCAAAAATGGCAGATAATCTCCCTCAATCCCACGTACTTCAAAATTTCAGGGAAGTAGCGTCTCCGCTAAAATAATCTGAGACTTTAGTGGAGAGAACTAAATGGAAACTACAGCCCAGAGCAAGACAGCATGAACAAATTCAACTGACAGGAACAAAACAGGGTATTTCGACTGAGAATGGAACATTGCCATCTAAAAGCACACTTACCCCAAATCGGTATTAGCGACTCTGCAACCAACATGTGCAGAATAACAACACCTACCCAGAATATATACTACAGTATTAACCCAGAGAATTTGTTGACAGAGCAATATCCTGGTCCACAGGAATATCTCTACAGAACAAACTGTGGGAGACTCATGGCAACCTAAACAAACTATTCTATACAGGACCAATCGCCCATATAGTAACTTGGGCCTGGACTGCTGGTTCCGGGTACAAAGAATAAGGATACTGTCTTCTTTCCAGGAATGTTGTAATAGGCTACTAAGGAAAATTGAGTGAAAAAAATCATCTTGTTTCAATTTCTTACTTTTGTTTTCTATCAAATAATCTTTGATCATGGATGCTGAAGAGCTACCAACCAGCAGACATTGCACCATTGTCCAGTTGTGGCAGAGGAATACTTAATGTGCATCACTGCGGATGTGTCAACAAATCTGACAGAAGAATGATGAGATTGTTGGCTCAGATGTGCGTGCTGTGCTCCTAGCAGGATGTGATAATCCTAAGATACTGCCACAGTGGAATGCCTCCCTTTGGGGACAAAACATATGCATCTATAAACTCCCCCTAACCATCCATACCTTTGAGACAACCTTACGTGAGTCTGGCAGGCACCTCAGTTACACAACTGAGAAGAACCTGTGCTTATGTCAAAAAAGGCTATGGACTTTCAAGAGCTACCTGCTCACAGGTAACGGGATGCATCATCATCATGTGTCAAGAGCTATCTGTTCACTGGTAACGGGATGCATCATCATCATCATGTGTCAAGAGCTACCTGCTCACAGATAAGGAGATCTAACTGTCTTGCTACAAAACCCATATCTAATTTAGCGAGCTAAGTTCCAGCTTAGTAATAGAGTTCATCTATATGCCTATTCTCATAATTACACAGCGATTAATTAATTATTCCCATACTTGATTAAAACTCATCCTTGACAACTGGCCCTTCCAGCTTTATAACACCGTCAATCTGTGTTTCTGTCTCATCAGGTCTTGCTATGTTTGTGTCTACCAGCAGTTCACTGTCTGCAGCACCTTTACGAGCATGACCCTTGTCAATGATGATTGAATCTTCAGTGTCGGATATGTAATATGGTTCTCCAGTGTAATGTGTTGGATATAGAAGGTAAGGCTCCGCTGATAGGCCAACTAGGTCCCGTGGAGAAAAATGCTGTGTCCACTGTTCTCTAAAAGATA
Source organism: Meghimatium bilineatum (assembly GCA_034231615.1). Classification (NCBI taxonomy): domain Eukaryota; kingdom Metazoa; phylum Mollusca; class Gastropoda; order Stylommatophora; family Philomycidae; genus Meghimatium; species Meghimatium bilineatum. Next base: position 42,289,938 of record CM067300.1, read on the forward strand.
ATTTATAATTAAAAAAAAAAATTACAAGTAACAATTTACAATAAGTAACAACTTATAATACGCTAAATTTATAAGTAACAATTTATAATAAGTAACAATTTACAATAAGTAACAATTTATAAGCAAAAATGGAACAATACAGGATCAAGTGTCCATGTAGCATTTCCTGCTTACACTTTTTTTTAAAATGCGCTCCTGTCGTATTTTTTAGAACTTGGTAATGCCATTCACACTTCCGTTACGTCACTCTTCCACTACATATCTTTAGTAAAATGGCTGCCGTATGTATGTTGAATTTGCCTTTGACTGACAAAGACGCAGTACAATTGTTGCAGTCACGAAGAGTACTTGCAAACGGGAAATGCGCACAGTGTCATACTATGACATTTAACTTCTATTGTGACGATTAAATTCATTATCCGACACAAAATAATACCCTGCTTTCAAACCCAATCATGTTTCCACTCATACAACCCTCCAATTAAATACTCCCCCATTTATTGTCTTGGCATATTTATATATGTAAAACCTGCCCAATAATTGTCGCTCAAATATTCGCATGGGAGGTAATACTTCTTCTTCAGAGTTCATTCTAAAACTCTCGTTGGATCTTCTTTGTAGCAGAACCATAGTCCTACTAGATTTCCAGTTCAGAGAATGGAAATGCGTTGTGTCACAATTTTATTTGCGCCAATGGCCAGACACATCCGTCTTCGGCGAGAGAAGTAATACATAAACAAAGAGTAAGCAGAAATCATTTGTCTCCCTTTCAATGTAGTTACCAACTTGAATTGATTAAATCAGAAAGGGGGTTTGCGTTAGAATTAGTCCTAACACTGAGTCTAATCCCCCCCCCCAACACAACATCTAAATTCTAACAGTACCTCATATCTTGAAAATACAAAAACCATTAAATCGTTGCAAGTTTTAATCTCCGCGCGTAACTACTATTAGCTATTTTGAATTACAGTGACAAGATCTGTAAATGATGTAATTTCATTGAGCTCGCTAAATGTGTGTGAACCAAAGAACACAAATATTGATCGTATGAAATATTTGTAAGTTTGTTTAAAATCCCGCTAATTGATAGTATATACATGGACCCTTGATCCCGTATTGTTCTGCAAAAATTTATAAGTAACAATTCATAATAAGGAACAATTTATAATAAGCAAACAATTTATAATAAGTAAACTATTAAAAAGTAAAAATTAATAATAAGCCAAAAGTTATAAGCACAAATTTATAATAAGCAATAATTACATAAACATGAAAATATAGAATAAGCAATGTTTGTGGGTCACTTTAACCTATGAGTTGACACAGTCAATTCCATCTTAACTGCCTCTTACATCATGCATGTCGGGTCACATTGTTTCTATTTTTTTGCTTGACTTTTGAATTCAACACAGGGTAGACACCTTGCCTCCTCTCTTTAGTTGCCTCTTACACCGTGCATGTCAGGCTATATTATTTCTCTTTTCTTTACGCTCGTTGCCATACTCCCATAAGATCTTTCCTGTAGCAGGATTTTCGTACTAGATTTCCAGCAGGACATACACCAGAGAATGTAAATGTTTTGTCACAGTTTTATTTGCCTCAATGGCCCAACACATATGACTTTGGCATTGTAAAGGACTGAACAGGATGTAGTCCGGATAAGATAATATGTTACATCATAGTTTACCATTTGGCTTTGATATCTACAACATTTGGTCAAACACATACAACATGTGGTCAAACACATACAACATTTGGTCAAACACATACAACATTTGGTCAAATATACAAAATTTGGTCAAACACATACAACATTTGGTAAAACACATAGAAAATTTGGTCAAACACATACATTTGGTCAAACACATACAACATTTGGTCAAACACATACAACATTTGGTCAAACACATACAACATTTGGTCAAACACATACAACATTTGGTCAAACACATACAACATTTGGTCAAACATATATAACATTTGGTCAAACACATACAACATTTGGTCAAACACATACAAAATTTAGTCACACTGTCAGTGACATATTCTCTCCAGAACGTTGTCTTTCTAATGAACCTGAACCATTCTCTGTCGTGGGTGATGCGGCTTGCATTCTCCAATGACATATTCATGTTATATTTAATGTTGTCAGTCCATCATCTTCTTGGTCTGCCTTTCCTCCTCTGCCCTGGTGCTCTGCCCTCCATTATTATTTAACCAAATACATAACAACATTTAGCCAAACTCATGCAACATTTGGCAAACATATGTCCTGCTACAAGAGAGATCTGGCGGGAGTTTGAGAATGAACGCTGAAGAAGAAGAGTTTCCTATACCATGTTCAGTTGTAGGATGTTAAGCGAAGACTTTGTTTTATGAGGATCTTGTATCTGCTCATCTGTAAATAATATTTGTTGTGCTAACATTATATTGATGGGAGGTCTGTGGATTTTTGGTCCAACCCGGTTAGAGCCAGAGGATACCTGATGATGTTCCTCCTTTGCAAGCGAAGATGCACATGGCATGAAAAACAATAAATGCAATGGAAAAAAAATATAATTATAATAAATTGGTAATTGTCTAATTTGGTTTGTGAGTTTTCTACCTAAGTAATGCTCAAATCACTGGAGCTAAGGTAGGGTTCACTATGTTCATTCCCCGCCACCAATTGACTACTGGTTATGTCAGACTTCTCTATTTCTTCAGGCATGCAACCAAATGGTCAAGTCAAAATGATTGTCACTTCCTAAGTCATTGCGCCTCTATGATGGGCCTCAGCATAGGAAACATATAGTGCTGTCAGCTTCCTCCTCCCCTCCCCAGTGCTGCACAGTACATCTCTGGATTTATCCCAACCACAGAAGGTGCATACATATATACAAATAAAGCATAAAATACATTGCAACAATAAAATAAAAGCATAATTGTATATATGATGTGCCATGAAGCTTCTATAAGAGAACCTCAATATAACGGCATGTCATCTACTAAGACTTTCTTTTGCATTAATGGTTTGTCTAGTTGGTGATACCCACAGATGCAAACCATGTGGCACTTGCCCCTTCATTATTATAATAATGGAATTCTACACCTCGGCCTATAAACGGATTCTAGACTTGTGTCAAATTTCAGACATTAAAATCATGTGCTCGGTTTATAATCGAATTAGTTTATACATGGTATGCTACTATTTTTGTGTGTCTTTCTATGAAATGGAGTAACCAACCACACTCCAAGCCTTCCTTAGCTGCCTCTTACAACATACATTGCAAGTCACAGTATTATAATGATGATTATGAAATAATCCCTTTAGTAATGCTGAAGTCAGATGTGTCAGGCGGCCGAAAGGTGCATATATCACAGCAATGATGTAAACCATGACACAACGCATTCCGTTCTCCGGACTACAACCTGCTAATCTGCAGGAGTTTGAGAATGAACGAAGAAGAAGAATCCCTTTAGTTTTGAGGTGGTAGCTATATAGCTATATATATGAGCTATATTTGATAGCCCATAGCCTTTCTGACAATAGCACAGCTTCTTCTCAGTTGTGTAACTGAGGCTCTTGTGTAACCTAGACTCTATAAGGTTGTCTCAAAGGCATTGTTGCATCATGGAGGTTTCTGAATGCATGTTTAGTCCCCAAAGGCAGGCTTTCCATGATCCAGGAGCACACCACACAAATCTGGGCCAACTATGTTGTCATTCTTATGTCAGATCTATTGACCCATCAGTAGTGATGACACAACTAACATTCTCCGTCACATAGTCCCCATCACACAGTCTCAGTCACATAGTCTCCGTCACATTGGAGTCTGCCACAAAAGGTGCAATTTCCTGGCCGGCATCTCTTCATCATCCATGGGGGTTGATTTGTTGGAAGACAAAATTGTAACAATATGTGACAACGATTTTTCCGCAGGTGAAAACTTGTCAGTCTACTGTACCTCAACTGTACTTAGTTGCCTCTACTGTACCTCAACTGTACTTAGTCACCTCTACTGTACCCCAACTGTACTTAGTCGCCTCTACTGTACCCCCAACTGTACTTAGTCGCCTCTACTGTACCCCAACTGTACTTAGTCTCCTCTACTGTACCGCAACTGTACTTAGTCGCCTCTAATGTACCCCAACTGTACTTAGTCGCCTCTACTGTACCTCAACTGTACTTAGTCACCTCTACTGTACCCCAACTGTACTTAGTCGCCTCTACTGTGCCCCAACTGTACTTAGTCGCCTCTACTGTGCCCCAACTGTACTTAGTCACGTCTACTGTGCCCCAACTGTACTTAGTCGCCTCTAATGTACCCCAACTGTACTTAGTCACCTCTACTGTGCCCCAACTGTACTTAGTCACCTCTACTGTGCCTAACTGTACTTAGTCGCCTTCAACGACATGCTTGAAAATAAGACACTGGCCCTATTCTTTGCCATTAACTAGAAGTTCAAGAAAGTCAGTTGTCATACAAGCCCGTCACAATATTATACTATACATCCTTCCCAGAACCCCACAGCACATGTGATTCCAAGCTCTAACTTAATACCATGTTCCACCCCACTGGATGGTGGGTGTTATAATTTATCTTACCACCTTTAACACTAAGGCATAATTTGTTTTTAGCTCTCAATTAAACAAGAACTCAACATCACCTTTAACACTAAGATATTATGTCTTTTAGCTGACAATTAAACAAGTACTCACTCTGGATGCCTATCAAACATGATTGGAAGGTACTCATCCACAGGCACCATCTTTGACAAAGGTTTCTGATCTAGCAGTTTTCGTGCACCCCGGATAGAAAAAAAGTAACTGATTGTCCAATAGGAATAGTGTGGCCACTCCAACCGATCGCTGCCCTCTACCATTGTCTCTAAGTCTTTGCGTAAACGTTTCCTTCCCAAATATCTGTGGACAGTATCATTCATGTAAATACTTCTTAGATTTATTGTAAACAATATCATATTTCACAACTGTTGAGTTAAATCCTAAGGATCACCTTTGTTGTGCAGTCACACAGGAACACAGTGTTTCAAGTCTGTGCTAACTTAATGACAATGGTTCCTGAATATGGAAGGTTTGAAGGTCGCACTATTTGCTTATCAGACTAACCATTATGCAACAGTAAACTAGCAATACAGTCAAAGTCCGATGTATTAGGCCATTAGCGCAAATAAATCGGAAACACAATGCATTTCCATTCTCTGGACTACATCCTACTTGAAATCTTGTAGGATCATTGTCCTGCAACAAGAGAGTTCCAGTGGGAGTTTGAGAAATTATGTAACCTAGTAGGATGGATCATTGTCCTGCAACATGAGAGTTCCAGTGGGAGTTTGAGAATGAACAATGAAGAAACAATAGAAGCCATGCCAATATAATGAGGATTTCTACTTGTGAATGACCCCATCTCATTTCATCTGTACATTTCTTCTTCTGCATTCATTCTCAAACTCCTTCAGATTAGCAGGATGTAGTCCGGAGAATGGAATGTGTTGTGTCATGGTTTACAGCAAAGCTGCAATATCTGCACCTTTCGGCCTGATACATCCAACTTCAGCATGGCTTTGGGTCACTGACCCTATTTAATGGGACAGCCAACTCCATCCCATAACCTCCTTAGTCACCTCGTATGACATGCATGAAAGGTACACGGTGTTGCTATTCTTTTCTCCCCTTTCGGGCCCCAACAACACACGGGTGGTAAAAATATGTGAAGAAATAGATAAAAAAATAAATCATAATTTTAAAATACAAATTTAAAATATGTATTTTATCGGTAATTATTTATACTATTATTTCTACTTTTCTAATTCTTTTATTTTGTTGTTTAATTTATATAATAATCTTCTACCCACTCTTATCTTTATAAGTAACTTTACTAGGATCAATTTGTTTGATATATTTTTTATTATATTTCTGAATTATTTCATTAATTTATCACCACCAATTATTGTTTCATATTCATTCATTAAACATTGTTTTTCTTCTAATTCTTCTTCCTACTCAATCATTTGTTCACCAACTATTTTTAAAACTTCTTTATTAATCATATTTTTTACAATATATTGTTTTAATAAATAATCTTTTGTTTTATAATTTTGTTTTTCAAGTTTTTTTAATTTGTTCTTTAATTTCATCACTTTTATTTTTTTTAACAAATAATTTTAGTTCTTCCATTTTTAGAGAATGAAATTCTCAACATCAAATATAACAATAAATTATTTACACTTCTTCTATTGCTTTATTAACATTAAATAATTTATTATTATCCCTTCCATTACCAATTTTCTCTTTTATTTTTTTAACTTTTAATTTCCTTGTTTCTTTATTTATATTTAATGTTTCTTTATTACTAATTGCAATATTTTTTAATTCTTGTTACTTTTTAAAAGGAATATCATATTTATATGGAAATTTTACATTTAAATCTTGACTTATTCTTTTTTATTGTAGAAGAAATACCTAATTTACTACAAATCTGATCTTGTGATAAATTAGGTTGTTCGGTTTTAATATTCATAAATTTAATAATCTATCTATTGTCTATTGTCTTTCCCTAGGTGGTTTGTGATCCACTCTTGCAGTTAAGTGTAGGGGTGATTGGAGCTCGAGCTTGCGTTCTAAAGCCAGATGTGTCCAAATGTTCAAGTCAAAAGGATTGTCACGTCTTGAGTCACTGTGCCTCTATGATGGGTCTAAGCCATAGGAAAAAACAGTGCTGTCAGTTTCCTCCTCCCAAGTGCTGCATAGTACATCTCTGGCTCCCTCCCAGCCACAGTGGGTGCATACATATATATTCAGGCAAACATGAAACACATTTCAACAACAAAATAAATGCACAATTGTATAGATGACGTACCATGAAGCTTCTCTAAGAAGATAACCTCAATATAATGGCATGTCATCCCCTAAGGTTTTCTGTTGCATGGGTGGTTTGTCTAGTGGGCCATTGGTGAGACCCATAGACGCAACCACATGCATATTTCTTTTTCTAAATCATCTAAATAATTTAATATTCTATCACTTATATCAATAATTTCATGATTTGGACTTTTTTAAAGAAAAATATATTTTATTTTTTTCTACATTAATTATTTCATTTAATCTTTTTTCTAAATCTTCTGGGACTTTCTTTTTTTTTGTTTTAATGGAGGTAGAATTTATATCCTTCACAGATATTTAAATTCAAATTATTTTCTTTTTCAAACTTTTCAACATATTTCATAAATGTATCTAGTTTATCACTAGAAATATAATTTTTTCATTTTCAAAATTTCTAACAAATTTCATAAATGTATCTAGTTTATCATTAGAAATATATTTTTTGATTTTATTTTTCAAACATTTTAACACATTTCATAAATGTATCTAGTTTATCACTAGAAATAAATATATTTTTTCAATTTTCAAACTTTTCAAAACATTTCATAAATGTATCTAATTTATCATTAGAAAAATATTTCTTTGATTTTGAAACTTTTCAACACATTTCATAAATGTATCTAGTTTATCATTAGAAATATATTTTTTTGATTTTCAAACTGTTCAACACATCTCATAAATGTATCTACCGGTAGAGTATCACTAGAAATATATTTTTTGATTTTCTTTTTCAAACTTTTCAACACATCTCATAAATGTATCTACCGGTAGATTATCACTAGAAATATATCTTTTCATTATCTTTTTCAAACTTTTCAACACATTTCATAAATGTATATAGTTTATCATTAGAAATATTTTTTGTTAATTTTCTTGTTGAAACATTTCAACACATTTCATAAATGAATATAGTTTATCATTAGAAATATTTTTTTTTATTTTCTTGTTCAAACTTTTCAACATATTTCATAAATGTATCTAGTTTATCATTAGAAATATGTTTTTTTAAATAATCAAACTTTTCAACTCATCTCATAAATGTATCTACCGGTAGATTATTAGTTGAAATATATCTTTTCATTTTCTTTTTCAAACTTTTCAACAAAAATCTCATAAATGTATATAGTTTATCATTAGAAATATTTTTTTTTATTTTCTTGTTCAAACTTTTCAACATATTTCATAAATGTATCTAGTTTATCATTAGAAATATGTTTTTTTTAAATTTTCAAACTTTTCAACTCATCTCATAAATGTATCTACCGGTAGATTATTAGTTGAAATATATCTTTTCATTTTCTTTTTCAAACTTTTCAACACATTTCATAAATGTATCTAGTTTATCATTAGAAATATTTTTTTTTTGATTTTCAAACTTTTCAACCCATTTCATAAATATATATAGTTTATCACTAGAAATATATTTTTTGATTTTCTTTTCCAAACTTTTCAACACATTTCATAAATGTATCTAGTTTATCATTAGAAATATGTTTTTTTTAAATTTTCAAACTTTTTCAACTCATCTCATAAATGTATCTACCGGTAGATTATTAGTTGAAATATATCTTTTCATTTTCTTTTTCAAACTTTTCAACACATTTCATAAATGTATCTAGTTTATCATTAGAAATATTTTTTTTTTGATTTTCAAACTTTTCAACCCATTTCATAAATGTATATAGTTTATCACTAGAAATATATTTTTTGATTTTCTTTTCCAAACTTTTCAACACATTTCATAAATGTATCTAGTTTATCATTAGAAATATTTTTTTTTTTATGTTCAACATTTTCAACACATTTCATAAGTGTATATAGTTTATCATTAGAAATATTTTTTTTTTGATTTTCAAACTTTTCAACCCATTTGATAAATGTATATAGTTTATCACTAGAAATTTATTTTTTTATTTTCTTTTTCAAACTTATCAACACATTTCATAAATGTATCTAGTTTATCATTAGAAATATGTTTTTTTTTAAATTTTCAAACTTTTCAACTCATCTCATAAATGTATCTACCGGTAGATTATTAGTTGAAATATATCTTTTCATTTTCTTTTTCAACCTTTTTAACACATTTCATAAATGTATATAGTTTATCACTAGAAATATATTTTTTGATTTTCTTTTCCCACCTTTTCAACACATTTCATAAATGTATCTAGTTTATCATTAGAAATATATTATTTTTTAATTTCAAACTTTTCAAAACATCTCATAAATGTATCTACCGGTACATTATTAGTTGAAATATATCTTTTCATTTTCTTTTTCAAACATTTCAACACATTTCATAAATGTATATAGTTTATCATTAGAAATATTTTTTTTTTGATTTTCAAACTTTTCAACACATTTCATAAATGTATATAGTTTATCCCTAGAAATATATTTTTTGATTTTCTTTTCCAAACTTTTCAACACATTTCATAAATGTATCTAGTTTATCATTAGAAATATTTTTTTTTATTTTCAACATTTTCAACACATTTCATAAGTGTATATAGTTTATCATTAGAAATATTTTTTTTTTGATTTTCAAACTTTTCAACCCATTTCATAAATGTATATAGTTTATCACTATAAATTTATTTTTTTATTTTCTTTTTCAAACTTTTCAACACATTTCATAAATGTATCTAGTTTATCATTAGAAATATGTTTTTTTTAAATTTTCAAACTTTTCAACTCATCTCATAAATGTATCTACCAGTAGATTATTAGTTGAAATATATCTTTTCATTTTCTTTTTCAAACTTTTCAACACATTTCATAAATGTATATAGTTTATCACTAGAAATATATTTTTTGATTTTCTTTTCCTACCTTTTCAACACATTTCATAAATGTATCTAGTTTATCATTAGAAATATATTATTTTTTAATTTCAAACTTTTCAAAACATCTTATAAATGTATCTACCGGTACATTATTAGTTGAAATATATCTTTTCATTTTCTTTTTCAAACTTTTCAACACATTTCATAAATGTATATAGTTTATCATTAGAAATATTTTTTTTTTGATTTTCAAACTTTTCAACACATTTCATAAATGTATATAGTTTATCACTAGAAATATATTTTTTTTATTTTCTTTTCCAAACTTTTCAACACATTTCATAAATTTATCTAGTTTATCATTAGAAATATTTTTTTTTTATTTTCAACATTTTCAACACATTTCATAAGTGTATATAGTTTATCAATAGAAATTTATTTTTTGATTTTCTTTTTCAAACTTTTCAACTCATCTCATAAATGTATCTACCGGTAGATTATTAGTTGAAATATATCTTTTCATTTTCTTTTTCAAACTTTTCAACACATTTCATAAATGTATATAGTTTATCATTAGAAATATTTTTTTTTTGATTTTCAAACTTTTCAACCCATTTCATAAATGTATATAGTTTATCACTAGAAATATATTTTTTGATTTTCTTTTCCAAACTTTTCAACACATTTCATAAATGTATCTAGTTTATCATTAGAAATATTTTTTTTTTATTTTCAACATTTTCAACACATTTCATAAGTGTATATAGTTTATCATTAGAAATATTTTTTTTTTTATTTTCAAACTTTTCAACCCATTTCATAAATGTATATAGTTTATCACTAGAAATTTATTTTTTTATTTTCTTTTTCAAACTTTTCAACACATTTCATAAATGTATCTAGTTTATCATTAGAAATATGTTTTTTTTAAATTTTCAAACTTTTCAATTCATCTCATAAATGTATCTACCGGTAGATTATTAGTTGAAATATATCTTTTCATTTTCTTTTTCAAACTTTTCAACACATTTCATAAATGTATATAGTTTATCATTAGAAATATTTTTTTTTTGATTTTCAAACTTTTCAACACATTTCATAAATGTATATAGTTTATCACTAGAAATATATTTTTTGATTTTCTTTTCCAAACTTTTCAACACATTTCATAAATGTATCTAGTTTATCATTAGAAATATTTTTTTTTTATTTTCAACATTTTCAACACATTTCATAAGTGTATATAGTTTATCAATAGAAATTTATTTTTTGATTTTCTTTTTCAAACTTTTCATCACATTTCATAAATGTATCTAGTTTATCATTAGAAATATGTTTTTTTTTAATTTTTAAACTTTTCAACTCATCTCATAAATGTATCTACCGGTAGATTATTAGTTGAAATATATCTATTCATTTTCTTTTTCAAACTTTTCAACACATTTCATAAATGTATATAGTTTATCACTAGAAATATATTTTTTGATTTTCTTTTCCCACCTTTTCAACACATTTCATAAATGTATCTAGTTTATCATTAGAAATATATTATTTTTAAATTTCAAACTTTTTAAAACATCTCATAAATGTATCTACCGGTAGATTATTACTTGAAATATATCATTTCATTTTCTTTTTCAAACTTTTAACACATTTCATAAATGTATATAGTTTATCATTATAAATATTTTTTTTTATATTCAAACTTTTCAACACATTACATAAGTGTATATAGTTTATCAATAGAAATTTATTTTTTGATTTTCTTTTTCAAACTTTTCAACACATTTCATGAATGTATCTAGTTTATCATTAGAAATATGTTTTTCTTAAATTTCAAACTTTTCAACACATCTCATAAATGTATCTACCGGTAGATTATCACTAGAAATATATCTTTTCATTTTCTTTTTCAAACTTTTCAACACATTTCAAAAATGTATATAGTTTATCATTAGAAATATTTTTTTTTGCATGTTTAAACTTTTGAACACATTTCATAAGTGTATATAGTTTATCATTAGAAAAGTATTTCTTTGATTTTGAAACTTTTCAACACATTTCAGCAATGTATCTAGTTTATCATTAGAAATATATTTTTTTTATTTTCAAACTGTTCAACACATCTCATAAATGTATCTACCGGTAGATTATCACTAGAAATATATCTTTTCATTATCTTTTTCAAACTTTTCAACACATTTCATAAATGTATATAGTTTATCATTAGAAATATTTTTTGTTAATTTTCTTGTTGAAACATTTCAACACATTTCATAAATGAATATAGTTTATCATTAGAAATATTTTTTTTTATTTTCTTGTTCAAACTTTTCAACATATTTCATAAATGTATCTAGTTTATCATTAGAAATATGTTTTTTTAAATAATCAAACTTTTCAACTCATCTCATAAATGTATCTACCGGTAGATTATTAGTTGAAATATATCTTTTCATTTTCTTTTTCAAACTTTTCAACAAAAATCTCATAAATGTATATAGTTTATCATTAGAAATATTTTTTGTTAATTTTCTTGTTGAAACATTTCAACACATTTCATAAATGAATATAGTTTATCATTAGAAATATTTTTTTTATTTTCTTGTTCAAACTTTTCAACATATTTCATAAATGTATCTAGTTTATCATTAGAAATATGTTTTTTTTAAATTTTCAAACTTTTCAACTCATCTCATAAATGTATCTACCGGTAGATTATTAGTTGAAATATATCTTTTCATTTTCTTTTTCAAACTTTTCAACATATTTCATAAATGTATATAGTTTATCATTAGAAATATTTTTTTTTTGATTTTCAAACTTTTCAACCCATTTCATAAATATATATAGTTTATCACTAGAAATATATTTTTTGATTTTCTTTTCCAAACTTTTCAACACATTTCATAAATGTATCTAGTTTATCATTAGAAATATGTTTTTTTTAAATTTTCAAACTTTTTCAACTCATCTCATAAATGTATCTACCGGTAGATTATTAGTTGAAATATATCTTTTCATTTTCTTTTTCAAACTTTTCAACACATTTCATAAATGTATATAGTTTATCATTAGAAATATTTTTTTTTTGATTTTCAAACTTTTCAACCCATTTCATAAATGTATATAGTTTATCACTAGAAATATATTTTTTGATTTTCTTTTCCAAACTTTTCAACACATTTCATAAATGTATCTAGTTTATCATTAGAAATATTTTTTTTTTTATGTTCAACATTTTCAACACATTTCATAAGTGTATATAGTTTATCATTAGAAATATTTTTTTTTTGATTTTCAAACTTTTCAACCCATTTGATAAATGTATATAGTTTATCACTAGAAATTTATTTTTTGATTTTCTTTTTCAAACTTTTCAACACATTTCATGAATGTATCTAGTTTATCATTAGAAATATGTTTTTCTTAAATTTCAAACTTTTCAACACATCTCATAAATGTATCTACCGGTAGATTATCACTAGAAATATATCTTTTCATTTTCTTTTTCAAACTTTTCAACACATTTCAAAAATGTATATAGTTTATCATTAGAAATATTTTTTTTTGCATGTTTAAACTTTTGAACACATTTCATAAGTGTATATAGTTTATCATTAGAAAAGTATTTCTTTGATTTTGAAACTTTTCAACACATTTCAGCAATGTATCTAGTTTATCATTAGAAATATATTTTTTTTATTTTCAAACTGTTCAACACATCTCATAAATGTATCTACCGGTAGATTATCACTAGAAATATATCTTTTCATTATCTTTTTCAAACTTTTCAACACATTTCATAAATGTATATAGTTTATCATTAGAAATATTTTTTGTTAATTTTCTTGTTGAAACATTTCAACACATTTCATAAATGAATATAGTTTATCATTAGAAATATTTTTTTTTATTTTCTTGTTCAAACTTTTCAACATATTTCATAAATGTATCTAGTTTATCATTAGAAATATGTTTTTTTAAATAATCAAACTTTTCAACTCATCTCATAAATGTATCTACCGGTAGATTATTAGTTGAAATATATCTTTTCATTTTCTTTTTCAAACTTTTCAACAAAAATCTCATAAATGTATATAGTTTATCATTAGAAATATTTTTTGTTAATTTTCTTGTTGAAACATTTCAACACATTTCATAAATGAATATAGTTTATCATTAGAAATATTTTTTTTATTTTCTTGTTCAAACTTTTCAACATATTTCATAAATGTATCTAGTTTATCATTAGAAATATGTTTTTTTTAAATTTTCAAACTTTTCAACTCATCTCATAAATGTATCTACCGGTAGATTATTAGTTGAAATATATCTTTTCATTTTCTTTTTCAAACTTTTCAACATATTTCATAAATGTATATAGTTTATCATTAGAAATATTTTTTTTTTGATTTTCAAACTTTTCAACCCATTTCATAAATATATATAGTTTATCACTAGAAATATATTTTTTGATTTTCTTTTCCAAACTTTTCAACACATTTCATAAATGTATCTAGTTTATCATTAGAAATATGTTTTTTTTAAATTTTCAAACTTTTTCAACTCATCTCATAAATGTATCTACCGGTAGATTATTAGTTGAAATATATCTTTTCATTTTCTTTTTCAAACTTTTCAACACATTTCATAAATGTATATAGTTTATCATTAGAAATATTTTTTTTTTGATTTTCAAACTTTTCAACCCATTTCATAAATGTATATAGTTTATCACTAGAAATATTTTTTTTGATTTTCTTTTCCAAACTTTTCAACACATTTCATAAATGTATCTAGTTTATCATTAGAAATATTTTTTTTTTTATGTTCAACATTTTCAACACATTTCATAAGTGTATATAGTTTATCATTAGAAATATTTTTTTTTTGATTTTCAAACTTTTCAACCCATTTGATAAATGTATATAGTTTATCACTAGAAATTTATTTTTTTATTTTCTTTTTCAAACTTATCAACACATTTCATAAATGTATCTAGTTTATCATTAGAAATATGTTTTTTTTTAAATTTTCAAACTTTTCAACTCATCTCATAAATGTATCTACCGGTAGATTATTAGTTGAAATATATCTTTTCATTTTCTTTTTCAACCTTTTTAACACATTTCATAAATGTATATAGTTTATCACTAGAAATATATTTTTTGATTTTCTTTTCCCACCTTTTCAACACATTTCATAAATGTATCTAGTTTATCATTAGAAATATATTATTTTTTAATTTCAAACTTTTCAAAACATCTCATAAATGTATCTACCGGTACATTATTAGTTGAAATATATCTTTTCATTTTCTTTTTCAAACATTTCAACACATTTCATAAATGTATATAGTTTATCATTAGAAATATTTTTTTTTTGATTTTCAAACTTTTCAACACATTTCATAAATGTATATAGTTTATCCCTAGAAATATATTTTTTGATTTTCTTTTCCAAACTTTTCAACACATTTCATAAATGTATCTAGTTTATCATTAGAAATATTTTTTTTTATTTTCAACATTTTCAACACATTTCATAAGTGTATATAGTTTATCATTAGAAATATTTTTTTTTTGATTTTCAAACTTTTCAACCCATTTCATAAATGTATATAGTTTATCACTATAAATTTATTTTTTTATTTTCTTTTTCAAACTTTTCAACACATTTCATAAATGTATCTAGTTTATCATTAGAAATATGTTTTTTTTAAATTTTCAAACTTTTCAACTCATCTCATAAATGTATCTACCAGTAGATTATTAGTTGAAATATATCTTTTCATTTTCTTTTTCAAACTTTTCAACACATTTCATAAATGTATATAGTTTATCACTAGAAATATATTTTTTGATTTTCTTTTCCTACCTTTTCAACACATTTCATAAATGTATCTAGTTTATCATTAGAAATATATTATTTTTTAATTTCAAACTTTTCAAAACATCTTATAAATGTATCTACCGGTACATTATTAGTTGAAATATATCTTTTCATTTTCTTTTTCAAACTTTTCAACACATTTCATAAATGTATATAGTTTATCATTAGAAATATTTTTTTTTTGATTTTCAAACTTTTCAACACATTTCATAAATGTATATAGTTTATCACTAGAAATATATTTTTTTTATTTTCTTTTCCAAACTTTTCAACACATTTCATAAATTTATCTAGTTTATCATTAGAAATATTTTTTTTTTATTTTCAACATTTTCAACACATTTCATAAGTGTATATAGTTTATCAATAGAAATTTATTTTTTGATTTTCTTTTTCAAACTTTTCAACTCATCTCATAAATGTATCTACCGGTAGATTATTAGTTGAAATATATCTTTTCATTTTCTTTTTCAAACTTTTCAACACATTTCATAAATGTATATAGTTTATCATTAGAAATATCTTTTTTTTGATTTTTAAACTTTTCAACCCATTTCATAAATGTATATAGTTTATCACTAGAAATATATTTTTTGATTTTCTTTTCCATACTTTTCCACACATTTCATAAATGTATCTAGTTTATCATTAGAAATATTTTTTTTTTATTTTCAACATTTTCAACACATTTCATAAGTGTATATAGTTTATCATTAGAAATATTTTTTTTTTTATTTTCAAACTTTTCAACCCATTTCATAAATGTATATAGTTTATCACTAGAAATTTATTTTTTTATTTTCTTTTTCAAACTTTTCAACACATTTCATAAATGTATCTAGTTTATCATTAGAAATATGTTTTTTTTAAATTTTCAAACTTTTCAATTCATCTCATAAATGTATCTACCGGTAGATTATTAGTTGAAATATATCTTTTCATTTTCTTTTTCAAACTTTTCAACACATTTCATAAATGTATATAGTTTATCACTAGAAATATATTTTTTGATTTTCTTTTCCCACCTTTTCAACATATTTCATAAATGTATCTAGTTTATCATTAGAAATATATTATTTTTTAATTTCAAACTTTTCAAAACATCTCATAAATGTATCTACCGGTACATTATTAGTTGAAATATATCTTTTCATTTTCTTTTTCAAACTTTTCAACACATTTCATAAATGTATATAGTTTATCATTAGAAATATTTTTTTTTTGATTTTCAAACTTTTCAACACATTTCATAAATGTATATAGTTTATCACTAGAAATATATCTTTTCATTTTCTTTTCCAAACTTTTCAACACATTTCATAAATGTATCTAGTTTATCATTAGAAATATTTTTATTTTATTTTCAACATTTTCAACACATTTCATAAGTGTATATAGTTTATCAATAGAAATATATCTTTTCATTTTCTTTTTCAAACTTTTCAACACATTTCATAAATGTATCTAGTTTATCATTAGAAATATGTTTTTTTTTAATTTTTAAACTTTTCAACTCATCTCATAAATGTATCTACCGGTAGATTATTAGTTGAAATATATCTATTCATTTTCTTTTTCAAACTTTTCAACACATTTCATAAATGTATATAGTTTATCACTAGAAATATATTTTTTGATTTTCTTTTCCCACCTTTTCAACACATTTCATAAATGTATCTAGTTTATCATTAGAAATATATTATTTTTAAATTTCAAACTTTTCAAAACATCTCATAAATGTATCTACCGGTAGATTATTACTTGAAATATATCATTTCATTTTCTTTTTCAAACTTTTAACACATTTCATAAATGTATATAGTTTATCATTATAAATATTTTTTTTTATATTCAAACTTTTCAACACATTACATAAGTGTATATAGTTTATCAATAGAAATTTATTTTTTGATTTTCTTTTTCAAACTTTTCAACACATTTCATGAATGTATCTAGTTTATCATTAGAAATATGTTTTTCTTAAATTTCAAACTTTTCAACACATCTCATAAATGTATCTACCGGTAGATTATCACTAGAAATATATCTTTTCATTTTCTTTTTCAAACTTTTCAACACATTTCAAAAATGTATATAGTTTATCATTAGAAATATTTTTTTTTGCATGTTTAAACTTTTGAACACATTTCATAAGTGTATATAGTTTATCATTAGAAAAATATTTCTTTGATTTTGAAACTTTTCAACACATTTCAGCAATGTATCTAGTTTATCATTAGAAATATATTTTTTTTATTTTCAAACTGTTCAACACATCTCATAAATGTATCTACCGGTAGATTATCACTAGAAATATATCTTTTCATTTTCTTTTTCAAACTTTTCAACACATTTCATAAATGTATATAGAAGGTGGTACTGCTAGTAGAACATAATGGAAAATAATACTCACGTGTAAAACAGGTAATGAAGTCCTACTGAATGATGACTAAAACACTACACACTATCACTAACGGATGTAAATATGGTACATATAACAAAACAATACACAGAATATAATCTACAGATGACAATACACAGGACAAAGTCGACGTTTCGGACCAATAGGCCTTTTTCAAGATACGGACATAACATACAAACATAAAAAAAACCACAAGTGAAAATGAATGCGTATCCATCTTAGTACCACATTTCACTCGGATACGCATTCATTTTCACTTGTGGTTTTTTTTATGTTTGTATGTTATGTCCGTATCTTGAAAAAGGCCTATTGGTCCGAAACGTCGACTTTGTCCTGTGTATTGTCATCTGTAGATTATATTCTGTGTTTTGTTTTGTTATATGTACCATATTTACATCCGTTAGTGATAGTGTGTAGTGTTTTAGTCATCATTCAGTAGGACTTCATTACCTGTTTTACACGTGAGTATTATAAATGTATATAGTTTATCATTAGAAATATTTTTATTTTATTTTCTTGTTCAAACTTTTCAACACATTTCATAAATGTATCTACCGGTAGATTATCACTAGAAATATATCTTTTCATTATCTTTTACAAACTTTTCAACACATTTCATAAATGTATATAGTTTATCATTAGAAATATTTTTTGATAATTTTCTTGTTGAAACATTTCAACACATTTCATAAATGAATATAGTTTATCATTAGAAATATTTTTTTTTATTTTCTTGTTCAAACTTTTCAACATATTTCATAAATATATATAATTTATCACTAGAAATATATTTTTTGATTTTCTTTTCCAAACTTTTCAACACATTTCATAAATGTATCTAGTTTATCATTAGAAATATTGTTATTTTATTTTCAACATTTTCAACACATTTCATAAGTGTATATAGTTTATCAATAGAAATTTATTTTTTGATTTTCTTTTTCAAACTTTTCAACACATTTCATAAATGTATCTAGTTTATCATTAGAAATATGTTTTTTTCAAATTTTCAAACTTTTCAACTCATCTCATAAATGTATCTACCTGTAGATTATTAGTTGAAATATATCTTTTCATTTTCTTTTTCAAACTTTTCAACACATTTCATAAATGTATATAGTTTATCATAAGAAATATTTTTTTTTTGATTTTAAAACTTTTCAACACATTTCATAAATGTATATAGTTTATCACTAGAAATATATTTTTTGATTTTCTTTTCCAAACTTTTCAACACATTTCATAAATGTATCTACCGGTAGATTATCACTAGAAATATATCTTTTCATTATTTTTACAAACTTTTCAACACATTTCATAAATGTATATAGTTTATCATTAGAAATATTTTTTGATAATTTTCTTGTTGAAACATTTCAACACATTTCATAAATGAATATAGTTTATCATTAGAAATATTTTTTTTTATTTTCTTGTTCAAACTTTTCAACATATTTCATAAATATATATAGTTTATCACTAGAAATATATTTTTTGATTTTCTTTTCCAAACTTTTCAACACATTTCATAAATGTATCTAGTTTATCATTAGAAATATTTTTATTTTATTTTCAACATTTTCAACACATTTCATAAGTGTATATAGTTTATCAATAGAAATTTATTTTTTGATTTTCTTTTTCAAACTTTTCAACACATTTCATAAATGTATCTAGTTTATCATTAGAAATATGTTTTTTTTAAATTTTCAAACTTTTCAACTCATCTCATAAATGTATCTACCTGTAGATTATTAGTTGAAATATATCTTTTCATTTTCTTTTTCAAACTTTTCAACACATTTCATAAATGTATATAGTTTATCATTAGAAATATTTTTTTTTTATTTTAAAACTTTTCAACACATTTCATAAATGTATATAGTTTATCACTAGAAATATATTTTTTGATTTTCTTTTCCAAACTTTTCAACACATTTCATAAATGTATCTAGTTTATCATTAGAAATATTTTTTTTTAATTTTCAACAATTTCAACACATTTCATAAGTGTATATAGTTTATCAATAGAAATTAATTTTTTGATTTTCTTTTTCAAACTTTTCAACACATTTAATAAATGTATCTAGTTTATCATTAGAAATATGTTTTTTTTAAATTTCAAACTTTTCAAAACATCTCATAAATGTATCTACCGGTACATTATTAGTTGAAATATATCTTTTCATTTTCTTTTTCAAACTTTTCAACACATTTCAAAAATGTATATAGTTTATCATTAGAAATATTTTTTTTTGCATGTTTAAACTTTTGAACACATTTCATAAGTGTATATAGTTTATCATTAGAAAAATATTTCTTTGATTTTGAAACTTTTCAACACATTTCAGCAATGTATCTAGTTTATCATTAGAAATATATTTTTTTTATTTTCAAACTGTTCAACACATCTCATAAATGTATCTACCGGTAGATTATCACTAGAAATATATCTTTTCATTTTCTTTTTCAAACTTTTCAACACATTTCATAAATGTATATAGAAGGTGGTACTGCTAGTAGAACATAATGGAAAATAATACTCACGTGTAAAACAGGTAATGAAGTCCTACTGAATGATGACTAAAACACTACACACTATCACTAACGGATGTAAATATGGTACATATAACAAAACAATACACAGAATATAATCTACAGATGACAATACACAGGACAAAGTCGACGTTTCGGACCAATAGGCCTTTTTCAAGATACGGACATAACATACAAACATAAAAAAAACCACAAGTGAAAATGAATGCGTATCCATCTTAGTACCACATTTCACTCGGATACGCATTCATTTTCACTTGTGGTTTTTTTTATGTTTGTATGTTATGTCCGTATCTTGAAAAAGGCCTATTGGTCCGAAACGTCGACTTTGTCCTGTGTATTGTCATCTGTAGATTATATTCTGTGTTTTGTTTTGTTATATGTACCATATTTACATCCGTTAGTGATAGTGTGTAGTGTTTTAGTCATCATTCAGTAGGACTTCATTACCTGTTTTACACGTGAGTATTATAAATGTATATAGTTTATCATTAGAAATATTTTTATTTTATTTTCTTGTTCAAACTTTTCAACACATTTCATAAATGTATCTACCGGTAGATTATCACTAGAAATATATCTTTTCATTATCTTTTACAAACTTTTCAACACATTTCATAAATGTATATAGTTTATCATTAGAAATATTTTTTGATAATTTTCTTGTTGAAACATTTCAACACATTTCATAAATGAATATAGTTTATCATTAGAAATATTTTTTTTTATTTTCTTGTTCAAACTTTTCAACACATTTCATAAGTGTATATAGTTTATCAATAGAAATTTATTTTTTGATTTTCTTTTTCAAACTTTTCAACACATTTCATAAATGTATCTAGTTTATCATTAGAAATATGTTTTTTTTTAATTTTCAAACTTTTCAACTCATCTCATAAATGTATCTACCGGTAGATTATTAGTTGAAATATATCTTTTCATTTTCTTTTTCAAACTTTTCAACACATTTCATAAATGTATATAGTTTATCACTAGAAATATATTTTTTGATTTTCTTTTCCCACCTTTTCAACACATTTTATAAATGTATCTAGTTTATCATTAGAAATATATTATTTTTAAATTTCAAACTTTTCAAAACATCTCATAAATGTATCTACCGGTAGATTATTACTTGAAATATATCATTTCATTTTGTTTTTCAAACTTTTCAACACATTTCATAAATGTATATAGTTTATCATTATAAATATTTTTTTTTATATTCAAACTTTTCAACACATTACATAAGTGTATATAGTTTATCAATAGAAATTAATTTTTTGATTTTCTTTTTCAAACTTTTCAACATATTTCATAAATGTATCTAGTTTATCATTAGAAAAATATTTCTTTGATTTTGAAACTTTTCAACACCTTTCAGCAATGTATCTAGTTTATCATTAGAAATATATTTTTTTGATTTTCAAACTGTTCAACACATCTCATAAATGTATCTACCGGTAGAGTATCACTAGAAATATATTTTTTCATTTTCTTTTTCAAACTTTTCAACACATCTCATAAATGTATCTACCGGTAGATTATCACTAGAAATATATCTTTTCATTTTCTTTTTCAAACTTTTCAACACATTTCATAAATGTATATAGTTTATCATTAGAAATATTTTTTGATAATTTTCTTGTTGAAACATTTCAACACATTTCATAAATGAATATAGTTTATCATTAGAAATATTTTTTTTTATTTTCTTGTTCAAACTTTTCAACATATTTCATAAATATATATAGTTTATCACTAGAAATATATTTTTTGATTTTCTTTTCCAAACTTTTCAACACATTTCATAAATGTATCTAGTTTATCATTAGAAATATTTTTATTTTATTTTCAACATTTTCAACACATTTCATAAGTGTATATAGTTTATCAATAGAAATTTATTTTTTGATTTTCTTTTTCAAACTTTTCAACACATTTCATAAATGTATCTAGTTTATCATTAGAAATATGTTTTTTTTAAATTTTCAAACTTTTCAACTCATCTCATAAATGTATCTACCGGTAGATTATTAGTTGAAATATATCTTTTCATTTTCTTTTTCAAACTTTTCAACACATTTCATAAATGTATATAGTTTATCATTAGAAATATTTTTTTTTTGATTTTAAAACTTTACAACACATTTCATAAATGTATATAGTTTATCACTAGAAATATATTTTTTGATTTTCTTTTCCAAACTTTTCAACACATTTCATAAATGTATCTAGTTTATCATTAGAAATATTTTTTTTTTATTTTCAACATTTTCAACACATTTCATAAGTGTATATAGTTTATCAATAGAAATTTATTTTTTGATTTTCTTTTTCAAACTTTTCAACACATTTCATAAATGTATCTAGTTTATCATTAGAAATATGTTTTTTTTTAATTTTCAAACTTTTCAACTCATCTCATAAATGTATCTACCGGTAGATTATTAGTTGAAATATATCTTTTCATTTTCTTTTTCAAACTTTTCAACACATTTCATAAATGTATATAGTTTATCATTAGAAATATTTTTTTTTTGATTTTAAAACTTTACAACACATTTCATAAATGTATATAGTTTATCACTAGAAATATATTTTTTGATTTTCTTTTCCAAACTTTTCAACACATTTCATAAATGTATCTAGTTTATCATTAGAAATATTTTTTTTTTATTTTCAACATTTTCAACACATTTCATAAGTGTATATAGTTTATCAATAGAAATTTATTTTTTGATTTTCTTTTTCAAACTTTTCAACACATTTCATAAATGTATCTAGTTTATCATTAGAAATATGTTTTTTTTTAATTTTCAAACTTTTCAACTCATCTCATAAATGTATCTACCGGTAGATTATTAGTTGAAATATATCTTTTCATTTTCTTTTTCAAACTTTTCAACACATTTCATAAATGTATATAGTTTATCACTAGAAATATATTTTTTGATTTTCTTTTCCCACCTTTTCAACACATTTCATAAATGTATCTAGTTTATCATTAGAAATATATTATTTTTAAATTTCAAACTTTTCAAAACATCTCATAAATGTATCTACCGGTAGATTATTACTTGAAATATATCATTTCATTTTGTTTTTCAAACTTTTCAACACATTTCATAAATGTATATAGTTTATCATTATAAATATTTTTTTTTATATTCAAACTTTTCAACACATTACATAAGTGTATATAGTTTATCAATAGAAATTTATTTTTTGATTTTCTTTTTCAAACTTTTCAACATATTTCATAAATGTATCTAGTTTATCATTAGAAAAATATTTCTTTGATTTTGAAACTGTTCAACACATCTCATAAATGTATCTACCGGTAGAGTATCACTAGAAATATATTTTTTCATTTTCTTTTTCAAACTTTTCAACACATCTCATAAATGTATCTACCGGTAGATTATCACTAGAAATATATCTTTTCATTTTCTTTTTCAAACTTTTCAACACATTTCATAAATGTATATAGTTTATGATTAGAAATATTTTTATTTTATTTTCTTGTTCAAATTTTTCAACACATTTCATAAATGAATATAGTTTTATCATTAGAAATATATTTTTTTTATTTTCTTGTTCAAACTTTTCAACATATTTCATAAATGTATATAGTTTATCATTAGAAATATATTTTTTTGATTTTCAAACTGTTCAACACATCTCATAAATGTATCTACTGGTAGAGTATCACTAGAAATATATTTTTTGATTTTCTTTTTCAAACTGTTCAACACATCTCATAAATGTATCTACTGGTACAGTATCACTAGAAATATATTTTTTGATTTTCTTTTTCAAACTTTTCAACACATCTCATAAATGTATCTACCGGTAGATTATCACTAGAAATATATCTTTTCATTTTCTTTTTCAAACTTTTCAACACATTTCATAAATGTATATAGTTTATCATTAGAAATATTTTTATTTTATTTTCTTGTTCAAATTTTTCAACATATTTCATAAATGTATATAGTTTATCACTAGAAATATATTTTTTGATTTTCTTTTTCAAACTTTTCAACACATTTCATAAATGTATCTAGTTTATCATTATAAATATTTTTTTTTTTGATTTTCAAACTTTTCAACACATTTCATAAATGTATATAGTTTATCACTAGAAATATATTTTTTGATTTTCTTTTCCAAACTTTTCAACACATTTCATAAATGTATCTAGTTTATCATTAGAAATATTTTTTTTTAATTTTCAACATTTTCAACACATCTCATAAGTGTATATAGTTTATCAATAGAAATTTATTTTTTGATTTTCTTTTTCAAACTTTTCAACACATTTAATAAATATATCTAGTTTATCATTAGAAATATGTTTTTTTTTAAATTTTCAAACTTTTCAACTCATCTCATAAATGTATCTACCGGTAGATTATTAGTTGAAATATATCTTTTCATTTTCTTTTTCAAACTTTTCAACACATTTCATAAATGTATCTAGTTTATCATTAGAAATATATTTTTTTGATTTTCAAACTGTTCAACACATCTCATAAATGTATCTACTGGTACAGTATCACTAGAAATATATTTTTTGATTTTCTTTTTCAAACTTTTCAACACATCTCATAAATGTATCTACCGGTAGATTATCACTAGAAATATATCTTTTCATTTTCTTTTTCAAACTTTTCAACACATTTCATAAATGTATATAGTTTATCATTAGAAATATTTTTTGTTAATTTTCTTGTTGAAACATTTCAACACATTTCATAAATGAATATAGTTTATCATTAGAAATATTTTTTTTTATTTTCTTGTTCAAACTTTTCAACATATTTCATAAATGTATATAGTTTATCACTAGAAATATATTTTTTGATTTTCTTTTTCAAACTTTTCAACACATTTCATAAATGTATCTAGTTTATCATTAGAAACATTTTTTTTTTATTTTCAACATTTTCAACACATTTCATAAGTGTATATAGTTTATCAATAGAAATTTATTTTTTGATTTTCTTTTTCAAACTTTTCAACATATTTCATAAATGTATATAGTTTATCATTATAAATATTTTTTGTTTGATTTTCAAACTTTTTAACACATTTCATAAATGTATATAGTTTATCACTAGAAATATATTTTTTGATTTTCTTTTCCAAACTTTTCAACACATTTCATAAATGTATCTAGTTTATCATTAGAAATATTTTTTTTTAATTTTCAACATTTTCAAAACATTTCATAAGTGTATATAGTTTATCAATAGAAATTTATTTTTTGATTTTCTTTTTCAAACTTTTCAACACATTTAATAAATGTATCTAGTTTATCATTAGAAATATGTTTTTTTTAAATTTTCAAACTTTTCAACTCATCTCATAAATGTATCTACCGGTAGATTATTAGTTGAAATATATCTTTTCATTTTCTTTTTCAAACTTTTCAACACATTTCATAAATGTATCTAGTTTATCATTAGAAATATATTTTTTTGATTTTCAAACTGTTCAACACATCTCATAAATGTATATAGTTTATCACTAGAAATATATTTTTTGATTTTCTTTTCCAAACTTTTCAACACATTTCATAAATGTATCTAGTTTATCATTAGAAATATTTTTTTTTTATTTTCAACATTTTCAACACATTTCATAAGTGTATATAGTTTATCAATAGAAATTTATTTTTTGATTTTCTTTTTCAAACTTTTCAACACATTTCATAAATGTATCTAGTTTATCATTAGAAATATGTTTTTTTTTAATTTTCAAACTTTTCAACTCATCTCATAAATGTATCTACCGGTAGATTATTAGTTGAAATATATCTTTTCATTTTCTTTTTCAAACTTTTCAACACATTTCATAAATGTATATAGTTTATCACTAGAAATATATTTTTTGATTTTCTTTTCCCACCTTTTCAACACATTTTATAAATGTATCTAGTTTATCATTAGAAATATATTATTTTTAAATTTCAAACTTTTCAAAACATCTCATAAATGTATCTACCGGTAGATTATTACTTGAAATATATCATTTCATTTTGTTTTTCAAACTTTTCAACACATTTCATAAATGTATATAGTTTATCATTATAAATATTTTTTTTTATATTCAAACTTTTCAACACATTACATAAGTGTATATAGTTTATCAATAGAAATTAATTTTTTGATTTTCTTTTTCAAACTTTTCAACATATTTCATAAATGTATCTAGTTTATCATTAGAAAAATATTTCTTTGATTTTGAAACTTTTCAACACCTTTCAGCAATGTATCTAGTTTATCATTAGAAATATATTTTTTTGATTTTCAAACTGTTCAACACATCTCATAAATGTATCTACCGGTAGAGTATCACTAGAAATATATTTTTTCATTTTCTTTTTCAAACTTTTCAACACATCTCATAAATGTATCTACCGGTAGATTATCACTAGAAATATATCTTTTCATTTTCTTTTTCAAACTTTTCAACACATTTCATAAATGTATATAGTTTATCATTAGAAATATTTTTTGATAATTTTCTTGTTGAAACATTTCAACACATTTCATAAATGAATATAGTTTATCATTAGAAATATTTTTTTTTATTTTCTTGTTCAAACTTTTCAACATATTTCATAAATATATATAGTTTATCACTAGAAATATATTTTTTGATTTTCTTTTCCAAACTTTTCAACACATTTCATAAATGTATCTAGTTTATCATTAGAAATATTTTTATTTTATTTTCAACATTTTCAACACATTTCATAAGTGTATATAGTTTATCAATAGAAATTTATTTTTTGATTTTCTTTTTCAAACTTTTCAACACATTTCATAAATGTATCTAGTTTATCATTAGAAATATGTTTTTTTTAAATTTTCAAACTTTTCAACTCATCTCATAAATGTATCTACCGGTAGATTATTAGTTGAAATATATCTTTTCATTTTCTTTTTCAAACTTTTCAACACATTTCATAAATGTATATAGTTTATCATTAGAAATATTTTTTTTTTGATTTTAAAACTTTACAACACATTTCATAAATGTATATAGTTTATCACTAGAAATATATTTTTTGATTTTCTTTTCCAAACTTTTCAACACATTTCATAAATGTATCTAGTTTATCATTAGAAATATTTTTTTTTTATTTTCAACATTTTCAACACATTTCATAAGTGTATATAGTTTATCAATAGAAATTTATTTTTTGATTTTCTTTTTCAAACTTTTCAACACATTTCATAAATGTATCTAGTTTATCATTAGAAATATGTTTTTTTTTAATTTTCAAACTTTTCAACTCATCTCATAAATGTATCTACCGGTAGATTATTAGTTGAAATATATCTTTTCATTTTCTTTTTCAAACTTTTCAACACATTTCATAAATGTATATAGTTTATCATTAGAAATATTTTTTTTTTGATTTTAAAACTTTACAACACATTTCATAAATGTATATAGTTTATCACTAGAAATATATTTTTTGATTTTCTTTTCCAAACTTTTCAACACATTTCATAAATGTATCTAGTTTATCATTAGAAATATTTTTTTTTTATTTTCAACATTTTCAACACATTTCATAAGTGTATATAGTTTATCAATAGAAATTTATTTTTTGATTTTCTTTTTCAAACTTTTCAACACATTTCATAAATGTATCTAGTTTATCATTAGAAATATGTTTTTTTTTAATTTTCAAACTTTTCAACTCATCTCATAAATGTATCTACCGGTAGATTATTAGTTGAAATATATCTTTTCATTTTCTTTTTCAAACTTTTCAACACATTTCATAAATGTATATAGTTTATCACTAGAAATATATTTTTTGATTTTCTTTTCCCACCTTTTCAACACATTTCATAAATGTATCTAGTTTATCATTAGAAATATATTATTTTTAAATTTCAAACTTTTCAAAACATCTCATAAATGTATCTACCGGTAGATTATTACTTGAAATATATCATTTCATTTTGTTTTTCAAACTTTTCAACACATTTCATAAATGTATATAGTTTATCATTATAAATATTTTTTTTTATATTCAAACTTTTCAACACATTACATAAGTGTATATAGTTTATCAATAGAAATTTATTTTTTGATTTTCTTTTTCAAACTTTTCAACATATTTCATAAATGTATCTAGTTTATCATTAGAAAAATATTTCTTTGATTTTGAAACTGTTCAACACATCTCATAAATGTATCTACCGGTAGAGTATCACTAGAAATATATTTTTTCATTTTCTTT
Source organism: Meghimatium bilineatum (assembly GCA_034231615.1). NCBI lineage: Eukaryota > Metazoa > Mollusca > Gastropoda > Stylommatophora > Philomycidae > Meghimatium > Meghimatium bilineatum. The sequence continues at coordinate 42,318,752 of CM067300.1, forward strand.
TTCAAACTTTTCAACACATCTCATAAATGTATCTACCGGTAGATTATCACTAGAAATATATCTTTTCATTTTCTTTTTCAAACTTTTCAACACATTTCATAAATGTATATAGTTTATGATTAGAAATATTTTTATTTTATTTTCTTGTTCAAATTTTTCAACACATTTCATAAATGAATATAGTTTTATCATTAGAAATATATTTTTTTTATTTTCTTGTTCAAACTTTTCAACATATTTCATAAATGTATATAGTTTATCATTAGAAATATATTTTTTTGATTTTCAAACTGTTCAACACATCTCATAAATGTATCTACTGGTAGAGTATCACTAGAAATATATTTTTTGATTTTCTTTTTCAAACTGTTCAACACATCTCATAAATGTATCTACTGGTACAGTATCACTAGAAATATATTTTTTGATTTTCTTTTTCAAACTTTTCAACACATCTCATAAATGTATCTACCGGTAGATTATCACTAGAAATATATCTTTTCATTTTCTTTTTCAAACTTTTCAACACATTTCATAAATGTATATAGTTTATAATTAGAAATATTTTTTGTTAATTTTCTTGTTGAAACTTTTCAACACATTTCATAAATGTATCTAGTTTATCATTAGAAATATATTTTTTTGATTTTCAAACTGTTCAACACATCTCATAAATGTATCTACTGGTAGAGTATCACTAGAAATATATTTTTTGATTTTCTTTTTCAAACTTTTCAACACATCTCATAAATGTATCTACCGGTAGATTATCACTAGAAATATATCTTTTCATTATCTTTTACAAACTTTTCAACACATTTCATAAATGTATATAGTTTATCATTAGAAATATTTTTTGATAATTTTCTTGTTGAAACATTTCAACACATTTCATAAATGAATATAGTTTATCATTAGAAATATTTTTTTTTATTTTCTTGTTCAAACTTTTCAACATATTTCATAAATATATATAGTTTATCACTAGAAATATATTTTTTGATTTTCTTTTCCAAACTTTTCAACACATTTCATAAATGTATCTAGTTTATCATTAGAAATATTTTTATTTTATTTTCAACATTTTCAACACATTTCATAAGTGTATATAGTTTATCAATAGAAATTTATTTTTTGATTTTCTTTTTAAAACTTTTCAACACATTTCATAAATGTATCTAGTTTATCATTAGAAATATGTTTTTTTTAAATTTTCAAACTTTTCAACTCATCTCATAAATGTATCTACCAGTAGATTATTAGTTGAAATATATCTTTTCATTTTCTTTTTCAAACTTTTCAACACATTTCATAAATGTATATAGTTTATCACTAGAAATATATTTTTTGATTTTCTTTTCCCACCTTTTCAACACATTTCATAAATGTATCTAGTTTATCATTAGAAATATATTATTTTTAAATTTCAAACTTTTCAAAACATCTCATAAATGTATCTACCGGTAGATTATTACTTGAAATATATCATTTCATTTTGTTTTTCAAACTTTTCAACACATTTCATAAATGTATATAGTTTATCATTAGAAATATTTTTTTTTTATATTCAAACTTTTCAACACATTACATAAGTGTATATAGTTTATCAATAGAAATTTATTTTTTGATTTTCTTTTTCAAACTTTTCAACATATTTCATAAATGTATCTAGTTTATCATTAGAAAAATATTTCTTTGATTTTGAAACTTTTCAACACATTTCAGCAATGTATCTAGTTTATCATTAGAAATATATTTTTTTGATTTTCAAACTGTTCAACACATCTCATAAATGTATCTACCGGTAGAGTATCACTAGAAATATATTTTTTCATTTTCTTTTTCAAACTTTTCAACACATCTCATAAATGTATCTACCGATAGATTATCACTAGAAATATATCTTTTCATTTTCTTTTTCAAACTTTTCAACACATTTCATAAATGTATATAGTTTATCATTAGAAATATTTTTATTTTATTTTCTTGTTCAAATTTTTCAACATATTTCATAAATGTATATAGTTTATCACTAGAAATATATTTTTTGATTTTCTTTTTCAAACTTTTCAACACATTTCATAAATGTATCTAGTTTATCATTATAAATATTTTTTTTTTTGATTTTCAAACTTTTCAACACATTTCATAAATGTATATAGTTTATCACTAGAAATATATTTTTTGATTTTCTTTTCCAAACTTTTCAACACATTTCATAAATGTATCTAGTTTATCATTAGAAATATTTTTTTTTAATTTTCAACATTTTCAACACATCTCATAAGTGTATATAGTTTATCAATAGAAATTTATTTTTTGATTTTCTTTTTCAAACTTTTCAACACATTTAATAAATATATCTAGTTTATCATTAGAAATATGTTTTTTTTTAAATTTTCAAACTTTTCAACTCATCTCATAAATGTATCTACCGGTAGATTATTAGTTGAAATATATCTTTTCATTTTCTTTTTCAAACTTTTCAACACATTTCATAAATGTATCTAGTTTATCATTAGAAATATATTTTTTTGATTTTCAAACTGTTCAACACATCTCATAAATGTATCTACTGGTACAGTATCACTAGAAATATATTTTTTGATTTTCTTTTTCAAACTTTTCAACACATCTCATAAATGTATCTACCGGTAGATTATCACTAGAAATATATCTTTTCATTTTCTTTTTCAAACTTTTCAACACATTTCATAAATGTATATAGTTTATCATTAGAAATATTTTTTGTTAATTTTCTTGTTGAAACATTTCAACACATTTCATAAATGAATATAGTTTATCATTAGAAATATTTTTTTTTATTTTCTTGTTCAAACTTTTCAACATATTTCATAAATGTATATAGTTTATCACTAGAAATATATTTTTTGATTTTCTTTTTCAAACTTTTCAACACATTTCATAAATGTATCTAGTTTATCATTAGAAACATTTTTTTTTTATTTTCAACATTTTCAACACATTTCATAAGTGTATATAGTTTATCAATAGAAATTTATTTTTTGATTTTCTTTTTCAAACTTTTCAACATATTTCATAAATGTATATAGTTTATCATTATAAATATTTTTTGTTTGATTTTCAAACTTTTTAACACATTTCATAAATGTATATAGTTTATCACTAGAAATATATTTTTTGATTTTCTTTTCCAAACTTTTCAACACATTTCATAAATGTATCTAGTTTATCATTAGAAATATTTTTTTTTAATTTTCAACATTTTCAAAACATTTCATAAGTGTATATAGTTTATCAATAGAAATTTATTTTTTGATTTTCTTTTTCAAACTTTTCAACACATTTAATAAATGTATCTAGTTTATCATTAGAAATATGTTTTTTTTAAATTTTCAAACTTTTCAACTCATCTCATAAATGTATCTACCGGTAGATTATTAGTTGAAATATATCTTTTCATTTTCTTTTTCAAACTTTTCAACACATTTCATAAATGTATCTAGTTTATCATTAGAAATATATTTTTTTGATTTTCAAACTGTTCAACACATCTCATAAATGTATCTACTGGTAGAGTATCACTAGAAATATATTTTTTGATTTTCTTTTTCAAACTTTTCAACACATCTCATAAATGTATCTACCGGTAGATTATCACTAGAAATATATCTTTTCATTATCTTTTACAAACTTTTCAACACATTTCATAAATGTATATAATTTATCATTAGAAATATTTTTTGATAATTTTCTTGTTGAAACATTTCAACACATTTCATAAATGAATATAGTTTATCATTAGAAATATTTTTTTTTATTTTCTTCTTCAAACTTTTCAACATATTTCATAAATATATATAGTTTATCACTAGAAATATATTTTTTGATTTTCTTTTCCAAACTTTTCAACACATTTCATAAATGTATCTAGTTTATCATTAGAAATATTTTTATTTTATTTTCAACATTTTCAACACATTTCATAAGTGTATATAGTTTATCAATAGAAATTTATTTTTTGATTTTCTTTTTCAAACTTTTCAACACATTTCATAAATGTATCTAGTTTATCATTAGAAATATGTTTTTTTTAAATTTTCAAACTTTTCAACTCATCTCATAAATGTATCTACCGGTAGATTATTAGTTGAAATATATCTTTTCATTTTCTTTTTCAAACTTTTCAACACATTTCATAAATGTATATAGTTTATCACTAGAAATATATTTTTTGATTTTCTTTTCCCACCTTTTCAACACATTTCATAAATGTATCTAGTTTATCATTAGAAATATATTATTTTTAAATTTCAAACTTTTCAAAACATCTCATAAATGTATCTACCGGTAGATTATTACTTGAAATATATCATTTCATTTTGTTTTTCAAACTTTTCAACACATTTCATAAATGTATATAGTTTATCATTAGAAATATTTTTTTTTTATATTCAAACTTTTCAACACATTACATAAGTGTATATAGTTTATCAATAGAAATTTATTTTTTGACTTTCTTTTTCAAACTTTTCAACATATTTCATAAATGTATCTAGTTTATCATTAGAAAAATATTTCTTTGATTTTGAAACTTTTCAACACATTTCAGCAATGTATCTAGTTTATCATTAGAAATATATTTTTTTGATTTTCAAACTGTTCAACACATCTCATAAATGTATCTACCGGTAGAGTATCACTAGAAATATATTTTTTCATTTTCTTTTTCAAACTTTTCAACACATCTCATAAATGTATCTACCGATAGATTATCACTAGAAATATATCTTTTCATTTTCTTTTTCAAACTTTTCAACACATTTCATAAATGTATATAGTTTATCATTAGAAATATTTTTATTTTATTTTCTTGTTCAAATTTTTCAACATATTTCATAAATGTATATAGTTTATCACTAGAAATATATTTTTTGATTTTCTTTTCCAAACTTTTCAACACATTTCATAAATGTATCTAGTTTATCATTAGAAATATTTTTTTTTAATTTTCAACATTTTCAACACATCTCATAAGTGTATATAGTTTATCAATAGAAATTTATTTTTTGATTTTCTTTTTCAAACTTTTCAACACATTTAATAAATATATCTAGTTTATCATTAGAAATATGTTTTTTTTTAAATTTTCAAACTTTTCAACTCATCTCATAAATGTATCTACCGGTAGATTATTAGTTGAAATATATCTTTTCATTTTCTTTTTCAAACTTTTCAACACATTTCATAAATGTATCTAGTTTATCATTAGAAATATATTTTTTTGATTTTCAAACTGTTCAACACATCTCATAAATGTATCTACTGGTAGAGTATCACTAGAAATATATTTTTTGATTTTCTTTTTCAAACTTTTCAACACATCTCATAAATGTATCTACCGGTAGATTATCACTAGAAATATATCTTTTCATTATCGTTTACAAACTTTTCAACACATTTCATAAATGTATATAGTTTATCATTAGAAATATTTTTTGATAATTTTCTTGTTGAAACATTTCAACACATTTCATAAATGAATATAGTTTATCATTAGAAATATTTTTTTTTATTTTCTTGTTCAAACTTTTCAACATATTTCATAAATATATATAGTTTATCACTAGAAATATATTTTTTGATTTTCTTTTCCAAACTTTTCAACACATTTCATAAATGTATCTAGTTTATCATTAGAAATATTTTTATTTTATTTTCAACATTTTCAACACATTTCATAAGTGTATATAGTTTATCAATAGAAATTTATTTTTTGATTTTCTTTTTCAAACTTTTCAACACATTTCATAAATGTATCTAGTTTATCATTAGAAATATGTTTTTTTTAAATTTTCAAACTTTTCAACTCATCTCATAAATGTATCTACCGTTAGATTATTAGTTGAAATATATCTTTTCATTTTGTTTTTCAAACTTTTCAACACATTTCATAAATGTATATAGTTTATCACTAGAAATATATTTTTTGATTTTCTTTTCCCACCTTTTCAACACATTTCATAAATGTATCTAGTTTATCATTAGAAATATATTATTTTTAAATTTCAAACTTTTCAAAACATCTCATAAATGTATCTACCGGTAGATTATTACTTGAAATATATCATTTCATTTTGTTTTTCAAACTTTTCAACACATTTCATAAATGTATATAGTTTATCATTAGAAATATTTTTTTTTTATATTCAAACTTTTCAACACATTACATAAGTGTATATAGTTTATCAATAGAAATTTATTTTTTGATTTTCTTTTTCAAACTTTTCAACATATTTCATAAATGTATCTAGTTTATCAATAGAAAAATATTTCTTTGATTTTGAAACTTTTCAACACATTTCAGCAATGTATCTAGTTTATCATTAGAAATATATTTTTTTGATTTTCAAACTGTTCAACACATCTCATAAATGTATCTACCGGTAGAGTATCACTAGAAATATATTTTTTCATTTTCTTTTTCAAACTTTTCAACACATCTCATAAATGTATCTACCGGTAGATTATCACTAGAAATATATCTTTTCATTTTCTTTTTCAAACTTTTCAACACATTTCATAAATGTATATAGTTTATCATTAGAAATATTTTTATTTTATTTTCTTGTTCAAATTTTTCAACACATTTCATAAATGAATATAGTTTTATCATTAGAAATATATTTTTTTTATTTTCTTGTTCAAACTTTTCAACATATTTCATAAATGTATATAGTTTATCACTAGAAATATATTTTTTGATTTTCTTTTTCAAACTTTTCAACACATTTCATAAATGTATCTAGTTTATCATTATAAATATTTTTTTTTTGATTTTCAAACTTTTCAACACATTTCATAAATGTATATAGTTTATCACTAGAAATATATTTTTTGATTTTCTTTTCCAAACTTTTCAACACATTTCATAAATGTATCTAGTTTATCATTAGAAATATTTTTTTTTAATTTTCAACATTTTCAACACATCTCATAAGTGTATATAGTTTATCAATAGAAATTTATTTTTTGATTTTCTTTTTCAAACTTTTCAACACATTTAATAAATATATCTAGTTTATCATTAGAAATATGTTTTTTTTTAAATTTTCAAACTTTTCAACTCATCTCATAAATGTATCTACCGGTAGATTATTAGTTGAAATATATCTTTTCATTTTCTTTTTCAAAGTTTTCAACACATTTCATAAATGTATCTAGTTTATCATTAGAAATATATTTTTTTGATTTTCAAACTGTTCAACACATCTCATAAATGTATCTACTGGTAGAGTATCACTAGAAATATATTTTTTGATTTTCTTTTTCAAACTTTTCAACACATCTCATAAATGTATCTACCGGTAGATTATCACTAGAAATATATCTTTTCATTATCTTTTACAAACTTTTCAACACATTTCATAAATGTATATAGTTTATCATTAGAAATATTTTTTTTTAAATTTTCAAACATTTCAACTCATCTCATAAATGTATCTACCGGTAGATTATTAGTTGAAATATATCTTTTCATTTTCTTTTTCAAACTTTTCAACACATTTCATAAATGTATATAGTTTATCACTAGAAATATATTTTTTGATTTTCTTTTCCCACCTTTTCAACACATTTCATAAATGTATCTAGTTTATCATTAGAAATATATTATTTTTAAATTTCAAACTTTTCAAAACATCTCATAAATGTATCTACCGGTAGATTATTACTTGAAATATATCATTTCATTTTGTTTTTCAAACTTTTCAACACATTTCATAAATGTATATAGTTTATCATTATAAATATTTTTTTTTATATTCAAACTTTTCAACACATTACATAAGTGTATATAGTTTATCAATAGAAATTTATTTTTTGATTTTCTTTTTCAAACTTTTCAACATATTTCATAAATGTATCTAGTTTATCATTAGAAAAATATTTCTTTGATTTTGAAACTTTTCAACACATTTCAGCAATGTATCTAGTTTATCATTAGAAATATATTTTTTTGATTTTCAAACTGTTCAACACATCTCATAAATGTATCTACCGGTAGAGTATCACTAGAAATATATTTTTTCATTTTCTTTTTCAAACTTTTCAACACATCTCATAAATGTATCTACCGGTAGATTATCACTAGAAATATATCTTTTCATTTTCTTTTTCAAACTTTTCAACACATTTCATAAATGTATATAGTTTATCATTAGAAATATTTTTATTTTATTTTCTTGTTCAAATTTTTCAACACATTTCATAAATGAATATAGTTTTATCATTAGAAATATATTTTTTTTATTTTCTTGTTCAAACTTTTCAACATATTTCATAAATGTATATAGTTTATCACTAGAAATATATTTTTTGATTTTCTTTTTCAAACTTTTCAACACATTTCATAAATGTATCTAGTTTATCATTATAAATATTTTTTTTTTGATTTTCAAACTTTTCAACACATTTCATAAATGTATATAGTTTATCACTAGAAATATATTTTTTGATTTTCTTTTCCAAACTTTTCAACACATTTCATAAATGTATCTAGTTTATCATTAGAAATATTTTTTTTTGATTTTCAAACTGTTCAACACATCTCATAAATGTATCTACCGGTAGATTATCACTAGAAATATATCTTATCATTTTCTTTTTCAAACTTTTCAACACATTTCATAAATGTATATAGTTTATCATTAGAAATATTTTTTGTTAATTTTCTTGTTGAAACATTTCAACACATTTCATAAATGAATATAGTTTATCATTAGAAATATTTTTTATTTTCTTGTTCAAACTTTTCAACATATTTCATAAATGTATATAGTTTATCACTAGAAATATATTTTTGATTTTCTTTTTCAAACTTTTCAACACATTTCATAAATGTATCTAGTTTATCATTAGAAATATTTTTTTTTATTTTCAAAATTTTCAACACATTTCATAAGTGTATATAGTTTATCACAAGAAATTTATTTTTTGATTTTCTTTTTCAAACTTTTCAACACATTTCATAAATGTATCTAGTATATCATTAGAAATATGTTTTTTTTAAATTTTTAAACTTTTAAACTCATCTCATAAATGTATCTACCGGTAGATTATTAGATGAAATATATCTTTTCATTTTCTTTTTCAAACTTTTCAACACATTTCATAAATGTATATAGTTTATCATTATAAATATTTTTTTTTTGATTTTCAAACTTTTCAACACATTTCATAAATGTATATAGTTTATCACTAGAAATATATTTTTTGATTTTCTTTTCCAAACTTTTCAACACATTTCATAAATGTATCTAGTTTATCATTAGAAATATTTTTTTTTTATTTTCAACATTTTCAAAACATTTCATAAGTGTATATAGTTTATCGATAGAAATTTATTTTTTGATTTTCTTTTTCAAACTTTTCAACACATTTCATAAGTGTATATAGTGTATCAATAGAAATATATTTTTTGATTTTATTTTTCAAACTTTTCAACACATTTCATAAATGTATCTAGTTTATCATTAGAAATATATTTTTTTGATTTTCAAACTTTTCAACTCATCTCATAAATGTATCTACCGGTAGATTATTAGTTGAAATATATCTTTTCATTTTCTTTTTCAAACTTTTCAACACATTTCATAAATGTATATAGTTTATCACTAGAAATATATTTTTTGATTTTCTTTTCCCACCTTTTCAACACATTTCATAAATGTATCTAGTTTATCATTAGAAATATATTATTTTTAAATTTCAAACTTTTCAAAACATCTCATAAATGTATCTACCGGTAGATTATTACTTGAAATATATCATTTCATTTTGTTTTTCAAACTTTTCAACACATTTCATAAATGTATATAGTTTATCATTATAAATATTTTTTTTTATATTCAAACTTTTCAACACATTACATAAGTGTATATAGTTTATCAATAGAAATTTATTTTTTGATTTTCTTTTTCAAACTTTTCAACATATTTCATAAATGTATCTAGTTTATCATTAGAAAAATATTTCTTTGATTTTGAAACTTTTCAACACATTTCAGCAATGTATCTAGTTTATCATTAGAAATATATTTTTTTGATTTTCAAACTGTTCAACACATCTCATAAATGTATCTACCGGTAGAGTATCACTAGAAATATATTTTTTCATTTTCTTTTTCAAACTTTTCAACACATCTCATAAATGTATCTACCGGTAGATTATCACTAGAAATATATCTTTTCATTTTCTTTTTCAAACTTTTCAACACATTTCATAAATGTATATAGTTTATCATTAGAAATATTTTTATTTTATTTTCTTGTTCAAATTTTTCAACACATTTCATAAATGAATATAGTTTTATCATTAGAAATATATTTTTTTTATTTTCTTGTTCAAACTTTTCAACATATTTCATAAATGTATATAGTTTATCATTAGAAATATATTTTTTTGATTTTCAAACTGTTCAACACATCTCATAAATGTATCTACTGGTAGAGTATCACTAGAAATATATTTTTTGATTTTCTTTTTCAAACTGTTCAACACATCTCATAAATGTATCTACTGGTACAGTATCACTAGAAATATATTTTTTGATTTTCTTTTTCAAACTTTTCAACACATCTCATAAATGTATCTACCGGTAGATTATCACTAGAAATATATCTTTTCATTTTCTTTTTCAAACTTTTCAACACATTTCATAAATGTATATAGTTTATCATTAGAAATATTTTTTGTTAATTTTCTTGTTGAAACATTTCAACACATTTCATAAATGAATATAGTTTATCATTAGAAATATTTTTTTTAATTTCTTGTTCAAACTTTTCAACATATTTCATAAATGTATATAGTTTATCACTAGAAATATATTTTTTGATTTTCTTTTTCAAACTTTTCAACACATTTCATAAATGTATCTAGTTTATCATTAGAAACATTTTTTTCTTATTTTCAACATTTTCAACACATTTCATAAGTGTATATAGTTTATCAATAGAAATTTATTTTTTGATTTTCTTTTTCAAACTTTTCAACATATTTCATAAATGTATATAGTTTATCATTATAAATATTTTTTTTTTGATTTTCAAACTTTTTAACACATTTCATAAATGTATATAGTTTATCACTAGAAATATATTTTTTGATTTTCTTTTCCAAACTTTTCAACACATTTCATAAATGTATCTAGTTTATCATTAGAAATATTTTTTTTTAATTTTCAACATTTTCAAAACATTTCATAAGTGTATATAGTTTATCAATAGAAATTTATTTTTTGATTTTCTTTTTCAAACTTTTCAACACATTTAATAAATGTATCTAGTTTATCATTAGAAATATGTTTTTTTTAAATTTTCAAACTTTTCAACTCATCTCATAAATGTATCTACCGGTAGATTATTAGTTGAAATATATCTTTTCATTTTCTTTTTCAAACTTTTCAACACATTTCATAAATGTATCTAGTTTATCATTAGAAATATATTTTTTTGATTTTCAAACTGTTCAACACATCTCATAAATGTATCTACTGGTAGAGTATCACTAGAAATATATTTTTTGATTTTCTTTTTCAAACTTTTCAACACATCTCATAAATGTATCTACCGGTAGATTATCACTAGAAATATATCTTTTCATTATCTTTTACAAACTTTTCAACACATTTCATAAATGTATATAGTTTATCATTAGAAATATTTTTTGATAATTTTCTTGTTGAAACATTTCAACACATTTCATAAATGAATATAGTTTATCATTAGAAATATTTTTTTTTATTTTCTTGTTCAAACTTTTCAACATATTTCATAAATATATATAGTTTATCACTAGAAATATATTTTTTGATTTTCTTTTCCAAACTTTTCAACACATTTCATAAATGTATCTAGTTTATCATTAGAAATATTTTTATTTTATTTTCAACATTTTCAACACATTTCATAAGTGTATATAGTTTATCAATAGAAATTTATTTTTTGATTTTCTTTTTCAAACTTTTCAACACATTTCATAAATGTATCTAGTTTATCATTAGAAATATGTTTTTTTTAAATTTTCAAACTTTTCAACTCATCTCATAAATGTATCTACCGGTAGATTATTAGTTGAAATATATCTTTTCATTTTCTTTTTCAAACTTTTCAACACATTTCATAAATGTATATAGTTTATCACTAGAAATATATTTTTTGATTTTCTTTTCCCACCTTTTCAACACATTTCATAAATGTATCTAGTTTATCATTAGAAATATATTATTTTTAAATTTCAAACTTTTCAAAACATCTCATAAATGTATCTACCGGTAGATTATTACTTGAAATATATCATTTCATTTTGTTTTTCAAACTTTTCAACACATTTCATAAATGTATATAGTTTATCATTATAAATATTTTTTTTTTATATTCAAACTTTTCAACACATTACATAAGTGTATATAGTTTATCAATAGAAATTTATTTTTTGATTTTCTTTTTCAAACTTTTCAACATATTTCATAAATGTATCTAGTTTATCATTAGAAATATATTTTTTTGATTTTCAAACTGTTCAACACATCTCATAAATGTATCTACCGGTAGAGTATCACTAGAAATATATTTTTTCATTTTCTTTTTCAAACTTTTCAACACATCTCATAAATGTATCTACCGGTAGATTATCACTAGAAATATATCTTTTCATTTTCTTTTTCAAACTTTTCAACACATTTCATAAATGTATATAGTTTATCATTAGAAATATTTTTATTTTATTTTCTTGTTCAAATTTTTCAACACATTTCATAAATGAATATAGTTTATCATTAGAAATATATTTTTTTTATTTTCTTGTTCAAACTTTTCAACATATTTCATAAATGTATATAGTTTATCACTAGAAATATATTTTTTGATTTTCTTTTTCAAACTTTTCAACACATTTCATAAATGTATCTAGTTTATCATTATAAATATTTTTTTTTTGATTTTCAAACTTTTCAACACATTTCATAAATGTATATAGTTTATCACTAGAAATATATTTTTTGATTTTCTTTTCCAAACTTTTCAACACATTTCATAAATGTATCTAGTTTATCATTAGAAATATTTTTTTTTAATTTTCAACATTTTCAACACATCTCATAAGTGTATATAGTTTATCAATAGAAATTTATTTTTTGATTTTCTTTTTCAAACTTTTCAACACATTTAATAAATATATCTAGTTTATCATTAGAAATATGTTTTTTTTAAATTTTCAAACTTTTCAACTCATCTCATAAATGTATCTACCGGTAGATTATTAGTTGAAATATATCTTTTCATTTTCTTTTTCAAACTTTTCAACACATTTCATAAATGTATATAGTTTATCACTAGAAATATATTTTTTGATTTTCTTTTCCCACCTTTTCAACACATTTCATAAATGTATCTAGTTTATCATTAGAAATATATTATTTTTAAATTTCAAACTTTTCAAAACATCTCATAAATGTATCTACCGGTAGATTATTACTTGAAATATATCATTTCATTTTGTTTTTCAAACTTTTCAACACATTTCATAAATGTATATAGTTTATCATTATAAATATTTTTTTTTTATATTCAAACTTTTCAACACATTACATAAGTGTATATAGTTTATCAATAGAAATTTATTTTTTGATTTTCTTTTTCAAACTTTTCAACATATTTCATAAATGTATCTAGTTTATCATTAGAAAAATATTTCTTTGATTTTGAAACTTTTCAACACATTTCAGCAATGTATCTAGTTTATCATTAGAAATATATTTTTTTGATTTTCAAACTGTTCAACACATCTCATAAATGTATCTACCGGTAGAGTATCACTAGAAATATATTTTTTCATTTTCTTTTTCAAACTTTTCAACACATCTCATAAATGTATCTACCGGTAGATTATCACTAGAAATATATCTTTTCATTTTCTTTTTCAAACTTTTCAACACATTTCATAAATGTATATAGTTTATCATTAGAAATATTTTTATTTTATTTTCTTGTTCAAATTTTTCAACACATTTCATAAATGAATATAGTTTTATCATTAGAAATATATTTTTTTTATTTTCTTGTTCAAACTTTTCAACATATTTCATAAATGTATATAGTTTATCACTAGAAATATATTTTTTGATTTTCTTTTTCAAACTTTTCAACACATTTCATAAATGTATCTAGTTTATCATTATAAATATTTTTTTTTTGATTTTCAAACTTTTCAACACATTTCATAAATGTATCTACCGGTAGATTATTAGTTGAAATATATCTTTTCATTTTCTTTTTCAAACTTTTCAACACATTTCATAAATGTATCTAGTTTATCATTAGAAATATATTTTTTTGATTTTCAAACTGTTCAACACATCTCATAAATGTATCTACTGGTAGAGTATCACTAGAAATATATTTTTTGATTTTCTTTTTCAAACTTTTCAACACATCTCATAAATGTATCTACCGGTAGATTATCACTAGAAATATATCTTTTCATTATCTTTTACAAACTTTTCAACACATTTCATAAATGTATATAGTTTATCATTAGAAATATTTTTTGATAATTTTCAACATTTTCAACACATCTCATAAGTGTATATAGTTTATCAATAGAAATTTATTTTTTGATTTTCTTTTTCAAACTTTTCAACACATTTAATAAATATATCTAGTTTATCATTAGAAATATGTTTTTTTTAAATTTTCAAACTTTTCAACTCATCTCATAAATGTATCTACCGGTAGATTATTAGTTGAAATATATCTTTTCATTTTCTTTTTCAAACTTTTCAACACATTTCATAAATGTATCTAGTTTATCATTAGAAATATATTTTTTTGATTTTCAAACTGTTCAACACATCTCATAAATGTATCTACTGGTAGAGTATCACTAGAAATATATTTTTTGATTTTCTTTTTCAAACTTTTCAACACATCTCATAAATGTATCTACCGGTAGATTATCACTAGAAATATATCTTTTCATTATCTTTTACAAACTTTTCAACACATTTCATAAATGTATATAGTTTATCATTAGAAATATTTTTTGATAATTTTCTTGTTGAAACATTTCAACACATTTCATAAATGAATATAGTTTATCATTAGAAATATTTTTTTTTATTTTCTTGTTCAAACTTTTCAACATATTTCATAAATATATATAGTTTATCACTAGAAATATATTTTTTGATTTTCTTTTCCAAACTTTTCAACACATTTCATAAATGTATCTAGTTTATCATTAGAAATATGTTTTTTTTAAATTTTCAAACTTTTCAACTCATCTCATAAATGTATCTACCGGTAGAATATTAGTTGAAATATATCTTTTCATTTTCTTTTTAAAACTTTTCAACACATTTCATAAATGTATATAGTTTATCACTAGAAATATATTTTTTGATTTTCTTTTCCAAACTTTTCAACACATTTCATAAATGTATCTAGTTTATCATTAGAAATTTTTTTTTTTTTATTTTCAACATTTTCAACACATTTCATAAGTGTATATAGTTTATCAATAGAAATTTATTTTTTGATTTTCTTTTTCAAACTTTTCAACACATTTCATAAATGTATCTAGTTTATCATTAGAAATATGTTTTTTTTAAATTTTCAAACTTTTCAACTCATCTCATAAATGTATCTACCGGTAGATTATTAGTTGAAATATATCTTTTCATTTTCTTTTTCAAACTTTTCAACACATTTCATAAATGTATATAGTTTATCATTAGAAATATGTTTTTTTTAAATTTTCAAACTTTTCAACTCATCTCATAAATGTATCTACCGGTAGATTATTAGTTGAAATATATCTTTTCATTTTCTTTTTCAAACTTTTCAACACATTTCATAAATGTATCTAGTTTATCATTAGAAATATATTTTTTTGATTTTCAAACTGTTCAACACATCTCATAAATGTATCTACTGGTAGAGTATCACTAGAAATATATTTTTTGATTTTCTTTTTCAAACTTTTCAACACATCTCATAAATGTATCTACCGGTAGATTATCACTAGAAATATATCTTTTCATTATCTTTTACAAACTTTTCAACACATTTCATAAATGTATATAGTTTATCATTAGAAATATTTTTTGATAATTTTCTTGTTGAAACATTTCAACACATTTCATAAATGAATATAGTTTATCATTAGAAATATTTTTTTTTATTTTCTTGTTCAAACTTTTCAACATATTTCATAAATATATATAGTTTATCACTAGAAATATATTTTTTGATTTTCTTTTCCAAACTTTTCAACACATTTCATAAATGTATCTAGTTTATCATTAGAAATATTTATTTTTTATTTGCAACATTTTCAACACATTTCATAAGTGTATATAGTTTATCAATAGAAATTTATTTTTTGATTTTCTTTTCCAAACTTTTCAACACATTTCATAAATGTATCTAGTTTATCATTAGAAATATATTTTTTTGATTTTCAAACTGTTCAACACATCTCTTAAATGTATCTACTGGTAGAGTATCACTAGAAATATATTTTTTGATTTTCTTTTTCAAACTTTTCAACACATTTCATAAATGTATCTAGTTTAACATTAGAAATATATTTTTTGATTTTCTTTTTCAAACCTTTCAACATATTTTATAAACGTATCTAGTTTATCACTAGAAATATTTTATTTTGTTTTCTCTTCCAAACTTTTGAACACATTTCTTAAATGTATCGTGTTTATTATTAGAAATATATTTTTTATTTTCTTTTTCAAACTTTTCAACACATCTCATAAATGTATCTAGTTTATCATTAGAAATATATTTTTTTGATTTTCAAACTGTTGAACACATCTCAGAAATGTAACTACCGGTAGATTATTACTAAAAATATATCTTTTCATTTTCTTTTTCAAACTTTTCAACACATTTCATAAATGTATATAGTTTATCATTATAAATATTTTTTTTTATATTCAAACTTTTCAACACATTACATAAGTGTATATAGTTTATCAATAGAAATTTATTTTTGATTTTCTTTTTCATTCTTTTCAACACATTTCATGAATGTATCTAGTTTATCATTAGAAATATGTTTTTTTTAAATTTTCAAACTTTTCAACTCATCTCATAAATGTATCTACTGGTAGATTATTAGATGAAATATATCTTTTCATTTTCTTTTTCAAACTTTTCAACACATTTCATAAATGTATATAGTTTATCATTATAAATATTTTTTTTTTGATTTTCAAACTTTTCAACACATTTCATAAATGTATATAGTTTATCACTAGAAATATATTTTTTGATTTTCTTTTCCAAACTTTTCAACACATTTCATAAATGTATCTAGTTTATCATTAGAAATATTTTTTTTAATTTTCAACATTTTCAACTCATCTCATAAATGTATCTACCGGTAGATTATTAGTTGAAATATATCTTTTCATTTTCTTTTTCAAACATTTCAACACATTTCATAAATGTATATAGTTTATCATTAGAAATATTTTTATTTTATTTTCTTGTTCAAACTTTTCAACACATTTCATAAATGAATATAGTTTTATCATTAGAAATATATTTTTTTAATTTTCTTGTTCAAACTTTTCAACATATTTCATAAATGTATATAGTTTATCACTAGAAATATATTTTTTGATTTTATTTTCCAAACTTTTCAATACATTTCATAAATATATCTAGTTTATCATTATAAATATATTTTTTGATTTTCAAACTTTTCAACACATTTCATAAATGTATCTAGTTTATCATTAGAAATATTTATTTTTTATTTGCAACATTTTCAACACATTTCATAAGTGTATATAGTTTATCAATAGAAATTTATTTTTTGATTTTCTTTTCCAAACTTTTCAACACATTTCATAAATGTATCTAGTTTATCATTAGAAATATATTTTTTTGATTTTCAAACTGTTCAACACATCTCTTAAATGTATCTACTGGTAGAGTACCACTAGAAATATATTTTGTGATTTTCTTTTTCAAACTTTTCAACACATTTCATAAATGTATCTAGTTTAACATTAGAAATATATTTTTTGATTTTCTTTTTCAAACCTTTCAACATATTTTATAAACGTATCTAGTTTATCACTAGAAATATTTTATTTTGTTTTCTCTTCCAAACTTTTGAACACATTTCTTAAATGTATCGTGTTTATTATTAGAAATATATTTTTTATTTTCTTTTTCAAACTTTTCAACACATCTCATAAATGTATCTAGTTTATCATTAGAAATATATTTTTTTGATTTTCAAACTGTTGAACACATCTCAGAAATGTAACTACCGGTAGATTATTACTAAAAATATATCTTTTCATTTTCTTTTTCAAACTTTTCAACACATTTCATAAATGTATATAGTTTATCATTATAAATATTTTTTTTTATATTCAAACTTTTCAACACATTACGTAAGTGTATATAGTTTATCAATAGAAATTTATTTTTTGATTTTCTTTTTCATTCTTTTCAACACATTTCATGAATGTATCTAGTTTATCATTAGAAATATGTTTTTTTTTAAATTTTCAAACTTTTCAACTCATCTCATAAATGTATCTACTGGTAGATTATTAGATGAAATATATCTTTTCATTTTCTTTTTCAAACTTTTCAACACATTTCATAAATGTATATAGTTTATCATTATAAATATTTTTTTTTTGATTTTCAAACTTTTCAACACATTTCATAAATGTATATAGTTTATCACTAGAAATATATTTTTTGATTTTCTTTTCCAAACTTTTCAACACATTTCATAAATGTATCTAGTTTATCATTAGAAATATTTTTTTTAATTTTCAACATTTTCAACTCATCTCATAAATGTATCTACCGGTAGATTATTAGTTGAAATATATCTTTTCATTTTCTTTTTCAAACATTTCAACACATTTCATAAATGTATATAGTTTATCATTAGAAATATTTTTATTTTATTTTCTTGTTCAAACTTTTCAACACATTTCATAAATGAATATAGTTTTATCATTAGAAATATATTTTTTTAATTTTCTTGTTCAAACTTTTCAACATATTTCATAAATGTATATAGTTTATCACTAGAAATATATTTTTTGATTTTATTTTCCAAACTTTTCAATACATTTCATAAATATATCTAGTTTATCATTATAAATATATTTTTTGATTTTCAAACTTTTCAACACATTTCATAAGTGTATATAGTATATCAATAGAAATATATTTTTTGATTTTATTTTTCAAACTTTTCAACACATTTCATAAATGTATCTAGTTTATCATTAGAAATATTTATTTTTTATTTGCAACATTTTCAACACATTTCATAAGTGTATATAGTTTATCAATAGAAATTTATTTTTTGATTTTCTTTTCCAAACTTTTCAACACATTTCATAAATGTATCTAGTTTATCATTAGAAATATATTTTTTTGATTTTCAAACTGTTCAACACATCTCTTAAATGTATCTACTGGTAGAGTATCACTAGAAATATATTTTTTGATTTTCTTTTTCAAACTTTTCAACACATTTCATAAATGTATCTAGTTTAACATTAGAAATATATTTTTTGATTTTCTTTTTCAAACCTTTCAACATATTTTATAAACGTATCTAGTTTATCACTAGAAATATTTTATTTTGTTTTCTCTTCCAAACTTTTGAACACATTTCTTAAATGTATCGTGTTTATTATTAGAAATATATTTTTTATTTTCTTTTTCAAACTTTTCAACACATCTCATAAATGTATCTAGTTTATCATTAGAAATATATTTTTTTGATTTTCAAACTGTTGAACACATCTCAGAAATGAAACTACCGGTAGATTATTACTAAAAATATATCTTTTCATTTTCTTTTTCAAACTTTTCAACACATTTCATAAATGTATATAGTTTATCATTATAAATATTTTTTTTTTATATTCAAACTTTTCAACACATTACATAAGTGTATATAGTTTATCAATAGAAATTTATTTTTTTATTTTCTTTTTCATTCTTTTCAACACATTTCATGAATGTATCTAGTTTATCATTAGAAATATGTTTTTTTTAAATTTTCAAACTTTTCAACTCATCTCATAAATGTATCTACTGGTAGATTATTAGATGAAATATATCTTTTCATTTTCTTTTTCAAACTTTTCAACACATTTCATAAATGTATATAGTTTATCATTATAAATATTTTTTTTTTGATTTTCAAACTTTTCAACACATTTCATAAATGTATATAGTTTATCACTAGAAATATATTTTTTGATTTTCTTTTCCAAACTTTTCAACACATTTCATAAATGTATCTAGTTTATCATTAGAAATATTTTTTTTAATTTTCAACATTTTCAACTCATCTCATAAATGTATCTACCGGTAGATTATTAGTTGAAATATATCTTTTCATTTTCTTTTTCAAACATTTCAACACATTTCATAAATGTATATAGTTTATCATTAGAAATATTTTTATTTTATTTTCTTGTTCAAACTTTTCAACACATTTCATAAATGAATATAGTTTTATCATTAGAAATATATTTTTTTAATTTTCTTGTTCAAACTTTTCAACATATTTCATAAATGTATATAGTTTATCACTAGAAATATATTTTTTGATTTTATTTTCCAAACTTTTCAATACATTTCATAAATATATCTAGTTTATCATTATAAATATATTTTTTGATTTTCAAACTTTTCAACACATTTCATAAATGTATCTAGTTTATCATTAGAAATATTTATTTTTTATTTGCAACATTTTCAACACATTTCATAAGTGTATATAGTTTATCAATAGAAATTTATTTTTTGATTTTCTTTTCCAAACTTTTCAACACATTTCATAAATGTATCTAGTTTATCATTAGAAATATATTTTTTTGATTTTCAAACTGTTCAACACATCTCTTAAATGTATCTACTGGTAGAGTACCACTAGAAATATATTTTGTGATTTTCTTTTTCAAACTTTTCAACACATTTCATAAATGTATCTAGTTTAACATTAGAAATATATTTTTTGATTTTCTTTTTCAAACCTTTCAACATATTTTATAAACGTATCTAGTTTATCACTAGAAATATTTTATTTTGTTTTCTCTTCCAAACTTTTGAACACATTTCTTAAATGTATCGTGTTTATTATTAGAAATATATTTTTTATTTTCTTTTTCAAACTTTTCAACACATCTCATAAATGTATCTAGTTTATCATTAGAAATATATTTTTTTGATTTTCAAACTGTTGAACACATCTCAGAAATGTAACTACCGGTAGATTATTACTAAAAATATATCTTTTCATTTTCTTTTTCAAACTTTTCAACACATTTCATAAATGTATATAGTTTATCATTATAAATATTTTTTTTTATATTCAAACTTTTCAACACATTACGTAAGTGTATATAGTTTATCAATAGAAATTTATTTTTTGATTTTCTTTTTCATTCTTTTCAACACATTTCATGAATGTATCTAGTTTATCATTAGAAATATGTTTTTTTTTAAATTTTCAAACTTTTCAACTCATCTCATAAATGTATCTACTGGTAGATTATTAGATGAAATATATCTTTTCATTTTCTTTTTCAAACTTTTCAACACATTTCATAAATGTATATAGTTTATCATTATAAATATTTTTTTTTTGATTTTCAAACTTTTCAACACATTTCATAAATGTATATAGTTTATCACTAGAAATATATTTTTTGATTTTCTTTTCCAAACTTTTCAACACATTTCATAAATGTATCTAGTTTATCATTAGAAATATTTTTTTTAATTTTCAACATTTTCAACTCATCTCATAAATGTATCTACCGGTAGATTATTAGTTGAAATATATCTTTTCATTTTCTTTTTCAAACATTTCAACACATTTCATAAATGTATATAGTTTATCATTAGAAATATTTTTATTTTATTTTCTTGTTCAAACTTTTCAACACATTTCATAAATGAATATAGTTTTATCATTAGAAATATATTTTTTTAATTTTCTTGTTCAAACTTTTCAACATATTTCATAAATGTATATAGTTTATCACTAGAAATATATTTTTTGATTTTATTTTCCAAACTTTTCAATACATTTCATAAATATATCTAGTTTATCATTATAAATATATTTTTTGATTTTCAAACTTTTCAACACATTTCATAAGTGTATATAGTATATCAATAGAAATATATTTTTTGATTTTATTTTTCAAACTTTTCAACACATTTCATAAATGTATCTAGTTTATCATTAGAAATATTTATTTTTTATTTGCAACATTTTCAACACATTTCATAAGTGTATATAGTTTATCAATAGAAATTTATTTTTTGATTTTCTTTTCCAAACTTTTCAACACATTTCATAAATGTATCTAGTTTATCATTAGAAATATATTTTTTTGATTTTCAAACTGTTCAACACATCTCTTAAATGTATCTACTGGTAGAGTATCACTAGAAATATATTTTTTGATTTTCTTTTTCAAACTTTTCAACACATTTCATAAATGTATCTAGTTTAACATTAGAAATATATTTTTTGATTTTCTTTTTCAAACCTTTCAACATATTTTATAAACGTATCTAGTTTATCACTAGAAATATTTTATTTTGTTTTCTCTTCCAAACTTTTGAACACATTTCTTAAATGTATCGTGTTTATTATTAGAAATATATTTTTTATTTTCTTTTTCAAACTTTTCAACACATCTCATAAATGTATCTAGTTTATCATTAGAAATATATTTTTTTGATTTTCAAACTGTTGAACACATCTCAGAAATGAAACTACCGGTAGATTATTACTAAAAATATATCTTTTCATTTTCTTTTTCAAACTTTTCAACACATTTCATAAATGTATATAGTTTATCATTATAAATATTTTTTTTTTATATTCAAACTTTTCAACACATTACATAAGTGTATATAGTTTATCAATAGAAATTTATTTTTTTATTTTCTTTTTCATTCTTTTCAACACATTTCATGAATGTATCTAGTTTATCATTAGAAATATGTTTTTTTTAAATTTTCAAACTTTTCAACTCATCTCATAAATGTATCTACTGGTAGATTATTAGATGAAATATATCTTTTCATTTTCTTTTTCAAACTTTTCAACACATTTCATAAATGTATATAGTTTATCATTATAAATATTTTTTTTTTGATTTTCAAACTTTTCAACACATTTCATAAATGTATATAGTTTATCACTAGAAATATATTTTTTGATTTTCTTTTCCAAACTTTTCAACACATTTCATAAATGTATCTAGTTTATCATTAGAAATATTTTTTTTAATTTTCAACATTTTCAACTCATCTCATAAATGTATCTACCGGTAGATTATTAGTTGAAATATATCTTTTCATTTTCTTTTTCAAACATTTCAACACATTTCATAAATGTATATAGTTTATCATTAGAAATATTTTTATTTTATTTTCTTGTTCAAACTTTTCAACACATTTCATAAATGAATATAGTTTTATCATTAGAAATATATTTTTTTAATTTTCTTGTTCAAACTTTTCAACATATTTCATAAATGTATATAGTTTATCACTAGAAATATATTTTTTGATTTTATTTTCCAAACTTTTCAATACATTTCATAAATATATCTAGTTTATCATTATAAATATATTTTTTGATTTTCAAAATTTTCAACACATTTCATAAGTGTATATAGTGTATCAATAGAAATATATGTTTTGATTTTATTTTTCAAACTTTTCAACACATTTTATAAATGTATCTAGTTTATCATTAGAAATATTTTTTTTTTATTTGCAACATTTTCAACACATTTCATAAGTGTATATAGTTTATCAATAGAAATTTATTTTTTGATTTTCTTTTCCAAACTTTTCAACACATTTCATAAATGTATCTAGTTTATCATTAGAAATATATTTTTTTGATTTTCAAACTGTTCAACACATCTCTTAAATGTATCTACTGGTAGAGTATCACTAGAAATATATTTTTTGATTTTCTTTTTCAAACTTTTCAACACATTTCATAAATGTATCTAGTTTAACATTAGAAATATATTTTTTGATTTTCTTTTTCAAACTTTTCAACATATTTTATAAACGTATCTAGTTTATCACTAGAAATATTTTATTTTGTTTTCTCTTCCAAACTTTTGAACACATTTCTTAAATGTATCTTGTTTATTATTAGAAATATATTTTTTATTTTCTTTTTCAAACTTTTCAACACATCTCATAAATGTATCTAGTTTATCATTAGAAATATTTATTTTTTATTTGCAACATTTTCAACACATTTCATAAGTGTATATAGTTTATCAATAGAAATTTATTTTTTGATTTTCTTTTCCAAACTTTTCAACACATTTCATAAATGTATCTAGTTTATCATTAGAAATATATTTTTTTGATTTTCAAACTGTTCAACACATCTCTTAAATGTATCTACTGGTAGAGTATCACTAGAAATATATTTTTTGATTTTCTTTTTCAAACTTTTCAACACATTTCATAAATGTATCTAGTTTAACATTAGAAATATATTTTTTGATTTTCTTTTTCAAACCTTTCAACATATTTTATAAACGTATCTAGTTTATCACTAGAAATATTTTATTTTGTTTTCTCTTCCAAACTTTTGAACACATTTCTTAAATGTATCGTGTTTATTATTAGAAATATATTTTTTTTTTTCTTTTTCAAACTTTTCAACACATCTCATAAATGTATATAGTTTATCATTATAAATATTTTTTTTTTGATTTTCAAACTTTTCAACACATTTCATAAATGTATATAGTTTATCACTAGAAATATATTTTTTGATTTTCTTTTCCAAACTTTTCAACACATTTCATAAATGTATCTAGTTTATCATTAGAAATATTTTTTTTAATTTTCAACATTTTCAACTCATCTCATAAATGTATCTACCGGTAGATTATTAGTTGAAATATATCTTTTCATTTTCTTTTTCAAACTTTTCAACACATTTCATAAATGTATATAGTTTATCATTATAAATATTTTTTTTTTGATTTTCAAACTTTTCAACACATTTCATAAATGTATATAGTTTATCACTAGAAATATATTTTTTGATTTTCTTTTCCAAACTTTTCAACACATTTCATAAATGTATCTAGTTTATCATTAGAAATATTTTTTTTAATTTTCAACATTTTCAACTCATCTCATAAATGTATCTACCGGTAGATTATTAGTTGAAATATATCTTTTCATTTTCTTTTTCAAACATTTCAACACATTTCATAAATGTATATAGTTTATCATTAGAAATATTTTTATTTTATTTTCTTGTTCAAACTTTTCAACACATTTCATAAATGAATATAGTTTTATCATTAGAAATATATTTTTTTAATTTTCTTGTTCAAACTTTTCAACATATTTCATAAATGTATATAGTTTATCACTAGAAATATATTTTTTGATTTTATTTTCCAAACTTTTCAATACATTTCATAAATATATCTAGTTTATCATTATAAATATATTTTTTGATTTTCAAACTTTTCAACACATTTCATAAATGTATCTAGTTTATCATTAGAAATATTTATTTTTTATTTGCAACATTTTCAACACATTTCATAAGTGTATATAGTTTATCAATAGAAATTTATTTTTTGATTTTCTTTTCCAAACTTTTCAACACATTTCATAAATGTATCTAGTTTATCATTAGAAATATATTTTTTTGATTTTCAAACTGTTCAACACATCTCTTAAATGTATCTACTGGTAGAGTACCACTAGAAATATATTTTGTGATTTTCTTTTTCAAACTTTTCAACACATTTCATAAATGTATCTAGTTTAACATTAGAAATATATTTTTTGATTTTCTTTTTCAAACCTTTCAACATATTTTATAAACGTATCTAGTTTATCACTAGAAATATTTTATTTTGTTTTCTCTTCCAAACTTTTGAACACATTTCTTAAATGTATCGTGTTTATTATTAGAAATATATTTTTTATTTTCTTTTTCAAACTTTTCAACACATCTCATAAATGTATCTAGTTTATCATTAGAAATATATTTTTTTGATTTTCAAACTGTTGAACACATCTCAGAAATGTAACTACCGGTAGATTATTACTAAAAATATATCTTTTCATTTTCTTTTTCAAACTTTTCAACACATTTCATAAATGTATATAGTTTATCATTATAAATATTTTTTTTTATATTCAAACTTTTCAACACATTACGTAAGTGTATATAGTTTATCAATAGAAATTTATTTTTTGATTTTCTTTTTCATTCTTTTCAACACATTTCATGAATGTATCTAGTTTATCATTAGAAATATGTTTTTTTTTAAATTTTCAAACTTTTCAACTCATCTCATAAATGTATCTACTGGTAGATTATTAGATGAAATATATCTTTTCATTTTCTTTTTCAAACTTTTCAACACATTTCATAAATGTATATAGTTTATCATTATAAATATTTTTTTTTTGATTTTCAAACTTTTCAACACATTTCATAAATGTATATAGTTTATCACTAGAAATATATTTTTTGATTTTCTTTTCCAAACTTTTCAACACATTTCATAAATGTATCTAGTTTATCATTAGAAATATTTTTTTTAATTTTCAACATTTTCAACTCATCTCATAAATGTATCTACCGGTAGATTATTAGTTGAAATATATCTTTTCATTTTCTTTTTCAAACATTTCAACACATTTCATAAATGTATATAGTTTATCATTAGAAATATTTTTATTTTATTTTCTTGTTCAAACTTTTAAACACATTTCATAAATGAATATAGTTTTATCATTAGAAATATATTTTTTTAATTTTCTTGTTCAAACTTTTCAACATATTTCATAAATGTATATAGTTTATCACTAGAAATATATTTTTTGATTTTATTTTCCAAACTTTTCAATACATTTCATAAATATATCTAGTTTATCATTATAAATATATTTTTTGATTTTCAAACTTTTCAACACATTTCATAAGTGTATATAGTATATCAATAGAAATATATTTTTTGATTTTATTTTTCAAACTTTTCAACACATTTCATAAATGTATCTAGTTTATCATTAGAAATATTTATTTTTTATTTGCAACATTTTCAACACATTTCATAAGTGTATATAGTTTATCAATAGAAATTTATTTTTTGATTTTCTTTTCCAAACTTTTCAACACATTTCATAAATGTATCTAGTTTATCATTAGAAATATATTTTTTTGATTTTCAAACTGTTCAACACATCTCTTAAATGTATCTACTGGTAGAGTATCACTAGAAATATATTTTTTGATTTTCTTTTTCAAACTTTTCAACACATTTCATAAATGTATCTAGTTTAACATTAGAAATATATTTTTTGATTTTCTTTTTCAAACCTTTCAACATATTTTATAAACGTATCTAGTTTATCACTAGAAATATTTTATTTTGTTTTCTCTTCCAAACTTTTGAACACATTTCTTAAATGTATCGTGTTTATTATTAGAAATATATTTTTTATTTTCTTTTTCAAACTTTTCAACACATCTCATAAATGTATCTAGTTTATCATTAGAAATATATTTTTTTGATTTTCAAACTGTTGAACACATCTCAGAAATGAAACTACCGGTAGATTATTACTAAAAATATATCTTTTCATTTTCTTTTTCAAACTTTTCAACACATTTCATAAATGTATATAGTTTATCATTATAAATATTTTTTTTTTATATTCAAACTTTTCAACACATTACATAAGTGTATATAGTTTATCAATAGAAATTTATTTTTTTATTTTCTTTTTCATTCTTTTCAACACATTTCATGAATGTATCTAGTTTATCATTAGAAATATGTTTTTTTTAAATTTTCAAACTTTTCAACTCATCTCATAAATGTATCTACTGGTAGATTATTAGATGAAATATATCTTTTCATTTTCTTTTTCAAACTTTTCAACACATTTCATAAATGTATATAGTTTATCATTATAAATATTTTTTTTTTGATTTTCAAACTTTTCAACACATTTCATAAATGTATATAGTTTATCACTAGAAATATATTTTTTGATTTTCTTTTCCAAACTTTTCAACACATTTCATAAATGTATCTAGTTTATCATTAGAAATATTTTTTTTAATTTTCAACATTTTCAACTCATCTCATAAATGTATCTACCGGTAGATTATTAGTTGAAATATATCTTTTCATTTTCTTTTTCAAACATTTCAACACATTTCATAAATGTATATAGTTTATCATTAGAAATATTTTTATTTTATTTTCTTGTTCAAACTTTTCAACACATTTCATAAATGAATATAGTTTTATCATTAGAAATATATTTTTTTAATTTTCTTGTTCAAACTTTTCAACATATTTCATAAATGTATATAGTTTATCACTAGAAATATATTTTTTGATTTTATTTTCCAAACTTTTCAATACATTTCATAAATATATCTAGTTTATCATTATAAATATATTTTTTGATTTTCAAAATTTTCAACACATTTCATAAGTGTATATAGTGTATCAATAGAAATATATGTTTTGATTTTATTTTTCAAACTTTTCAACACATTTCATAAATGTATCTAGTTTATCATTAGAAATATTTTTTTTTTATTTGCAACATTTTCAACACATTTCATAAGTGTATATAGTTTATCAATAGAAATTTATTTTTTGATTTTCTTTTCCAAACTTTTCAACACATTTCATAAATGTATCTAGTTTATCATTAGAAATATATTTTTTTGATTTTCAAACTGTTCAACACATCTCTTAAATGTATCTACTGGTAGAGTATCACTAGAAATATATTTTTTGATTTTCTTTTTCAAACTTTTCAACACATTTCATAAATGTATCTAGTTTAACATTAGAAATATATTTTTTGATTTTCTTTTTCAAACTTTTCAACATATTTTATAAACGTATCTAGTTTATCACTAGAAATATTTTATTTTGTTTTCTCTTCCAAACTTTTGAACACATTTCTTAAATGTATCTTGTTTATTATTAGAAATATATTTTTTATTTTCTTTTTCAAACTTTTCAACACATCTCATAAATGTATCTAGTTTATCATTAGAAATATTTATTTTTTATTTGCAACATTTTCAACACATTTCATAAGTGTATATAGTTTATCAATAGAAATTTATTTTTTGATTTTCTTTTCCAAACTTTTCAACACATTTCATAAATGTATCTAGTTTATCATTAGAAATATATTTTTTTGATTTTCAAACTGTTCAACACATCTCTTAAATGTATCTACTGGTAGAGTATCACTAGAAATATATTTTTTGATTTTCTTTTTCAAACTTTTCAACACATTTCATAAATGTATCTAGTTTAACATTAGAAATATATTTTTTGATTTTCTTTTTCAAACCTTTCAACATATTTTATAAACGTATCTAGTTTATCACTAGAAATATTTTATTTTGTTTTCTCTTCCAAACTTTTGAACACATTTCTTAAATGTATCGTGTTTATTATTAGAAATATATTTTTTTTTTTCTTTTTCAAACTTTTCAACACATCTCATAAATGTATATAGTTTATCATTATAAATATTTTTTTTTTGATTTTCAAACTTTTCAACACATTTCATAAATGTATATAGTTTATCACTAGAAATATATTTTTTGATTTTCTTTTCCAAACTTTTCAACACATTTCATAAATGTATCTAGTTTATCATTAGAAATATTTTTTTTAATTTTCAACATTTTCAACTCATCTCATAAATGTATCTACCGGTAGATTATTAGTTGAAATATATCTTTTCATTTTCTTTTTCAAACTTTTCAACACATTTCATAAATGTATATAGTTTATCATTATAAATATTTTTTTTTTGATTTTCAAACTTTTCAACACATTTCATAAATGTATATAGTTTATCACTAGAAATATATTTTTTGATTTTCTTTTCCAAACTTTTCAACACATTTCATAAATGTATCTAGTTTATCATTAGAAATATTTTTTTTAATTTTCAACATTTTCAACTCATCTCATAAATGTATCTACCGGTAGATTATTAGTTGAAATATATCTTTTCATTTTCTTTTTCAAACATTTCAACACATTTCATAAATGTATATAGTTTATCATTAGAAATATTTTTATTTTATTTTCTTGTTCAAACTTTTCAACACATTTCATAAATGAATATAGTTTTATCATTAGAAATATATTTTTTTAATTTTCTTGTTCAAACTTTTCAACATATTTCATAAATGTATATAGTTTATCACTAGAAATATATTTTTTGATTTTATTTTCCAAACTTTTCAATACATTTCATAAATATATCTAGTTTATCATTATAAATATATTTTTTGATTTTCAAAATTTTCAACACATTTCATAAGTGTATATAGTGTATCAATAGAAATATATGTTTTGATTTTATTTTTCAAACTTTTCAACACATTTCATAAATGTATCTAGTTTATCATTAGAAATATTTTTTTTTTATTTGCAACATTTTCAACACATTTCATAAGTGTATATAGTTTATCAATAGAAATTTATTTTTTGATTTTCTTTTCCAAACTTTTCAACACATTTCATAAATGTATCTAGTTTATCATTAGAAATATATTTTTTTGATTTTCAAACTGTTCAACACATCTCTTAAATGTATCTACTGGTAGAGTATCACTAGAAATATATTTTTTGATTTTCTTTTTCAAACTTTTCAACACATTTCATAAATGTATCTAGTTTAACATTAGAAATATATTTTTTGATTTTCTTTTTCAAACTTTTCAACATATTTTATAAACGTATCTAGTTTATCACTAGAAATATTTTATTTTGTTTTCTCTTCCAAACTTTTGAACACATTTCTTAAATGTATCTTGTTTATTATTAGAAATATATTTTTTATTTTCTTTTTCAAACTTTTCAACACATCTCATAAATGTATCTAGTTTATCATTAGAAATATTTATTTTTTATTTGCAACATTTTCAACACATTTCATAAGTGTATATAGTTTATCAATAGAAATTTATTTTTTGATTTTCTTTTCCAAACTTTTCAACACATTTCATAAATGTATCTAGTTTATCATTAGAAATATATTTTTTTGATTTTCAAACTGTTCAACACATCTCTTAAATGTATCTACTGGTAGAGTATCACTAGAAATATATTTTTTGATTTTCTTTTTCAAACTTTTCAACACATTTCATAAATGTATCTAGTTTAACATTAGAAATATATTTTTTGATTTTCTTTTTCAAACCTTTCAACATATTTTATAAACGTATCTAGTTTATCACTAGAAATATTTTATTTTGTTTTCTCTTCCAAACTTTTGAACACATTTCTTAAATGTATCGTGTTTATTATTAGAAATATATTTTTTTTTTTCTTTTTCAAACTTTTCAACACATCTCATAAATGTATATAGTTTATCATTATAAATATTTTTTTTTTTATTTTCAAACTTTTCAACACATTTCATAAATGTATATAGTTTATCACTAGAAATATATTTTTTGATTTTCTTTTCCAAACTTTTCAACACATTTCATAAATGTATCTAGTTTATCATTAGAAATATTTTTTTTAATTTTCAACATTTTCAACTCATCTCATAAATGTATCTACCGGTAGATTATTAGTTGAAATATATCTTTTCATTTTCTTTTTCAAACTTTTCAACACATTTCATAAATGTATATAGTTTATCATTATAAATATTTTTTTTTTGATTTTCAAACTTTTCAACACATTTCATAAATGTATATAGTTTATCACTAGAAATATATTTTTTGATTTTCTTTTCCAAACTTTTCAACACATTTCATAAATGTATCTAGTTTATCATTAGAAATATTTTTTTTAATTTTCAACATTTTCAACTCATCTCATAAATGTATCTACCGGTAGATTATTAGTTGAAATATATCTTTTCATTTTCTTTTTCAAACATTTCAACACATTTCATAAATGTATATAGTTTATCATTAGAAATATTTTTATTTTATTTTCTTGTTCAAACTTTTCAACACATTTCATAAATGAATATAGTTTTATCATTAGAAATATATTTTTTTAATTTTCTTGTTCAAACTTTTCAACATATTTCATAAATGTATATAGTTTATCACTAGAAATATATTTTTTGATTTTATTTTCCAAACTTTTCAATACATTTCATAAATATATCTAGTTTATCATTATAAATATATTTTTTGATTTTCAAAATTTTCAACACATTTCATAAGTGTATATAGTGTATCAATAGAAATATATGTTTTGATTTTATTTTTCAAACTTTTCAACACATTTCATAAATGTATCTAGTTTATCATTAGAAATATTTTTTTTTTATTTGCAACATTTTCAACACATTTCATAAGTGTATATAGTTTATCAATAGAAATTTATTTTTTGATTTTCTTTTCCAAACTTTTCAACACATTTCATAAATGTATCTAGTTTATCATTAGAAATATATTTTTTTGATTTTCAAACTGTTCAACACATCTCTTAAATGTATCTACTGGTAGAGTATCACTAGAAATATATTTTTTGATTTTCTTTTTCAAACTTTTCAACACATTTCATAAATGTATCTAGTTTAACATTAGAAATATATTTTTTGATTTTCTTTTTCAAACTTTTCAACATATTTTATAAACGTATCTAGTTTATCACTAGAAATATTTTATTTTGTTTTCTCTTCCAAACTTTTGAATACATTTCTTAAATGTATCTTGTTTATTATTAGAAATATATTTTTTATTTTCTTTTTCAAACTTTTCAACACATCTCATAAATGTATCTAGTTTATCATTAGAAATATTTATTTTTTATTTGCAACATTTTCAACACATTTCATAAGTGTATATAGTTTATCAATAGAAATTTATTTTTTGATTTTCTTTTCCAAACTTTTCAACACATTTCATAAATGTATCTAGTTTATCATTAGAAATATATTTTTTTGATTTTCAAACTGTTCAACACATCTCTTAGATGTATCTACTGGTAGAGTATCACTAGAAATATATTTTTTGATTTTCTTTTTCAAACTTTTCAACACATTTCATAAATGTATCTAGTTTAACATTAGAAATATATTTTTTGATTTTCTTTTTCAAACCTTTCAACATATTTTATAAACGTATCTAGTTTATCACTAGAAATATTTTATTTTGTTTTCTCTTCCAAACTTTTGAACACATTTCTTAAATGTATCGTGTTTATTATTAGAAATATATTTTTTTTTTTCTTTTTCAAACTTTTCAACACATCTCATAAATGTATCTAGTTTATCATTAGAAATATATTTTTTTGATTTTCAAACTGTTGAACACATCTCAGAAATGTAACTACCGGTAGATTATTACTAAAAATATATCTTTTCATTTTCTTTTTCAAACTTTTCAACACATTTCATAAATGTATATAGTTTATCATTATAAATATTTTTTTTTATATTCAAACTTTTCAACACATTACATAAGTGTATATAGTTTATCAATAGAAATTTATTTTTTGATTTTCTTTTTCATTCTTTTCAACACATTTCATGAATGTATCTAGTTTATCATTAGAAATATGTTTTTTTTAAATTTTCAAACTTTTCAACTCATCTCATAAATGTATCTACTGGTAGATTATTAGATGAAATATATCTTTTCATTTTCTTTTTCAAACTTTTCAACACATTTCATAAATGTATATAGTTTATCATTATAAATATTTTTTTTTTGATTTTCAAACTTTTCAACACATTTCATAAATGTATATAGTTTATCACTAGAAATATATTTTTTGATTTTCTTTTCCAAACTTTTCAACACATTTCATAAATGTATCTAGTTTATCATTAGAAATATTTTTTTTAATTTTCAACATTTTCAACTCATCTCATAAATGTATCTACCGGTAGATTATTAGTTGAAATATATCTTTTCATTTTCTTTTTCAAACATTTCAACACATTTCATAAATGTATATAGTTTATCATTAGAAATATTTTTATTTTATTTTCTTGTTCAAACTTTTCAACACATTTCATAAATGAATATAGTTTTATCATTAGAAATATATTTTTTTAATTTTCTTGTTCAAACTTTTCAACATATTTCATAAATGTATATAGTTTATCACTAGAAATATATTTTTTGATTTTATTTTCCAAACTTTTCAATACATTTCATAAATATATCTAGTTTATCATTATAAACATATTTTTTGATTTTCAAAATTTTCAACACATTTCATAAGTGTATACAGTGTATCAATAGAAATATATTTTTTGATTTTATTTTTCAACTTTTCAACACATTTCATAAATGTATCTAGTTTATCATTAGAAATATTTTTTTTTTATTTGCAACATTTTCAACACATTTCATAAGTGTATATAGTTTATCAATAGAAATTTATTTTTTGATTTTCTTTTCCAAACTTTTCAACACATTTCATAAATGTATCTAGTTTATCATTAGAAATATATTTTTTTGATTTTCAAACTGTTGAACACATCTCAGAAATGTAACTACCGGTAGATTATTACTAAAAATATATCTTTTCATTTTCTTTTTCAAACTTTTCAACACATTTCATAAATGTATATAGTTTATTATTATAAATATTTTTTTTTATATTCAAACTTTTCAACACATTACATAAGTGTATATAGTTTATCAATAGAAATTTATTTTTTGATTTTCTTTTTCAAACTTTTCAACACATTTCATGAATGTATCTAGTTTATCATTAGAAATATGTTTTTCTTAAATTTCAAACTTTTCAACACATCTCATAAATATATCTACCGGTAGATTATCACTAGAAATATATCTTTTCATTTTCTTTTTCAAACTTTTCAACACATTTCATAAATGTATATAGAAGGTGGTACTGCTAGTAGAACATAATGGAAAATAATACTCACGTGTAAAATAGGTAATGAAGTCCTACTGAATGATGACTAAAACACTACACACTATCACTAACGGATGTAAATATGGTACATAAAACAAAACACAGAATATAATCTACAGATGACAATACACAGGACAAAGTCGACATTTGAGACCAATAGGCCTTTTTCAAGATACGGACATAACATACAAACATAAAAAAACCACAAGTGAAAATGAATGCGTATCCGAGTGAAATGTGGTACTAAGATAGATACCGGAAGCATACGAACAGGCTTCAACACATTATAGCCTGTTCGTATGCTTCCGGTATCTATCTTAGTACCACATTTCACTCGGATACGCATTCATTTTCACTTGTGGTTTTTTTATGTTTGTATGTTATGTCCGTATCTTGAAAAAGGCCTATTGGTCCGAAACGTCGACTTTGTCCTGTGTATTGTCATCTGTAGATTATATTCTGTGTTTTGTTTTATGTACCATATTTACATCCGTTAGTGATAGTGTGTAGTGTTTTAGTCATCATTCAGTAGGACTTCATTACCTGTTTTACACATGAGTATTATAAATGTATATAGTTTAACATTAGAAATATTTTTATTTTATTTTCTTGTTCAAACTTTTCAACACATTTCATAAATGAATATAGTTTTATCATTAGAAATATATTTTTTTTATTTTCTTGTCCAAACTTTTCAACATATTTCATAAATGTATATAGTTTATCACTAGAAATATATTTTTTGATTTTATTTTCCAATCTTTTCAATACATTTCATAAATGTATCTAGTTTATCAATAAAAATATATTTTTTTGATTTTCAAACTGTTCAACACATCTCATAAATGTATCTACCGGTAGAGTATCACTAGAAATATATTTTTTGATTTTCTTTTTCAAACTTTTCAACACATCTCATAAATGTATCTACCGGTAGATTATCACTAGAAATATATCTTTTCATTTTCTTTTTCAAACTTTTCAACACATTTCATAAATGTATATAGTTTATCATTAGAAATATTTTTATTTTATTTTCTTGTTCAAACTTTTCAACATATTTCATAAATGTATATAGTTTATCACTAGAAATAAATTTTTTGATTTTATTTTCCAAACTTTTCAATACATTTCATAAATGTATCTAGTTTATCATTATAAATATATTTTTTGATTTTCAAACTTTTCAACACATTTCATAAGTGTATATAGTGTATCAATAGAAATATATTTTTTTGATTTTCAAACTGTTCAACACATCTCTTAAATGTATCTACTGGTAGATTATTACTAAAAATATATCTTTTCATTTTCTTTTTCAAACTTTTCAACACATTTCATAAATGTATATAGTTTATCATTATAAATATTTTTTTTTATATTCAAACTTTTCAACACATTACATAAGTGTATATAGTTTATCACTAGAAATATATTTTTTGATTTTCTTTTCCAAACTTTTCAACACATTTCATAAATGTATCTAGTTTATCATTAGAAATATTTTTTTTGATTTTCAACATTTTCAACTCATCTCATAAATGTATCTACCGGTAGATTATTAGTTGAAATATATCTTTTCATTTTCTTTTTCAAACATTTCAACACATTTCATAAATGTATATAGTTTATCATTAGAAATATTTTTATTTTATTTTCTTGTTCAAACTTTTCAACACATTTCATAAATGAATATAGTTTTATCATTAGAAATATATTTTTTTAATTTTCTTGTTCAAACTTTTCAACATATTTCATAAATGTATATAGTTTATCACTAGAAATATATTTTTTGATTTTATTTTCCAAACTTTTCAATACATTTCATAAATATATCTAGTTTATCATTATAAATATATTTTTTGATTTTCAAAATTTTCAACACATTTCATAAGTGTATATAGTGTATCAATAGAAATATATTTTTTGATTTTATTTTTCAACTTTTCAACACATTTCATAAATGTATCTAGTTTATCATTAGAAATATTTTTTTTTTATTTGCAACATTTTCAACACATTTCATAAGTGTATATAGTTTATCAATAGAAATTTATTTTTTGATTTTTTTTTCCAAACTTTTCAACACATTTCATAAATGTATCTAGTTTATCATTAGAAATATATTTTTTTGATTTTCAAACTGTTGAACACATCTCAGAAATGTAACTACCGGTAGATTATTACTAAAAATATATCTTTTCATTTTCTTTTTCAAACTTTTCAACACATTTCATAAATGTATATAGTTTATTATTATAAATATTTTTTTTTATATTCAAACTTTTCAACACATTACATAAGTGTATATAGTTTATCAATAGAAATTTATTTTTTGATTTTCTTTTTCAAACTTTTCAACACATTTCATGAATGTATCTAGTTTATCATTAGAAATATGTTTTTCTTAAATTTCAAACTTTTCAACACATCTCATAAATATATCTACCGGTAGATTATCACTAGAAATATATCTTTTCATTTTCTTTTTCAAACTTTTCAACACATTTCATAAATGTATATAGAAGGTGGTACTGCTAGTAGAACATAATGGAAAATAATACTCACGTGTAAAACAGGTAATGAAGTCCTACTGAATGATGACTAAAACACTACACACTATCACTAACGGATGTAAATATGGTACATAAAACAAAACACAGAATATAATCTACAGATGACAATACACAGGACAAAGTCGACATTTCAGACCAATAGGCCTTTTTCAAGATACGGACATAACATACAAACATAAAAAAACCACAAGTGAAAATGAATGCGTATCCGAGTGAAATGTGGTACTAAGATAGATACCGGAAGCATACGAACAGGCTTCAACACATTATAGCCTGTTCGTATGCTTCCGGTATCTATCTTAGTACCACATTTCACTCGGATACGCATTCATTTTCACTTGTGGTTTTTTTATGTTTGTATGTTATGTCCGTATCTTGAAAAAGGCCTATTGGTCCGAAACGTCGACTTTGTCCTGTGTATTGTCATCTGTAGATTATATTCTGTGTTTTGTTTTATGTACCATATTTACATCCGTTAGTGATAGTGTGTAGTGTTTTAGTCATCATTCAGTAGGACTTCATTACCTGTTTTACACATGAGTATTATAAATGTATATAGTTTAACATTAGAAATATTTTTATTTTATTTTCTTGTTCAAACTTTTCAACACATTTCATAAATGAATATAGTTTTATCATTAGAAATATATTTTTTTTATTTTCTTGTCCAAACTTTTCAACATATTTCATAAATGTATATAGTTTATCACTAGAAATATATTTTTTGATTTTATTTTCCAATCTTTTCAATACATTTCATAAATGTATCTAGTTTATCAATAAAAATATATTTTTTTGATTTTCAAACTGTTCAACACATCTCATAAATGTATCTACCGGTAGAGTATCACTAGAAATATATTTTTTGATTTTCTTTTTCAAACTTTTCAACACATCTCATAAATGTATCTACCGGTAGATTATCACTAGAAATATATCTTTTCATTTTCTTTTTCAAACTTTTCAACACATTTCATAAATGTATATAGTTTATCATTAGAAATATTTTTATTTTATTTTCTTGTTCAAACTTTTCAACATATTTCATAAATGTATATAGTTTATCACTAGAAATAAATTTTTTGATTTTATTTTCCAAACTTTTCAATACATTTCATAAATGTATCTAGTTTATCATTATAAATATATTTTTTGATTTTCAAACTTTTCAACACATTTCATAAGTGTATATAGTGTATCAATAGAAATATATTTTTTTGATTTTCAAACTGTTCAACACATCTCTTAAATGTATCTACTGGTAGATTATTACTAAAAATATATCTTTTCATTTTCTTTTTCAAACTTTTCAACACATTTCATAAATGTATATAGTTTATCATTATAAATATTTTTTTTT
Organism: Meghimatium bilineatum; assembly: GCA_034231615.1. Classification (NCBI taxonomy): domain Eukaryota; kingdom Metazoa; phylum Mollusca; class Gastropoda; order Stylommatophora; family Philomycidae; genus Meghimatium; species Meghimatium bilineatum. Next base: position 42,357,705 of record CM067300.1, read on the forward strand.
ATATTCAAACTTTTCAACACATTACATAAGTGTATATAGTTTATCAATAGAAATTTATTTTTTGATTTTCTTTTTCAAACTTTTCAACACATTTCATGAATGTATCTAGTTTATCATTATAAATATGTTTTTCTTAAATTTCAAACTTTTCAACACATCTCATAAATGTATCTACCGGTAGATTATCACTAGAAATATATCTTTTCATTTTCTTTTTCAAACTTTTCAACACATTTCATAAATGTATATAGTTTATCATTAGAAATTTATTTTTTGATTTTCTTTTTCAAACTTTTCAACACAGTTCATAAATGTATCTAGTTTATCATTAGAAATATGTTTTTTTTAAATTTTCAAACTTTTCAACTCATCTCATAAATGTATCTACCGGTAAATTATTAGTTGAAATATATCTTTTCATTTTTTTTTGCAAACTTTTCAACACATTTCATAAATGTATATAGTTTCTCAATAGAAATATATTTTTTGATTTTCTTTTCCAAACTTTTCAACACATTTCATAAATGTATCTAGTTTATCATTAGAAATATGTTTTTTTTTAATTTTCAAACTTTTCAACTCATCTCATAAATGTATCTACTGGTAGATTATCACTAGAAATATATATTTTCATTTTCTTTTTCAAACTTTTCAACACATGTCATAAATGTATATAGTTTATCATTAGAAATATTTTTTTTTTGATGTTTAAACTTTTCAACACATTTCATAAGTGTATATAGTTTATCATTAGAAAAAGTTTTTCTTGATTTTGAAACTTTTCAACACATTTCAGCAATGTATCTAGTTTATCATTAGAAATATATTTTTTTGATTTTCAAACTTTTCAACACATTTCATAAGTGTATATAGTGTATCAATAGAAATATATTTTTTGATTTTATTTTTCAAACTTTTCAACACATTTCATAAATGTATCTAGTTTATCATTAGAAATATATTTTTTTGATTTTCAAACTGTTCAACACATCTCATAAATGTATCTACCGGTAGAGTATCACTAGAAATATATTTTTTGATTTTCTTTTTCAAATTTTTCAACACATCTCATAAATGTATCTACCGGTAGATTATCACTAGAAATATATCTTTTCATTTTCTTTTTCAAACTTTTCAACACATTTCATAAATGTATATAGTTTATCATTAGAAATATTTTTATTTTATTTTCTTGTTCAAACTTTTCAACACATTTCATAAATGAATATAGTTTTATCATTAGAAATATATTTTTTTTATTTTCTTGTTCAAACTTTTCAACATATTTCATAAATGTATATAGTTTATCACTAGAAATATATTTTTTGATTTTCTTTTCCAAACTATTCAACACATTTCATAAATGTATCTAGTTTATCATTAGAAATATATTTTTTGATTTTCAAACTTTTCAACACATTTCATAAATGTATATAGTTTATCATTATAAATATTTTTATTTATTTTCTTGTTCAAACTTGTGAACATATTTCATAAATGTATCTATTTTATCACTAGAAATATATTTTTTGATTTTCTTTTCCAAACTTTTCAACACATTTCATAAATGTATCTAGTTTATCATTAGAAATATATTATTTTTAAATTTCAATCTTTTCAAAACATCTCATAAATGTATCTACCGGTAGATTATTACTTGAAATATATCATTTCATTTTCTTTTTCAAACTTTTCAACACATTTCATAAATGTATATAGTTTATCATTAGAAATATTTTTTTTTGATGTTCAAACTTTTCAACACATTTCATAAGTGTATATAGTTTATCATTAGAAAAATATTTCTTTGATTTTGAAACTTTTCAACACATTTCATAAATGTATCTAGTTTATCATTAGAAATATATTTTTTTGATTTTCAAACTTTTCAACACATTTCATAAATGTATATAGTTTATCATTAGAAATATTTTTTTTTTGATTTTCAAACTTTTCAACACATTTCATAAATGTATATAGTTTATCACTAGAAATATATTTTTTGATTTTCTTTTCCAAACTTTTCAACACATTTCATAAATGTATCTAGTTTATCATTAGAAATATGTTTTTTTTTTATTTTCAAACTTTTCAACTCATCTCATAAATGTATCTACCGGTAGATTATTACTTGAAATATATCATTTCATTTTCTTTTTCAAACTTTTCAACACATTTCATAAATGTATATAGTTTATCATTATAAATATTTTTTTTTAAATTCAAACTTTTCAACACATTACATAAGTGTATATAGTTTCTCAATAGAAATTTATTTTTTGATTTTCTTTTTCAAACTTTTCAACACATTTCATGAATGTATCTAGTTTATCATTAGAAATATGTTTTTCTTAAATTTCAAACTTTTCAACACATCTCATAAATGTATCTACCGGTAGATTATCACTAGAAATATATATTTTCATTTTCTTTTTCAAACTTTTCAACACATTTCATAAATGTATATAGTTTATCATTAGAAATATTTTTTTTTTATGTTTAAACTTTTCAACACATTTCATAAGTGTATATAGTTTATCATTAGAAAAATATTTCTTTGATTTTGAAACTTTTCAACACATTTCAGCAATGTATCTAGTTTATCATTAGAAATATATTTTTTTGATTTTCAAACTTTTCAACACATTTCATAAGTGTATATAGTGTATCGATAGAAATATATTTTTTGATTTTATTTTTCAAACTTTTCAACACATTTCATAAATGTATCTAGTTTATCATTAGAAATATATTTTTTTGATTTTCAAATTGTTCAACACATCTCATAAATGTATCTACCGGTAGAGTATCACTAGAAATATATTTTTTGATTTTCTTTTTCAAATTTTTCAACACATCTCATAAATGTATCTACCGGTAGATTATCACTAGAAATATATCTTTTCATTTTCTTTTTCAAACTTTTCAACACATTTCATAAATGTATATAGTTTATCATTAGAAATATTTTTATTTTATTTTCTTGTTCAAACTTTTCAACACATTTCATAAATGAATATAGTTTTATCATTAGAAATGTATTTTTTTTTTTTCTTGTTCAAACTTTTCAACATATTTCATAAATGTATATAGTTTATCACTAGAAATATATTTTTTGATTTTCTTTTCCAAACTATTCAACACATTTTATAAATGTATCTAGTTTATCATTAGAAACATATTTTTTGATTTTCAAACTTTTCAACACATTTCATAAATGTATATAGTTTATCATTATAAATATTTTTATTTATTTTCTTGTTCAAACTTTTCAACACATTTCATATATATGTATATAGTTTATCACTAGAAATATATTTTTTGATTTTCTTTTCCCAACTTTTCAACACATTTCATAAATGTATCTAGTTTATCATTAGAAATATATTATTTTTAAATTTCAAACTTTTCAAAACATCTCATAAATGTATCTACCGGTAGATTATTACTTGAAATATATCATTTCATTTTCTTTTTCAAACTTTTCAACACATTTCATAAATGTATATAGTTTATCACTAGAAATATATTTTTTGAATTTCTTTTCCCACCTTTTCAACACTTTTCATAAATGTATCTAGTTTATCATTAGAAATATATTATTTTTAAATTTCAAACTTTTCAAAACATCTCATAAATGTATCTACCGGTACATTATTACTTGAAATATATCATTTCATTATCTTTTTCAAACTTTTCAACACATTTCATAAATGTATATAGTTTATCATTATAAATATATTTTTTTTTATATTCAAACTTTTCAACACATTACATAAGTGTATATAGTTTATCAATAGAAATTTATTTTTTGATTTTCTTTTTCAAACTTTTCAACACATTTCATAAATGTATATAGTTTATCATTAGAAATATTTTTTTTTGGATGTTTAAACTTTTCAACACATTTCATAAGTGTATATAGTTTATCATTAGAAAAATATTTCTTTGATTTTGAAACTTTTCAACACATTTCAGCAATGTATCTAGTTTATCATTAGAAATATATTTTTTTGATTTTCAAACTGTTCAACACATCTCATAAATGTATCTACCGGTAGAGTATCACTAGAAATATATTTTTTGATTTTCTTTTTCAAACTTTTCAACACATCTCATAAATGTATCTACCGGTAGATTATCACTAGAAATATATCTTTTCATTTTCTTTTTCAAACTTTTCAACACATTTCATAAATGTATATAGTTTATCACTAGAAATATATTTTTTGATTTTCTTTTCCCACCTTTTCAACACATTTCATAAATGTATATAGTTTATCACTAGAAATATATTTTTTGATTTTATTTTCCAAACTGTTCAATACATTTCATAAATGTATCTAGTTTATCATTATAAATATATTTTTTGATTTTCAAACTTTTCAACACATTTCATAAGTGTATATAGTTTATCAATAGAAATTTATGTTTTGATTTTCTTTTTCAAACTTTTCAACACATTTCATAAATGTATCTAGTTTATCATTAGAAATATTTTTTTTTGGATGTTTAAACTTTTCAACACATTTCATAAGTGTATATAGTTTATCATTAGAAAAATATTTCTTTGATTTTGAAACTTTTCAACACATTTCAGCAATGTATCTAGTTTATCATTAGAAATATTTTTATTTGATTTTCTTGTTCAAACTTTTCAACACATTTCATAAATGAATATAGTTTTATCATTAGAAATATATTTGTTTTATTTTCTTGTTCAAACTTTTCAACATATTTCATAAATGTATATAGTTTATCACTAGAAATATATTTTTTGATTTTATTTTCCAAACTTTTCAACACATTTCATAAATGTATCTAGTTTATCATTAGAAATATATTTTTTTGATTTTCAAATTGTTCAACACATCTCATAAATGTATCTACCGGTAGAGTATCACTAGAAATATATTTTTTGATTTTCTTTTTCAAATTTTTCAACACATCTCATAAATGTATCTACCGGTAGATTATCACTAGAAATATATCTTTTCATTTTCTTTTTCAAACTTTTCAACACATTTCAGCAATGTATCTAGTTTATCATTAGAAATATTTTTATTTGATTTTCTTGTTCAAACTTTTCAACACATTTCATAAATGAATATAGTTTTATCATTAGAAATATATTTGTTTTATTTTCTTGTTCAAACTTTTCAACATATTTCATAAATGTATATAGTTTATCACTAGAAATATATTTTTTGATTTTATTTTCCAAACTTTTCAATACATTTCATAAATGTATCTACTTTATCATTATAAATATATTTTTTGATGTTCAAACTTTTCGACACATTTCATAAGTGTATATAGTGTATCAATAGAAATATATTTTTTGATTTTATTTTTCAAACTTTTCAACACATTTCATAAATGTATCTAGTTTATCATTAGAAATTTTTTTTTTTATTTGCAACATTTTCAACACATTTCATAAGTGTATATAGTTTATCAATAGAAATTTATTTTTTGATTTTCAAATTTTTCAACACATTTCATAAGTGTATATAGTGTATCAATAGAAATATATTTTTTGATTTTATTTTTCAAACTTTTCAACACATTTCATAAATGTATCTACCGGTAGAGTATCACTAGAAATATATTTTTTGATTTTCTTTTTCAAACTTTTCAACACATCTCATAAATGTATCTACCGGTAGATTATCACTAGAAATATATCTTTTCATTTTCTTTTTCAAACTTTTCAACACATTTCATAAATGTATATAGTTTATCATTAGAAATATTTTTATTTTATTTTCTTGTTCAAACTTTTCAACACATTTCATAAATGAATATAGTTTTATCATTAGAAATATATTTTTTTATTTTCTTGTTCAAACTTTTCAACATATTTCATAAATGTATATAGTTTATCACTAGAAATATATTTTTTGATTTTATTTTCCAAACTTTTCAATACATTTCATAAATGTATCTAGTTTATCATTATAAATATATTTTTTGATTTTCAAACTTTTCAAAATAATTTCATAAGTGTATATAGTGTATCAATAGAAATATACTTTTTGATTTGATTTTTCAAACTTTTCAACACATTTCATAAATGTATCTAGTTTATCATTAGAAATATATTTTTTTGATTTTCAAACTGTTCAACACATCTCATAAATGTATCTACTGGTAGAGTATCACTAGAAATATATTTTTTGATTATGAAACTTTTCAACACATCTCATAAATGTAGCTACTGGTAGATTATCACTAGAAATATATTTTTTTGATTTTCTTTTTTGAAACTTTTTAACACATTTCATAAATGTATCTAGTTGATAATTAGAAATATATTTGTTTAATTTCTTTTTCAAACTTTTCAACACTTTTCATAAATGTATCTAGTTTATCATTAAATATATTCTTTGATTTTCTTTTTTGAAACTTTTTAATACATTTCATAAATGTATCTAGTTTATCATTAGAAATATATTTGTTTATTTTCTTTTTCAAACTTTTCAACACATTTCATAAATGTATCTAGTTTATCATTAGAATTTTTTTTTTTATTTGCAACATTTTCAACACATTTCATAAGTGTATATAGTTTATCAATAGAAATTTATTTTTTCATTTTCTTTTTCAAACTTTTTCAACACATTTCATAAATGTATCTAGTTTATCATTATAAATTTTTTTTTTTTCAAACTTTTCAACACATTTCCTAAGTGTATATAGTTTATCAATAGAAATTTATTTTTTGATTCTCTTTTTCAAACTTTTCAACACATTTCATAAATGTATCTAGTTTATCATGAGAATTTTTTTTTTTATTTTCAAACTGTTCAACACATCTCATAAATGTATCTACCGGTAGATTATTACTTGAAATATATCATTTCATTTTCTTTTTCAAACTTTTCAACACATTTCATAAATGTATATAGTTTATCATTATAAATATTTTTTTTTGATATTCAAACTTTTCAACACATTACATAAGTGTATATAGTTTATCAATAGAAATTTATTTTTTTGATTTTCAAACTGTTCAACACATCTCATAAATGTATCTACTGGTAGAGTATCACTAGAAATATATTTTTTGATTTTCTTTTTCAAACTTTTCAACACATTTCATAAATGTATCTAGTTTATTATTAAAAATATATTTTTTGATTTTGAATATTTTCAACACATCTCATAAATGTATCTACCAGTAGTTTATCACTAGAAATATATTTTTTTTATTTTCTTTTTTGAAACTTTTTAACACATTTCATAAATGTATCTAGTTGATAATTAGAAATATATTTGTTTATTTTCTTTTTCAAACTTTTCAACACTTTTCATAAATGTATCTAGTTTATCATTAGAAATATATTCTTTGATTTTCTTTTTTGAAACTTTTTAATACATTTCATAAATGTATCTAGTTTATCATTAGAAATATATTTGTTTATTTTCTTTTTCAAACTTTTCAAAACATTTCATAAATGTATCTAGTTTATTATTAGAAATATATTTTTTGATTTTGAATATTCTCAACACATCTCATAAATGTATCTACCAGTAGTTTATCACTAGAAATATATTTTTTGATTATGAAACTTTTCAACACATCTCATAAATGTATCTACTGGTAGATTATCACAAGAAATATATTTTTTTGATTTTCTTTTTTGAAACTTTTTAACACATTTCATAAATGTATCTAGTTGATAATTAGAAATATATTTTTTTATTTTGAATATTTTCAACACATCTCATAAATGTATCTACCAGTAGTTTATCACTAGAAATATATTTTTTGATTATGAAACTTTTCAACACATCTCATAAATGTATCTAGTTTATCATTAGAAATATATTCTATGATTTTCTTTTTTGAAACTTTTTAACACATTTCATAAATGTATCTAGTTGATCATTAGAAATATATTTTTTTGATTTTCTTTTTTGAAACTTTTTAACACATTTCATAAATGTATCTAGTTGATAATTAGAAATATATTTTTTTATTTTGAATATTTTCAACACATCTCATAAATGTATCTACCAGTAGTTTATCACTAGAAATATATTTTTTGATTATGAAACTTTTCAACACATCTCATAAATGTATCTACTGGTAGATTATCACAAGAAATATATTTTTTTGATTTTCTTTTTTGAAACTTTTTAACACATTTCATAAATGTATCTAGTTGATAATTAGAAATATATTTGTTTATTTTCTTTTTCAAACTTTTCAACACATCTCATAAATGTATCTAGTTTATCATTAGAAATATATTTTTTTATTTTGAATATTTTCAACACATCTCATAAATGTATCTACCAGTAGTTTATCACTAGAAATATATTTTTTGATTATGAAACTTTTCAACACATCTCATAAATGTATCTAGTTTATCATTAGAAATATATTCTATGATTTTCTTTTTTGAAACTTTTTAACACATTTCATAAATGTATCTACTTGATCATTAGAAATATATTTGTTTATTTTCTTTTTCAAACTTTTCAACACATTTCATAAATGTATCTAGTTTATCATTAGAAATATATTTTTTGATTTTCAAACTTTTCAACACATTTCATAAATGTATCTAGTTTATCACTAGAAATATATTTTTTGATTTCTTTTTTCAGACTTTTCAACACATCTCATAAATGTATCTACTGGTAGTTTATCATTAGAAATATATTTTTTGATTTTCTTGTTCAAACTTTTCAACACATCTCATAAATGTATCTACCGGTAGTTTATCACTAGAAATATATTTTTTGATTTTCATTTTTTGAAACTTTTCAACACATTTCATAAATGTATCTAGTTTATCATTAGAAATATATTTTTTTACTTTCTTTTTCAAACTTTTCAACACATTTCATAAATGTATCTAGTTTATCATTAAAAATATATTTTTTTGATTTTCAAACTGTTCAACACATCTCATAAATGTATCTACTGGTAGAGTATCACTAGAAATATATTTTTTGATTTTCTTTTTCAAACTTTTCAACACATCTCATAAATGTATCTACCGGTAGATTATCACTAGAAATATATTTTTTTGATTTTCTTTTTTGAAACTTTTTAACACATTTCATAAATGTATCTAGTTTATTATTAAAAATATATTTTTTGATTTTGAATATTTTCAACACATCTCATAAATGTATCTACCAGTAGTTTATCACTAGAAATATTATTTTTGATTATGAAACTTTTCAACACATCTCATAAATGTATCTACTGGTAGATTATCACTAGAAATATATTTTTTGATTTTCATTTTTTGAAACTTTTCAACACATTTCATAAATGTATCTAGTTTATCATTAGAAATATATTTTTTTACTTTCTTTTTCAAACTTTTCAACACATTTCATAAATGTATCTAGTTTATCATTAGAAATAAATTTTTTGAATTTTTCTTACAAACTCAAAAAAATTTTCTTCCATCTTTTTTAAATATAAAATTAAAAAATTTATTTTAAATGTTTCTTTAAAAAAAAGGCAGAAGAAAATCTCATCAATGATCGGGATAGAAAAATGAATGAAGCATTTAAATTATCATTAAAAACTGATAATTAAATTGATGCTAATATTGAATTTGAAAATGGAAATACTCTATTGCACATTAATTGTCTGTATAACAAAATAGAATTAGTTGAATTTTTATTAAATTGTAAAAATATTAATGTTAATTTACAAAATATTAACAAAGAAATTCCGTTACATATTGTATGTGAATTATGTAGTTTTGATATAATTAAATTATTATTTAATAAAAATATTAATATTCATTTTGTTGTCATGTGACGTATTCGTTCCAGAATACTGTCTTCCCAATAAACTCCTGAACCCCTCTCTGTCTTGGGCAATGTGGCTTGCATTTTCCAGCGATGTATTCATGTAATTTTTAATGTTGTCAGTCCATCGTCTTCTTGGTCTGCCCTTTCTCCTCTTTCCTGGTACTCTTCTCTCCAATATTAATATTCATTTTCAAAATAATAATAAACAAACTCCTTATCAGGTTTTGTCAAACTTTAATACTTACAGAATTATGGAATTTATTAATGAAAAGATTGAAGAATATTAAAGAGTATTTCGCAATAGTAGTTATTATATATAAATTCCCTGCTGAAGACGGATGTGTCGGGCCATTGGCGGAAATAAAACGGTGACACAACGCATTTCCATTCTCTGGACTACATCCTGCTGGAAATATAGTAGGACCATGATCCTGCTACAAGGGAAATTGAGAAGGAGTTTGAGAATGAATGCTGAAGAAGAAGAAGAATATACCAATTCTGATTTATGGTGTACTTTTTGATCTAGAAGAATATGAACCTCAAAAAAAAAGTTTAGAAAAAAACTTTAATGATTGTAGATATGAAATAATGGATCTATTATATTAAATTATAATTCATTATTAAATAAATCTAGATTACGTATAAAAAATAACCGTTCAGATATTAATCAATTAAAAGTTATTATTCCTAATATGTTAATTAATTATTTATGAGAAATATAAATCTTTGTATTTTAATTTATTAAACAGTTCAATTATTAATATATTAAAACTTTGTAAAAATATTAAAATTTTGGGCCCTTTTCTGTAATTCTTGTTCATAAAAAGAACCTATAATTTCTTCACCATTTAAATCCCTTTTTTATAGTTATAGGGTTTGTACATTTAATTTCACTAATAACAAATATTTCTGTTGTCCATCTATTTGTATAACCTTTTTCAAATATTCCTGTTTTCTTTATTATTCTTACTCAAATCTCCATCTTTAAATTTTAACTTTATTAATTTTGAGCAAGACATGTTTTCAATAGAATCACTTACACCAAATAAATGTTCATAAACATTTTTTTCATTTACTTTTTTACTACCTTCAACATTTTTATTGAAGAATGTTTAGTATTATTATAAGTATTTACTAATTCATCTAAAATATTATAGTATTTATTTCTGTTATTAGCAGTAAAATATTTAAACATCTTTTGTGTCATAGTTCCATTCCCTCTTTCAACAATACAGCTTTTTTCTTATTTTCTGAAGAATAAATATTTATATTATTTTCTTCTAATAGTTTTCATATTATTGTTATATAATTCCTTACCTTTATCAACCCAAAGATATAAAGGTTTTCTTTTACTATCACATTAAAAGATATGACACCTTATTGAAGACCTTGAGGGTAAAGTCAAAGGGAAGCAAGCAAGAGTTAGGCAGAGATACAAGTGGGAGGGTAACATCACACGATGGACAGATTACAGTCTCAGAGTGCACCACCAAGACAAGAGACAGGAGATGTTGGAGATACGTTGCAGCCAACCTTCGTTGCGGAGACGGCACATGATGATGATGATGATTACTATCCTTAAATACCTTTTTAAATGCCTCAGAAACACCAATTCCACTTTTATTTTTTAATAGGTACCCATGCATATTTACTAAATACATCTATAACAGTTAATAGAAATTGATAATGTTTATTTTCTTTTGAATACATTGACACATCAACTAAATCAGCTGCCCCATATTTCATCAATACCATTTACAATTGCTTTTCTTTTAGGAAACTTTTTAATAATAGGTTTATGTAATTCATTTGCTAAATCACGTGACTAATTAATTCCTGATCCTAAAATTGGATTATATAAATACCTAATGCTTTTAATAAGTCTAGATTAATTTTACTCATTTAAAATTTAAAATATATACTAAAAATAAACACGGAAAAAGTATGTAGAAAATGTCATATTTTAAAACCATATTCCGAATATTCAAAAGAAAGTAAAGTTAAAAATGTTTATCAAGCATCTAGTAATGAGTGTTGCAAACCAATAAAACAAGAATATTATGAAAACAATAAAGAAAAATATAAAGAAGTTTATAATAAGTTTATTGCAAGACATTCAGATTAAATATTATTTATTAAAAAAGTTACCCTAAAAATGGCTGAAGAAAATCCACAAATAAAATATGTTATAAATAAATAAGGAAAAAATGTTGATAAATATAGTATTTATATAGAATAGAGTATTTATAATTTTATATATATATATATATATATATATATATATATATATATATATATATATATATATATATATATAGTATTGATAAATTTATAGTATTTTTATAGTATATAGTATATATAGATAAATATATATAATAGATATTTTAATCGTATAAAAAAATAGAGTTAGAGATTATGCTGATAATTTTAATAATGGAAGTAAAAAGCTAAATATTATAATTCATTGTGTTTTTGATAAAACATATATTGTAGTTTATTATAATGCTGGTTTTCGACTTTTAAATTCCATGAATCATTTTGATATTATATATGATGAAATCAGAGATCATTTTATAGATTGGATTGATAACTTTAATCAAAAAGGAAGTGGTATGTATTTTATGAAATGTTTAAAACAACAGTAGTATTAGTAAAAGTAAGAACAATGAGAGGATCTTCATATTTCGAACTTCCTTTTAAAAGTAGTTATATAATCATCATCATCAGGTGCCATGCCTTTTAAAAGTACTTATATAATAAATATACAAAATAAAGATGACAAATATTTTTTGTGGTGTATAATTTGTTATATGTTGAGAATTGAACATAACATAAGAAATCCTCATAGAGTATCTAATTATAAAGATTAGGAAGATTGTATAAATATGGAAGGAATCCGCCGAAGACGGATGTGTTGAGCCACTGGCGCAAATAAAACGGCAACACAATGATTTCCATTCTCTGGACTATATTCAACTGGAAATCTTGTAGGACCATTGTCTTGTTACAAGAGAAATCCAGCGGGAGTTTGAGAATGAACGCTGAAGAAGAAAGAAGAACATGGAAGAAATAGAATATCCAATTAGATTAAATGATTCTGTGTTTGATCAATTTAAAGATAATAACTATGTTAGAGTAAATAATTCAGTGTTTGATAGATTTGAAAATAATAATCCTGAAATCGTGTTTAATATATTTGCATTAAAAAAGCAAGATGATTTGAAATCAATTTATCCTTTCATTTATCATGTTTTAATGAAGAAAGAGAACACATAATAGATTTATTATATGTTGAGCAAGATAGAAATACTCATTATTGTTTAATTACTTCTTTAGGTTCAATTATGATCATAATAAAGTTTTTCCTTGTAGAAGATGTTTACAACCATATTTCTCTAAGATATCTTTATTAAATCATCTGATAGATCCTTTATCTAAACTTATAGTACCTGAAAAGGGAACAATATTGAAATTTGAAAATCACCATTTTAAATTAAAGTTACCATTTGTTTTTTATTGTGATTTTGAATCTGTAAATATTCTTATTTCTTCTCTTCAACCAAATCCTACTAATTCATATACAGAAAATTTATTTAAGCACGAAGTATATTCACATGGAATTCAAGTATCCTCATATATACGTGAGAAAATATTAGACAGTTTGACAGCGTGGCACGGCAAGGAAACAACAACGACCGTGATACATAATACTGTGGACAGAGAGCTGTGGAGAGCCATGACTGCCTACGCCAGCTGGCTTGCACCTGATGATGATGATTTTCATATAATTTCATCTGTTTATATATTTTACTCTGGTGTAGATGCAAAAGAAAAATTTGTTGAAATTACGAACATATAGATGGGAAATTAAATTACTTTACTAGAAAAACCAATAAATGCAAACTTACACAGCTGAATGTTAGATATGTAATGAAAAATTTCCATAAAACAAAATAATAGTAAAAGGACATAAATATCATAATTGTAATGAAATCTGCACTAAAGAATTTATTATACTTGACCCCCATCAAGGCCAGCACCATGCAGTGGTGATGGGGCTTAGTTCAGCCATCAGGGGCTGGAAACTAAGACTGGTCGGGCAGTCCCACACGAGCAGGACGATAGTCCGGTCCAAGTAAGAAGAGTGCTGAAGACGGAGGCATCCAGCCAAAAGGCGTACAGATAATCAGGATGCAAACGCACAAAGCACAATGGAAACATGTCTGTATTTATAAATAGTTATGGTGCCTGCCTTGTGGCAGACGTTCAGGCAGGGACGGTGCCGGGCCCTATACCTCGAAAGGGCCCAACCTCAGTTACTGGAAGTCCTAACAGATCAGAACAAGTTATAATTCTACGGCTCAGAACAGGACACAACAGACTCCGCAGTCACATGTATACAAAGTTCAAGATTGGCAACACGGCCATGTGTACATGTGGACAGGCAGCACAGAGTGCCAAACATATACTTCAAGAGTGTTCTGAGCATGAAATGCTGAGGCAGACATATTAGCCAGAGGAAACAACACTGGAATCAAAGCTCTATGGGACACTGTCTGAACTACAAAAGCCAGTGAGTTTTATTAAGGAGACAGAATTACAGATATAGACATGTTTCAAGTGAACGAAAGAAGAAGAAGAATAATTATACTTTATACAAAAATAAGAGAACATAATCATTTTTATGGAAAATATAGAGGCGCTGCCAATCATGTAATACAAAAGAAGGTAAACATTCTAAAATTATTCCAGTATTTTTTCACAATGGAAGTAGATATGATTTTAAATTTATTATAGAAGAATTAAAGAAATATGAAAACGATGATCAGAAGGTTACAAGAATATATTTCTATTGAATATGGAAGTTCTTATAGAAAAGTAGCTTCAATGACATGAGGAAAATATTAACATCTAAACAAATTACAAACAAGTTAAAAATGAGAATTATAAAATGCTATATCTACTCTATTTTAATGTATGGCTCAGAAAAATGGACACTAAATAAACAATTATAAGACAGAATTGATGCATTTGAGATGTGGGTATATAGAAGAATAGGGAGAACATCATGGAAAGATAAGAAAACAAATAAAGAGGTGCTATAGACACTTAATAAGAAGAAAGAACTACTAAGAGAAATAAAGATCAGGAAAATAAAATATTTTGGTCACATTAAAAGACATGACACATTATTGAAGACTTTACATGAGGGAAAAGTCAAAGGGAAGCGAGCAAGAGGTAGGCAGAGATACAAGTGGGAGAGTAACATCACACGATGGACAGGTTACAGTCTAGTAGAATGCACCACCAAGACAACAGACATGGGATGTTGGAGATCCGTTGCAGCCAACCTTCGTTGCGGAGACGACACGTGATGATGATTTAGAGAAAATTAAGATTTCTTGATAGTTATAGATTCTTGACAACTTCAGTTGATAATATTTCTAAAGGAATGTTAGATGAAGATTTTACATTTTTGAATAAGAATTTTAATGAAAAAGAATATAATGCATTAAAATATTTAAATGATTTCTTCTTCTTCTTCTTCTTTCGTTCACTTGAAACATGTCTATATCTGTAATTCTGTCTCCTTAATAAAACTCACTGTCTTTTGTAGTTCATACAGTGTCCCATAGAGTTTTGATTCCAGTGTTGTTTCCTCTGGCCAATATGTCCGCCTCAGCGTTTCATGCTCAGAACACTCTTGAAGTATATGTTTGGCACTCTGTGCTGCCTGTCCACATGTACACATGTTTTTAAAGTGTTATCTGTAACGTATTGATGTTTTAAAAGAGTTATCTGTAACATATTGATGTTTTAAAAGAGTTATCAGTAACGTATTGATGTTTTTAAAGTGTTATCTGTAACGTATTGATGTTTTCCACATGTACACATGGCTGTGTTGCCAATCTTGAACTTTGTATACATGTGACTGCGGAGTCGGTTGTGTCCTGTTCTGAGACGTAGAATTATAACTTGTTCTGGTCTGTTAAAGTTTGTTTGGCCAGTAGCTCTATTCTCTTGCCTCCTGGCTCCTCGAGGCAATTGAGAAGGACTTTCAGTAACTGAGGTTGGGCCCTTTCGAGGTATAGGGCCCGGCACCGTCCCTGCCTGAACGTCCGCCACAGGGCAGGCACCATAACTATTTATAGATGTAGACATGTTTCCATTGTGTTTTGTGCATGGCATCCTGATTATCTGTGCGCCTTTTGGCTGGATGCCTCCGTCTTCAGCACTCTGCTTACTTGGGCAGGACTATGGTCCTGCTCGAATGGGACTGCCCGACCAGTCTTAGTTTCCAGCCCCTGATGGCTGAACTAAGCCCCATCACCACGGCACGGTGCTGGCCTTGATGGGGATTTAAATGATAAAAATGAAAGAACATTCAAAGAAATTTATCCATATGAATATATTGGTTCTATAGAAAATTTAAAGAAACAATTGCCTCTAATTGATAAATTTTATTCAACATTTAGACAAGAAGGAATTACAAAGGAAAATATGAACATGCACAAAAAATTTGGAAAACATTCAATTGTAAAACTTTTCAAGATTATCATGATATTTATTTACAAACAGATGTATTAATTCTAGCAGATGCTTTTGAGAAATTTAGAGAATTCAATTAAAAATATGAAATTGATCCATGTTATTGTTTCTCTCTACTTGGATTAGCATGGCAATGTGGATTAAAATATACAGGAGTTGAATTATAATTATTATCTGATACTGATATGATTTTGATGTATGAAAAATTAATAAGAGGTGGATTTTCAGAAGTATTAGGAAAAAGATTGATAAAAGCATTTTATAAACAAACACCAAATTATGATGATGGAAATAAAATTATTGAAGATTTTGAATGCAAAGACATTTTAGATCTTTTAAAGAAAAAAAAAAGGAGAAAAATTAGATATTAGAAAATTTCTTAAATATTGTTATTTACAATATTTGGATGCAAATAATTTATATGGATGGTCAGTGTCATAACTATTACCAATAGGAGATTATAGATGGGAAAAGTTTATAAGACACACAGGAAGATATATAATTGAAGTTGATTTAGAATACACAAATGAATGTAAAAGAAAAATATTTAAATATCCTTTAGCACCTGAAGGAATAATAACTAAAAGAAAAGAATTATATCAATATCAATTGAATTTATCGGGTGAAGAGAAATTAGGAAAGGTTCCCAAATTGCAATTCGATTTTAAAAATTAAGAAAGATATGTTCTTCATTATAAAGTATTGAAGGTTCTATTTATCTCTTGGAATGGAAGTAAGCAAAATTCATAGAATTATTTATTTTAAAGAAGAAGCTTGGTTGAAACCATACATTGATTTTAACACAGAACAAAGAAAGAAAGCAAAATCTGAATCTGAGAAAGATCTACCAAAAAATATGAATTGTTCATTCTTTGGAAAGACAATGGAAAATATTAGAGAAAGAGTTAATTTAAAACTAGTTACTAATAAAAAGGAGGCAATTAAATTATATTCTAAACCATCTTTTATAGACGTGATATTTTTTAATAACAATTTTATTGGAATACAAAATATTAAACCATCAATTAAATTTAACAAACCAATCTATTTGGGGATGTGTATTCTTGATCTTAGCAAATTATTGATGTATGAGTTTTGTTATAATAAATTTACTAAACAATTTCCAGATAAAGAAATTTTATATGGAGATACAGACAGTTTAGTTTTAAACATATATACTAATGATTTATATAACGAATTAGAAAATATGAAAGATGAATTAGATACAATGATTATCCAAAATATCATCCATTATATTCTGAAACAAATAAAAAATTTGTAGGAAAATTTAAAGATGAATTAAATGGAAAAACAATGACAGAATTTATAACATTAGGAAGTAAAGCATATTCATTTAAAACATTAGGTGTTGAAGAAGAAATGAAAGAAATAAAAGGCGTTGTCAAAATCAACAATTAAAAAGAAATAAAATTTGAAGATTATAAAAGCTATTTATTAAATTCCACAGTACAATATAACAAAATGTATACTATGAATTCTGAAAAACATGAAATGTTTATAAATGAAATAAAAAAAAATCATCACCTTTTGATGATAAAAGATAATATATGTAAAAATGGAATAACAACTTATCCATTTGGTTTTAATTAATCACAAGGCAACACACAAAAATCATCACAGATAATTTTATATGGGTTTTGTAGTATTTGGTTAGCTGATTTCAAATCTGTCTTTAGTTTTTTTCTACCACGTAACATTTTTTTGTAATAGCTAATTATAATATCTTTCAACAGTGGTTATGACCACAAATCGAGTACAATGTTTTATTTAGATTGGTATCGATACTTTATTACTGGCTGTTACAATTTTGTTCAGTTTCGGGTCACGTGATTTAGTATCGATGCTACCATTTTTGTGTATTCGATAGGATAGTAAATCCATTTATACACGTGTGGTGTTTGCTTAAAGTAATTACGACAAGTATATTATGAGATTTCGTTGTTTTGTACTTTCTTTTATTTTAAAGGTTGCAAAAACCTTGCATTTGTGTACTTGATAACTTATTTTGTGTACTTATTAACTTATTATCATGCCTAGAAGATGCATCAATCATCCAAACTGTTTCTGTTTTGTGTGTGGTTCATTTGTGACGAAATCACAGCGGCGCACAATTTCAGATGATCTAAAGAAGATATACATATTGTATTTTGGCTGTCCACTGGGTGATCAGGATAAATCTTGGGCTCCACATATCATATGTACCAGTTGTTCAAGCGGACTACGTGACTGGCTAAATGGCCACAAGGCAGCTATGCCATTTGCAATTCCAATGTTATGGAGGGAACCGCGAGACCATGTCAATGATTGCTACTTTTGTCTGGTGAACACAAATGGATTCTCTGCTAAAAATAAACAGAACATTGTATATCCTAGCTTAGATTCTGCCATCAGGCCTGTTCCACATGACGATTCATTGCCTATTCCTTTACCTCCTTCTGGTGGACTCGTATCTATGCAAGATGGGGAGGAATGCAGTGAAAACACAGCTGTTCAAAATGCAGACTCAACTGATCCAGATTATCTGAAAGAATCTTATTACAACATGAACAGTTTGCTTGAAGTTATCCATTATAAAACACACCAGTGGAACATCTGTGGTGATCTAAAGGTCATTGGCATGTTGATGGGCATGCAAGGAGGATTCACTAAATACTGCTGTTTCCTATGCCTATGGGATAGTCGAGCAACAGCGGAACATTATGTCAAACGTGTCTGGGAGCCCAGGCATATCTATACGCCAGGAGCAAGCAGTGTCCAAAATATGCCCCTTGTTGATCCACAGAAAATATTTCTGCCACCTCTCCATATTAAGCTAGGACTGATGAAAACCCTTGTGAAGACCATGGGTAAGACAAACTCAGAAGGTTTTCAGTACCTTGTTAATAAATTCCCAAACATCACTGCTGCAAAAATGAAGGAAGGGATATTTATAGGTCCACAAATCAGATCTGTTTTACAAGATGAAGGTTTCAAACAGTCTCTGTCAGGAGCTGAGCTAGAAGCCTGGGAGGCATTCAAGTGGGTCTGTGAAAACTTTCTTGGTAATCATAAGTCCCCTACGTACAGGGAAGGAGTTCAGCGTCTAATAGATTCTTACCAGAACCTTGGCTGTCGCATGTCATTAAAAGTGCACTTCTTGCACTCCCATGTAGATTTCTTCCCAGAAAATCTTGGTATGGTGAGTGAAGAGCAAGGAGAACGTTTTCACCAGGACATTCAGTTAATGGAGCGCCGTTATCAAGGTTTGTGGAATGAGAGTATGATGGCCGACTTCTGCTGGATGCTATTCCGTGATAATCCAGGCGAAGAATATAACAGAAAATCAAATTCCAAGCATTTTTGAAGAAACATTCTACATATCTATGCTGTGATGTGAGTATATTTGATTTAGTCTAGAAGATGTGAATCATTTGCTTAATTGATGTTTGCGATTCTCGAAAAAATACAGCCAAGTTCAGTGAAAACTAACATCACTCATAACTTTAAAACTTGACGTGATAGAAAAAAACTGATACCAGATCTGAAATCAGCGCCAAAAAATCCTTTAGAAAAGTGTATTTTGGTTTCAGATGATTAAAAAAAGTTTTATTTTGTTGCCTTGTGTTATTTATTTCTTTTAAAAACTGTAAACATAAATGTCCACAAATTACTGTATTAAAAGTAAGTATTTGATCAGTAAAATATTATATATCTCCTAGTATTTCACGAAGATAATCTATTAATTCTAATGGTGGTTGAATTCCAAACCTATCCAAATATATTTTATCATTATTATTTTTAGTTGTATTTTATACCATGCAACCCAATGAGTACCTTTTGTTTTATCAGTTAAATCGCCATCTAAATTCATTATTCCATATTCTTTTTTTATTTGATTTTTTGTTCTTGAAGTTCTGTTCTTATAAATACACCTCTAAAATTTGGTATTTTTAATTTTTTAACAGCATCTAATAGTTGAAAGTTTGTAAGAGGTTCATTTGGTAATTTTATATTATCTATTTCTACTAGGTTATCTAGTAGTCAGAGAAATTAAAGAGAAAGGCCCCTCTTCTTAAATATCACGAAAACAGAAGTAATGGTTATTTCAAAGAAACAAAATAATGCACCTTGCAAGATCAAAGTGAATGATATAGTATTAAAACAGGTCGCCCAATTCAAATATTTAGGTACAAGGATAACGGCAGATGAAAGAAGTTCAACAGAAATAAGAAGCAGAATAGGACAGGCAAAAACAAAATTCAGAAAAATGAAAAATATACTGTGTAATATGACCTTGTCATTAGAGGTGAGAAAGAGAGTTCTGCAGTGCTATATAACCCTTATACTAACATATGGGTGCGAGTCTTAGACAATAAACAAACTGGAAATTGGGAAATTAAAGGCAACAGAGATGTGGTTCTACAGACGAATGCTGAGAATACCATGAACTGACAGAAAAACTAATGTAGAGGTGTTGGAAGAGTCAAATGCGAAACAGACCTTAATCAACAATATAAGAAAAAGGCAATCTTCTTTTTTTGGCCACTTCATGAGACAGGTTGGTTTAGAGAACATAGTCACAACAGGCAAAATTGACAGACAAGGTGAGAAAATATTAGACAGTTTGACAGCCTGGCACGGCAAGGAAACAACAACAACTTTGATACATAATACTGTGGACAGAGAGCTGTGGAGAGCCATGACCGCCTACGCCAGCCGGCATGGCACCTGATGATGATGCTGACTACATTATCATAACTTTGTTCTATCATTTTTATTATTGTAAAATGACAGCAATGGCTGAAATGTTATACTGTGTAAAATGTAGAAAGAAAACAGATACTTCAGATTTAGAATATTCAAAAAGCAAAAATAATAGAAATATGTTACAGGGTATGTGTGTGTTAATCTGTGGAACTATAATAATTAAATTCATTAAAGCTTCAGAAGTAGTTTATGATGGCGGTAATTTAAATAATATCTTCTTCTTCTTCAGCTTTCATTCTCAAACTCCTGCTAAATTCTCTTGTAGCAGGACCATTGTCTTACTAGATTTCCAGCAGGATGTAGTCCAGAGAATGGAAAGGCGTTGTGTCGCCGTTTTATTTGCGCCAATGGCCCGACACATCCGTCTTCGGCGGAATTTAAATAATATAATAAACTACCATTTGAATTACATTTACCGGGTCATAATTTTACAGATCCTGGAACTAATTTAAAGAAAAGGTTAAAAGATCCATATGGTATCCACCAGATTTTACAACACAACCTTGGAGTAAACCAATTAATAGAGTTGATGAAGCTGCTATGAATCATGGCATCTGTTATTTACAAAATGAAGATAGGAAAACTAGAAATGAAGTTTGTGATAAGAAAATGTTACAAGATTTAAATATATTTAATACTACTATAAGAGAAAGACTTGATATAGGAATTGTTAGTAATATTATTCAAGGAAAAATTGCATTAGGAATGGGATAGTTTTTATGAAGGAGCCACTGAAAACTAAAGAAAACTAAAATCATTTCAGGGAATTTCTGAATGATTTTTAAAAGAAGAAGATACAGTTTTTTATATTTTTATAAAATTGGTGCATGCTTATTTATTTTATTATTTAATGATAATTATTTATATTTTTTGCTTCGAGCGGACATCCTTTCACAAATTATGAAACATAATTTTTTTTAAGTGAAGGGTGTTTTTATAAGATGATTGTTCTCTTTTTTTTATTTTTTAAAGTATATTTTTATACTTGTATATAAACTTTTTTGGAGTAAAAATATTTTTAAGGGTGAAAATATGTTTTTAAAATTATCTTTTATTTTTTTTTAAATGAGTGTTTTCATCCCCTATATATATATATATATATATATATATATATATATATATATATATATATATATATATATATATATATATATATATATATATATATATATATATATATATATATATATACAGTAGTTACAGTGGAGATATGGAGTTCTAAAGTATTGTATACAGTGGAGATATGGAGTTCTAAAGTATTGTATACAGTGGAGATATGGAGTTCTAAAGTATTGTATACAGTGGAGATATGGAGTTCTAAAGTATTGTATACAGTGGAGATATGGAGTTCTAAAGTATTGCATACAGTGGAGATATGGAGTCTAAAGTATTGTATACAGTGGAGATATGCAGTCTAAAGTATTGTATACAGTGGAGATATGGAGTTCTAAAGTATTGCATACAGTGGAGATATGGAGTCTAAAGTATTGTATACAGTGGAGATATGCAGTCTAAAGTATTGTATACAGTGGAGATATGGAGTTCTAAAGTATTGTATACAGTGGAGATATGGAGTTCTAAAGTATTGCATACAATGGAGATATGGAGTCTAAAGTATTGTATACAGTGGAGATATGCAGTCTAAAGTATTGTATACAGTGGAGATATGGAGTTCTAAAGTATTGCATACAGTGGAGATATGCAGTTCTAAAGTATTGCATACAGTGGAGATATGGAGTTGCATACAGTGGAGATATGGAGTTGCATACAGTGGAGATATGGAGTCTTCTGGATATGAAATAAAGATTAGGAAAGTGAAACCCCCTCTCCCCACAAATTGCACAAAAACGTGTAAGAACTCTTCTTATTTTTTGTGTCTCCATGTGACTATGAAATGGCATCAATGGTATCTGCCGACAAGACGTTCAAACGGCATCAATGGCATCAGCTGTCAAGATGATCATTGTTCATCTGGCACAAGCTGTTCATTGTTTGCGCAATATCATTTACCTACATCATTCATGTGTTATTGAAGCTCGAAAAAGGAGCAAAGAATATCAACACTGTTTACACTTTCCATATGTGTCATAGCAAGCATTTAAGAAGGTTATGCGGTGGAGTTGGCGTCATCATGTAGAATCAGTGACCCAAAAGTCATGCTGAAAAAGTCAGATGTGCCAAATTGAAAAATTCAGATATCTCATCACAGCTGTAAGCCTGACACAACGTATTCCATCTTCGGACTACATCCTGCTAATCTGCAGGAATTGAGAATGAACACAGAAAAAAAAGATTTACTTACTCGAGATCCCAATCTTTGAAAGTTTGTTCCAATTCCTGCATGAGATCCAACAATTTTATTTATGGAAGTAGGGCTCAAACCTAACATCATCTTCAAAGATCAGTATCTTTTGGTAGTTTCTGGCAATCATCTTCAAGTAAGAAAAACATCAATACGTTACAGATAACACTTTAAAAACATCAATACATTACAGATAACTCTTTAACACACTCAATCCCAGAGAGGCCAAAACCGCACGCTATCAATTCATTTCCAGAATGCCCATTTTCTACATGGTGATTTCAATTGTTTTTCTTCAGTTTCTATGTGACTAGTCTAGACATGCTAAATTTAGCCCTCATGTGACTAGCAGTAATTGTGGCTTAAATAGAAATTTACTGACCGTTTCTAACAGTTGTGGCTGCCGAGCTGTGAAAGGGTATTATGTCCTTTAATTTTCTTCAAAACTCAGTAAGAATGGACCAACATATGATTTAGATGATGTTGACAGGCAATTTTATCAGGGAATTTTACAGAACGTGAATGAATCAGACGTTGATAGGGAATTAGTTCAGGACTTAGGAGTTGAAAGTAATGACAATCCAGTAGTGTAAGCCTAAATTATGACATACCGCCCCCATGTCTGGTTGGACCACAAAATTTGTCTGCAGATGTACAGCAGTAGTGGATCTGTGTTTAAATTTGTTGAAAGTAAGAATATTCCAACTTTCTTTCGGTACATATTTTTTTACATGAAAAATGTAATTAGAAATGTTTTCTCTTATGAACATAGTATGCAAATATTGATTTTAAAAAATATATAAAATTTTAAACAGTAGTTATATGTTGAAGAAAGAACAGAGTCAATGTTTACAATAAAAGGTCTTTGGTCGAAGTATCAACCTGTGTACTATTCATTGTACAACTGATGTAGTCTATTTCAATATTTATTTACCATATGGTGCATAGTGTTACCGTAGCCTCAATATCACTAGATATGAAAATAATCAGATTTATGCTGCTTCCAGTTAAATTATGCTTAATATAAATGTTAGATTTTACATATAAAAATGTCTCCTTTTTTTCTGTCAAATGCCATCTTGTCCTCTTTTTTTCTGTCAAATGCCATCTTGTCCTCTTTTTTCTGTCAAATGCCATCTTGTCTTCCTTTTTCTGTCAAATGCCATCTTGTCTTCCTTTTTCTATCAAATGCCAGAATGAAGATTCCATATGAAATCTGGAGAATTTGTGTCATGGTTGGTTACAGCTTGGCTGCGTCTTTGAACCTGACATGTCCGAATTCAACATTATATTTTTTGGTCACTTTGACCTATAAATGGCAGAGCCATCTCTACCCCAAAACTTTCTTAGCTGCATCTTATGATATATATAGCAGTACAGTGCAGATATATTTTTTTTCTCCTTTCGTAACACTGTAACACATGGACACAAGCATTACTGACATGAAGAGGGAATGACTGCAAAGTGAGGAGTTTGTATTCAGGAAGTGGAGAAATGAAGATGGCTCATGTCTGTAGTGAAGACTGCAGGATCAAAAGAGAAATCACAAAACTATGACCTACTGACCTCTTCCCAGATTTGATAATGGCTCAGAAAGCAGCCGATTTCACCCATTGTCAGTGATCTGAAAATAAAGTGTACAAACAAAGAAATTATGATTCTATCTGTTTACAGAAAAATGTTTTTATTCTATTTCTGCGTTCGTTCTCAAACTCCAACAGACCAGTAGTATGTGGTCCGCAGAACAGAATGTGTTGTCATGGTTAACAGCTCAGTTCTGCACATTTCAGCTCAACTCATCTGCTTCTGGGTCACTTTGACTCTATGGGATGGGACAGTTAACTCCACCCCAAAACCTCCTTAGTTGCCTATGGATAATAGGTAAGACTGCTGTAAAACTGTAGAACAACAACTAGTATAGCTAGTACTTCTGTGATAGTACCATTGTTTTTATCACTGTTTTTATTGTTTGTTCGCTGTTTTTATTGTTTCACTGTTTTTATTGTTTGTTCACTGTTTTTATTGTTTGTTCAGTTTTATTGTATGTTCACTGTTTTATGAACAAACATTCACTGTTTTATTGTTTGATTACTGTTTTATTGTTTGTTCACTGTTTTTATTGTTTGTTCACTGTTTTTATTGTTTGTTTACTGTTTTTATTGTTTGTTCACTGTTTTTATTGTTTGTTCACTGTTTTTATTGTTTGTTCACTGTTTTATTGTTTGTTTACTGTTTTATTGTTTGTTCACTGTTTTTATTGTTTGTTCACTGTTTTTATTGTTTGTTCACTGTTTTATTGTTTGATTACTGTTTTATTGTTTGTTCACTGTTTTTATTGTTTGTTCACTGTTTTTATTGTTTGTTTACTGTTTTTATTGTTTGTTCACTGTTTTTATTGTTTGTTCACTGTTTTTATTGTTTGTTCACTGTTTTATTGTTTGTTTACTGTTTTATTGTTTGTTCACTGTTTTTATTGTTTGTTCACTGTTTTTATTGTTTGTTCACAGTTTTTATTGTTTGTTCACTGTTTTTATTGTTTGTTCACTGTTTTTATTGTTTGTTCACTGTTTTATTGTTTGTTTACTGTTTTATTGTTTGTTCACTGTTTTTATTGTTTGTTCACTGTTTTTATTGTTTGTTCACTGTTTTATTGTTTGTTCACTGTTTTATTGTTTGTTCACTGTTTTTATTGTTTGTTCACTGTTTTATTGTTTGTTCACTGTTTTATTGTTTGTTCAGTTTTATTGTTTGTTCACTGTTTTTATTGTTTGTTCACTGTTTTTATTGTTTGTTCACTGTTTTATTGTTTGTTCACTGTTTTTTTTGTTTGTTCACTGTTTTATTGTTTGTTCCCTGTTTTTATTGTTTGTTCCCTGTTTTTATTGTTTGTTCACTGTTTTTATTGTTTGTTCACCTTTTTTATTGTTTGTTCACAGTTTTTATTGTTTGTTCACTGTTTTTATTGTTTGTTCACTGTTTTTATTGTTTGTTCACTGTTTTTATTGTTTGTTCACTGTTTGTTTTGTATTTTCTTGAAAAAAGACCTTAACTATTTCCATCCGTAAAAACGATATATCGTTGCAGATAGACATCCATTGCGGACATATCCACAATTATTCATTCTTGCAGATATTCCATCTAAAATTGCTTCGTTTGGATCATAAAATAATTAGCATTAAGATATCTAGGTATTTAAACCTTAGAAATCTGGCTAACGGAACCAAACCCCTGTGTGGTTAGACATGTGTGACATATTTATTTTAAATTAAAATTTGAACAAGGTAGGTTCAGCTTTTCAGAAATTAGCAAAATGGCTTCATCTTCCACTAGTAAGACAGCTCAAAGATTTAGCAAACATCTGGTTTTATTATTCTTTGAGAGTTTTATAATTGGAGACATTATTTCAAGTGATGAGTTGGAAAACAATGATGATTTCGATTTTGACAGTGAAGATTACCGACTTGTTGAAAATTGTAAAATAAATAGACCTAATATTATTTGTAAGGGAAGAATAACTTTATAAAAAATTATAAAACTACCCACACTGCTATTGTTTCTGAAGAATCAGATAGGTATAGTGACAGCAATGATAATCTTGCGCTATATTATACAGTAAATAGTTAGACATAATGATAATATTGAGTGGAATAAAGTTAAACTTTGGAAATTCAATACTTGGGAATATTTCATAAAGTTTCAGAATATTTTGTTCAGTTCTGAAATTTGACATAAAACACACAAAAATGGCATAAAACACCAGGCAGATAGGTTTACTTCAAATAAACTAATTATGATCAGAAAGTGGACAGTCAAGGCATCTACTTTAGTAAGATTGGATTTTAGCATTTCAAGACAAGTAAAATTGAGGGTGAGTAGAACAAAATGCATGCAAAATAATTTCTGTTCATCTAACATCTCTGTTTGTGGTGTAATTTTGGAATTTTATTGTTACAATTCTTATATTTTGTATGGATTCCATTCAATTATCTTTCTTTTGATACCTTATATGACCTTCCATAGCTAATACTTTGTCTTCGGGAAGCTTGCGCCTAGTCATGTTGCGGTCCAAAAATTTTGCGTAAAATTAATTACGTCCAAACCCCAGGAATAAGGAATAATTCCGTCCTGAAAGAGTTACAGTTGAAACATTGAAATGTCTTGTATGTTGTTATTTGCATGTTTTCATACCAATACCATACAGTACAATGGCAGTCTGATAGTCCTCATAAAACTCCATCAAAACTTGTGTTCTACGTAAGTATTTAGTTGCCTCTCACAACATGCTTGGCAGATACCAGCCGTTATTTTTTGTTTCCGTTTAGGACCCCAGTGACACATTAACGAGACAATACAATAATTATGACATTTACAAAAACATGGACTACCAAAATCATAATAATCTTTTTTTGCCTCATCGAGGCCAACTCCTTGAAGTGAAGATGGAGGCTTAGTCCAGCCAAACAGAGGCAGGAAATTAAGATTGGTCGGGCCATTCCATATATCGAGCAGGACTGTGGCACAGGTACTGAAGTCAGAGATACCAGGTTGAAAGGCACGCCAACAACACGACTAGATAATGTCTTCACAAACAAATTTTTGTTTGAATCTTAAGGAATTATGAACAATAGAGCTCTTTCTGGTATCCTTTTGTGTAATGGAAAAATTTGTTTAATACCCAAACTTTGCCAGAGCCTAAAAGGGGAGTAAAGGATAGCGACACTGCTACCTACCATGCATGTTGTAAGAGGTGACTCAGGAAGTTTAGGGGTGGAGTTAGATGTCCCATAACTAAGTTGGCTAAAGTGGCCTAGAAGCCATGCTGAAGTTGGATGTGTCAGGCCGAAAGGAACATATATTGCAACTAACGAGAAGATACCCAGACTTTAACTCTAGGCAGTGTGCAACTTTAACTCTCGGCGGTGTGCAACTTTAACTCTCGGCGGTGTGCAACTATCAGAATACAGTCTCTTCTTTTTTCTGCATGCATTCTCATAGATGTCAACTAGTACGGATTTTCTGTACTTATACAGATTTTTCAGGCTGAAAAAAAACTCAGAAAAAAACCCTACAATCAAAAACTTTTTTGGGGTGGGGGTGTTTTTTTAAATAACATTTTTAAAAAAGGCCATTTCGTGTTACATCTTCAGTTACTACTTCTAATGCAGACATTTTGTACATATTGAATGTATTTCCGCTGAAGACGGATGTGTTGGGCCATTTGCGCAAATAAAACGGCAACACAACGCATTTTCATTCTCTGGACTAAATTCAACTGGAAATTTTGTAGGACCATTGTCCTGTTACAAGAGAAATCCAGCGGGAGTTTGAGAATGAACGCCGAAGAAGAGGAAGAAGAATGTATTGATTGGATGAAGAAAAAAATGTGGGATTTTGTTTTGTTTGGGGTGCTAATACGGTCATTTTTATTGAAATACAGAAATAAATTGTTAAAAATATGGATTTATGGAAAAATAAGCGGACAGCCATGCATTCTCAAACTCCTGTAGGTTAGTAGGATGTAGGCCATAGAAAAGGATACATTTTACATTTTAGCTGCAATATCTGTGCCTTTCAGCCTGGCACACCCAACTACAGCATGGCTTCTGAGTCACTGACTGACCTATGAGGTGAAACAGCTAATTCCTCCCCTCAAATCTCATTGGTCACCTCTTACGATATGCTTGGCACATAACAGAGATGTTATTATAATAATAATTTTTTCTGCTCTTAAGCCCAGAATACCATCAAAGGCGGATGTGTCTGGCCATTGTCTCAAATAAAGAGATGACACAATACATTTCCATTCTCTGGAGTATATCCTGCTGGAAATCTAGTAGGATTATTGTCCTGTTACAAGAGAGAACCAGCGGGAGTTTGAGAATGAACGCTGAAGAAGAAGGCCCCACAATTCACAGGTGGAAATAAAGAGCGAAACACAATGAGATCCCTCTTACCTTCCATGATATGGATCGGCAAAGTCAGGCAACATCTTGACCGCTTGCTTCTCCAGGTAGGAACTATTAAGTTCTCTGTTTGGAATAGATAACATATAGAATGAACATTAAACGTAGGCAAGAATTGTGTTCTTCGAAAATATGTTTTTGTGGCCGTGGTTGTCGTCTTCTGGTGTGTTCGTTCTCAAGCTCCTGCTGATTAGCAGGATGTAGTCCAGAGAATGGAATGCATTGCATCATGGTTTGCAACATATGTGCCTTTCGGCCTGAGACATTAGACTTCAGCATGGTTTCTGTGTCATGTTTCTGTATCTAAAATGGTGGTTCTCAGCAAGACAGCAGGGACTTGAAGGGGGGGGGGGGCACCGAAGAAATTTCTGAAATAGAGGTAAGGGTAAAACTTGTCATGGGGAGGGGGGCATATGAAGATAAAGACTTGAACAGTAACCAATAAGAAATATAGCGACAAATAAAGTAGAGATGTGTGCAGGTGTCCAGGAGCCATTGCTTTCAATAGTGAACCGACGAAAACTAGCATGGTTCGGACATGTATGCAGGCATGATTCCTTGTCAAAAACAATATTGCAGGGAACTGTCGAGGGTGGAAGAAGCAGAGGAGGACAAATAAAGACATGGACAGATAACATCAAGGAATGGACAAGGCTAGATATTTCCACACTCATCCGCATCGCTGAGGATAGAATTCGCTGGATGACTCTGTGTGCTGAAGCATCCAATGTGGTACACCTATGACCCTGAAGGGTTATGGGTTTATTGATTGATTGATTGATATCGACAAATCTGAAAAAGTCTTGGTGACTTGTAAGGAAAGTCAATGATCTTTTTTTTTAAGCACAAGGGCTTAAAAACTACTGTGAAGGTTAGAACAAATGCAGGACTAACAAACCAGTAACATCTGCAGTTAGAACAAATGCAGGACTGACAAACCAGTAACATCTGCAGTTAGAACAAATGCAGGACTGACAAACCAGTAACATCTGCAGTTAGAACAAATGCAGGACTGACAAACCAGTAACATCTGCAGTTAGAACAAATGCAGGACTGACAAACCAGTAACATCTTCAGTTAGAACAAATGCAGGACTGACAAACGAGTAACATATGCAGTTAGAACAAATGCAGGACTGACAAACCATTATTGTTTATTATTTATATGGATAACATTATCAAAACTGTAAAACACCACCAGACGTTTACCATTACTCAAATGACTTAATTGAACCACTCTTTGCTGACCATCAGTGCCTTTTCCACAGTTCAAGTGAAGTGCTGAAAGATCACATAACCCTACTCAATGAAAGCTGCCTCAATCACAACATGAAGATCAATAAAGAAAATACAGAAGTAATGTTTATAGGCAGAAAACCCAATACAATCAAAATAAATGATCAACTACTGAAGTAAAGCAAGTGCAGAAATTTAAATATTTTGGGAGCATTTGTACAGCTGACTGAAGAATGGACAGAGTGTTGAGACAAGAATTAAAACGTCAACTATGTAACTTATGAACTTATACCAATTTTCCCGTCGAAGACGAATGTATCAGGCCATTGGCGCAAATAAAACGGAGACACAGCGCATTTCCATTCTCTGGATTACATCCTGCTAGAAATCCAGCAGGACAATGATCCTGCTAAAAGAGAAATTCAACAGGAGTTTGAGAATGTACGCTGAAGAAGAAGACTAATGGCTTCTAGGTTGACCCAGCCTAAGAAAAGGGCACCAGATCTTCTGGGAAAGTAGCCGCAGGTATGATGTTGGTCAATGAAAAATACAGACTTAACCCCATACTCCCCACTACGCCTCAATGGAAAAAGTGAAAACATGAAAACTCCTTTTTTAATGAATGTCATACTGCGAGTTTACAACAAAATTACAAATAACAGGAGAGAATTTGGTATTTATACTAACTTTCCATCTACAGCATCCACAATTTTGGCATCTATCCCCAAGTAGTCAAAGGCTGTCAGCATCCGAAGTCTTCTAGCCGGCCGTCGTTTCAAGTTGATCATGTATATCTGCAAATATGAATAAATAAAGTTTTTAAACACCAGACACCCTAGAGAAGACCATAATGGAGGGGATGATGCCAGGGAGACGTACAAGAGACAGACCCAGAAGATGGATGCAAGACATCAAAGACCACCTGAACATGACAGTAACAGAAGCAGGAAGACTAGCTCAAGATTGACAGAAGCTTCGAAAGGCTGTGATGACTGCTACAGGATATGCTAACTGATGAGTATGAATGTTTTTAATTAACGAAGTTCGTGGTGGCTGGATTATCAGAACGGCAACCTCCACATTCTTCTTCTTTCATTCTCAAATTTCTTAGAGATTACCAAGATGCAGTCTGGAGAACGGAATGTGTTGCGTCATGGTTTACAGCGTGACTGTGTTATATGCACCTTTCGGTCTGACACATCCGATTTCAGCATGACTTCTAGGTCACTTTGACCATATACGGAATGTGACAACCAACACCATCCTAAAACCTTCTTAGTCACCTCTTACAAGATATATGGAAGATAAATAGTGTTGCTATTCTTTGCTCCCCTTTTGACTACGAATTGGCCATAACAGACTGAGAAGTCACATGTTCAGAAAGTTGAAAATTTGTAGACAGACCTGTGCAACTGTGGTCTGAGCCCAGAGACTGCAGAACACATCCTTCATGCCTGTCAAATCTACCAAGAAGAGAGTGAGAAAATATGTTTATTTTCCTACTGAGACGGCAGAACTTCCAGACTTGAGGGGTTCCATGGATGACCTGAAGCGAATTACACAGTTCATTGAAGCTATTGGCGCTGTAACCTGATATCTGACTGAAGAACAAAAAGCTCCCCTTTCGGGCCCTGGAAACACACTTTCGCTTTTATGGTTAAAAGCTCTGATATAACCGAATTGGATTAACTTTGCGACTGAAAGGAGCATAATTTTACCATAAGATGAACATTTTACGCAGCCAAAAAAAAAAACTTAATAAATATTATAAAATACCTTTACAACTTTTAAAACTAAAAGTTTACCTTCAGTTATTTAACAAAAAATGTATACAAACTACAACAAAATGATATTGTTTACCAACCATGTTATCTAACAGAAAATGTATACAAACTACAACAAAATGACACATAACTTGCCTGATCAGATCCTATGTATACAAACTACAACAAAATGACACATAACTTGACTGATCAAATCCTAGTTTGTCTTTAGGCTTCTCTGGTATATACACATGAGGTGAACTGTACAGAGGAGGAACTTCTTGTAATGAAAATATTATACACTTTGTTCAAGAACATCATCAAGGAAATCATCAAGTATTGCTTACCTCCAGGATCAGCTTCTCTGCACTGTAAGCGAATCTGTAAGCGTTTGGTATGTCAGGTCTCAGATCAGTTAAATATTTACTGTCCGCACAAATTCAACTCTGATTCAATAAATACTTCACAAACACATTTCAGATCATCTAAACCATAAGTTCTCAACTTTTCTCGAGTCACAACCCCATTTTATTTAGAAGTAAAGTGACCCATGGTCAAAAACATTTTATATAAGGCTTTCAATATGGAAAAAAATTCTATATCGTTCGACGATTGTTCGGAATATCTTCTACTTCTGCGTTGGCTCTCAAGTAACCAACACAAATTTATTTTTTGATTTCCACCATGGAGCATGAAGTATGATGTGCTACTATTTCATTTGAGGCATATATAATTCAATACAATTTAAACATGATATATTTAATGTTTAGCTTGATGTTGTAACTCGTTAACAATTATTTCTTCATAATTTACATTTGAGTTTTTGCCAACGTATGTTAACCATGTGTGTGTGTCGCATCAGTCTATTAACCGAGAACACAGAAACTGCTCACATTTTGATGAGTTATATTTGGGTCAAAGGGCATGAACTCATGAACCACTAACCTACCATAAGTTATATTTAATATTACATAATCACCAGTGTGTTGCAGGGGAGCAAAGAATAGCAACACTGTTTACCTTCGACGCATGTCGTAAAAGGCGATCCTACGCAAAAAAAAGTTTGAACTACAGTTTCTTCTTCTTCAGCGTTCATTCTCAAACTCCCGCTGGATTTCTCTTGCAACAGGACAATGGCCCTACAAAATTTCCAGTTGAATTTAGTCCAGAGAATGGAAATGCGTTGTGTTGCCGTTTTATTTGCGCCAATGGCCCAGCACATCCATCTTCGATGGTAACTACAGTTACCATTAGCAAGACGGATTAAAAAATACAAAACGTCTTCCTGCCACCAGATTCTTTTTTGACAATTTGCATTATTGATGGTGACTGTTTTGAAAATGTGATAATTATTTGGTTGTTAGAGATATTTAAATATTTGCACATATAAATAAAGAATTGAATTCTGCATATATTGGTGTAATTTCTGTACATGTGTGTTTGATACCAGACGTATGAGAAAGTGGTAAAGACGTTTTTCACAAAAAAACTTATATTTTATAACAAATAAAGCAGAAAAATTAGTAAAAAAATAACTTACTTTACTTATTGAATTGTTTGGCAACACTGTACACTAAATCACACACAAATCTGTTGTATTTATGGTCTTTCATTATCAAAATATTGCCGGAGGAACTGTATAAAACATGTAGATTTGCAGTAAAATCGTTCTTTGAGCTTAGGCCTAGAGTCATTTTTGGTGCCACTTCAACATATTCGATATCAAACATCTGGAAGTCCCCACACCAACACGCCATTCTGTATATTTACTGCTGTGAAACTAAATAACCCAATAATTCATGATTCAAGCCACGATTCAATGTTATTTTATTCAAAATACAATGATACAACGGTCTATAAACCCTATTCACCATCATGGCATCATACCGGTGTGCAGATGTGGTCAGATTAATTGGTATAAAACGTGTTACTTCTACGTAGAAATTTTCACTACGATCATGATGGACGTAGAAATGTATCGGCTTCAATTGCATATGTTTCCCGAGTATGTGCATTGACCAATCAGGCTCTGGTATGTATATTTAACACAATATCTCATTGGATGACTTCTATCGACAACGGCAAGAGCCGCCATTTTTTTGTTTATCGACAAGTGTTTACATAAGCATTGTGAAGGTTAAAGTCACTTTTTTATCACCATCCTTCTCCTCATCTTCTTCTTTTGCATTCTACCTTGGACTGCCATGTAGCATCACGTTTTTAATAACGACACTTAATGAACCAACACCCACTTACCTAAAGCTTTCACAGAATGAGCAAATAAAATGATGTCATCTCTTGGACCACTATATCCCACTGGAGGTCTATTGTAGGAAAGATTCGGTGAAAGGTAGTGATGCAGGTTGATAAGAATAGCAGAGTGCACCATAGGAACAGGAAACACTCCAAAATCTCCCGGTCTACAATGGATAGATAGTTACTACTACGAATGTAGTAGCCCTGAGGAGGAATACAAGAAACATTTATGACTCACTTCTCAATAAAAGAAATGTTGGATTGTTTATCATAATCTTCTTCTTCAGCGTTCATTCTCAAACTCCCGCTGAATCTCTTTTGTAGCAGGAAAATCGCACTACTAGATTTCCAGCAGAATATAGACCAGAGAATGGAAATGCGTTGTGTCACCGTTTTATTTGAGCCAATGACCCGACACATCCATCTTCAGAGGTATCAGAATCTAATCATACTTAACTGCAGACTAGGCTGACACACAGGTTCGTGTAAGGCAGGTAACCCACCAAGTAATTATTACTGGTCTGCCAGGCTGATTTATATATATTCCACATGACATATTCTTTCCAGATTGTAGTTGTCTTTAGAGTAGACCTGACGCAGGAAGGGGCGTGTTTAAACATTCTTCATCTTCAGCGTTCATTCTCAAACTCCCACTGGATTTCTGTTGTAGCAGGACAATGGTCCTACTAGATTTCCAGCAGAATGTAGTCCAGAGAATGGAAATGTGTTGTGTCGCTGTTTTAATTGCACGAATGACCCGATACATCCATCTTCGGCGGAGTTTAAATAATCTGAGATGTCTCTAATCCATCCTTGTCTTTTTGGTGGCCCTTACCTCTGCTTCCAGGAACCATACCTTCCATTATTAATTGTTCCATTTTGTTATGTCTCCTTATATGGCTAAATTATATCTGATTTAGAATTACTATATGCACTACTCTCTGAATTCAGAAAATATCAAATTACAAGCTAGCCAATCTGCAAACTATGATGCTAAATATTAATTAGGAAGCAATCATTATGTCTAAACTTTGATATTTTCAGATAAGTAAGGTTCTGAATGGAAACATTGTCAGATAAAGTGAAGTTCTGAATGGAGACATTGTCAAATTTAAAAAAAGTTCTGAATGAAAACATTGTCAGATAAAGTGAAGTTCTGAATGGAGACATTTTCCAAGGAGGAAACAACTCTTTGATGTATGTCTATTGTAAACAACAAAAGCTTTGACTTTGTATACAACTAGTCTGTCAAACAGGGAAAAAGCTTTTCAGATCGTGTTACCGGAAAGTATTCATACCCCCTCCGAGTAGATGTCTTTTTCAATAGACACTGCATTGAGCCAGAAGCTGAAGTCTCTTGGGTATGAAAGATAGATCTGAGAAACCACTCCCACTACACACAAGAATTAAGAGCAAATCGCTCACAATTCCTGGCATTATTGACAACAATAACAACAACCAGAAAATATGAAGTTGCCTCCTCCATGGAAAAAAGCTGCCTACTACCAATGTAGGATCGCTTCCGGCAGATGGTGTAAGGATACACGGTAAAATTTCTGTAGCTCACAAATGTAATATACTTTCATCCATCCTTCCAGATCCCGTTAACTTAACCTGTATGGTTATATAGCATTGAAAGTACCTTTTAATACAGAGTATTATTCTTCTTCTGCTGCATTTGTTTTCAAACTTCTGCAGATTAACAGGATGTATTCTGGAGAATGCAATGCATTGTGTCGACATGGTTACAGCTTAACTGTGATATCTGTGCCTTTCGACCCGACACATGTGGCTTCTGGGTCACTTTGACCCTATTTGGGAAGGGACATACAACTCCACCTCCAAAACCTTAGTCTCCTTCTCTAATAATTTGCATGGAAAGTAAACAGTAGTGCTATTCTTTGCTCTACCTACAAGCGCAGGCAACATACAGGGAGGATATATCCTCTGGTTGCAAACCATATCACTTCTAGTTTCTCCAATCACATTTCTCAAGTTTCTGATTCTTCTGTATTCTTTCTCAAATTCCTGCTGGTTACCAGGATATAGACCAGAGAATGGAATATGTTGCTTACAGCTTGGGTGCAATATCTGTGCCTTTCAGCTTGACAAATCCGACTTCAACATGGCATGGAACTTTGGCCTTCAGCCAACATTCTCAGTCGCCTTCTACAAACATGTAACGTATAGAGGTCACTGCTTTGCAATTCTTTGCTCCCTTTTTAGGTCCTGCAGCATAAGTACAGGCTCAGGCATTTCATTTCTAGGCTTGGATCTGCCTGTTACTTGTTGGAGTTCATTGCTGTAGACACTTGATAACTAACTTGACATTATCCACTCCAACAATAGTCCTCTTTGTTTTGGAACTCTAAACAATGGACTGTATGTTTGCTATCTCCAGGAATTGCGAGCAACTTATTTTTGGACTGAGAGTCTGTTACCGTAACTATGCTAGTTAACAGGATTCTATAAGATTGTTGGTTGGTGGTCCAGCGGTCCATGGGCTCATGCCCTTTGACCCAATGCTATTGTTTGATATATGCATGTGTTTGTGAGCTGTTTTTTTGTTCCATATAATGTGTTCCATTTATCTGATCCTGGAGGGAGAAGCATTTTCCTGATGTCATCTAGCGCTGGACATTCAAAAAGGTGGTGGTCAACAGTTTCATAGGGATGAATGCACAGCCAGCACCCTGGAGTGTGTTGTGGTTGTATTCTGCTCAGGTGATTGTTAAGCTGTACATGTGTGCGCAGTCGGAAGATTATACTCTGGTCTTTCCTTCCCAGGAGGTTGATGTTGTCCTTAGCATTTGGGCTGGTCATATATTTATAGAGGTTCTATAAGATGATTAAGAGAAACACTGAGGTTTACCTTTTCAGACATTCCTCCCCAGAAATTGGAATAGTAGCCCTCAACAGAAGCATTTAGCATAGGACCAATTACCAATCTTGCAACAACAAAAAAACATTGAGAATTAAAATAGAATTACCAATATTAAATAAAACAAAACAAATCAAAAATGTTAACACTTTAACACATCTGTAACAGGACATAATATATATATATATATTTTTTTTTTCAAGATGTTAACACTCTAATAATTCCAGATGTTACCCACACTAACAAATATAAAACAGGAATAAGATATGTATTCTTCTTCTCCATTTGTTCTTAAGCTCTTGCAGATTAGCAGGATGTAGTCCGGAGAATGGAATGTGTTGTGCTAGGGTTTACAGCTTAGCTGTGATTATCTATGCCTTTCTGCCTGATACAACAACTTTAGCATGGCTTCTAGGCTGTTTTTTTACAGCTGAGCTGTGATTATCTGCGGCATTCAGTCTGACACATTGAACTTCAGCAAGGATTCTGAGTGATTTAAAATGGATAGAACAGCCAATTTCACCACAAAATACCTTAGTTGCTTCTTATGACATGCATGGCCTATTAATTAAGGACATAACTCTAACTGAATTTCAAAGTGGATGTCGTCCATGTGTTGCCTGGGACAGAGAGGGGAGCAAATAGCAACACTGTTTACCTTCCACGAATGTTGTAAAAGGCGACTAAGGAGGTTATGGGATGGAGTTGGCTGTCCCATCCCATATAGGGTCAGTGACCCAAAGCCATGCTGAAGTTGGTTGTTTCAGGCTGAAAGGCGCAGATATCGCAGCAATGCTGTAAACCATGATACAACGCATTGCGTTCTCCAGACTACATCCTGCTTGTCTACAGGAGTTTGAGAATGAATGCAGAAGAAGAAGACAAAAAGTGGATGAAACAAATAGTCATAATCACTTGTGATGGACAAATAATAACAACAACAATGACATGCATGGAAGGTAAACAGTGTTGCTATTCTTTGCTACCCTTTCGGATCCT
The DNA here is from genome assembly GCA_034231615.1 of Meghimatium bilineatum. Classification (NCBI taxonomy): domain Eukaryota; kingdom Metazoa; phylum Mollusca; class Gastropoda; order Stylommatophora; family Philomycidae; genus Meghimatium; species Meghimatium bilineatum. The sequence goes on from CM067300.1 coordinate 42,396,209, forward strand.
ACCACATATGTATTCAAGAAGTTAACACTCTAACAAATATAAAACTGGACTGACATCATAAGTCATCGCTGTCTTATAAAAGATATTGTCACAAGTGGATAATAATAATAATAACAGTTGTGTACCCATAACATTTTCATCTGGCATGCTGAAGGTCTTACCAGCGGACCATCAGACCAACCAGAATGCAACAGTAAATACCTAGTAGATGACGTGCAAATATAGTGATGCTTTCCTTTCGTGGAAGCCTCGCGTCACTTCATCTATGCAGCTATATGTTCATTCCCTCTCAGTAAAAGGCTTCTTCAAAATCACTGCAAACCACAGAGAGTTGCAGCCTTAGTGTGTGTGAAATAAAGCTCTGGAGAAACCCCTCGACTGCACAAAAGAAGAATTCTATTTCTCAAAATTCCTAGTGATTCAAACAAACGTAACATTTTCTTAATATCCAAAATCATACCAGCTGTTCAAATAATAATAATAACAAATACATTACACATCAACATCTCAGGCAAAGAATATTTCAATCAATTTTATTTGGGTCATTCATTATCAAACTCCAAACTCAAGTATGTATTTGAGGCTTTGGATTCTTGACATTTATTTGTGTACGAGATCCTTAGTCAGTAGTGGTGACCCAATAGTCTGCAGCGGCCTGTTCTAACATGAAACTGTCCAGCAGGATGTAGTTCAGACAAGGAAAATGCATTTTGTCATCGTTTTATTTCAATCAATGGCCCAACACATGCAATTTCAGCTGTAAAGTTTCATTAAATGTACAAGAGGGTACAACATACTTACTTTTTCTGCCCCATAAGAATTTGAAGAGTTCTATTATTTTCTAGTGTCACATCAGCATCGATCATCTATCAAAAAGATAAAAACCTGCATTATCTAGTTGCATGTGGACAATATTTTTTTAAATCAGTAAAAATCATTTTGCATTCAATACAACAAAGTATATACACTCTACCGCCGAAGACAGTAGAACACCTCCTTATTGACTGTCCTTACATTTCAACTGACAAATAAAAAAGGGGTACAGACACTGTTAACAGTCTGAAACTCACTGTATGGATCACTAAGTCAACTTTAGAAGACCTGCACTTTTTTTTAAAGAATGGCTTCACGCTGCCAAGACAAGAGTAGAACTACTCAGTCTATCTGTCTATCTATAAGCTGTATCCCCTGTTTGCCTTGAAGTGTCAGGGGTAGAAGAGTTCTCTGGAGATGGCCTTCTTGTGTGCTGTTTGTAAGCTTGTTCCTGTGGCTTCTTTGATTTCTGTGATCAATCTTTTACATGGTCTGCCTCTGGCTTTATAGCTTGTCTATGTGAAATGGCCATCTGTGGCATGCTATCTGTTGGTAGTCTGGAAGCGTGTGAAAACCACTTGATTTGTTGTCTTTTGATGTGTTCCAATACTGGTTTTGTTTTGGTTATCTGTCTGATGTTATCGTTTCTAATTCTCTCTCTTAATGTCACTCCAGCAACAGAGATGTGGTTCTATAGAAGAATGCTGAGAATACCATCAATCAAATCAATCAAAAAACCCATAACCCTTCAGGGTCGTAGGGGTACCACATTGGATGCTTCAGCACAAAGAGTCCTCCAGCTAATTCTATCCTCAGCGATGCGGATGAGTGTGGAAATATCTAGCCCTGTCCATTCCTTGATGTTGTCTGTCCATGTCTTTATTCATACCATGGACTGCCAGAAAAACTAATGTAGAGGTGTTGAAAGAGTCAAATGCGCAACAGACCTTAATCAATAATATAAGAAAAAGACAATCTTCATTTTTTGGCCACTTCATAAGACAGGGAGGTTTGGAGAACATAGTCACAACAGGCAAGATTGAAGGCAACAGAGACAGAAGGTGACAAAGTGAGAAAATAGTTGACAGTTTGATAACCTGGCACAGCAGGCAAACAACAACGATCTTGATACATAATACTATAGACAGAGAGCTGTGGACAGCCATGATCACCTACACCAGTCATCATGGCACATGATGATGACGAATGACACTCCGAGTATTCTTCGTAGACGTGTCATTTCTGCTGTCACTATTATACTTTTGTCTTGTGCTGTAATTTTCCAGGTTTGGCACTGGTAGCACAGTGATGGGATAATAATAGTCTTGTATAATGCAACTATTCAGTAGTTTTTGGATATCGAAAACAACAACAGCAGAAGACGATTGTGTCTGGCTAATGCTTCAAATAGAGCAGCAACACACTGCATTGTTATTCCCTGGGCTACATCCTGTTAGAATTTTAGTAGGACCAATGTCCTGCTACAAGAGACATTCTGCGGGAGTTTGAGAATGAACGACAGAGAAGATGAAATATATACTTGAATAGTGAGTGGTGTGTTCATTGTAGTCCTTTGTGCCCTTCTGTCAATCATGTTACAGCAGTAGCAGCTTCATCTTCTTCTGCGTTAATTCTGCAGTTCTGCTAGTTAGCTTGATTTTGTTCAAATAATGGGATGTGTTTTGTCATGTTTTACAGTCAATATAAGGTACTACTGCAGTGAAATGGAACAACAATAGTACTTATGTAGAACACAGGTTTTTGAAAGTTTCACTTGAACATGATGGACTATCACTAAAACTAAGGGGTTACGTATTTACACCTTTCAGCCTAACACATCCGACTTCAGCATGACTTTCAGCAGTCAATAAACTGAATTTGTTGTTTTATTTGCAGCACACCTGCGTGATATTACAATTGTCTTTTCAATTGCTGGAGAACTGCCCAGTCCGTATTCTTCCATGGTGTGAAATTAAATAATCATCAAGTGGATGCTTAAAATACATGTAACTAGATGTAATGTAATAGACGTAATGTATTAGAAGTAATGTAACTAGAAGTAATGTAACTAGAAGTAATGTATAAGAAGTAATGCAACTAAAAGTAATGTAACTAGAAGTAATGTATCTAGAAGTAATGTAACTAGAAATAATGTAACTAGAAGTAATGTATAAGAAGTAATGTAACTAAAAGTAATGTATCTAGAAGTAATGTAACTAGAAATAATGTAACTAGAAGTAATGCATAAGAAGTAATTAACTAAAAGTAATGTAACTAGAAGTAATGTATTTGAAGCAATGTAACTAGAAATAATGTATAAGAAATAATGTATAAAAAGTAATGTAACTAGAAGTAATGTATAAGAAGCAATGTAACTAGAAATAATGTATTTGAAATAATGTAACTAGAAGTAATGTATAAAAAGTAATGTAACTAGAAGTAATGTATTAGAAGTAATGGCCTGAGCTTCTAGTTCAGGGTGCAAAAAACAGTGCCATTGTCACCTGCCAAGCATATCGTAAGAGGCGACTAAGGAGGCTTTGGGATGAAGTTTGCTGTCCCATCCTAGGATGATCAAAGTGACCTAGAAGCCTTGCTGACGTTAGATGTGTCCTTCCAAAAAGCATAGACATCACAGCAAAGCTGTAAACCATGACACATTGAATTCTGTTTTCAGGACTACATCCTGCTAATCTACAGGAGTTTGAGAACAAATGCAGAAGATGAAGTCACACAATCTGACAATTAATGTGACATATACTAGAAAATGTTCTTTCAAAATCGGTTACATTTATTAAGAATTTCTTTTTCTATTTAGCTCATTGTGATGTTTTTTACTACTAATTTATTTTTCTATTCACCTCATTGTGATGTTTTTTACTACTAATTTATTTTTCTATTCACCTCATTGTGATGTTTTTTACTACTAATTTATTTTTCTATTTAGCTCATTGTGATGTTTTTTACTACTAATTTCTTTTCAGCTCATTATGATGTTTTTTATTACTAATTTATTTTTCTATTCACCTCATTGTGATGTTTCTTACTACAAGTTAATGTTAAATACTAAACAGTAAAAATTAACTCACAAACAGATAGTCAGCCCAAATATTCTGAGCATGTTCTAGAGCCTTTTCCCTCAGACCAATCACATTTGCAAACCATTTTTCTGTCCAATCACACGGAGATTCTTCATCTGTATATCCTAAAGATGAACCAATAAACTACAATTGAACAACTGATTATAGTTGTGCTTTTTCAATTTTCAATTTGAAAAGAAACAATTATTTTATGACCAAAAAAAAGGAGTTAAGAGCAGTTTACACGTTTTTTAAGTTTGTCCTAAGATGAGAGACACCTGTTGTAAGCTTGTCCTAAGATAAGAGACACCTGTTGTAAGCTTGCCCTAAAATCAGAGACACCTGTTGTAAGCTTGTCCTAAGACCAGAGACACCTGTTGTAAGCTTGTCCTAAGACCAGAGACACCTGTTGTAAGCTTGTCCTAAGACCAGAGACACCTGTTGTAAGCTTGTCCTAAGACCAGAGACACCTGTTGTAAGCTTGTCCTAAGACCAGAGACACCTGTTGTAAGCTTGTCCTAAGACCAGAGACACCTGTTGTAAGCTTGTCCTAAGACCAGAGACACCTTTTGTAAGCTTTTCCTAAGACCAGAGACACCTGTTGTAAGCTTGTCCTTAGTCGAAAGATGGTGGTCTGTTGTTACCTATGAAGTTGGTGAATGGGGTCTTCTTCTTCATCGTTCATTCTCAAACTCCCGCTGGATATCTCTTGTAACAGGACAATGGTCCTACTAGATTTCCAGCAGGATGTAGTCCAAAGAATGGAAATGCGTTGTGTCGCTGTTTTATTGCGCCAATGTCTTCGGCGGAAGTTTCTGATCAATATTCATATCTTTCTTCCACTGTGATGTTTATTGCCTGTGGATTAGTGGTTGTGTTCATTCTCAAATTTCAGCTTGCTAGTAGGATGTTCTAAGTTTCAGGAGTTTGAACATGATGATGAGTTTACTGATTTTTAGCAGCCATCGTCAAATACAAGAATCTGCAAGAGTTTTGTAACTATTGAGTGGTGTCATAAAGTTCAAGAATCTGCAAGAGTTTTGTTTTGTAACTATTGAGTGGTGTCATAAAGTTCAAGAATCTGCAAGAGTTTTGTTTTGTAACTATTGAGTGGTGTCATAAAGTTCAAGAATCTGCAAGAGTTTTGTTTTGTAACTATTGAGTGGTGTCATAAAGTTCAAGAATCTGCAAGAGTTTTGTTTTGTAACTATTGAGTAGTGTCATAAAGTTCAAGAATCTGCAAGAGTTTTGTTTTGTAACTATTGAGTGGTGTCATAAAGTTCAAGAATCTGCAAGAGTTTTGTTTTGTAACTATTGAGTGGTGTCATAAAGTTCAAGAATCTGCAAGAGTTTTGTTTTGTAACTATTGAGTGGTGTCATAAAGTTCAAGAATCTGCAAGAGTTAGGATGGGACAATGTGAAAGTCATTGATTGTATGCACCAGCTGGTATTAAATTAGACAAATAAACTCACAAATTATTTCCTTTAATTTTTACGTCTATTAAATCTAATTTTTACAAAATACTTTTACCTTTATTTTTGTGGTCAATTTTAACATCAACATGGTGGTATAAATGAGACACAGCCGACAGCCATTCTGTCAACATTGCAGTTGAATTATCTACGTTGTGATCACTTCGAATCCTAGGAGATGAATAATGAAAAATTGCAATGACAAAGAGAAGGTTTCCACTAAAATAATTGTATTTGTTTTCAAAGGTATCAAATAAATCGGCAACACAACACGTATCTGTTCTCTGGATGTTAAAAAAATATGTTTCTCTTCTTTTGCGTTCATCTCAAACTCCTGATTGTCAGTAGGATATAGCTCAGAGAAAAGAATGTATTGTATCACAATTTACAGCATTGCTGTGATATCTAGTCTGTGCTTTTCTGCCTGACACATCCGACTTCACAACGAATTGCACAGGGCGATAGGGCAATGGATCGAGCTGATGTTTTGAACTCCATAAAACCCGCAGAAGATGGATGTGTCGGGCTATTGGTGCAAATAAAACGGTGACACAGCACATATCCATTCTCTGAACTACATCCTGCTGGAAATCTAGTAGGACCATGCTCCTGCTACAAGAGAGATACAGCGGGAGTTTGAGAATGAACGATGAAGAAGAAGAACTCCATAAGAAATATAGCACACAAGAGTGAGTCTAGTGTGGATAATGATTTCTTTTCAATGTCCAGGATTAAAGATGAGGGTTTGAAATGTGGTGTTGCTAAAAGTGAATATTTTAGAGGGCGGAGAAAAAATGATGGTCAACCAGAAGAGGACCGGTACTGAGAGCAGAAGTTTAATGGCAGATACACTCAGGTAGAGATCGGAGCAACTATGAACGTGTCCAGTTTGCAGTGATGATCAGACGACTAACTAACTAAGTAACTATCTGACCCATACGATTTCAGCTTAGCTTCTGGGTCACTTTGATCTCCTATAGGATGGGACAGCCAACTCCAATCCCAAAACCTCCTTTAGTCAACTCTTACAACATGAATGGCAAATAACAGTGTCTTTGCTCCCCTTTCCAGCCCCAGCAACACATGGGTTGTTAATGGAGTTTTACTTTAATCTTCAGATAACGATTGCTGTATGTCTGGCATTGTATCTTATGGGCAAGTTTACCAGATTACTTTTTAACTCAACTCGCTATGGCTGTCCCTCAACTTTTGTGGCTTACAACTTGATGGCAATATTTACATCTTCCTGTCCGACTTCAGAATGACACTTTTCATGATTTAGTCACCCTCATTCAATGATACTTATACATAATACTTTTTTTGGTATCTTCTTCTTCTTCAGCGTACATACTCAAACTCCCGCTGAATTCTCTTGTAGTAGGACATGGCCTTCTAGATTTCTAGCAGAATGTAGTCCAGAGAATGGAAATGCGTTGTGTAGCCATTTTATTTGCGCCAATGGCCCGAGACATCCGTCTTTGGCGGCTTTTTGGTATAATAAGCTTCAGTGGTTATTATGAGCATGTGCCAAATATCTATCTATTGTTATTTTCACTTGTGCAGTTAAGAGTCGATAGGAGGAAGTTGAAGTTACCTGTCTTTGGCCATTAGCTTCACATTGTCCATCGTCAGCCCGTTTTTCATGGCTTCTTTGATTGTCTCCATCATTTAATTCAACAAATGGGATTTGAACCCGATCCACTCAGATGGCCCCCACATACTTCACAACTTGAGCCAATACGCTTTCCATTTTCGACCACACCATATCTCTAAAAATGATGCGATTTTAGTCAAGGCTTCAAACGTATATTCTCATGCTACTACGAATATGGACCAGTCAATTGACACACAGACAACAACAACACACGCACTGTACAGGTATATAAATTCCTCAAGAACCACATAGGCCTACATTAAACATTAGTAATATGTCTTTTGGCACATTAAGAGCTTTATGCCAAAAAAAGGTACTACCAAGACCAATTAAATAATAACCATTGAAGATGGATGTGTCTGCCATCGGCGCAAATATCCATTCTCAGGACTACATCCTGCTGGAAATCTAGTAGGACCATGGTCCTGTTACAAGGGAGTTCCAGCAGGAGTTTGAGAATGAATGATGAAGAAGAAGAATAAGACCTATAACCCATTAGGGTTGCAGTAGTGGCACACTGGATACATCAGCACAAAAAAGCTCTCCAAACAACTCTATCCTCAGCCGTTTGGAGGAGTGTAGAAAAATCACGCCTAGACCATTCCTTGATGTTTCAATACAGAATTTTCTGTCCTCTTCTCCATCCACCCTCGACTGCTCCTTGCACAATAATTTTATAAAGAGAATCATATCTCGTTATATGTCTAAACCAAATAAGTTTATGTTATTTCACCGCTGCCAAAAGTGGTTATTGATATGACCACAAGTTTTTTTTATTTCCAGCCTGTTAAATAGTCTCTATAGGCCTATTTGTCGTATGTTCTGGCTAATTCTTACAGATGTCTATAGCACTTCTTTTCAAAAGCCAGAGTCCTTTCAGTGTCTGCATTGAGTGTCCAATTTTCACATAAAAAAAGACAAATTTAAGTCTACTTGTAAACATAAATACCACATAGACACATAAACAATGATGCCCCAGATGTACATGGGTAAATGACTAATATAATAATTAAAAAGCATCTAGATTTATGGAGAAAGATCATGCCACTCACATACTGCATACTCTAACTTTCAATAACTGCATTTTGGCTGTCTGCTCAGACCAGTGACAGATAGTACATGATCAATCATAACAGCCAACAGTATTTTGGCATTGTGACATCTCGCTTCGTTCATATAACATTATATCAATACATTCATTTCAAGCCCTGTCATCCTCTCCCTTTTTTAAACAAGCAATCATGTAAAATTTATGAAATAATCTTACCACAACCCTATGCGGTGTTTTGGATAGTCAAACTTTTCAAGTAGTCCAACAGCAAAGAATGAGCTTTATTTCGAACTAAAGTTGCAATTACCACTGTAGGTAGAAGCTGTGGGGCGTCATCATTCAACTCTGCTCTAGCGAATATAGATTTTCCTATACCAATAAACTCTACATTACCTACAACAAACAAAAATAACAAGCTTAATTATAGGTATTTCAAGTTTGGCCAACACTGTAACCTGAGTGTATACTGAGCGTCGCCATCTTGATATATTAAAAACTCAACCATAACATTTGATATCGTAGTCTGCACGTGCATGCTCTCTGGGCGGAGGATTGGCGTAAAGCTATTGAGAAGATAATATGCTTATTGTTGCGTTGGTGAAACCCCTGTGTGCTGCCGTGGACCGAAAAGAGGTTCAAATAAGTAAAGTGTCGCTGTAACATGTCATGCATGTCGTAAGAGGCGACTAAGAGGGTTTTGGAGAATGTCTGTAGAGAGCTTGTGCTCCAACCCACACCCTCATAAGAAAATTCAATATTTAGTACAATGGACAGACAAAAGATAGGATCCTCCTCCTTTCTAGTTGTTCTTTATAAAAACCTTCAAAAGTTCCACAAAACTAAGTGATTATCTTTTTTTATGTATTACCCCCCCCCCAATTTCTCATCTGTCGTGTATGCAAGCCGCATCGCCCAAGATAGAGAGGAATTCAGAGAGTTCATTGGGAAGACAACGTTCTGGAAAGTATACATCACATGACAATAACTTATGATGGTAAATGCAAGACCGAAATTATAAGCAGAATAGGACAAGCAAAAGCAGCATTCCATAAAATTGCATTATTGGAGGACGGGTAATGTTTCATTCTCATTCATTAGTCAAAGTAACCCAAAAAAATTCTGACGTTGGATGTTTCAGGTCGAATGGTGCATAAGTTGCAGCCTAGCCGTAAAGCATGATAAAATACATAGTGCAAAGAGTGTCACATTGCTATTATGCAGACCCAGGGTGAGCAGAAACCAAGATTCTAAAAGTACCCTCTCGTGGTGCACCCTGGGAACAGAAGCACAGCGGCTTATGCTGTGTTCCTTGCCAACACTTTTATATTTCATGTCCGTGAATGTGAAGGTTGAAGATAAAATAATAACTTGGGGGGGGGGGGGGGAGAGCGACAAGCAATATCTCTGACAACTCTGCGCCACACGCATCGGTAATGTCGACCCATGGTGACGCAAGTCACTCTAGCTCTGTCAGTCGAAATGAAGATATATTGTGGAGCGGCCAGTATCAGTGTCCCGAGATAGGTAGATGTCATTACGAATATCGAAAATCGTGCGCAAGTCTCAAGGGAAGTAAGACTGGCATACTATAATGAGAGGGCAGCACATCGCTAGAGGGCAGCGCCACGTGAAGATGTGTCATGTGACGTATTCCTTCCAGAACGTTGTCTTCCCAATGAACTCTCTGAACCTCTCTCTGTCTTGGGCGATGTGGCTTGCATTTTCTAGCGATGTATTCATGTTATCTCTACTGTCGTCAGTCCATCGTCTTTTTGGTCTGCCCTTTCTCCTCATTCCATGTACTCTTTCCTCCATTATTTGTCTTTCTAAACAGTTGTGTCTCTTTATATGACCAAACACTAATAGATCTAGTCAATAAATCAAGTCATGAATATGGGCTGGATATAAATATCCAAAAAAACAAAAACTATGATAATCAGCAAAGACACAGAAGAACAAGAGCTAAACATAAACATACATGGAGAGAAACTACAACAAGTAAAACAGTATCAATATCTTGGAAACATAGTCACAAATGATGGCAGATGTGAAACAAAAGTTAAAAGGAGAATAGGAATGGCTAAAAGTATCTTCAATGACATGAGGAAAATATTAACATCTAAACAAATTACAAACAAGTTAAACATGAAAATTATAAAATGCTACATCTACTCTATATTAATGTATGGCTCAGAAACATGGACACTAAATAAACAATTAGAAGATAGAATTGATGCCTTTGAGATGTGGGTATATAAAAGAATAGGGAGAACATCATAGAAAGAGAAGAAAACAAATAAAGTGGTACTAAATACACTTAATATGAAGAAAGAACTACTAAGAGAAATAAAGATCAGGTAAATACAATATTTTGGTCACATTAAAAGACATAACACCTTATTGAAGATCTTACTTGAGGGTAAAGTCAAAGGGAGGCGAGCAAGAGGTAGGCAGAGATATAAATGGGAGAGTAACATCACACGATGGACAAGTTACAGTCTAGCAGAATGCACCACCAAGACAAGAGACAGGAGATGTTGGAGATCCGTTGCAGCCAATCTTCGTTGCGGAGACGGCACTTAATGATAATGATGATATGACCACAAAGGGGTAGTTTTCTTTTTGTTATTGTGTTTAGTAACCAACACTCTGGAATCTTCAATGTGTTTATAATATCTGAGTTTCTAATTGTTTCCTTCCATGATATTCTAAATATCTTTCTGTAGCATTTCGGCTCGAAGGCGTTTTTCTACTTTGCCGCTGTTTTACTTACACAGACGTGAAGATAGAATAGAGAAATCGCTACATGGAAATCGGAACTAAAGCACTGTTCAACTCGAGACAAGCCTCTAGTCAACGGTGATTTAAAATATATGTAAAGACACAGACTTGGACGAGGGGTTCATAATATTGGTGAATGACACCTCGGCTAAGATGGCGAAGGAACTCAGGCCCAACTCTACTGTCGCGTTTTTCCTAAACCGGAATCTCATGGGGTTTATTGCTCACAAAGAGAAAGTTAACTCTATCATTAGCTGCATCTTTATCAACAGCAACTTATAACAATATGTTTATAGACCACACACACAAAAAAACCCATGATAATTCAAGGCCATGCTCCAAATGCCGAATACGACGAAGAGAAAATATACGAATTTTATGTTTTAATACTGGAGGGAACTGTCAAATGTGGAAGAAGCAGAGCAGGGGAAATAAAGACATGGACAGACAACATCAAGGAATGGACAAGACAATGTTTTTCATCACTCACCCGCATCAGTGAAGATAACAATCGGTGGAGAACTATATGTTCTGAAGCCTACAATGTGGTACCTCTACGACCCTGACGGGTTGTGGGTTTATAGATCGATAGCGGAATCATGTTCACAGATGAGGAATGCTTCAATACCTGATAGGTACATGAGCAATGCACCTAATTACAGGAGACAAGTACACTAGCAGCGGAACACCTCATGTGAGACAGGTGTAGTCGACCCAAACCTAAATACTTGATTACCGCCTCCCCGGAGACTGACACCCGGGGACATGATTTAGCCCTAAATTCCAAAGGCACAATGGGTAATAAATCGTCGCAGCGTAGAGTCAATACACATATTTCACCTGGCTAGAAATATGAAGGCTATTACTGGCTAAGGAAGCCCACCCGAATAACAGGCATGCCGAAATCGGATGTGCTGGACCGGGTGGTGCAAAATATCGCAGCTCTGCTGTGAAGTTGACAGCGCAACGTACTTCACGCTCATCAGCGGAAATCATAGGGGCATTCGTTCTGGTTATCAAAGAGCGAACGCGGAACAAGAAGATAGCACAATGTTAAATGACATCTACAACAGTGGCTATATTCCATCGGATTTGCTACAATCAATTTTCATAGCCCTACCAAAGAAACCCGGTGCAGTAGATTGCAAAGATCACATAACAATTAGTCTTATGAGTCAGATGACCAAGATTCTACTGCGCATAATAATGAGGCGTATAAGAGGAAATATGCAAATATGTTCAAATTATAGAACAATCGCCTTGATCAGCCAAGCCAGTAAAATACTACTGCACGTTATAATGAAAAGAATACATAACAAGATGGAGGATGAGATCCACGAAGCGCAAGCAGGTTTCAGAACTGGCAGAGGCACGAAATATGAAGCGCAAGCAGGTTTCAGAACTGGTAGAGGCACGAGAGTTCATATATTTAATATGAAGCGCAAGCAGGTTTCAGAACTGGTAGAGGCACGAGAGATCATATATTTAATATGAGGATGATCATAGAGAAATGTAGAGAGTATAACATAGAGTATAACATAGAACTGGCAGAGGCACGAAATATGAAGCGCAAGCAGGTTTCAGAACTGGTAGAGGCACGAGAGTTCATATATTTAATATGAAGCGCAAGCAGGTTTCAGAACTGGTAGAGGCACGAGAGATCATATATTTAATATGAGGATGATCATAGAGAAATGTAGAGAGTATAACATAGATTACATGCATGCTTCATAGACTACACCAAAGCATTCGACTGTGTCAATCACCATCAATTATAGGAAATAATGAACGATATGGGTTTCCTAAAACACATTACACGACTAATAGCAGAGCTGTATAAAGATCAAGAAGCAGCGGTAAAAGTTGAAGGTGCAAGATCGGAGTGGTTCAATGTACAGAAGGAGTAAGACAAGGCTGTACCTTGTCTCCATACTTGTTCAACATCTATGCGGAAAATATAATGAGAAATGTGAGACAAGAATCAATAAAGCCTGATTTCACACCCATAAATATAGGAGGGCTGCAGATACCAGAAATTAGATATGCAGACGAGACAGTGCTATTAACAACAAACGAACACGACCTACTGAACATAATTAAGTCAACCCAAAAGTTTAGCGAACAGCAAAACTTGTTCTTAAATATGAAAAAGACAAAAATAATGGCAACTGACAAAACTAAATCAAGACCCAAAATTACGCGTAATATTGAGAACTGCAATTTGGAAGAAGTGACACATTTTGATTATTTAGGAACTAATATAATATAATATAATATAAGACTGCGCAGTTGAGATCAAGAGAAGAACGGCAATGGCGCTGGCAAAATTAAAACAGATAAAGAAACTATGGCACGGTACTAACATAAGAACCAAATGGTTTTTACTACGAACATGTGTATTTCCTGTGGCGACATATGGATGTGAAGCATGGACACTAAATAAAACAGTGGCCAAGAGAATAACATCATTTGAATTAAAGTGTTATAGAAGAGTTCTAAGAATACCATGGACAGCGAAGAAAACAAACCAGGAGGTTTTACGAACAATTAACGTACAGGAAGGCTTGCTTCTGAACACCATATGAAATAAAAAAGCTATTTTTTTGGGTCATATTAAGAGACACGACGGCATGGAGAGAGTGTTAATGGAGGGGATGATAGAAGGCAACAGGGGCAAAGGCCGACCAAGACGCCGTTGGACAAAAGACATTCAAGAATGCCTGCGCATGTCACTGGAAGATGCAGGGCAACTTGCTCAAGACCGCGGAGAATTCAAGAGATCCATAGGAAAGACTACGTTCTGGAAAGAATATGTCACTTGATGATGATAAGAGGAAAAATAAAACCAGAAATAGCAGACGAACAATGCGGATTCGTAGAAGGAAAAGGCACAAGAAATGCCCTATATATAGTAAGAACATTAATGGAGAGGGCCATAGAAGTACAGCAAGACCTATATCTGTGCTTCATAGATTATAGCAAAATATTTGACAAGGTGAAGCATTCAGAGATTATAAAATTTCTAAAAAAGTCTTAACGTTGATGGGAAAGATCTAAGAATAGTAAGAGATATGTACTGGAAACAAACAATGCGATGAGAGTTAACAACACTATAGGTAGATTTCAAAAGATAGAAATGGGTGTCAGGCAAGGTTGTGTAATGTCACCGGACCTTTTCTCCCTGTATACAGAATACATTATGCAAAATATAGAAGATATGTCCGCAGTGGCGTAGCGTGGGTCAATGGCGCCCGGGGCGAAGTCATAATTTTCCGCCCTTGTGACATTAAACAAATATGGCAGTGATTGTGAAAGCCTGGAAGAAAATACATTTTCCGCCCTCCCGATGGTGCTGCACCTCCGCCCTCTCTCATTATGCCAGTGGTTGCGGGGCATCAACTTTGGAATGGCAAAGGCACTTAAATCCCATTTCAATGTTTTCATTATTTTGAGGGGCATTTTGATGCCAGGTGCCACCGCAACCACCTCGGCACGCCCATCACTCAAGGACACGGGGAAGAATATGCTAACAAAGATGGCGGAAATCCCCCGTGAATTATAGCTTGTGTCCTGATATAGCCTAATTGGACTTTGTCCGCTGGTTGAAAGGGGCACGCCTCTCCAAAAGAGAGGCAAACTCATTAACCTACCTACCTATGAATTATAGCAATTTTAGCTTAAAGCTGCATAATTACGTGCTATGAATGATACTCTCGGCTGGCGCGTATCGCTTTGTTGAGAAGGATGGAATACATATGATAATCCAACTACAATTAAATAAAGCCTCTATGTCTTGTCAACACTTTCCTCTATATAACCACATCACTGTTGCCTCTAATTTTTCCACTATCTTGTTTATTTATTGCCAAACTTAGCATAAATATTTTAGTCAGTGGTAGGTCCCTATATAGGTCTGAGAAGATTACAGTCTTTCGAGTACAAATGCTACAGACAAATTCTACGAAATTCCTATGGGGAACATAAGACCAATAGTACGTAAGGAATAAAGTAGAGATGTGTGCAGGAGTTCAGGAACCATTTCTTTCAATAGTGAAACGACAAAAACTAGCATGGTTCGGACATGTATGCAGACATGATTCCTTGTCAAAAACAATACTACAGGGAACTGCCAAAAGGGGGGGGGGGAGGGGAAACAGAGGAGGGAAAATAAAGGCATGGACAGGACAATATATTTTCACACTCATCCGCATCGCTGAGGATATAATTCGCTGGAGGACTCTGTGTGAGGAAGCAACCAATGTGACACCCCTACGACCGTGAAGGGTTACGGTTTATTGATTGATATAGGCCTAGGCATGAAACTCTCTTCAGCGCTTCTAATGACAGTGACATATTACATAGCATATTTTTCTCAACATCTTAACTAGAAATCTGTGTACCCATACAAATTGAAAATGTATTTCTTTTTAGATTTATAGGTCTATATTGGTACATATGGTATGCATGGCCTATTCTTCTTCTTCTGCGTTCATTCTCTTATAACCACACCGAATAAATCGTGAGATTTCCGCCGGCGAAAGCGAAGTACGTTGTGCCACAAGTTCCACAGTTGAACTGTGTTATTTGTACCTGGTTTGGCTCACTTTGTGGTCTAGAGATCCAAGGCCCAGCACATCCGTTTTTGTCATGCATTTAATTCGGGTAGTAGGCTTCCCTAGCTCGTGACAGCCTGCCTATCTGTCACGTGGGTGTGTAGTGACTCTTCGCCAAGACGATTGTCGTTCACGTCTATCTCGCGCGAGGTGTTCCGCCGTCTGTGAGCCTGCCTCGTGTAATTCGACTTTCTGTGCCTATGCCCCCAACGGATTCTGAACCTTTTCTCATCCACGAGAAGAGTTGGACCATGGCGCTTTCGTCTTCTTAGCCGAGGTGTCGTTCACCGACAGCGCGAACCTCTCGCCCAATTCCGAGTCTCACACCACGACATGACCTATAATGGTACACATGGCATACAATGGTATCTAGGCGTATCTTCACTGATGTACTTATTCTGCTCTCCCATATGGTTTTTAATCTGGGCATTTCAGCCGTGTCTATTTCAAGTCTAATTTTCAAGCGTTGACTGCAACGGATCTCCTTTCTTCTATCTCTTCCACAGGATTTCTATCTCTTTCACAGGGTTTATATCTCTTTCACAGGGTTTCTATCTCTTTCACTGTGTTTCTATCTCTTTCACGAGGTTTCTATCTCTTTCACGAGGAATCTATCTCTTTCAGAGGATTTATATCTCTTTCACATGGTTTCTATCTTTCACATGGTTTCTATCTCTTTCATGAGGTTTATATCTCTTTCATGAGGTTTATATCTCTTTCATGAGGTTTCTATCTCTTTCACAGGGTTTCCATCTCTTTCACAGGGTTTCCATCTCTTTCATGAGCTTTCTATCTCTTTCACAGGGTTTCTATCTCTTTCACGGGGTTTCTATCTCTTTCACAGGGTTTCCATCTCTTTCACAGGGTTTCTATCTCTTTCACGAGGTTTCTATCTTTTTCATGAGGTTTCTATCTCTTTCACCTGGTTGTCATCTCTTTCACATGGTTTCTATCTCTTTAACGAGGTTTCTATCTTTCACGTGGTTTCTATCTCTTTCATGAGGTTTCTATCTCTTTCATGAGGTTTCTATCTCTTTCACGAGTTTCCATCTCTTTCACAGGGTTTCCATCTCTTTCATGGGGTTTCTATCTCTTTCATAGTTTCCATCTCTTTCACAGGGTTTCTATCTCTTTAACAAGGTTTCTATCTCTTTTACGGGTTTCCATCTCTTTCACCTGGTTGTCATCTCTTTCACAGGGTTGCCATCTCTTTCACAGGGTTGCCATCTCTTTCACTGGGTTTCTATCTCTTTCACAGTGTTGTCATCTCTTTCACAGGGTTTCTATCTCTTTCACAGAGTTGCTATTTTAAATATCTGGCTCATGATTAAGTTGAATATGACAGGCCAAATGGTGCAGATATCTCAACAAGGTTCTAGACCATGACACATGCATTCCGTTCTCTAGACTACATTCTACCAATCGATTTTGAGAAAGAGTGCAAAAAACGAAATATTTGGCAATTTTTTGCCTATTTTGAAAGCATATCTACTTTCACATATAATCTTGTTAAATTTATCTAAAAATGTACTTACATAAAACACGTTTTTAGAATGGTCCACTTAGACACAACAAACTATCACTAAAACTAGGGTGTTATGATGTAAACAAGAAAACCTACAAATTACAATACAAAAAAAACATTTTCAACATTTATATCATAAGGCTGATCATGTTGTCTTGTTTAAACTATCATTCAAAGCCTCCAAGTAAAAATTGATAAATCAGCATCTTAATAAAACTGGCTTGTTTATTTGGGTGGTCTTTGTTCATTTTTTTGCTTCTTTCATAAGCCTCCATTGAAGCCATATCTCTCCACATCTCAAGGGGTTCTACACTTTTAGAAACAACTTGTAAACAACTTGTAGAAAACTGGCAACCAAACCACAGAATAAAACAAAAGTAAGCCCTGAGCCATGTCGATGAAATAAAAAGCAGCTATCACCTCCCAGACAAGAGACAAGAACTGCAAAGAGTAGAAAAATGTTTATCACCACATGCAGGTTTTAAATTGCCGGAAATCGGGACACAATTAAGAAATAATGCACTGAAAAGTTCCGACCCAGTAAGTCTTATGAAAAACACAGAAAACAATAGACACCTACCCAGAACAATGGATTCATGTCTATACTGATGGGTCTGCTTTCAAAACTACCATCAAAGCAGGTTATGGTGTCTATATAGAATATCCAGACAAAACATCTGATGAGTTGTTTGATGCCTGTGGGGAGATATGTTCTAACTATGAAGCCGAAATAACAGCTCTAGAAGTTGCATTGTACCACCTGAAGACCATATTTGATGCCTTTCCATCAAAAGTTCAAAACATTGTTATTTTCACAGATTCTATGTTCGTTCTTCAAGCACTAGAATGTGATGGACATTGTAAGCCTGAGCTGGTGGAAATATATCACCATGCCAAGCAGCTACTTACATTGTTATGCAGTGGATATCTGGCCACTCAAACACACCTGGCAAAGACAAGGCAGAGAGACTAGTAAATATGGGAGCTCAACAAGAACAGCCATATACATAAACAACCATGCACACAGTTAAAATGATGCTGAAATCTGTGACTAAAGAAAATTGGGTGAAAAGATGGGCTATGGGAAACACTGGGAGGGAAATCTATAAATATATGACCAGCCCAAATCCTAAAGATAACATCAACTTCCTGGGAAGAAAAGACCAGAGTATCATCTTCCAACTGCACACCACACAACATGTACAGCTTAACAATCACCTGAACAGAATACAACCACAACACACAATCCAGAGTGCCGACTGTGCACTCATCCCTATGATAATGTTGACAGCAACCTTAGTAAATGCACAGCAGTGGATGACATCAGAAAAATGCTTCTCCCTCCAGGGCCAGATAAATGGAACACATTACTGGAACATAAATGGAACAGCTGACAAACACATGCATATATCACACAATGGCATTGGGTCAAAGGGCATGAGCCCATGGGCCGCTGGATCAGCAACCAACCAACAAAAATTGCCTAGGAAAGAAATCATGTAAAACATAGACACTATGCATTTTGGCAATTTAATTAATTTGAGGGTCTCCTTGTTCATATAGAATTTTGCACTGGCCAGCTTTTCGACCATCTGTAAAAACGCAAAAAGCTATAATTTTGTATGTTTTCTTCTAACTATATCAAGACCTTGTTTTAATGTATTCGGGTAGAGGGTAACTTTGTTTCGTAAAATGGGGTCGTAGATCAGTTTGTTTCTCTAAAATGGGGTCATGACTCAAAAATATTTCAGAATCAGACCGATTGATGTAGAAGAAATCTCTTATTTCTGAGACATGTCTCTAAATCTGGACAATCATTCTTTGATATAATTCTGTCATTCATTGTGGTTAAAAAAATGACAAAGTACTTCATATAATCTTTAACAATTTTATTTACATTAAATATCTATTCTATTTATAAACCTGCACCCATCAGGGTCATAAGGGTACCACATTGAAATCTTTAGCACACAGTCCCCCAAGGGGTGAAAATTCTTGAGACTAATGGGAATCAAACCAGGCCCATTCTAGTGGCACCAAATAACCTTGCATGGTATGGTTTTAACAATACATTTGCGTGAAATGAGATGTTTGAGAAAAGTTAAAAATATCAAACATTGAGACCAATGGAGAAATGAAGATATCAGAGAAGAAATAAAAACCATCTCAAGACTACATTGAGAGACAGCAAACAAGGTGGTTTAGTCACATCATTAGAATGGAACCAAAGCAACCAGCACTTTGTGCATACAACAGCTGAAGATCGGGCTACAGGGAACAAGGAAGACCAAGAATTAGATGGATGGAGACAATCAAAGAAACCTTAAAGAGACATGTGCTGACAATAGCCAAAGTCTGACAACTCCAACCACAACATTTAAAACACAATTGGAAGACCCATGTAATAGGACAGCAAAGTACACCCCATAAGCTTCCTCTTTGGGCACCCCAATCATGAAGCCCTGATTATTTCCATTCCAAATTCATCTGGAACATATTCTGTTGATGATGTCTTTTTAGTGCAATAGGTCTTTGGTCGAATTTCTTGTGAAACAGGTAAATTTTTTTTTATTCCTGCACCTGACAGAGCATGAAATTTGTTACCTATTCATCAATTTATTCATCAAATTCATCAAGGAAGTACTGTGTTATCAGACAAATGGAATGCTTATGATGTTGGAACAGTAGACAGCATAAGACACAAAACTGTGAATCATTCCCTGCACCATGGAACCAGAGACTGAAGTACATACAATATCCATCGAGAGATGTTGGTATTTTGGAAAGGAACATAATCATCGAGATTGCAGATACACATGTGTTACAATCTGACATCTGCGGATCCATGTTGTGGTAACATGGTAATGTGTAAATTTTTAATACAATACTGGACAACATAGATAAATGTGGTGCACCGACATAAGTAAGAACATTCTATGTAAGAACATACAATATATTAAAACAAATATCACATCACTGACTGTGTGTGATCACTCCCCCACCTATATTTTGTATGGATCACCATTTAGAACAGAACCACATTTTATAGAACATCTTGAAATATAGTACACTCAGTCCAACTTTTCATAAACTGATCTAATGAAATATACAGTAGTACACTCAGTCCAACTTTTCATAAACTGATCTCATGAAATATAGTACACTCAGTCCAACTTTTCATAAACTGATCTCATGAAATATAGTACACTCAGTCCAACCTTTCATAAACTGATCTCATGAAATATAGTACACTCAGTCCAACTTTTCATAAACTGATCTCATGAAATATAGTACACTCAGTCCAACTTTTCATAAACTGATCTCATGAAATATGTGATGTTTGTAGAAGTAACTCAATAACTCAATCGATAAAAAACTTATACAAAAAAAGCAAACATGTGCAGAAAAACAACAAATCACAAAAATGGCCAGATTCCAGAGAAAGTTGCATAATTTTTGTCTGGGTAGCTACATTCTGGGTAGAGAATGCATTAAATGGTGCATAAATATAGTTGCACTAAAAGTTGCCATAATATAGGCCTAGGTACTATAAGGACAAACCAATAAATTATACGCTATTACAATTATTTAATATCCACTCTACACAAAATTGTGCTTTGATTTTTGCATGAGAGGATTTCTTGAAAAACTGTCATGAAATATATAAAATACAAAAGTATACAATAGTAATCAAAACAGATTTCTTCAAGTAAAGCCAATTTCCAATTATCTGGAGAATGAAGATTAAAGTATAATGGGTGTTGTATTTAGTTGGCTCAGAAGTATATGCTACACTCCTGGCAGGGTGTGGTGATCATGTGATACTACCACACTGGGATGTCTCCCTACAGAGACTAAACATGAATCCATAAACCCCATTACAGAACTATGATTTTGAGATGAAAAAATCAAAAATTATTAGTTACTCAATTATTAAGAACATGTGCGTTTATGAGGGAGGCTAGTGAATGTCGAGAGCTACCTGCTCACAGCTGAAGGGATTATTTCACTATCATCATCAATAAGGATAACACTGGCTGTGGGTGAAAAGGTCACACTGAAAGGGAACCTTACAGGGTGAGAGGTATGATATAATGCAGAAATATTTGGTAACAATATTTCAACATTCATTGTACAATTATTTTCTTTTTAACATATTCAAATTCTTCACAACTCTGTATACGTGACATGAAAAATAAAAGTTGATAAACAACACTAAACAAATGACGTACAATACTTTTACAAATGTTTCCTGTATTTAATGTACACATATTATACAGCGATAGAAGAATGCTCCATTTTGTACACATTTATTTCTGACATTAATAGTGAGCAACATGTGTTAAATATTTGACTTTCATAATATGAAAAATATCCTCAAATAATATCAATATTGAAAATTAAAAAATTTATAACAGCAAAAGACAGTGTCAAAACTAAGCAGCAACTCTGGTTTGACATGCCAAAGAATCCCCACAACTTAAGTGAATTTATGTAAAGTGTAGTTATGGAGCCAGAAATTTCCTAGGGTTACAAAATTTATAGTGTAGACATTCTATATATCTATATGCTGTATCCATGGTTTGACTTGTGAATTCAGGGGTAGAAGAGTTCTCTGGAGATGGCCTTGGTATTTACTAACTTCTTCTGATAACTCTTCATATTTGTTTCCTACGAGTGATATTACTAGTACTAACTTCTACACTGTCGGTTTGCTAAGTCAGTCACAGTGTCATTTCAGTGACCCCAAATGGTTATGCCGTGTTCTAATCTATCCCATTCAGAAAAGAAATCACATAGTCCATGTCAGTGTAGACATTGACAACATATATTTAGTCATATTCTTCTTCTTTGGTGTTCATTATTTAGCCAAATGTAAATAGGATTGAACATGAGTAATCAAAAGAACCAGTCTTTGAGATGTGGTTATGTGGTCAAATAGACCATCTAGAAACACTGGGTAAATAGAGCAAATAGACCATCTAGAAACACTGGGTAAATAGACAGAGAAAATAGACCATCTAGAAACACTGGGTAAATAGACAGCAGATAGACAATCTAGAAACAACTGGGTAAATAGACAGAGCAAATAGACCATCTAGAAACACTGGGTAAATAGACAGAGCAAATAGACCATCTAGAAACACTGGGTAAATAGACAGCAGATAGACCATCTAGAAACACTGGGTAAATAGACAATCTAGAAACATTGGGTAAATAGACCATCTAGAAACACTGGATAAATAGATCATCTTCTTCTCAAACCCCAGGAATTGTGAGCAACTAGCTCTTACTTCCTATCTGCAGTGGGGAGATCAAGCTTTTTTTCATACCCAGGAGGCTTCATCTTTCAGCTTAGTGCAATGCCTATTGAATAAATCTTCTACTCAGAGGGGTACATATCGCAAGATGATAGTTTTCTTGGGTCACCCATTGTTTGTCTTTCTTCAGGCAAGGCGTTTTGCAGTCAGCGAGCTGTTCCTCATGTAGGAAGACCATTCCATTACCACCTTTTATGCCCCAGACCGAATTTCTTCCGTATAAGCCATGTTGGTTAACGGTGACAGTCAAATAGATTCAGGGTTGATACACCTTCCCAGATGAAGTGTTGCTTTGCCAAACACATCTGGGGTCTGGGATTTGACCTGTGCATTTCTCACGCATTTGCTTTGTCCCCATGAGATGGCCTTCCAATCCACTGCCACGCACAGTCTATTTTTACTCTTCACCATTGCTAATATTACCCAAAAAGTAGGTGGAATATGTCTAACACGAACGTGGAGCCTTGCAGTGAGCCCTTGGGTACTGAACCCAATTCTCTCTTTATGAGCCGCTATGGCTACAGTATGCAGGCACGATTCCTTGTCAAAAACAATACTGCAGGGAACTGTCAAGGGTAGAATAAACATAGAAGGGCAAATAAAGACATGGACAGACATCAAGGAATGGACAGGGCAAGATATTTCCACACTCATCCGCATCACTGAGGATAGAATTCCCTGGAGGACTCTGTGCTGAGGCCTCTCAATGTGGTACCCCTACGACCCTGAAAGGTTATGGGTTTCTTGATTGATGGCTACAGTTGACTTGGGCTAGGTTCGCAGTGTCGTTAATGACTTGCTTCCCCTCTATGTTGCCCACAGCATCCAGAGCAAGTCTCAACATGGTTTTGTTCAGATATTTGAACAATGCAATCCCCAACATTTGTCCAATGCTTGTCCTTTGTGCAATGGAGAGCTGTATTCTAAGCTTCTTTCCATACCCAAGAGTGCATGCTCAAGTTGGCATATTCAATACCTGAATCATAACTCCTACACTTAATGGGGTCAATTGTGTTGGGACATGTGGGCTTCTATGTGTTCTCGAGCATGAACAGCGCTTCTGCCAGTTGGTCTCATGATGGACTGTTGTTAACTAGGCTGCCACTGTAGTGATTCATGTACACTACACTGCCCTCTAGCACTTGTCTTTTCCAGATTCGGTGTGTATTCATTGGATCACCATATGTTAGCAGGATCTTCCAGTATCGGGACACTGACATTGGCCGCCCCTCCAATGTTTCTGCATTTTAGGCTGGCTGAGACAGAATGCACAGATGCCTTACATCCCTGTGTGCCAACAGTGCTGTTGAATGTGATAGCATAGAGGTCTCAGATATATTGCCTGTCTATTTGCAGGCTATACTCATTCCATCTACAGGATTGACATCCATGGACGTGAGCCTAAAAGTGTTATCCAGGAATAAAGCAAGAGCAGCTGTATTTCTGTTTCAAGGTACATCATGAGAAGATACTTTTAGGATCTTGGTTATCTGCTAACCCTGGGTCCACATGAGAGCAACCCTTTGCATCCCATATATAGACCATCTAGAAACACTGGGTAAATAGACCATCTAGAAACTTTGGGTAAATAGACCATCTAAAAACACTTGGCAGATAGACAATCTAGAAACTTTGGGTAAATAGACCATCTAAAAACACTTGGCACACATGTGGTTGCATCTGTGGGTCTCACCAATGGCCCACTAGACAAACCACCCATGCAACAGAAAACCTTAGTGGATGACTCGCCATTATATTGAGGTTATCTTTTTTATAGAAACTTCATGGCATGTCATCTATACAATTATGCTTTAATTTTGTTGTTGAAATGTGTTTCATGTTTACTTGAATATATATGTATGCACCCTCTGTGGTTGAGAGGGAGCCAGAGATGTACTATGCAGCACTGGGAAGGAGGAAACTGACAGCACTTTTTTTCCTATGGCTGAGACCCATCATAGGGACACAGTGACTCAGGACGTGACAATCCATTTGACTTGAACATTTGGTTGCATGCCTGGAGCAATAGAGAAGTCCGGCATAACCAGTAATCAATTTGGTGGCGGGGAATGAGCACAGTGAACCCTATCATGGATACAGTGGCTGGGAGCAGTGCATACGTTGAAACCTACCTTCCTGGAGGTGTGATAGTTATTCTCTGGCTCTGTCCCAGGGTGGGCCGAAAATCCACTTCCCAGCAATATAATGCCATTTTAATGGCATTGGGTCATAGGGCATGAGCCCATGGACCGCTGGATCAGTAACCAACCAACCAACCAAAAACACTTGTCAGATAGACAATCTAGAAACATAGGGTAAATAGACCATCTAGAAACTTTGGGTAAATAGACCATCTAGAAACTTTGAGTAAATAGACCATCTAGAAACTTTGGGTAAATAGACCATCTAAAAACACTTGGCAGATAGACAATCTAGAAACATTGGGTAAATAGACCATCTAGAAACATAGGGTAAATAGACCATCTAGAAACTTTGGGTAAATAGACCATCTAAAAACTTTGGGTAAATAGACCATCTAAAAACACTTGGCAAATAGACAATCTAGAAACATTGGTCGAATAGATTTACTAATACACTAGGTAAATTATACACTAAAAAACTCAAAAAATTACCATCTATAAGCAATGGGCAAATATACCAACTAAAAACACTTTGCAAACAGATTAACTAAAAATGGTGGATAAATGTCAACTAAATAAATAATTTAAAAATATACCATTTAGGAAAAAAAACTGTTATGTTTTTTAAAAAGTGACAACTATTACAAAGTTACATTTAGTGATATGTTTAATGTTTAAGAGCCAATCTTCTTTAATGTTTCATTTTCTTGTCATTTCTTGATTAGATTTTCTTGCTGTCCTTAGTATTCTCAAAATTCTTCTGTAGCATATCATGTTGACAGCAGCTATTCTCTTTGCAAGTGTCTGTGATCTCAACCATTTGCGATTATTTAAATCTGCAATTATTTTCTTGATTTCTGCAATTGAATCCAGTAAACTGTTTATGTTTGCACTCAAATATTGAAAATTAATAACATCATCCAGTTCATGGTTATCAATTATTTCTTAGGTTGCGACCCCATTTTATTTATGGAAAATGATCTACTACCATATTTTATAGAAGCAAAGATAACTGCAATAATTATACTTTTATAAAAGGCTTTCTAATTGATTAAAATACATTTCGAACATATTTTTTTAGTATGAAATAATTAAATATAATTTTAACTTACAACATATTTAATGCAATGGTTAATATTTTTACTCGTTAACAAACTTCAAATTTTGCAGTTGAGGTTTCGATAATGCCAACCTTATATCATTCTCAACATTCAATCTGTTTCTTGTTTTGGTTTTCAAATGAAAAGGCATTGAAAATTAACTATCATGAAGATATGTAGAAGCAAAGGCTAGTAAAACTTGAATGAAATGTACTTTAAAATCAATATTTAGTTCACCAATTCTACCCCAAAGGAAATCCTTAGCGATGTCATTTGAGGATGTGACACATGAATTAAAAAACCTTTCATTAGATCAGTGGTAGACCAAAACCAGATATTTACACACAAAAAACATTTGATGACAAACCAGTGACAGACATTTTCCATATTTACCATAAAACCACTGACAAAACAGTGCAAGACCCACATTTACAATAAACCACTTACAAAACAGTGCTAGATATTTTCTGCATTTACCAAAAACCATTTTATGACAAAATAATGCAAGATATTTTTTTCATATTTAACACAAAATCATTGACAAGACAGTACATATTTTTCCATGGGTCTATTTACAACAAACTATTTTGTGAAAAAAGTGCTAGATTTTATTTCCATATTTACCACAAATCCATATAACACAATAGCACTAAATATGTTCATATTTACCAGAAATCTTATTACAAAATGTTATAAAATATATATCTAATTTATAATAAAACATACTCAAACAAAATAAAAGTGATTCTCTAAAATCATGTCAAAACATAATGTAACAGAACAGTGTTACTGATATTGTTTTTCACATTAATGATTACTGATAATACATTTTGACAACACAAAAACATCCAACAATAATGCCACTATGGTACAAGATTATCATATAATCATATAAACTTCCATAATAATCATTCTGTATTTCAGTCCTAAAAGACATATTTTAATACCAAATTCTAAATAAAGAATACTTCACGAAAAGTAAATATAAATGATCAATAAGGACATTTTCAAACAAACCACCATCCATGTTTTGCTGGTGCCTGAAAGGGGAACAAAGAATAGCAACACTATTTACCTTCCATAAATGTCAGGTGGCAGCTAAGGAGATTTTGTGATGGAGTATCTGTACCATCTTATATAGAATCAAAGTGACACAGGAGCCATACTGAAGTCGGATGTGTCAGGCTGAAAGACATAAATATCGCAGCTAAGCTGTAAACCATGACACAAAACATGCCATTCTCCGTACTACATCCTGTTAATTTGCAGAAGTTTGAGAACAAATTCAGAAGAAGAATCAAACCACACAATCACAGGTATATTCTGTACAAATACAGAAAACCTGAGGACAGATATGAGTTCATCATCATCATGTATCATATCCTAGACAGGATGTAGCAGTCATTACAGGCTTTCAAAATTTCTGCCCATCTTTAGCTAATTTTCCTATTTCTGTGTCATGCACAGGTAGTCTTAGATATCTTATTCCCATCTTCTTTGCAGTCTACCTCTTTTTTCATTGCATTAGCATCATCATCATCCTTCATTATGTCTTTTCTAGGATTTCATGTTGTTTAATATAGTTAAAATATTGTAATTTTCTAGAGGCAACCTTATTCAGCTTCTTTTACTTTTAATTTTATCATAATATTCCTATTACATTAGATTTTTGGCTCATGGTATTCTGAGGATTCTTCTGTAAAATTTTATTTCAAATGTTGCAGCTTTGTTTTTCACCTCATTGGTGATTGTCAAAGATTCACATCCAGATATTGCAGCTGGGAATTTCTTACTTCTTTATATGTATCGATTCCTAACAACATAACAAATTCAGCAATATTCACAGTGCAACAAACAATGATACTGAAATACCCACACACACAACAAAGAATAATTTTTATAGAACTCATGGTGAACACTTAAACAGGAATATATGGATGTTATCATTGTAAAAAACTAATGATTGCACTAATGGAATGTACTTCTCTTAAATGTCAATCCATATCACAATATAACAGGTTATAACAAAATATATTGCACATTATACTTGTCCAGTATCCAGATTCAAGGTATACATTCTTACTTTTTTGTCCAATACCAGACTCAGGGTATTGCAGTTGTACTTTTTGTCCAGTACCAGACTCAAGATATAATGTCTTACTTTTTTCCAGTCCAAACTCAGGGTATATATTCTTACTTTTTGTCTTGAATCTTACAATTTAAATAACTAAAAGATGTTAACATCAACTGAATTTTTATTCTAAGAGAACCATCACTGATTTGTTTAATGTTATGTTAGTACTTAAAGTGAACCATGCTTGCAATAAAACCACTTATTTGCAGAAATGATTTACTTTAATGAAAAGACACCCATAAGTTCTCATTTTCCACCAGTAAGAGGTAGGCTAATAATTGCTACAACTCACTAGTAAGACATTTTTTATCCAGGTTCAGAGGCATTTACCTGTTAAGGAATTTTGATTTAACATTTCTACTTTAACAGTATACCTCCTCAGCGGTTGATGCAGAAGTATAAACTACACACTTGGCAGGCTGTAATGATCCTGGGATACTGCTGCACTGGAATGCTTCCCTTCTGGGACTCAATAAGCATCCATAAACCTCCCCAAACACAACCATGCCTGTGAGAAACAAACCTTATACCAGTTACACCATTACGAAAGACACAACACTGTTGAAGAAGACACTTACCACTGCCTGGCACATTGACAAAAGAGTGAAAGCTCACAAGTCCGGGGATCAGATAATTATAGAATAAAGGTGAAAGAAGGTACTAGAACAAATCTGTAATAGAAAGGAAACTCAATGTGATGCATGCTCATGCTAACCACATCTTTGAATGTATTGGTCACTGGTCACTACCCTACATTTACCTCAATCACATCAAATGAAATTTAACATATGGGCAGTAACAAAGTAGATTATGTGAACTATAAATATATGAAAAATTTCATTAAATTACTAATTACTAATTGATGTATAAGTTGTAATCTAGTTGAGCTTCTGACTGAATAGTAAGAACTGTTATCTCTTAAATGTGATGGTTTGAGTTCAAATCACAGCAAGTACTGAATTGTTATTTTACAGAGGTAAATCAACCCTACACATGTCATGGTGATGATTCCATAAATTATAATAATGCGAAGGGAGCAGTGAAATTAATTTCTGAAAATGAACAAATTGATTTCATAAATTATAATAAAGTACAGAGTGCAATGAAATAGATTTCACAAATTATAATAATATATGGGCCTACAGTAGCAATGGAACAGGCTTAGAAATTGCAATAATATACAGGAACAGATTATGGAAATTATAATAATTTATTAGGAACAATAAAATAGATTTTAAAAATTACAATAATACAATGACAGCAAAGGAATGGATTATAGAAATAATAATCTGTGTCAGCAATGAATAAACTAAAACAAATTTAGTTACTGAAACAATGGGGCAAATTGGGAAAAATATCACTGGTAGCATTGAAAGAAAATGGATAAATATACTGCATATATTCAGTTCTGTTGCAGTGAGGTTCAGAGAGTATCTGTAACGGCCAAGTACTAGGTTCAAATCCAGAAGCAGGCAATTGTGCATTCAGACCATTCAGAAAGCAATGGTAAACTACTGAATGTATTTATATTGTCTAGAAAGTCAATATAGACAAAGAATTCTAGGTTGCAGGATATGTCCTTAAGACAGTGGTTCTCAATCTTCCTAATGCTGTGACCCTTTAATACAGTTCCTCATAGTGTGGTGACTCCCAAAAATAAAATTATTTTCATTGCTACTTCACAAAATGTGTTTTCCGATGGTCTTAGGCGACCCCTGTAAAAGGGCTGTTTGATTTCCAAAGGGGTCGCAACCCACAGGTTGAGAACAATAGTTGACCAGAAATAACCTGACTAGTGTCACCTTCACACTTGCTCAGTAGTGACAATGCCATTCCTCGATCTTCACAGAGCATGAGTCCTGGAACCCTACTAATGGCGGATGGGTGAACCATTGAGTAATTTTTATTTCATTATCATCATCAGGTGCCATGCCAGCTGATATAGGCGATCATGACTCTCTGTCTCCAGTATTATGTATCAGAATCATTGTTCCCCTGCCATGTCAGGTTACTAAACTGTCTAATATTTTCTCATGTTGTCCCCCTCTGTCTTTGTTGCCCTCAATCTTGCTTGTTGTGTCTAAGTTCTCCAAACCTCTTTGTCTCATAACGTGGCCAAAAAATAAAGATTGTCTTTTTCTTAATAATATAAGACTCTTTAATATTGACTCTTCAATAATATATTGACTCTTTTCCGTCTTGCATTTCCTCTTTCAACACCTCCACGTTAGTTTTTCTGGCACTTCATGGTATTCTCAGCATTTTCTGTAGAACCACAACTCTACTGCTTCTAATTTGCCAATTTCTTGTTTGTTTATTGTCCAAGAACCTCATCCATATGTTAGTATAGGAGCTATATAGCAATGCAGAACTCTCTTCCTCACCTCTAATGACAAGATCATATAACAATATATATCATAGTTTTTATTTCAAACCACAAATAACAAGTGAACTCGAAACATGCATCTACCGGTCAGTGGCTCAATGAATTAACATTACACTAGTGTTGTTCACAATTAAATCTAATTTGTCTAATTTTAGGTTTCAGTGGGAAAGGAGGGGGGATGGGGCCTCAAGCAAGAAAGGCTGAGAACCATTCATGTCTAATTAGTGAATACTTGCATAATGGATTAATGAATAATGTACTAATAACACTTACAGAATCACCATTTCTGCTTAGATGTTCATGTGTATGTTTAAGATATAGGAACTTTCACTCTTTATATCACCAGTGGTTCTCAATCTGGCTCTCACCATTTTCATGGGGTGTTACGAAGAAAAAAAATTGAACTTAGTGGACCATGGATCAGTCTCGGGTTTCCACAAAGAAATAACTATTTAGACAACAAATAAGAAGATATATGGGGCCGCAGCACAGTGGAATCCCTATTAGCATATGCTTTTATAAAAAATTTCTATATTTAACAAGACTTTTCAAAATAGCCAGTTATATTTCAGTTTTATTGTTTGTACTGTATTATGTCCAACACTACTCAAATCAGATAGGGTTGAAAATCAACACATCAAAAACTCATATACTAGATTTTACGAGATCCAACGACAACATAGAAATTCAAAATGTTCCATTATTAAAAGTCAACAATTTTACATATTTAGGCACCAATCTAGCATTGGATGGAGACTCATCAAAAGAAATTTTACACCGTATTGCCCTTGCAGCGGGTGCTTTCAATAAACTACGCAACATATGGACGTCAAACACACTAAGAAACACCACAAAACTCAAGTTATTTAACTCCAACATCATCCCTATTCTATCATATGGGTGCGAAAGTTGGAAAGCCACAAAAGCCACAGATAAAAGACTCGACTCCTTTGAAAACAAATGCCTACGTACCATTCTGAACGTTAAGTGGAGTGACTTTAAATCTAACACTACTATAAGAGAGGAAAGCAAACAAACCTATATATCTTCCTTCATTAGACAAAGGCGTTGGACTTACATCGGCCATGTTCTCAGAATGAACAGCCTAAGAATTCCCCAGCAATCACTATATTGGGTGCCACCTGGAGTAAGAAGAAGAGGGAGACCTAGAGAAACTCTACGAAGAACCATTAATAGAGAAGGCATGTCAATGAACCTAAACAACACGCAACAATTGAAAGACCTGGCAACACAAAGACAGAAATGGAAAGCTATGGTTTCTGCCCTATGCGCCGCCTATGGCCCTGGAGGAACATAACATAACATAACTGTATTATGTAGGCCTATATAGTGAATTTCTGTCATTACATAGATATTTTATCAGGGACCAAGTTGTTATAATGAAATTTGACTGTAGCTCAGTGGTTAGTGCACCAACTTCTTAATCAGGGGATACAAAGTTCAGGTACTATGTGCTCTGGTTACCGCTGCCTAAAATATAGGTCAGCTAACATAAACAAACATGGTTTTCTCAAGATTAGAGAGAGTGACATAAAAAGGTCATGTGAAATTATCTGTTTCACTTTGACTCCTTTTAGAATATATACACTTGCAATCAAGACACTTGTGATCAAGATGGCGTAGTAAACAATTGTTCACGACTCTTGAGATGTGTATTTCATTTTTCTATGTTCAGAATAAAGAGGACTCTACGACAGACCTAGCGAGTCGGTGGATGATTTATTCTGTTCATAACAAGTACTTCGCTAAAATAAATTTCATGTGGAGAACATTCCAACAAAGGCAGGCAGCAATGTTAACAATAAGGGCCATACTTCACAATCGAGATACCAGCCTCCAATCCCTCGACACCCGTAAAGGGTAAAAGAGGAAGGAAAGAAGAAGAAGAATCAAGACATGAGGGAGAGCAGTAAATCAGAGCATATAGTCAACAGGTTCAGTTTCAAGTTCAACTAAAAATATTTGTAAAATCACCAACAGCTCCTAGCTTGACCTAATCTAGGGAGATGGGTACTAGAACATCAGGTAAAGGTCACAGACATGATGCTGATCACATTACTCGTTGTATGCCGTCGGTCAAAGAAAAATATTGCCTAACACTGTATTCACTAACATGCCTCAGGCATGAACAAGAGAAACTTTACATATTTTTTATTAAGAAGAGATATAATAACAAGCCTTGAAGAAAGTTAATAAGAATTTTAGGTTTCAGTGGGAAAGGAGGGGATGGGGTCTCAAGCAAGAAAGGCTGAGAACCATTCTCTTACATCACCAAATTGCATCTGTATATTATGTTTTCATTGTAAAAAGAGTATGTCTTTCTAGAAATATAAAACAATCTTGGACTTGGCTAGTCTTTTTCTGTGTTCGTTCTCTTATTCCTGCAGATTAACAGGATGTAGTAAAAATAACAGAATGTGTTGTTTCATGGTTTACAGAACTGCTGCGATATCTGCACCTTTCGACCTGACACATCTGGCTAGAATGGTTTTGGGTCACTTTGACCATATATGGGATGGGACAATCAACTCCACCCTATAACCTCCTTAAATACCTCTTAAAATATGCATGGAAGGTAAACAGTATTGCTATTCTTTGTATTATGTGAAAGTATGAAATAGTCCTTGTTATTGTGTTTATTGGTATTTAGTTTTTACATTGTTTTTTTTTTAAATTTCTTTATTTAGATAGTATAACATTAACATTATTAACTTAATATAATCTTTATTGCTATTCTTTACTACCCTCTCCAAACCTGGCAACACATGGGCATGATTTTAAACTTTTTAAACTGAAATTTGCCAGGCTCTGTGGTGAAGTTGTACGTCTATGACAGCCAAGATATCGAGATTGATCCCCGCCACTAGAAAGCAATGGTAAACTACTGAACATATTTATATTGCCTAGAAAATCACTACAGCCAAAAGAAATGCAGGGTTGATGACTATGTCCTGAATAGAATACACTAACAATTTTTTTTAAAACAAAATGATATCCTACAGCTAATTCTTGTTTGTATTTCTTGACAGTCATTTAGGCTGTGTTTATCAAAATGGCTGACTCTGATACCACAAAGGGTTGTAGGCTTTTATTTGTTTGAATGTCTACATACAGAATGTTGGAGAATACCTTTTTTTTTTTTTTACACACACGCGCGCACGCACACGCGCGCACACACAGACATGGTCTTAAGTAGGAGATTTCTTCTAAGAACACTGCATACAGCTGAGAGTCAAGTCTTCTTGCTAAACCTTGCTGCCTGTATACAGCTGAGAGTTAATCTTCTTGCTAAACACTACATGCAGCTGAGAGTTAATCTTCTTGCTAAACACTACATGCAGCTGAGAGTTAATCTTCTTGCTAAACACTACATGCAGCTGAGAGTTAATCTTCTTGCTAAACACTACATGCAGCTGACAGTTAATCTTCTTGCTAAACACTACATACAGCTGAGAGTTAATCTTCTTGTTAAACACTACATGTAGCTGAGAGGTAATCTTCTTGCTAAGCACTACATGCAGCTGAGAGTTAATCTTCTTGCTAAACACTACATGCAGCTGAGAGTTAATCTTCTTGCTAAGCACTACATGTAGCTGAGAGTTAATCTTCTTGCTAAACACTACATGTAGCTGGGAGTTAATCTTCTTGCTAAACACTACATGTAGCTGAGAGTTAATCTTCTTGCTAAACACTACATGCAGCTGAGAGTTAATCTTCTTGCTAAACACTACATACATCTGAGAGTTAAGTCTTCTTGTTAAACACTGCTGCATACAGCTGGGAGTTAAGTTTTATTGCTAAACCTTGCTGCCTGTATACAGCTGAGAGTTAAGTTTTCTTGCTAAACACTACATGCAGCTGAGAGGTAATCTTCTTGTTAAACACTGCTGCTTACAGCTGGGAATTAAGTCTTCTTGCTAAACACTACTGCATGCAGCTGAGAGTTAAGTCTTCTTGCTAAACATTGAATACAGCTGAGAATTAAGTCTTCTTGTTACACATTGTATACAGCTGAGAGTTAAAAGTTTTATTGGTATTTTGTATGAAAGTTCTGGAGAATATCCTATTGCACATAGGAAACAGTCACTTCATTGCTCATAATTATCGAGGTTGAAAACAAAGTAATTTATTTTAAAAAAATACAATGTAAGTAACAAAGGAGTGGGTGACATAGCAGTAAGGATAAATTTTGAGGATGTATGTTACAAATCTGCAGTATCTATTCAAGAAACAAAAACAAAAAACTTAGCAAACTGTTGCAAAATCATGAATAAACATCATATGTTAAAAGTCAAATATCCCCCTAACCTGCAATTATACAAAACAAAACAGAATAAAATGAGTGATATTTATTTTACAAAATCTGCCAAAAAATCATCTATTACAACATTTATATTTACCTACATCAAAAGCACACCAAAAAAACACATAAAAAAAATAGTGCAGAAGTATTCAAGAAAATATATGATAACACACACATACAGTGCATTCTCTAAACACTATGGGGGGTGGGGTGTGTGTGTGTCTGTAGAAATAATGAGAGATAAATATGTACATTTATTATTAAACATTGAAATCAATTTGTGAAATATAACAAACAAAACATACATTGGCATGATAAGAAGAACAACAAAAATATATATATATATATATATATATATTATAATAATTGAAAAAGTATCCTGCATAGAGGAATATGTTAATCAACTAAAGCTGAATTCTGATGCATGACGAATACATCCAATCATATTGTCAGTGCAATGTAGATGATCGGCATTTGAACCACCTAGTATGATGAGTTGGGTTTGTGAGATTAAAAAAAAAACACACATGTACAACATATAATTCATTATTCATTATATCATGATATGATCCCTCATTTCTACTCTAAAATTGTGGCTGGAATGTTTGCTTGTAAATTAAAGTATCCAATCAAAAAATAGTTTGAGTATCTGCAGGAATGGCCACCATAAACAACAAAAACACAGCACAGAAAAATTGAGTCAATTAAAATTAGATTTCATCTAGCTAATTTGACTGATAATTACATTAAATATATATATTCACAAACTGATTTTGTTTTCCTTGTAGTTGATAATGGAATGCTTCTTTTTTCTGAATCAGCTTGTTGAACATGCAATATTTTCTAGTCAGAACATCTATGCAAGTGTGGGTTACACTTTTTTATTTGTAAGACAAATTCAAATATGATTTTTGAGTTAGATGCCATATCTGCTGACCAGAAGATCTGATGAGCTTTTTTAGTCCTTTAAACAAGATTTGGTCAGATTATAGGTCGGGTAGGGATACATGGAACCACGAATAGTGGAAAAACAGAGTGGAATACAATCTTAAACCATTATACTTTATGAATATGGATCCCATTAACTCATCTGGCATGTAACCAGTGTTGCACATATCATTAAAAAATTGTGATTTGTTCTACTTCAAAATCACACAAAACTTATAATTTGTCTATTCTTGTATTATCTGGGACTTTGCCGTTCTTGTGTATCTAAAGGTATCCCTTACTTATGCTGATCGTGTTTGTGGGGATACTACAGTTGATGGTCTTGTGTTAGTAGGGGAATACTACAGTTGATGGTCTTGTGTTAGTGGGGGATACTACAGTTGGTGGTCTTGTGTTAGTGGGGGATACTACAGTTGATGGTCTTGTGTTAGTGGGGGATACTACAGTTGATGGTCTTGTGTTAGTGGGGGATACTACAGTTGATAATCTTGTGTTAGTGGAGATACTACAGTTGATGGTCTTAGAGCACAAGAACTAGATCACATGGAAAATAATTTCACTTGATTTTCGATAATGAATCCTTGGCAAAAATTATCCTAGGAGAGGGGAACTCTTGACTTCAAACCCTGGGCAGATGGTGCTCGTTAACCCTGGTAAGCAAGCTGTCTATGAGATGGAAAACTCCTAAATGAAACTTCCATAGCCCTATGGATAATCCGTAGATGGTTAAGGGCTAGGGAAACACATCCTTACTCAAAAGTAAGACGCAGGATGGAGACACTGGACCAAATGGTGCAAAATAGTCCAGCCAGGGTACAACTGTAGAGACAGAAAACCACAGGTTTTAAAACCCCAGGGTATAACTCCAGAGCCTGAAAACACAGTGCCAAGCAATGACTTCATACATAAAAAACAAAAATGTGTAAATTTGTAAAAAATCAAATATTTAAAAAAATCAAATATTTTGAAAATACATTTGAACTGGGAATATCTTATATAGAGTTAAACATGAGCATGTTAATGAGAGCAGTCATATAAATAAGTAACACTGCAAAGTCTCATTAGCTCAGTCATTAGTTCACTGGATTCCTAGTTGAGTGGTCCAGGTTCAATTTCCTGCTCAGTTGTAAAAAGTTTACAACCACAAAGTGCCCAGGTAGACCAGATTTCAATTATACCAAATAATATTTGGGAATGTAAAGACAAGGTAATGACCACATTATCCTTAGTATGTCCTTGATCACTGAAATCTACGGGCCTAAATCATATTTCTCATATGGTTCACAGGTGTAATTTTATACTTACTGTAAAATTGCACAGAATGACAATTGTATAAATTCTACTTGGTGATATGGGAAGTATCAGTGAGAAAATGGGAATTACAGAGTAAAATTCTGATCACTAAAATACTACTATTGGAGTATCAGTATAATACCTATCATGTCTTTGTGTGATGATGTCTACAATGTGGCAACCCTATAACATGAAGGGCTATGGGCATATTATTAGTATTATTCAATAATATGAAAAAGGACTTTACCAATTTTTTGTACCACCACAAGTACATTTTACATTCTTCTAATACAGAGATGTGTTAAATATAGTTTACAGAACAAATTGGGTCAGCTAAACCATTTTAAATGGCCTGTCAGACTTATTTAAAATTACATAGCCATTTAGAGAGATCAGGCAGTGCATCTGTACAGAAACATCACCAAGTGGTGGAGTTGGCATGCTGCCAACCAAGCATACGTGTAATTAGGCCTACAACCCAAAAAGTTGCCCATCTCAGCTCTAGTGAAGCTGATTTTTTATGTTTGAAAGAATAAATAGGCATTCTGAATCATACGCAAAATATGAGGCTTGTGTTCACCTTTCCATTGAAAATGTACATGCCACAATTACTGCCAGTCAAACGCAGATTGAGAGACTGGAAAGAATTCAAAATGAAACGAACCAGTCATCCTTGGTTGCACAAGGGAAACATCCTGTGTAGCTAGGAGATTTCTCCTTGAATTTCCAAGAATATCTCTCAAATGTAATTTGTGGCATGCCTGTTATTACCTCAGAGTGAGTTCAGACACAAATCATCCAGTGAGCTCCCTTGTGCGAAAGGAAGCAGGATCAAGAGATGCAAATCGTGGATGGACTTTTAAAAATATTTGTGCACCAGAAAGCATCAATCTTGATGAGGAATGGATACCTTTCAGGAAGCATTCAAGACTATCATTACATTAAATAGAGAGTGCAGGAAACATAGCTCTACACGTGTGGACTCTGAGGACAAAGCACTCATCTGCAAACATGCAGATAATACAGATGTTGTGATTTATATGGATGGGTCAGTCATCTACTAACAGCTGTATGCTTGGGTCTTTACTGTCAGATCACACAGAAGAACAGTACCTTTAGTCAGCGCAGCATACATCGCAACAACAAGCAGTCTAACGAAGTGTCTGCTGTAAAGCAGGCACTAAACAGGCCTGGAATCGCAAGCCTATTTCCAAATGTAACATAAGAATACGATTAAGAAAGTCAAAACAGGTGATGTGTTTAGGCAACGGGGGAGGTGTGGGGAGTCTTCAGAGAGTACTAAGAAATGGGTCTCACTGCAAAAAAAACAACATAAAGATAAGTGTTTATCTTTATCCCAGGACAAGCAGGTGTAGAGGTAAATGAATGAGCTAACAAATTGGATAGCTTCGCCACAATAACTGATGGTCAGCCTATGAACAGAGCAGATAAGTGAGTGATACCTAAAGATACACAAGAATGGCAAAGTGAGGGATACCTTAAGATACACAAGAACAGCAAAGTCCCAGATAATACAATGCTAAAAAAATTATAATCTTTGTGTGATTTTGAAGTAGAACAAATCATACAATTTTTGAATATATACAACACTGGTTACATGCCAGATGAGCTAATGGGATTCATATTTATAAAGCTACAAATGAAGCCAGAGATCATTGAAAGTAAAAGAACAATGAATAATCAACCTCATGAGCCTAAAATGACAAAAATCTGAGAATTATTATGAGAAGAGTAAAAAACATAATGCAACTAGAAATTAGTCAGGAAAAAAGTAAAGTTTTCTTTGTTCACACAAGAAGTTATTGGGGAATATGGACTTAGGCCTGTATTTTACATTGACCATGGCATATCAATGGATGATATGGCTTCATGTACATCAATTTCATTGTGCAGTGGTTAGCACACTGGCTTCGCATGAGTCATTCTGGGTTCATTTCCCAGTTGAAGTGAAAATGTTTTTCAGACCGTAACAGCAATCACGAACATCGGTAACAGGAACATCAGTAAAGAGTCAACAGCAATCACGATGCAACATATAAGAAATCAAGAGTTGTGGATATCCATGATATTCTATGATAGTCATGATGATGAAAAATATATAATATTGTAGGTATATAATGTACATTCTAAGTCCCAGCATCATGTTTCACTTAGTAATGGTTCAGTGTTCTGTTTTGCAGCATTTACCTTCACCAACTGTTCTAGTCGGGTACCAATTTTTTAATCCTCATCATATTAATAGCAGTGACCTCAGGACTTAATAAATAAAAAAAAACCTTTGTACAATAGGGGACAGTATACTATAAATCTCAATCTCAGTATCAAATAAAATATTTTTTTAATTACTAAGATTTTTCTGTTACGTAACAGATTATTTTTAAAGGACTATTTTGGTGTCTCCAAAAATGATAAAATTACTGTAAATAAGTTATGGCCACCTAAGTAAGAAAATATTTCTTCTAAAAAATACTGACATTAGGGTATTATATACAAAACGATTTCAAAATTACTGACATTTTCATATCACAAATGAAAGTATCAATAAATAACTGCTACTTTTGTGTACATAAAAAATAATAAATAACATAATAATAGTTTGGTGTTACATATAAATGATCAACAATAATAATATACTTTACACATATGCAATGCCATACAAGAAACAATGAATCCCTCAGTTTAATATGTTATATGTTATAGAATAAATCACATTAGCATGTGCAATACTAAAGTGACAATCTGTTACTGAGACAACATAAATAAGTGTATGTGGTTCATCATATTGGACACAAGTTTGCACTTTTGTCCTTGTTCCCTCTGACACAAAAAACTGCATCAACAATTTTCAAATATATCTAATTGTACTTGTCCTTAGGTGCTGCCAAATATACAAACATATATCAATAATTACCTGGTACAGAGCAAGACAGTGACTGACATGTAAAAGCACACATTATAAGCACACACTTCTTTCATTCATTATAAGAAT
This sequence comes from Meghimatium bilineatum, assembly GCA_034231615.1. Taxonomy (NCBI): domain Eukaryota; kingdom Metazoa; phylum Mollusca; class Gastropoda; order Stylommatophora; family Philomycidae; genus Meghimatium; species Meghimatium bilineatum. The sequence continues at coordinate 42,435,856 of CM067300.1, forward strand.
ATAATAGTTATAAAGCCCACAGCCCATCAGAGTTGCCACATTGGACACATAAGCGAAACAAGACATGATACATATTATGTTGATACTACAAATTATAGTTTTTCAGTGGACAGAATTTTGCTCAATGACAGCCATCAAATCTCTAAACTCCCCTTATTAGCAGGCAAAAAAAAAATCACAATTCTCATTCTATGCCATTACACAGGGACAGGTAATTTCATTTTTTACACAAATTTGAAGTGATCTTTAACAGAAATGCACTAATTTGTGGATGATACAGCAATTTGGCTACTAGTGAGATCAAAGTAAATAATGCTTCAATTAATAGTTTAAAACTTGTCCATCTATCTATAGGCCTAGGTCTATATTTATTCACTGCTGAATATGGTGAATAGCTCAGAAATCTGTGCTCTCCATTTTGAGAAATTTGATGCTGTTGCGCACAGGTCATTATCCATAATCCACAAATGGAATTTCAATTAATTATAGAAATACACATTTTATAGACACTTTCCATAAACTATATAAGACTTTTTCATTCTTAATAGGTAAACATCCCAAATTTTGGAAACACTTTCTATAAAAGGACTTTTTCAACCTTTTTATAGATACCTAGACTATTTCATGTGTAATAGGCAAACTTCAAACATTTTGGAGACACACTTTCTATAAATTGTACAAAAATGTCCATAACAATTAGATAGGACTTTACATAGCGATAGACTTTCAGTAAATCATATAATAGATTCCACGCATAGAAGAAAGATTGTCCACAATTATTAAACATTGCACATAGTAGATATGTACACTTTCCATAAATTTTGTATAACGTTCTATACATTATAACAATAATTTCAACAAGTTATAAATACACTTCCCATAAGTTATACAGAAATTAACTTTCCATATTCTCCGATAATTTTTAACTGCCATTGCCTGGGTCATCTACATAGTCATCATCTTCATCGTTCATGACATCATATAGGTCTTCGTCTAAAACAAGCCGGTACATGCTGTCAAATAGCTGCTTCCTTTGTAAGTTGCTCACCACACTGTCTTCATCCCTGTACTGTGAATCCCCATCTGTACTGGAATCAGGTGGCACTCCTGACATGCCATTATCATCATCATTGTAAGCACTTTCATTTGCAGCTGCATCTCCAACTCTGTCTCCTGGCCTCGTTTGAAACTCTGTTGTGTCTTGTGTTACTTGTACAGAGTCTTCACTTTTGAGACGATTCTCACGAAGCATTTCCAGCTTTTGCTGAAATGAGGGCATATTGTCACTGCTTTTAATTACCTTTTCTTCAGTTTTATCATGAGGATAAATACTGCTGTCCTGTAACTTTTCATAACTTGGGGATGACTGATCTGAAACTGCCAGCAGCTCTCGAGATACAGACTCTGTTCTGTTCATCTCTACACCAGAATCAAAGCTTATTGACTCTGGAATGGGATCACACTTAATGATTTCATCTTCAACAATGACAAAGGAACTTGACTGGGATCGTTTTCCTTCACCAGTTGGACTGTAATCCTCCAAAATTACAGGACCAGCTTCTTCCTCTGAAGTTTTTCTTGCTGATTCTGTGATTTCTTCATCAGAACTGGACAGGTCGCTCATACTGGCAGAGTGTGGTGCTCCACCAGGTGTGCTGGAAGGAGATGCCAAATTAGATAAAGAACTTGATGACTGACCAACTTCATCCCTAGTTTGTACCCCAACTGCTTTCATTATAGTGTCCAGTTGATGTCTGTAGTCTAAATGCCCAGCGACCTTAAAGAAATGGATAAAAAAATTACATGATTAATGTTGCAATTGAATGTTGAAACTATCTAAACCTAATTCCATAACCAGATCATTGGAAGTATATAGTTCACAAATGGTATAGTCTAAAATAACCTCATAATACTACAGAAAAATGAGGTGTTTTTTTAACCTGTAGAAGCTCCATGCCGACATTTTTTAACGAGTGTACTCTTTCTATAGCTGCCCGATTTCAAAATATTTCACAGAATATGTCACATTGGACATAGCCATTCATAGTCATAGACAAAAATTTCCCTTGTTACTTTCCTGTCATTAATTTTATAATAAATATTAAATAGAGTGATTTTCCTTGGTTTTTCCACTTCAACATATAAGCCTAGTGGTAATTTATTCAACCGTTTCACGTTTGCAAGCCGGAATGTGTAGACCTAACTTCAGTTTTGACATTTTTCATGAATTCTTCACGGATAATTCATATGCACGATGATTTTTAAAGCATTATTGTTGCTATAGATAAACGTGCAGGATTTGAGGGGAATGTTGATAATATTTAATAGTGATATAATCGAATTTATGATAAGGAATTTTAGGAGCCATGTTTTCTACAGCTGGGCCTATGCAGGATTTTGACACCGTTAATTGTGTGCGTTTGTCCACATTCTAGATGTCGGTTGTGCACAACATAACACTGACACACACAAGCAAACAACACCTTCAAATCACATCCAGCACCCACTTATCTCTATTGTCTCTGAATTTGAAATCAATTACTCAATACATTTTTTTAAAAATCATGCAAAAAAAGCAAACACGTGCAGAAAACCACCGTTCATAAAAAACGGCCAGGTTCCAGAGGAAGTTGCATAATTTGTGTCTGGGTACTGGTTAAGAATTTACAGAATGTGTTCTCAGCCCATTGCTCACGAGCACCTTGGTGCTCTGGAAATGAAATGTGGTAATTGAGCCAAACAAGTTAAAAATTGCTTGCATGCACTAACGATCATTAGATCCCTTTACAATTCAAACTTTTTTGTGCAAACCAAAACAATTAGTGGATTATCCCACAAACCTCTAGATAATTCAGGATGTCTAATGTGAGTGTGTACCTGTCTGTCTGGGATCAGGAAAGGGTGGTCTTTTATAAACACAGGTAATGTGTAGTGATGTGAAAACAAATTTTAGTGTTATGCTTATCGCTCTGTTTGAATGTGTTTGCTGACTTTTGGATTTAAGAATACTAATTAAATGCAACTATTTACAATCACCTTTCATTATTTGTATAATTTAGTTAAGTAAAATGTTCATCTTATGGTGAGATGCATTTGAACTTTAGAAGCCTATCCTTGACTGTATGTAGATGCATCCATTGCAGTACTGCTATATCTTGACTGTATGTATATGCATCCATTGCAGTACTGCTATACCTTGAATGTTTATTGATGCATCCATTGCAGTACTGCTATATCTTGACTGTATGTAGATGCATCCATTGCAGTACTGTTATATCTTGACTGTATGTATATGCATCCATTGCAGTACTGCTATATCTTGACTGTATGCTGATGTATCCATTGCAGTACTGCTATACCTTGAATGTTTATTGATGCATCCATTGCAGTACTGCTATACCTTGACTGTATGCTGATGTATCCATTGAAGTACACCTATACCTTGACTGTATGTTGATGAATCCATTGAAATTGATTTGCTATCATTCTGTCCTTTGTCTTTATTCTATTTCTTATATTTTCTCCTGCATGCATCAAGATTTATGACATCCTGCTCCTTGCCTTTTTTTTCATTGCATGCAATCATATTCCACGTTTCAAGACAACACAAAGCCCATTATGTAGTCTTGTCTATCTAGAAAGCTGTGAATATCCCCAATTATCTGGGAAAGAAAATTGGGTAGGGGATGTGTACTATACAATGAAGTATGTTATATGGCCTAATCCTCCCGTTAATTTTTACTTTAAATTTCTCTTTCATTTTCTGTCTTGGCTCGTTCAATGTTATATTCTCATATTCTAAGTAAAATTCAGCCTCAAGGGTCTCATTAACCTGTAAAATATTTTTTTTTAAAAGAAAAATAGATATTTATTTCCTATGTTTTGGTGCTCATTGTCTAAAAATATTGAGAACCCTTGATTTAAAGTAACAGTTGATTATTATTTATGAAGTGTTAGAGAATTTATAGTGATTATTCTTATATATATATATATATATATATATATATATATATATACAGTGGAAGCCCGTTATAATGAATTGGTGGGTCTGAGAGAAAATGTACATTATAACCGAGTTTTGTTATATATACGGTTGTAACAATTATTAACATTACTTGTGATCATTAGATCATTAACATGTTATTTTCCTTGTGTAATATTTGGATCTTTCCTAGCCAGCCATGGAGAATGGTTTAGAATTGTTATTTTAGAGATGGTAAGTCTTATTTTGTACCTATTCCTTGTGGGAAGGGAAAGGTATTGTTTAGGGTCTGACTGTCATTGTACTTTTTAGTAAAATCCATGGTCAAGACCTTTTCAATATTAGTGATTGAAAGGAAGAGGTATGTATTGTTTTGTTGTACCTTATGTTAGTGATGGAAAGTAAGAGGTGTATTGTTTTGTTGTACCTTATGTTAGTGATGGAAAGGAAGAGGTATGTATTGTTTTGTTGTACCTTATGTTAGTGATGGAAAGTAAGAGGTATGTATTGTTTTGTTGTACCTTATGTTAGTGATGGAAAGGAAGAGGTATGTATTGTTTTGTTGTACCTTATGTTAGTGATGGAAAGGAAGAGGTATGTATTGTTTTGTTGTACCTTATGTTGGTGATTGAAAGGAAGAGGTATGTATTGTTTTGTTGTACTGAGTGATGGAAGTTACCTTATGTTGGTGATTGAAAGGAAGAGGTATGTATTGTTTTGTTGTACTGAGTGATGGAAGTTACCTTATGTTGGTGATTGAAAGGAAGAGGTATGTATTGTTTTGTTGTACTGAGTGATGGAAGTTACCTTATGTTGGTGATTGAAAGGAAGAGGTATGTATTGTTTTGTTGTACCTTATGTTAGTGATGGAAAGGTAGAGGTATATATTGTTTTGTTGTACCTTATGTTAGTGATGGAAAGGAAGAGGTATGTATTGTTTTGTTGTGCCTTATGTTAGTGATGGAAAGTAAGAGGTATGTATTGTTTTGTTGTACCTTATGTTAGTGATGGAAAGTAAGAGGTATGTATTGTTTTGTTGTACCTTATGTTAGTGATGGAAAGTAAGAGGTATGTATTGTTTTGTTGTGCCTTATGTTAGTGATGTCAGGGAGGTATTGACATATGGTTTATTTTGTGAACAGTAGGATTTTTTTCTATTTTATAAATATTTGTCTTTTATGAGTTACTGGTGACCATCATCACTTTTCCTGTGAATTTCATTGACTATCGGCACAAAGTGACCAATGAAAATCAAGTGAATCAAATGTGACACTTTAGAAGGATGATTCCCTTTGAGGCAGCAGGTTTTAAATGCAGATGATCATGGGTATCAGTTAAAGGAATTCTCCTACCCTTTTCACAGACAAGTATATATATATAATATATATATATATATATATAAATACTGTGTTTGAAATCTAGGCTGAAAGGCACAGCTATTGCAGGCGAGCTGTGAACAATAACAAAATGCACTGTGTTCTTGATTAGGAACAAGCGTCACAGCACTGGGGGCATTCCCATATATGCTCTGCTTGCCGTTCCATCAACCATCTAAAAGTGTATAAGCTTAGTGTCCCAGTCAGTTGCTGACTCCTAAATGCATTGTGTTCTCCAGGCTACACCGTGCTAATCTGCAGGAGTTTGAGAACAAATGCAAAAGAAGATTTCAGGTGGTACAATTTGCTGAAAGGTTCAGAAGATGAAAATAATAGAAGATTTTAGAAAACACAAAATTATAAAAAATATTGAAGTCCATCAAGTGCCATGCTTAGTGCAGTGGCATAGGCAACCATGTTTCTCCACAACTATCTTTCTCATATTAAATTCAATTGATGAATTTTCTTTAATACCATGGTGACAACCTATCCAACAACTTCTTTCTTAGTCTTCCTCTGTTTCTTCTGCCCCTTAATTAACATTTCTGATGCTTAATAAATGTTCAAGCTCTGTTCTTCTTCTTCGCCAGCGTTCATCCTCAAACTCCCACTGGAACTCTCTTGTAGCAGGACCATGTTTCTACTAGATTTCAGCGGTCCAGAGAATGGAAATGTCTTCTGTTGCCATTTATTTTACTCCAATGGCTCAACACATCTTCAGCAGAGTGCTTCTTATAAGATACTATTAGAATCTCAACTGTCTCTAATTTTTATATAATTGGTCTGTAAACTCCAACACTCTGAAGTTTACCTTTCTAAACTACATTACCTTTCTTAACTGTCCATGATATTTTCTTAGCTGCTTATGATATTTTCTTAACTGTCCATGATATTCCCATCATTCTTTTCAAAAACTACATCTCTGTAGCTCTTCAGATCACTTTTATGTTCACATTCCATTCTTCACATTCATATAAAGGAATTGGTTCAATATAATCCCCAATCACTCAAATTCACATAACACGTAGAACACAGGTTTTGTAGTTTAACCTGATGACGACTAACAGACTGTCACTATCAGACTATGACAGTATTAACAGGAATCCAATAACAGTCGAAGACCAATAACCGTATACAAGACAATTAGACTAACAACAGTATACAAGACAATTCAACTAACAACAGTATACAAGACAATTCGACTAACAACAGTATACAAGATAATTTAAACGTTTCAACTGTTAGTTCTTTATCAAGAATATACAAAACAAGCAGTGAGAAAACTATAAAAACAGGAAAAAACAATGATACTAACACAGAGGCACTAGAATGCAGACATTTGTACACCTTTCTTCTTTATTTGATATGAAACTTCATTATCTTCCTGCATTCATTCTCCTTCCTCTGTGGCCCACTCATCTGCCCTCTCATTTCTCAAATCAAATTCACATATGCACTTGATAACGTACCATAGCACAAAATGTTTCTAATGTTTTTAAATTCCAATTTATCTTGTTTTATTGGCTGGTGCATGTGGCCACATGGCTAGAACGCCGACCTCAGATTCCTGAGGTCTCGGGTTCAATCCGCGGTTGGGACAACGATTTTTATCTTTCGGAGATGCAATACAAAATTCTTCCTGTACACGTCACGGCGACAGCTTTGGCAAAGCAGCCTTTCTTTCCACAGCCACAACAGCCTCCCTGCACTCCTTAACAGGAAAACATACAGTAATGAAAGTTTTTTTGTTTTTTTAAAAAAGTTATTGGCTGGTTGCTACTCTTTATGCACATTTGAGGAAAAAAAAAAGTCACATTAGATCATTTTAGAAGATGCAAAAGAAATGCACTTTTTTTTATAATACTTAACAATTATAATGCAAATTATAGACGATGCACACAAAAAAAAATAGAAGATATTTAAAAAAAATTACATTTGAATATGAGGATCTCAATATACAAGAAAACCAGCTGAGGATTTCTGAAGATGAAAAATTAGATACAGATGTACAACAGCAAGCCAACTCACCACATCACTGAGATCAATGTTATGCATCCTTCTATCTGCCCAGTTTATCGGACGAAGACCTGCTATATTTAGTTGTACAGATGATGTTCTATATAAGAACTTTAGCAACCAATCTCCCCTATATGAGATTAAAATCAATGTATTTTCAATATTAAAATACAAAAAAATATTATACATATACATTATACATATTGAACATACAAGGAAAATATGTTTAATTAAAATAGCGTATCCTATTCAATTTTCTAGGCAATATAAATACGTTCAGTAGTTTATCATTGCTTTCTGAACGGTCTGGATGCACAATTGCCTGTGGTGAGGATCAAACTCGGTATCTTGGCCATCACAGACATGTGTTGTACCACTTCGCCAGACAACTTACAAAAAAGTGTAAATGAGATACAATTTAACTTTTAGGACCCTGGATTAAAATTAAGAAATACCCCCCCCCCCCCCCCCCGGGCATGACTTATTTTTTGGAAAATTTGCGTTATTGATGGTGGGTGTTTTGAAAATGCGATAACTTTTTTGTTTTAAAAGATATCAAAATAATGTTTGCACACTTTGTATATAATGTTTGCACATAATGTATATAAATAAGACAAATATAGGAGGATGTCCGACAAAAAGAAGTGCAGCAGTAACCAGACAAATAGAGGTAAATGCAAATAAGGTAAATAGGTTACTAGAAAACTGTCAATATAAAATAATAAAATATAGAAAATAACAATAAAACAAATACAATTGTCAACGTGTCGGTCCAATTGAGACCTTTATCAAGACAATAAAAACAGTTAAGAAAACCATAACGAATTTAACCAAAATGGCTGGGAGAATGATTTCTCTCACCAGAAAATCATCCCAGTCTGGTGAGAGAAATCATTCTCCCAGCCATTTTGGTTAAATTCGTTATGATTTTGTTTTCTTAACTGTTTTTGTTGTCTTGATAAAGGTCCCTATTGGACCGACATGTTGACAATTGTATTTGTTCTTTGTTTTATTGTTATTTTCTATATTTTATTATTTTATATTGACAGTCTTCTAGTAACCTATTTACCTTTTATGCCTCTGATTTCAGATCAGTATTAAAGTGTGGAGTATCTTAATCCTATCCAGTCTTTAACCTGAACTGTCTATAAATGTCGACAAATGTAATCTAGCGATAGAAACCAACTGTCAACAAATATTTACATCGAGGTAGCCATATGTAGTCATGGAAACAATTTTCCATGTTTATTTCCCATCATGTTCTTATAGTATGTGTGCTAGAGTGATTGTTCCTTAGTTTTCTGCAGCGATATAAATATGTGGTAGTAATTTATTCAACCTTTCAGGTTTGCAAGCCAACCTACATAGGCCTAACTTCAGTGCTGCCATTTTTCGTGAATTCTTCACAGATTATGATTTAGAAAAGGACGAATTTTAAAGCTTTAGTGTTTCAGTTACTGTAAATCAATGTATGGTGTTTGAGAGAGATTTTTATAACATGTAATAATAATGTAATCTATGCCATTTACGATGAGGAATTTGAGAAGCCGCATTTTCTTAAGCTAGGCGTACGCGTGACCTTGATGCAGTAAGTTCTTTGTGTACATTTGTCTACATTATCGATTTTGGTTGAACACAATATAACACTGACACATACAAGCAAATAACACCTCTAAATCCATTTTTTCTCTATTGTTTCCAAGTTTATAGTTTCCAATCTCTATTAGTTACTAAGTAAATATGTGTTTAAAATGCCAATACTAAAACAAGGATGATAAAAACAATTATAACAAAATGAACAATTTGCCTGCGGTAGCCATTGACAATTTACCTGCAGTAGCCATTGACAATTTACCTGCAGTAGCCATTGACAATTTACCTGCAGTAGCTAGTGACAATTTACCTGCAGTAGTCATTGACAATTTACCTGCAGTAGCCATTGACAATTTACCTGCAGTAGCTAGTGACAATTTACCTGAAGTAGCTAATGACAATTTACCTGCAGTAGTCATTGACAATTTACCTGCAGTAGCCATTGACAATTTACCTGCAGTAGCTAGTGACAATTTACCTAAGTAGCTAATGACAATTTACCTGCAGTAGCCATTGACAATTTTCCCAGCAACAACATGAGCAAATTTCTCCCAAACTTGAGAATCACCAGTTGCTGGAGTACCCAACAGTATAACATCTTCAATGATGCCTTCACTACCTGAGAAACATTATAAAAGGTCACAAATAAATGAGCCACTTTGCCATCAGCATCACATTCTTCTTGGTCGTCTTTTGCCTTTTAGTGTTTCCATTCACATATTGCATGCTCCTGCTGAATTCATTCTATTGCCAAAGCACTTCAGCCTCTGCTTTACAATAAATCTGACCAGTGATGTTATTCCAACAGTTCATGTAATCTCTTCATTCCTATCTTGATCTTTTCTTGTTCTGTTTGCTGCTTTTCTTAAACATCTCATTTCACAAGTACTAAGCTTTCTATCTTGTTCCTTAGTTAGTGTCCAGGTCTAAAATTGTTGGTATAAAGATTTAATTTATGATTTGCCTTTTTGGTTTCCATTGGGATAGATTTGTGTTTAAATTTGGTGTAAGTTTATAATTTATATAATTGGCTTTTTAATGTTATTAGTATTACTATTAAATTTAATTTATAAGAGAAGAGAAACACTGATAGAAGGAAATGACTTGTACCATGATTTTCCACAGAAAGCATGGAACAAAGCAGCTATTAACAAACACCTGCAGAAAACACTTGATTATTACTACATGATCCTGCCAAAGACGGATGTGCCAGGTCTTTGACACAAATAAAAAGCAACACAATGCATTTCCATTCACTGGACTACATCCTGCTGGAAATCTAATGGAACCAGAGCTCAGTCAATAATATAAGAAAAAGACAAGCTTCATTTTTTGTCCACGTTATGAGATAAGGAAGTTTGGAGAACATAGTCACAACAGGCAAGATTGAGAGAAACAGAGACAGAGGGCAACAATATGAGAAAACATTAAAAAGTTTAACAATGTGGCACAGCAGAGAAAGAACAACAATTCTAATACATAATATTGGAGACAGAGAGCTGTGGAGAGTCATGATCGCTTAAGCCAGCCGGCATGGCACCTCATGATAATGAGTAAGGGTAGGACTAATATTAGGATTTCTTTTTTGCAAGCAGGAGGAGTGAAGTCTCCTTGGCATAGTATTTACAATAATAAGCCTCATGTATGAGCTGATGTCTGAATTGCTGTTTGAAAGCAGTTGTGCAGATGTATCAGAACAATATGATGATCTTAAACTAATGTTGTTACATGAGGTTGACCAGGTCTGGTGCAGTAATCGGTACGCAGGTACTGTCACCAGGAATCAATAGTGCAGCCTTACTATAGTGGACTGGTCACAACTGATATGTCTGGCAAACGTTCTGGTCTCCATTCCACTGACAAGCATAACAGCAGCTTGCCATTGCTCTCTTAACATCACCAAGCATGTTAAAAAAAACAGTAACAGACCTCCTTTCAATAAAAACCAGATAATGCCTTTTACTCACCTAAACTTTACTAATGTGTGTGCCAATTTCAACTTGTTCCAACTTTTAAAGAAGTCATAATTTATTTATTTGCTGTTTTGCATGTAAATGTAAAAGAAATAACCTATGAGCAAAACAATGGGACTGCACGAACATCATCACTTGCACACGTTCCTGATTTAAGAATCGCGCATGCACATAAACATTTTAAGCATGAAAATAAATCACATTTTCAATGAGGTTTTAATAGTTGCCAATTTTTTTATAGTTAAATATAAAAAAGTTACAAGAAATTAGTTTTGCAAAAGAAATTCAAAGCAAAGTATTAAGTCTGAATAACACAAAAAAAACTGAAGTAATGGTAATAATAATTTACAAAGGTACTCCAGAATGCAACATCACAGCAGAATGGACCAGTATGAAGCAAATCAATATATTTTAATGTTTTGTGTCTTGATAAAACTGAAGGTTGTTGGTGAGTTAAAGAAGCCAAATGTAGAATAGCTGAGACAAAGGCAGAATTTAAGAATTAGATGAACATCGAGAATTAGATGTAATAGAACTTTCGTCATTTAAGGTGAAATACAATTATCAGAAATTATGTAAAACCGATTTTGATATATCGATGTGAACCCTGGATAATCAGAAGAATAGTACGAAATTATGTAGAGGCAGCAGAAATGTGGTTTCACAGAAGACTTGAGAACACCATGTACAGATTAAACACATAATGAAGGCATCTTGAAGGAAATTAATTCAAAGAGAGAGCTGCTCACTCACAGAAGACAATCAACTTCCTTTGGACATATCGTACAAAGAGAAAAGATGGAGCACTCTATAACAACAATCAAGTTAATAGCAAGAGAAGTAGAAGAAAATTAAGAGAGAAGATGCAGAGAGCTTAGCAATGCATAATGTGGGGGAACATTTGGATCAAAAATTATTGGTAGTAATCGAGACAGAAGGTTATCAATAGACATAATAACCAACGCCACTAGTAGTGTGCTATAAGAATAAGATATATTATCATATAAAAATTATTCCCCAATGTCAGATTATTGGCTATTACTACACCTCTACAAATAAAATGGCAGTCCATACACATCTCCCTTCTCTGGACTACATCCTGCTGGAAATCTAGAACCATTAATCTGCTAAGAATAAACACTAAAAACATAAAAATTTTCCTACATGAGAATTTTGTGAAATTATAAAAGATTATTTATAGAAAAACATTAGTCTTACCTTTTCTTTTAGACAGTTCTTCCAGACAATAAAAGAGAACTCTAGCACCAAGACTAAATCCAATGAGGGTGACAGGTCTATTGCCCTAAGAGATCATAACACACATAAAGGGATCTCAATAAAAAAAATACAAACAGATATAAGTCCTAGTTAATTTGGGGAGATTAGGAGATCCTAGCATAGTGGTTAAGCTGTTTACCTTGTGTTCAAGAGGTCATGGGTTCGAATTAGGCTCATGTGATCTTGTTTACAAAGTGGATATTTTCAGAGATCCCTGTGAAATTTGAAGCTACTGAGTTATGTGCTATGAGTGGTACTCTCAGATGGTGGCATACCGCTTCGTTGAGAGTGATGGAGTACATATGGGAAACTGAGTACAGTGAAGTCAATCCTCTACAACTTTTGAACCAAAAAGGTTTATTGAACAATTCTTAATTCTTGATTAGAAGCCAGGAAAATGAGAATCATGGAAAATGGACATTCCCATAAACTCTCCGTTCTCTATTTCAGTAGTCATTCAAGAGTATGAAGACTTCAAATTACAGCCATTATTGATTATGTGATCTTCAAATGTCCAAAAAAGGAGCCACTTTCTTCTCTCACCCCTGGTCATCCCCATTTCTGTCACTCTTTGTATGTTATGGAGGTGCATGTTATCACTTCCAGTATCATATTTTTCATAATGTAGTAAATCATAGAATCAAGTGTGAAGGTCATAGATGGTAGAAGCTGAGGACATGTTCTTCTTCTTCTTCTTCTGCGTTCATTCTCAAACTCCAACTGGATCTAGCTGGATCATGGTCCTGCTAGATTTCCAGCAGGATGTAGTCCAGAAAATGGAAATGCGTTGTGTCACCGTTTTATTTGCGCCAATGGCCCGACACATCCGTCTTCGGCGGGAGGACATGTTCAGAGTGCATGAATTGGAAGAAGTAGGAAAATGCAAAGAATGGGTGGAGATGTACCAAGAGAAAAAGGTCTATGACAAATGTAGTAATACAACAGGGGAAAGCATGTTGGGAATGAACTGGTATCCGGACAGATGTGAGGGTGCAAGAACTTGTTCAGTTGCACTCAAAACCACAAGATATAATCATTTACACAGATGGTTCAGTCAACAGAGAATTGAAGAAGTGCGGATAGAGTTAAGTTGCTTACAAGAATGGCAGGAAAATGCTTGAGAAATTGTCTGCATACTCCATTTCAACTGACAGAAATACCAACTCACACAGTGATATTCTGAGAATCACAAAACATGCTGAGTAGGGTAGAAATGTGCATGTTACGACAAGAATGGGTCATATTACTGAACAACTCAGCTGTCCAAAATATTTTTCTGCTTCTGCATTCATTCTCAAATGTCTGCAGATTAACAGGATATAGTCCGGAGACGGAATACTTAACTGTGATATTTGCGTCTTTTGTCCTGATACATCCAACTTCAGTATGGTTTCTGGGTCACTTTGACCCTCTATAGGATGGGACAGCCAACTCCAACCCAAATTCTCCTTAATTACCTCATATGACATTCATGGCAGGTAACAATGTTGCTATTCTCAGGCCACACAGACAGTCCATAGCATTGCATAGATATATTGCACTGGTCATGCAGTGGTCAGAGGCAATGAAAGAGCAGACTCATTAGCAGGAAATGCTGTGGTTGATGGCACAGTACTGTCAAAAGATAGGGTCAACCTAATAAGGGCAGTCCTGATTAATGTATAACAGAAACACAAAAAGGACTTCATATTTCCTAACAATAAAAGATTTTACTTCATCAACTCCAAACAAACAGCATGCCATTTCACAGATTAAGTTAGTTAGTTAGTTATTCCTCTAGGGTCAAAGATGGCACATATGATGGATGTCATAGATCTCCATGTCTCTCATTTTATTGCAATTTGTCTTGGGTCCTCATTGTTTCTAATACCGATGGTGTAGCACTCTTTTGATCTTCCTCGTTTTCTCGTGCCCCTTAGTGGCCGCATCAAAACTTGACAGGAGAGTCTTTTGGTATCCATTCACAACACATGTCCGATGTAATTCCAGCAACGCCTTCTAATATAGGTGGATACATATTCTTGTTTTGCTTCTTGCCTGATGACTGTGCTTCATTTAAAGTCCGAACAATGGATGTTCAGTAGTCGTCTGAGACATTTCACAGAATAAGTACATAGATAAAACTCTTTTCATACCACTAAAGAATGTGTGGAAATATTAAAACAGTATTTTTGTGATCAACAGAATGTTAGTAGTAATGTGGTCATTATCACTGGAAGACTGTTTTAACCTGGTAGTTTTTTGTAACAGACGTGTGGACGATGACATGGGAATTGACCTCGGACCATCAGGTTAGAAAGCAAGTGCATTATTCAACATGTTAATATAAAAACATTTATCATAAATAATAATAAAGGTTGTAGTTCAGATAGTTCTGCCATGGCAAATGCCACAATCTCTAAATACATACATATTTTATACTTTAATCTTACACACTGCTTACCTGCTCTCTGGCAAGCAAGACCTCAGCAAGCATCTTCCCTGCTGTCTGAGCTCGCTGTAGTGCCACTGACCAAGGATTGTCTATTATATTTGCTGCTGACAATAAGGCGGATGGCCATGCTATTGCTGCTAAGAGGCCTGAAATTAATTATAAAAAAGAAATTTAGAAATTCTGATATATTCAACCCAGCATGTTATCACTGTGCTTTTAACTATCTGGGTTCCAAGGATACTGCAACACTCACTCAACAAAGAAATGTGTCCAAATAGGAATCACAGCCACTACGTTCAGAAAACTGTCAAAAAGAGCATGGAACAATACAAAGTTGACAACAAACAGCAATAAAGTTTCTGATATACCAAACATGCATCGTCTGTATTCTTCTCTATGGATCTGAAACATGGACACCTTACTCGAGGCAAGAACAAAGACTGAACAGCCTCCACTTACGCTGTCTGCAAAATTCTAAACATCAGGTAACAAGACAAAATTTTCAACACCAACATCCTCAAAAGAACCAAAATTACAACAATAATGTCCACGCTTAGTCAAAGAAGGTTCAAGTATCTTGGACTCACTCAGATGATGAGCAACAGCTGCATCCCAAAACAACAGCTATTTATTACACTCCTGTGGGCCAAAGATTGTTGCTCTTTGGCCAGCGATGCTGGGGACAGCCCTGTAATATATGTTCTGGTGTATATTTTGCTGCTTCACAGATGCAGGCCACAGAATCAATTTAAGTGCGATTTTAAATGGCAGTGTCCCAAAAATTATCAACTGAAATATCCCGATGTGTTCGTTTTAGTTCAAACTGTTCATGTTATCTTGCTCAAGTCTATAGTTTTTGTTTAGTTCTCTCCGCTGAAGTCGCATAGATTAATTTAGCAGATGTTTTACTTCCCTAAAACTGTGAGTTAAGTAGAACTGATTCTTTTTGCCAATTATTTCATCTGCTTTTCATATCCAGGGATGCCACACTGAGACAGTATCCACTGTAGCCCTACTGTAGTATTTTCTAAATAATTCACCATATCTATCTAGAAATGTGGATTAAATCTGATCCGTCACATGTTTTAATCAGATTAATTTTTTTTAATTTGTAAAGTAGGACCATCATCACTGCACTTTTGACATTAACCTTTTTTGCTCAGATTTCTTTTTTCTGTTCTACAAGAGCAACTCTGTATACCAAGTTGTGGGGAACCTACAAACTGCTCTATTATCACCAATATTGGTCTAGACGCACAGTAATTGCTTGCAGAAGAAGAATAATCTCTTTCTTACACAGGAAGATCTCAGCAGCATCAATGAGAGTTAAAGAAAAGTCTATATATATATATTTATTTTTTTTCTTGTGTACTAGGTGGTGTCAGGTGATCCTTCTGAAAAACAAATCTAGTATCACATAGATACTAGATGTGAACATCAGAATAGATGCAGTGATTGACTGCAGAAAAATAAGTAGGCTGTAATAACAGATTTAAATTCAATGTTCTAGATCAGGCGTGTCAAACTCACAAAGCACCATGGGCCGCATAAGATACTTTTAGTATACCGGCGGGCCACACCAAAAAATCAGAGAAACACTGTAATCTTATTGAATTATATTTAATTAATTTGCACGCCAACTACAGCGGTTTTATTAAGCTAACGCCCCACAACGCCAAATATAACAATTGTAATCCAACATTTATTTAAGAACATTCAATCAATTTTACTGTTTAATCAGTGTTTTGTCCTGAGGTGTGAAATCCAACATTTATTTAAGAACATTCAATCATTTGTACTCTTTAATCAGTGTTTTGTCCTGAGGTTTGATACCTCTTTTTCATGACAATTTTTCGTATATCTGGCTGAAATGTCTTTGCAGTTCCGACCTTCATCAGGGATGACACGTTTTCATCGGTCAGCCGTGTTCTCTGAGAAGTTTTTGTTAATTTCATGAAGGAAAATAACTGTTCACACACATAGGTGGAACCAAACATTGCCACAATCCTCGTTAAAAACTTTCTGAAGTTTGTAAACTTTTCAGGAAGGTATGAATAGAAGCCAGGTATTCCGACTTCTAGATACTTTGCTTTGAGTGTAGAATCAGACTGAATTTCTTATAGCTCCATCTGAAAGTTTTTCCTCTGTGTTGACAACATCACAGTTGAATTGTGCCGAGAATAATGCAAAATAGTATTCAAAAGATGAGAAATCACTAAACCTTTCCTGGAACTCTTTTGACAATAAATCTAGGTGACTCTCATATTTAGCAAAGGTAAGTACAGATTCAGCACTGGCCTGGTTCTTTGCAGTTAGGAAAATGAATCAAATTTTCACATGACAACTGTGTCTTCCATAAGCTAAGTTTTGTAATGTATCATTTGATATCGTCATACACCTGAGTGATGAGTTTGTTTTTCCCTTGTAATTTCAAATTAAGATCACTTAAATGTGCAGTAATGTACACAGCAAGCGCTAGATCTTGGACCCGACTTTCATCTTTTATTTCATCAGTGTTTTTACCTTTCATCTCCAAAAATAAAGTAATTTCTGGTCTCAGCAAATAAAATCTTTTCAGCACTTTGTGACACGACAACTAACAGACTGCTGTGTAGAATGGAATATCGGTGAACTGACTATCCATGTCTTCTAACAGCTGACTGAATTGACGATGGTTGAGAGCATTGCATTTGATAAAGTTCACTGTTTTTGTGACCACCTAAGCACGTGATTTAATTTTAAAGTCTTTGAACACAAATTTTGCTGATGAATAATGCAGTGAAAATGTGCAAATAATGAATCTGGATACGAGTTCTAAATTTTTGTTCGCAACTTGGCAGCAACACCATTATGTCTGCCAACCATATTCGCAGCACCATCAGTAGATAAACATACAAGAATACTCACATCAAAATCATAGTCATGCAGAACCTGCTCGACTTTTTCAAAGATGTCTTCGCTCGCTGTAGTCTCATGCATTGGGATTAGTTCAATCAGTTCTTCATAAATATTAAATTTACTGTCACAGGCCCTAATAAAAATGAATAGCTGTGCTATTCCAGTGATGTCAACAGTCTCATCAATAGCAATAGAAACATTTTCAAATTTGGATGATGCAGTTTCAAATCATCTGCTATTTCACCAATCCGTCCAGCAACAGTGTTCCTGGTTAACGAAATATCCTTAAATAACTGTGCTTTCTGTGGGCACACAATGTCAGCAGCTTTTACAAGGCAATGCTTTATGAAATCTCCTACACTGTAAGATTGCCTACTCATGGCGACCATTCAGCTGAGTTCATAGCTTGCAGTAACGGAAGCGCCATTGGCTTGATCTATTTTTGTAAAACATGTCTGTTGCTGTATTAAATTAGCTTCAATTCATGGAGTCTTGAAACACGCATTAAGACCTCATATTTATCGCAGGATCGATGGCTGGTTTCATGTCTTTTTAAGTTGTACTCTTTTGGCATTGCAATGCTGTTATTGCATACTAAACAATATATCTTTCCATTTACCATTGCACAAAAAAACCGTAGTTCCCATTTTTTTTAAAATACTCGCCTTTCTTCATCAAGTGTCCTTTTCTTCTTAGCTGAAGGTGCTGTAGCCATTTTAAACGGAGTCAGTTTATGCAGTACTTCATGAAAACAAATAATATAATTACCGGCACGATTCCACAAGTTACAATTTATTATTGTTTTAAAATTTTAACAAGGTAATAACAACCTGTCTGCTACTTCCGGTCAATTGTCATAGATAGAAAACCCTTACTAGCTTAAAACAGCCGTATTGTTTTCTTATACGTGACCCCATGCCAGATTTATGTTTTCTACACCCAGTTTAAAGTATTACCTGCAGGCCGCATGTTTGACACGTTCTAGATAACAAACCTTCACGACGATACAAGATACATTCAATGTTAGCTGCCGTATCAGTTAGTGTTAATTTACTGTTATCATCTAGTAGTGTAGCAGTTAAGTCACATGTCCCTGACCAAGCATCTTGAGTTCAATTTCTGCCAAAGATGTCACTCAAGGTTTGTAAAAACACTCCAAAGGTCATTCTAGCAATTAAGAAATGAGCTCACATTCTGGAAGTGATGGGATCTCAAGTAATGCTAACTACAGAGTACATTCTGAGAGTGGTGATGCTCAAGTGATTTCTTTTCAATAGCTGGTTTGGTAGCCAATCACTTATGTGTAAAAATCTTATGCTATCAAGATGATTCACAATTTCAACAAATATTTGCCCAAATCAAGCATTAATCATGTGTGTAATTAAGGAATATGTTATATTAAATAGGAAATATTCAGATTTTTAAATTTAAAAGTCAGAAGGCTGCCAATAAGAATCATTCTGCATTTATTCCATGACAACTAATGCCAGATCCCTAAAGCACTGCCAAGGTCAACTATGATGCCATAATTTAATTGTAATCAGGATGGACCTTGTAAGAGAAGCTTAAAAGTCTTGGGTAGTCATCTAGCCCAGAGAGCACAAGAACAGTGCACATGTTTACTGCTTGATTCACATACGTGATACCCTGTATACACCACTAAAGCATTTAATTACATTGCCTCAATTAATGTGGATCATAAGAAAAGTTCAACCAGGTTGTATTTGTGAGACTAACCATTCTACAACTGAGCCGATGCAGGAGTATTAGGAAACACTAATCAAAGTGTTATAAAGCATCTCTCAGTACAATGAGCAAAAATGTAAGAAGCTACATCTCAGAGTTCATTCAAGGAAATTTAAGTAGGAAGCCAGAGGACAATTTAAAAAAAATTCAATTCCCGTTAGTCTCAAGAATCTCAGAGTTCACTCAGTGCAATATTTTATATTGGAAGCCTTCTCTTTGTATTTACGAAGTCCTTTCAGATGAAAAGTCGATTAGTTCTGTTGTAAGCTTTCTATAAAAACTAACCTATTTGTTTGCAATTTTAAAAAAATATAATGATCTACTTAATATGGCACAAGGTTTTACTGCAGTCTCGCATTCATTCACTACTGAGCAAGTATGGCAGGCAACCAATGTGTAGTGGTTTCTAATCAGCAACAGTGACTAGGCAGCTGAGAACTTATGAGAGAAAAACTGTTATGAGACTGTTCAGAACTCGGCTTACTTTATGAGAGAAAAACTGTTATGAGACTGTTCAGAACTCGGCTTACTTTATGAGAGAAAAACTGTTATGAGACTGTTCAGAACTCGGCTTACTTTATGAGAGAAAAACTGTTATGAGACTGTTCAGAACTCGGCTTACTTTACCTTACATTTACATCAAACATTAGATATCAGTTACAACAAATAGAAAATAAAGAAATTAAAATATTTTACAGACAGAGAAACACAAAAACAAGGCACTACAAGAAGCAACCCACCACTGAGAATAGTATACTTGAGAGCCTCTTGTGTGGCCATTGTCATAGCAGAGTTGAAAATATAGTTCATCGCTTCTCCCAGCTGTACAAGGTACTTCGTTTCCCAGCATAGAGTATACTGCTCCCTGGACTCTGCTAAGTTTTTCCAAGGTTGTCTAAAATCTGTCAAGTGAGAACATAAAGTTTGAATGTGATACTTCTGTATTCATTCTCAAACACTCGCAGATCTGCAGGATGTAGTCCAGAGAACGGAATGCATTGCTTCATGGTTCCTGTGATTTCTGTGCCATTTGGCACAACAACGACACATCTGACTTCAGCATGGCTCCCGAGACAATTTGACCCTCTATGGAATAGGACAGTCAACTTCACCCTAAAACCTCCTTTAGTTACCTCTTATGATATGCATGGCCGGTAACTTGCTATTCTTTGTTTCAATTTCGATCCCCAGTAACACACAAGAGGAAAGTGATATTAAATGGTACAAGTACTACCTTGTTTCTTTTCGCAAACATCTAATAAACAGATAAATAAAACTATAAATATAACTATTTATTTATAACTGATTTATTTATATATATTTAACTGATTCTCACATTTATTTATAAATAAATAAATAGATAAATATAACTGATATAAATAAACCATACAATCAAAGATGTTTTCAATATTGCAGCCTATGGACCTTAGTCAAGAAAATTTAAAACAATCAATCAATCAAGTGCCATGCCAAGTGGTGTAAGCGATCATGTTTTTCCACAGATCTCTGTTTCGTATTGTCAAGTTCAGTTAATGACATGCTTTTGTGCCACAGTGACCACCCATCTAGAAGTTCATCTCTTTGTCTTCCTCTCTCTCTCTTCTGTCCTAGATCTTTCCGGTGGTTACTAAATGTTCAAGTTTTGCTTTTTTTCATCACAAAACTGAAAATATTATAAAATTTAAATAAAATGTTTGATCTCATCAAACAAAATGTGTCTGTGTCATAAAGTTTGAAAGAATGCATATACAGCACACATCACATTCAATTCTTGATTTTTGATTAGAAAACTGGCCTCACAGCACGTGGGGCATTCCCATAAGTGCTCCGCCCTCTGTTCCAGTAGCCATTCGACTCGATGGTGTTTCTAGTTCAATGCTGCCGAAACAGTCGACATCAGGGTACAACTCTGGCCCTTGCGAAAGGTTTCTTTGTTGTTCCGCCCACCCACGCCGTGCCCGTAACTAGTTCAAGCACAACGTCGGCCTGTCGGAACAACATGGTAACTGTTATCGAAGGTTACGACTACGGGATTGTATACATGACGTGCCATGAAGCTTCTATAAGAAGATAACCTCAATATAAAGGCATGTCACTAATGTTTTCTGTTGCATTGTTGGTTTGTCTAGTGAGCCATTGGTGAGACCCAGACACAACCGCATGCGCATCACATTCAATGCTACATAGCAAATTCACTAATTTGACTAAATATTGTGCACTACCGGTAAATGTGACAACCGGTAAAAGGTTAACATAATATCAATATTCTTCTACTGCATTCATTCTCAAACTCCTGCAGATGTAATCTAGAAAACAGATGTGTTGTGTCATGGTTTACAGCTTGTCATAAAGTTTATAAATCGTAAATTATACCTCATATATATATATATATATATATATATATATATATATATATATATATATATATATATATATATATATATATATATAAATTATAAATTATAGCAACATTTCTAATACTAACGGTATGTCATATTCTTACTGCTGGGGGGGGGGGATGTTAAATCCCTCCCCCACTAACTTATCTATGGCCTTGCGACCTCCCCAAGAAAATAAAATATAGGCCCTATAATTAAAACAAGCACAAGGACCATCAATTTTCTACAGACTGCTGGAAAATTGAAAAATAATAAGAAACAAGATTAAGAAGACTTGTGTTAAGGAAACAAACCATTCAAACATATGTCCATTTCAATGGATTAAGATGATTATAAGACCCTAGAAAATAGTTTCAATCCTGCTCTTAAATATAACGAATTGATGGCAAAATTTGCCATTAGAGATATTGAAAGTTGTATTAGTCAACATTAGATGGTCAAATTACAAAATGTGACTTATCAATTATGTATGCCCTATAACATATAAAATGCTCCCGTTTTCGAGGTCGCTCGTATCCATCGCACGCCCCTAGACCAGCAGAACTATCTTGTATCAATGTTAATGAATCTTCTATGATCACCATTACTACTACAATTCTGTACACCTATCAGATTCTTAGTTCGCTTTCTCACAAGTCCAATTATTTTGGACCCCAGCTCACCCAAGACAAGAAGTCACCATTTTCTAAGAAGGATACAGTTGTATAAGTGGTCACTCACTATGCACAAATTGCTTATTCACTGTCTTAAATATCACATATTGACCACCAACATGAGTTTTCTTGTGGTGTTCTGACCATTCAAAGCCTGGTTAGAAAAAAGTGTACAAAAATAGAAACGGTTGAATAATTTTTCATGGTGCGTAACAACCATTAATGTGGTCATCAGAATCCTCAAACAAGTCTTGAGTTTCAAAGATCAAGTTGACCATATCATTTTAAAGGCTGGTAAAGGTCTTGTTGAGAATTGCGGTAGCCTAGTTGATATTGAACTATTTACTATCATCGGGTTACAGTGCGCCAGGTTCAAAAACACATCCAGGCACACAAAAATCAGGGTTGTAATTTCTCGCCTGATATGAATGTTCCCCCATTCGACCCAGCTGTAAATGGGTAACTGACACATGAATTGGGGATGATAAAGACAGTAAGGAAGGGAACTAGCCACCACACCTAATAGTTGCTGCGACTTAGTATATGAAGAGTTATCTTTATCCCAGATGGCAGGTTGCTGTCATCAGACCTGGTAGGTCCCAGGCAATACAGTTTTACCTTTAAAGGTCTTATATCTATAAAAGGTATGGCTGCTGCTTGGTGTGAATTTGGCACCAAGTGTAGAATGGATATCTTAAAGAAGTTAATTTAAAAAGGAGTGCTCTCTCTCACATCAGACAAAGACAATCCAGTTTTGGACACATTATGAGAAGAGGAAAGATGGGACACATCGTCACAATAGACAAGTTGACGAGCAAGAGTGGTACGAGAAGACCAAGAGGGAAGGTGCCACACTTCTTGGCATTGTGACATGAGAAAACATCGGCCATCAAAAATGATTGACTGTACACAGGACAGATGGTTGGGGTTGGGGGGGGGGGGGGGACACATGATAACCAGCACCACGCTGCATGGTCTATAAGAAGAAATGACGGACTCTACACGAAACTGACGGCTGTGGATAGACATGATAACCAAAGCCACAAGGAATGGATTACAAGATAAGATTGGCAGTACAGGAGACAGAAGGTAGTGGATAGACATGATAACCAAAGCCACAAGGAATGGATTATGAGAAATGATTGGCAGTACATACGAAAGAAGGTTGTGGTAACGTGATAACCAAAGCCACAAGGAATGGATTGTGAGAAATGATTGGCAGTACATACGAAAGAAGGATAGACATGATAATCACAGCCCCATGTCATGGATTATGAGAAATGATTGGCAGTACATACGAAAGAAGGTTGTGGTAACGTGATAACCAAAGCCACAAGGAATGGATTGTGAGAAATGATTGGCAGTACATACGAAAGAAGGATAGACATGATAATCACAGCCCCATGTCATGGATTATGAGAAATGATTGGCAGTACATACGAAAGAAGGTTGTGGTAACGTGATAACCAAAGCCACAAGGAATGGATTGTGAGAAATGATTGGCAGTACATACAAAAGAAGGATAGACATGATAATCACAGCCCCATGTCATGGATTATGAGAAATGATTGGCAGTACATACGAAAGAAGGTTGTGGTAACGTGATAACCAAAGGAACAAGGAATGAATTACAAGATAAGATTGGCAGTACAGAAGACAGAAGGTTATGGACAGATATGATAACCAGAGTCACATGACATGGTCTATATGAAGAAGTAGCATGGTTCCAAAAAAAATAACAGAATGATGAGATATACATATAACTCAGTGAGCAAGGAGAAATAACTGCAGGTATACCTTTCCTAACCTGCTGAAAGACACTTCATACCTAATATTAGTGGTAATTTTATGTCAGAATTAGTCGTGAAGACATCTAGCAGTGCTGTATGATTCCATGGTTGCTGGTGTGTCCCTCTGCATGGTATCTCCGACTTCAACACCAGTGATTTCTTGGGTAGGACTGTGGTCCTGCTCGATGTCTGGGGTCTTTCCTTAGACCAATCTTAGTTTCCAGCCTCTGTTGGCTTGACTAAGCCCCATCTCCACTTCAAGAATTTCATCTCGATGAGGACATTTTTAGTCATCTTCACACACATCAGGGTGCTTTATGAAATGATGTTTCTACATCTCAACTTTTTAATGTTATGTGCATCTTTCGTGTCTCCACAGACATCTCATGTGACAAGCAGGCGTAGCAGACTAGTCATCGCAAATACAAAATGGCAAACGCAACTGCAGATGTCTATTTACTGAGCTTGCCAACTAAAGATAAAGATGATATACGTTTCTTACACACTCAAGGACTGCTACATACAAAAAGATGTGCACACAGGGTCCCCCATGACCATATTTCTACAATAATGAAAGGATTCAGTGGCCACACGTGCACATAAAACACCAACCCTAATCCCCCCTCCAAAAAACTAAACATTCAACAATAAACCCTAACCCACCCTAACACAAAACATCCAACACTAACCATAACCCCCACCACAACACTAAACATCAAACCTAAAATCCCCCCCCCCCAATAAACTAACAAGAAATATTTGCCTACTATGTACTTACAAAGAGACATAATTAATGTAGTGTTTATGCTAATACTGCTTATTTGCCCTTATTCAGTTCCGTAATATAAATAGGTTACATGTTTTTAACAAGCTCATTCTTCCGTAAACAATTTAGACACATCATTCCATAATTAATCCAAACCAGAAATGCGACAACACAAATCTAAAACAATTGTCATCATTGCCTGCAATAGACATCTATCATTATTATCTAATACCAGTCTTCCTGCAGTGCAGTGATGTTGGTTCTGTTTTGATACTAACCAAGCAGTAATCAGAAATCAATAACTACCTTTATGACTGTTGGTTAACCAACCGGTCACAGCAATAGTAATGTGCAGCTGGTTGGTCAAGGTGTCTGCACTCAAACTGTTGCCACAAACTAGAGGATCGAACTGAAACTCTTCAATAGCTCCAACTCTTTTCTTCATCTTGTAGCCTAATTGTAAAAAGAGTAATAACTTGAATCTATGTTTGTTTATTTCCATCCCCAAGAATTTAGAATAATGAAGATATTATTATTCTTCTTCAGCATTCATTCTCAAACTCCCATCGGATCACTCTTGTCATAGGACAATGGTCCTACTAGATTTCTAGATGTAGTCCAGAGAAATGGTAATGCATCGTGTCGATCTTTCATTTTCAGCAGATGAAGATACTATTTTCAATGTGTAATAAGGTTTCTCTAGATCTTTCTTTCCTACACAGAAGAATAACTCTTAACAGAATGTAAAACTTTTTGAAGAAATCTTTTAAAAGGAGGTCTATCTGTGAAGGTAGAAGGCATGTTCCACCATTTCGTATGCAGATATAAAATTCCATAAAAGCATGTAACCATTTGGTTGGATCAATATTCATCACACAATCCATGACTACTTTTTTAGGCCAAAGTCATTAGCATATGGACCGCTTCTTCAAAAGCAACCAAAGCTTCTTCCTAATTGCATCATACCATTGAAAGTTCATTAAAATATTGTCATTGAAAGTTCATTAAAATATTGTCATGATTTAAATTTACATGAAATTAATATCAAATAAATCGAACTTGCATGGGCATAATAATAAAAACAGTAACCCGCTTTGGAGAACATAATGGAGCCATTAGCACAAATCTGCAGCCAAACATCCCTATCCACATGGACAAGTATAGAAATATCATGCCAACTCCACCCCAACACCTCTTTAGTCCCTCCAATGACATTCTTGGCAGATAACTGTGTTACTATTCTTCGCTCCCCTCTAGGGCCCCAGAAACATGGGTGTGATTTTCTTCCAGTCTCGACGCTGTGTATAATAGGATTCATTTCCTCTCAGCAGTCTAGGCATGGGTCTAAAGCAAGCTTCATCACAGCAGAGGTCATGGAGTGTAGTAGCCAACCCTGTGATCAAACTCCTTAGTCACTTCTTACGAGTAGCTGGCTGGTGGCAGTGTTAATATTCATTGCTCACTTATTGGGCCATAGTAACACGTGAGCAATGAATACAGGATATTAAGGACCCTATATCCAATTCACTCCGTAGTCTCAATCAATTTGGGCAACTATTTTCTCAAACTATCACAATGCTGACATTTCAGCATTTCATATAGTATATAAATATACAGCACAGTTCAGGGGTAAAAAAAAAAGGCTCATGATTTATTCAGTTAAATGTGAGATTGAAATAAATAGGAAAGTTTGCACATAACTGACAGAGTGGCAGTGTGAACAACATTCTGTAAGAAACACATCAGAAAATATATCTAGTCTGCCATCTTGTTATATTTTAAAATATTTATTCAAGTTTTTATATTTCATGTTTGCCCGTGTGGCAACCCGAGCAATAACTTCTAGTTCAAGTTGACAAGAGTAGTCTTCTTTCTAGGCATGTCACAGGAGGCGACTACGGAAAGTTGGGGGATAGAATCTAGCTTGTCACTTGTGAAAAAATTATTGTCACATCTTGTTTCAATTTCTCATTTTTATCTTTTATAAAATAATCCCTATGGGTGACGAAGAGATGTAGGCTAGTGGACATTGAACATATGTCCTGCTGTGACGGTCTTGGTAATGGAGAATGCTAGATATGCCCTGACTCAGGATGGGTCAGCAAATCTGATGGAAGAATGATGAGACAGTTGACCCAAAAGTATGTGCTGTTCTCCTTGTGCACTGGAATGGCTCCCTTCAGGGACTGAAAATGCATCCATAAACTCTACAGAACCATCTATTTGAGACAACAATGCAAGTCCAGGTGTCGCTTCAATTACACAACCTGTGTTTTTGTCAGAAAGATATTTTATCCATAGTGGTATCAGTACAGATATGAGCTGTCAAGAACTACCTGCTTACAACTAAAGGCACTATTTCATCATCATCATATCTCTTGCTACTAGAAAACAACCATTAGAGAACAATTGAATTATCAATGAGAGCATGATTTCAGGTGTCTACAACTTTCAAGAACTACACACATCAGCATAATGTCACACAAGCTTGAGAGCACTGGTTTCTGCAACTTTCAAGAACTACACACATCAGCATAATGTCACACAAGCTTGAGAGCACTGGTTTCTGCCCTAACCTTCATATTTGGTGGTGAAGGAACAAAGATAAATAGTTACTAGTTCTGCCATTTTTGTTTGTTTATGTCTATACATGTTAGTTGTCAATTACAGATCTGCAGTTTGTGTGGTATATGTTTGCTACAGACCTTTGCTAACTATACATTTTGTCTGCTTCTGCACTCATGTCCACATTGTTACCCTCTAAGACTTTATAAATGTACCTGTTAATCCTGCTCCTGCTACTCCAAACAGAGAGCCAATGAGTGCCACCCCAGCTGAAGTTCCCAGCATTGCTGCTCCAGTGCCACCTATGATTGCTCCAGCACCTGCTGCAACTAATGGAGCTGCTAGACCACCTGTTAGACCTAAATAATACATTTCTGTCAAGAAACTATACTATTTTTAAAAAAATGCTGTTCTTGACATAAATTAGTTAAACATACAACAAACCTACTAGGACATTACTTTCAGAAGTTGTGCATGATACTAGAATGCATCTAGGCAAGAAGACTAGCACAGAAGTTGCACCAAAGTTGTTTTTTTTATCTACCCATGACTTTCTAGCTACTCTTTCCTCTTGAGCTGCTGCATTTCTCATCTTTTCACAATATGCTGTACCTTTTTTGACTGTAGAGTGCAATATTACTCTATTTTATGAAGTATCTTCCTATGTATCTTGGTTTATTTCAAAGACTTTCCGTGAGATCTTTAAGGAATCCTTGTAGTGCTCTATTTGCTACCTTGATAATGTATACCCTTCTGCAACTTACTACAGAGAAGTATTTTTGGTAGTTAATCATGTGGCTTACATACCACATGACTAGCCCAACAAATCTGTATCTGCATCTGAATAGTGTCAACGTTAAGGATGTCAGCTCTGTCAAGGACAGTGGTATCAGTAATTGTGTCTGCCATCTGATGTTGATAACTTTTCCGAGGTGATGTGTGAAAGTGATTGAGTTTACTTACATTTCATCTAAACACTGTCCATGTTTTACCATCCTATGACAGCACAGTACAACTGTAAACTTTCAGCTTAATCAGTAGGCTAATGTCATTTCTATGCCACAAATTTGCATACAGCTTTATAATCTGTACAAACAGACACAGCTCATGATCTGTACAAACAGACACAACATATGATGTGTACAAACAAACACAGCTTATGATCTATACAAACAACAAAAATACATCTTATAATCTATACCAGGGTAACTCAACCTTTATGAGTCTACGGCTCATGTCAAAAATTATTTATAAAACCAAGGTCATGTCCAAACAAATAAATAACTTTACAATTCAAGGAGAAGTTATTGTAGCCAAGTAGACAAGTTGCAGCCCCGAGGTTGAGAAGCACTGATCTATACAGCCTTAGAAACACTATGTTCTATGCAGACTAAGAAAAACTGTTTATGATCAATACTGCCTTTGAAACGATATGCTCTGTGCAGGCTAAGATAAACTGTGTATGATCTATGCAGAATAAGAAAAACAGCATTGTTATGTAAACAAGTTGTTTATAAAGGCCTGTAATATACATTACAATACTGTCACCTTCAATAAACAGCATGTTAGCATTTTTAGTCCACTTATTTTGTGAATATTTTACAATTTATTTGAATGAATATTGTCATGCTAACCTTGAGAAATACTACTCATGCACTAATTTACACTGATTTTCTAACATTGATTTCAGCAATAAGCATAATACACTATATGTGTGAACAATATACTGTTATAATAACTAATGTATCCGCTGAATTGACTTTAAAAAATGAATCTGATTTGCACTTAATATAATTTTAAGGAAATCTATTATTTCTGTAAAAATGCTGAATATGCAGTCTTTTCCATAGCATTTCAAACCAAAGAAAAGAACAATTTACATCTTGAATATAAGAAAAAGATTGTTCACCATATCTTACGATATACAAATTTTCAATCATATTTGATTAAAGTGAAGAAAAATTAAATATTGACAAAAGAATGGTTTACTATTCATTCAACCTATTGGTCCATCAATATAGAGCAGTGGTTCTCAATGTATGTTCATCCCCCTCTGGGAACTACACAGAGCTGTAGAGGGCAGCAAAGAAAAATGTTGAAATTTGGTGTGGTGTCTCCAGGAAGGCACCCTCTTGAATGATAAACAAGAAGCATTACAACTTAAAGCTTAACAAAATACCTTTTCTTAAAAAGTACTTTTTTTAAAGGTACCAAGGGGTATCAAGCATGTAGTAAAATTTGACACGAAATGAGGCTACAGACCAATAAAGGTTGAGGGCTACTAATCTAGTGACACATCTGGTTCTTATAAGACTTAGTACATTCATGAAATGTAAACATAAATCATTTGTGGATTAAATGGTTGATGAATTTATGAAAATTATATTTTACTATTTATAACATCTACATTTGTCTAGTAATTAAAAAAATACAGAACCCACCATTAAAGCAACAAAGATGTGCCAATGTACTATAACCAATGCATCTAATGAAAATAAGGTAAAATATGTTATGTACACACAATATTTATCTATAATAGGACAATGGCAGATAAATTGATAATCCTGAGTCTACATAACATCATTATTAACATTATTTTAATGCCATTCTAATGCCTTTTTTTTATTACAAGACCACATGCAGAAAGAGAACTTGATACATCAAAGAAGTTTTGAGATATTTTAAAGCAAAGAGAGGACTGAAATTCTAAACAGAGTATATCTCCCGAAGATGAATACGTCGAGCCATTGACGGAAATAAAACGACACAACGCATTTCCATTTTCTGGACAACACCCTGCTGGAAATCTAGTAGGATCATTGTCCAGCTACATGAGATATCCAGCGGGAATTTGAGAATGAATGCTGAAGAAGAAGAAACAGAGTATATATATGTACATTTATTTTTTGTAAACATTAACATGTGAGAGAGGAGTAGAGGTTTAAGCGTACTTCTTGAATTGAAGATAAAAACCAATGTTTACCAATCAAAGTTCCACCTCCTAATGTCGCCAGTCCAATCAATGCATAGCGCTTGTATTTTCTTTGCTTGGCTTTCCTTGCCTTTTCAACTTTCTCCTCCCTTCAGAAAAATGAATTCTTTCCAGATTAATTATGAAAAGAAAACATCAGGACTGTTCTGGATAAATCAACACAATAATCGAGCAAGCATTTGTTGTGATCTAGTTTGTCTTTAATGTTTTTATCCTTGCATCAACTTATACTGCTGGATATGCAATTAATAACTCTTACTGTGTTGCAATTATTATAGGTAAATGACTGAATCCTATCAACCTAGACAAAGGTAACTTCTAGTAAATAACAACTGACAAGGTTTCTTCAGCTGCAAGTCCATATACAGAAATACAAATCTGATAATCTTCATTTCATTCTCAATCAATTAGTAATTGTATTCTGATTTTTCTGTATAATTTTTATGAATTTTATGGGGAAAAAATGTATGCTACTTTACATTTTCCTGTTTCCTCTTGAGTGCATAGGGGGATTTTTTTATTGGCAGTGGAAACAGCATCAGTCTTGTTATAGCAGTCACTACTATGTGTACCGAAATAATTTTTATTGTATTTTATTTATCTTATGGGAAAATATCAAAAATAAACTATTATTTCAATTATATTGGCAACAAGACATACACATGCAATTACACATTAGGCCTACCCTATCTTTCTCCTATCAGTCA
Organism: Meghimatium bilineatum; assembly: GCA_034231615.1. NCBI lineage: Eukaryota > Metazoa > Mollusca > Gastropoda > Stylommatophora > Philomycidae > Meghimatium > Meghimatium bilineatum. Next base: position 42,467,024 of record CM067300.1, read on the forward strand.
GGGTAAAATTAAATAGAAAACAATTCAAATTAAACAATGGTAAACAATTAAGAGCTTATATTCTTCTTCTTCTTAGCATTCATTCTCAAACTTCTACTGGTTCTCTTGTAACAGGACAATGGTTCTACTATATTTCCAGCACGATGAAGTCCAGAGAATGGAAATGTCTTCTGTTGCCATTTTATTTGTGCCATTGACCCGATCCATTTGTCTTCGGTGGTAGAGCTTGCATAAAGTTATATATTTTAACAAATATAACAATAACTAGAAATATAGGTAATATCTAGACATGTAAAATGGAGCAAGAGTAACTCTGTTGCTCTCATTTTCCAATTCAAATAGTCAAAGTTTTAGACAACAAATAGTCCTATGTCAACCCAGCCTAAGAAAATATGTACCACTCTTCTGGTAAAGGAAACAGCATGTATAATATGCCAATCATGAACAAAACTACAGGCTAACACTGTATTTCTCTATACACTTCAATTGTGTCAAAAAGGACTACTACTACGACATATAAATGAGCTTAGTATTCTCTGAAAATACTCTAGTTTAGGGAACAGTGACTGGATGCAGTGAAGAATTCCTGTTTGCGTAAAGTGACTTTCATTTTTGTGCCGGGATATGAGGGAGTCCGGGGTAATGAGAGAGCAGATAGGTTGGCCGCACATGCTGCTACTACGGCTGTTGGTGAGCGATGGATCGAGCAGACATTTTGAACGCCCTATGGGAAAATGCACGAGCAAATGACTGTATAAGCGACGATGACTCTTGTTCCATGACTAGAATAAAGGAATTTGGTTTGAAATGTGGTGTCGCTAGAATGGAGCAGTTTCGTGGGCAAGAAAGAATGATTGTTTATGAACTGCGTACTGGGGCCGTCAGTCAACGTGTAATGACAGCTACACTCAAGGAGAGATCTGAGCACCTATGGACTTGTCTGGAGTGCAGTGACGATGATCCAACGACTAACTAACTAACTCTAGTTTACTACAGTCAGAGTATTTTGTGAGGTAAATATAGTGTAAAGTATTGTGGAGGTAAATATAGTGTAAATGTTTCATAGTGAAACAAAGCAAGAAGCCACTAAATGTCACAAGTTAATTTAAGAGTTTTAGCATAGGACTGCAGCAGATAAAATTGATGTTTCAGAAAGGCCACCATGTACAGTACTACTGAACACAAGAGAAGTGTATACATTTCAAGCGGAATAATTTTCACATGCAGATTTTGTGTATGTCTGGCTATATGGCAGGGAGGTACAGTGATGGCTAAAGCACTAGGTAACAACTTCCACCATAAGCAGCTGGGATTCTGACCATTGAGAAACCAATGGTAAACTACTGAACATAAATAATGTCATTAAAATCATTACTGCAAAAAAATGCTGGGTTTTATAGTTAAATCTTGAATAGGATATGCTACCAACTCTTTTTTTAATTTGTGCTTATTTAATTCTTCATAAATGTCTCAACCAAAATATTACATTTGTCTGCTGCTGAAGTTCGTAAAGCTGCTCCTTTTTATCTTTTATTTAGTAATAGGCTGTATTTTTTGTTTGCAAAATTCCTTAATAATGTACAAAACTATAAACATGCTATAAACTTGTCTATAAACAGACAAGTCAATGTTTAACATAATCTATTTCAAAATGTGTGACTGATAGATATCAACAATTAAGTTAAAGTGGTGAAAAGGCAGAAAGCCTAATTCAAACTATGACATGAAAATAAAACAAAGCTTGAAATTATTACCAAAGATAAATGTAATTTTTTAAAACTAATAAAATTAAATAATGAATCAAATGTGGTCTGCATTAAACCAAATTCAATGATAATGAAACTGAAAAGTTTTTATATGAAAAAAGATGACCAGGCCAGTATCTGTCTCATGCATGCAAGTGTATTAAACAATCTAACTAAACAAATATTTTGAGGCAATGTATACAAGACAAATTCTACGTGTCATCATCATCACGTAACATATTTGTTCCAGAATGTAGTCTTCTCTATGGGTCTCTTAATTCTTTCTGCTTGGGCAAATTGTCCTGCCTCTTTTAGTGACATGTGCAGGCATTCTTGAATGTCTTTTGTCCAACAGCATCCTGGGCAGCCTAGCTCTTGTTGCCTTCTATCATCCCCTACAGTAACACTACCTCCATGCCATCAGGTCTCGTAATGTGACAGAAAAAACTAGCTTTTATTTTAATATGGTGTTCAGAAGCCAGCCTTCCTGGACGTTAATTATTCTTAACTCCTCTTGGTTTGTTTCCTTGTTGTCCATAGTATTCTCAGAGCTCTTCTATAGCACTTTAATTCAAATGAAATTATTCTCTAGGCCACTGTTTTATTTAATGTCCATGCTTCATATCTATATGTCGCCTCAGGAAACACACATGTTCGCAGTAAACACAACTTGGTTCTTATGTTAGTACCCTGTCATAGTTTCTTTAGCTGTTTTAATTTTGACATAGTCACTGCTGTTCTTCTCTTAACCTCAACCACGCAGTCTACATGTACATTCCTAAAAAATAAAAAGAAGCACAAAAGTCACAGAATTTACTTCATTGTACTAAGGTTTCCCATATGCGTTCTATCTCTATCAACATAGCAACATGACTCTGTCAAGTGTATCATACACAGCAACAAATTTGCAGCTTCAAGCAACAATCACCAAGCACTACTGAAAAAATGCCCTTGTAAACAAGATGTCATAATCTCTTACTGAATCATTGACCTTGTGAACACAAGGCAAATAGATTATCCTCACACTGAGTTATTTCCCTGACTTCTTGATATATATAAGGTCATGCTATGGCTTTACAAAAATAGGTGGTTGTCAAGAAACATTGCAAGGACGTCCTGCCCGTGAACAATTTTTCATGAGTATAAATTTAAAATGTATAAGCCTAGTATATACCAAAATCTTCTCAAGAATAATCTTGTGTGCTGATTTTACGCATTGTAACTTATCTTTGCTTATCTGACTTGTTCCATACTTTGGCTGGCAACATAAAGTATACTCTAAATAGCTAATAATACTTGTCAACATCAAAATTGTATTAATAATGAGTTTCTTTGCTTATTGCGTGGAAAGGAAAAAGAAGCATGGCTAGCATTTAAGTCAGTGGTGGACAGTTTTCTTGGAAACAACAGATTTGATAATTACAAAAGAAATTGTAGAAAATCTCCTTCTGATGTATGAGTCTAGGTAGCAACATGTCTTTAAAAATTCATTTTCTTGTATTCTTACCTGGATTTTTTAAAGTCAAACTGTGGGGCAGTCAGTGATAAACATGGTGAAAGATTTCACCAAAATATTCTGATATGGAGACAAGGTATCAAGGCAAATGGAGCCCTTCAATGCTTGCTGATTACTGTTGGACTGTGCCAATAGACACCTCACCGATTGACTATAAGAAGCAAGCACAGTGAGCTCGAACAGTGACTGAATAAAGACGGTAGGGGTTCAAATGTGCCTTTTAGAAACATTATATGTGAACTTTAAATAATGTTTTTTATTTGTTCTACAATTTTATGGTGAAATATCACTTAATTTAATTTGTAATAACAAGATTATAATGCTAAAGTGTAAAGAATAACTGTTCACCAAATAGATTAAGCAAATATACATGAAATTTGTATTGCTGAAATTTAAATTCATCATTATAAAAAGAAATCAATTGGGAAATTTCATTATGTTATTTGAAATCAGCGTTGCCAAAATCAATAAGAAATGATGTATTTAAAGTTTGGTAGAAACAATTTTTGAAAATTTGTTGACCAGTGTAATCAGTTCCATCAGCCAAGATGAGTAATGCTGCATGAGATCAGCCCATAAGTCTATTACGGAGAAGGGATTGGTACTTACTGCAAGGCAACACCCAGCTATGTTTGGTAACAAACAACTCTTATTATGATGCCATAACATGTCCTTAAGTATATCCAGAAGGCCGTGGTTAGTTGTAAACTTGCCAGACTAACTCTATTTCCAATTGCTCATTATCGCAACAACAATTAAATTCACACAGTAATAAACCATCTTTTTTTATATCACACTTTATTATGAAAACTATGAACCTCTGCTATTATATAAATATATCATTGAAAATATACTGAAGTATGACAAACAATGAAAAAATAACATTGAAACATTAATATTCTAACAACAAATAAAAACAAAAGCATAATGTGCTAACAACAATCAAAATGAACAACTTAAATAATTAATGCCATTGAACACAAGCCAGCAAATAGGAAGGAGCATGAGGGGCAAAGAAATAATCACTTAATCCCTTGTGAAAATAGATCATGATACTCCGTACTAAGAAGCTATTCAACAAAATATTATCTTTCCCCATACTTGTTTTTATTCCCCATTCCTCAAAGATCAGCAAACTCAAATAATTTTCATTCTGTTCAGCTCAACCCCCTGTTTATAGGGCTGTAATTGAACACTATTATTGAAATAAGCCGAATAATATCAATAACAAATGTAAAATATACAAACAATAAAGTGTCAATGACAAATGAAATGTGGTTGTAAAACTGAATTCTAAGCGGGCGCGCGCACACACACACACGCACACACACACACACGCACACACACACACACACAGAGAGAGAGAGAGAGAGAGAGAGAGAGAGAAAGAAAGTAAGAGAGATGGAAAAAATACCTGTCAACTAGTAGATATTTAATTTATTTTATACAGATGCTACTCAGATTTCATAAGACGACCATATTGTATTTCAGTATTTTCCTTTAGAGAAGTATTCTTTATACAAAATATGGACAGATTTTGCTAATAAAACTACAGATTTGTAAAAGTACTTTGGGCTTACAGAATAGAAGTTTAGGGTGTCTATAAGGTCACTGTACAGTGAACTTGAAATGAAATATATGTGTTAAATATGCTGTAACTGAAAACTATATTTCCATGGCCCAGTGTACAGTATGACTTATCAGTTTTCTGTAAGTTGTAGTTAACTTATTGGCTGACAAAGAAATAACTTTGGTGTGTTAGAACTACATTACTCAAAACAGGATTGATATGAGCACTAGAGATTTATTCAAAAATGTTGTAGTGTCAATGATGTCACACAGATCTGCACTAAATGCTTGCAATTCATGCAATGTCCTATCACCAGCATTGTAAATGAGTGCACAGCGATTTTATAGACATCCTGAATTTTGTATTACAGACATCAAATACAAATACATACAAGAGAATGTAAAAAAAAACAGTGACACTTGTGAAAATAAAGACAGTTAAAACTTACTCATCACACATGCAAGCACTGTTCATGACAGCAATATGAAAATAAAATATGACAATCACAAATTAGAAGCAAAACTTACACTAAAAAAGACTAAAACTATGTGCAACATGCATGAAGGTTATATTTATATAAACAAACTATGTTCTGCTTATTTTTTTTTTAAACTTTGCACATCAGATTTTTATTTAAAAAAAATTTTTTTTTAAAGTTTGATCAAAAATAAGTTATGATGCATGGGTACTAGAAAGATGTTCAAATAAAATGATTCTATATATTTAATGTTGTTCATCCATCACAAGAAATGACCATTTGTTACATCCACTTTATGAAATTCAATTAAGAATTATGTCCGTGACTATGAGTTCACAGATGGCTAATAAGTCCTATGCCGGCCGCAAAGATTCTTGGACAATTCAGGTGTGAGATGACCTATGTAGACGGTTTTTGATGTTCTCATGACTTTCTAGCTACTGTCAGAAATCAAGCTGCTACATTTTTCATCTTTTGACACAATGGTACATTTTTAAAAACTGTACAGCGCCATCTAGCTTTGTTTTTTGCAGCATCTTCCCATGTATCATGGAATGTGTCAAAGGTTTTCAGCGAGATCTTTGAGTCCATGTAGCGCTTCTTTTGGCCACCTTGAGAACATATGCTTTCTGAAACTCACCATAGAGAAGTATCTTTAGTTTGCGATGACCTGGCATATGTACCACAAGACCTGCCAACGAATCTTTAACTGCATCAGAATAGCATCATTGCTAGGGATACCAGATCTGACAGTCAATGTCAGTGGTGTCCAGAATCTTGTCTTGCCATCTGATGTTCATACTTTTTCTTTGATAGGTTGTGTGAAGGTTCTTCTTCTTCTTTCATTCACTTGAAACATGTCTATATCTGTAATTCTGATATAAAACTCCTGAATAAAACTCACTGTCTTTTGTAGTTCATACAGTGGCCAGTAGAGCTTTGATTCCAGTGTTGTTTCCTTTGGCCAACATGTCTGCCTCAGAGTTTCATACTCAGAACACTCTTGAAGTATATGTTTGGCACTCTGTGCTGCCTGTCTACATGGCCATATTAGCCAATCTTAAACTTTGTGTACATGTGACTGCAGAGTCGGTTGTATCCTGTTCTAAGGTGTAGAATTACAACTTGTTCTGATCTGTTCATAATGTGATAGTCATCTTGTATTGGTGGTTGTGGCTTTCTTATTGACTTGATCATCTATTTTTTCTGATGGTATGTGATTGGTATATCTGGTTGGTCGTTGGCAGCACCTTCCTTAGCCAGTTGGTCTGCTTTTTCACTTCCTGATGTTCCACAGTGAGAGGGTATCCACTGCATAGTTACCCTATACTGGTTAGAGCGCATTAAGTAGTTTTTGTAATTCTGTTAGTTTTTCAAACTGGAGAGCTTGAAGCAATGACCTTGCATCTGGCTGGAATACCACGGGCTGTGGGCCAGGGTTGGAGTTCAGCAGTTTCTCAGTTGCCACCCTAATTGCCTGGATTTCTGTATCATAATTATTGCAGAATTTTCCTGTTGGTGTTCTGATTGTATCTTGTGTGGATATTCTATATATACACTTGCACCTCCATTGCTCACAGCATTCTGTGCTGACAGATCTGTGTATACTCTGACTCATATGTCTTGTGTGTATTCCTCATCCAGGAAACTGATTGTAACTGTCCTTCTCTGCACAATGTTCTGTTTGTCCTCGTTTAGTATTCCTTTCATGTGGGATTGAATGTATATTGGTATTCCATACCTTTCACTCCAAGGGGTTTGCTCTGATACAGACCTTAAGGGCTGTCAACTTCAGGTAGGTCTGTATGCTGTCTATGGAGTCGTTTAGCTTGGTGAATAAAGCTGCTTCTTTTCAGTCGCCCCACTGCTAGATTTTGGAATCTTTCCTTCATTGGATGACTTGGCATACACTGAAACTGTTCTGCTTGTATTAGTACCTTTGTGAAATGTTTGCATTCTTCCCATTTTCTGCATCTCTACTATGGGTGTTGACTTCAATGCTCCCAGCATTATTCTAAAGCGCCTGGTTTTGCACTTTATCTAGATCTTGTAGTGTGCTGTATTATGCAGGACACCACGCAGCTGAACCATATTCCAGGTGTGGTCTTATGCCTTGCTGGTAAACTTTACAATAAACTTTCCCATTGGCTCCCTATGTGGTTCCACTTAGTTTTCTCAGGACAGCTAACGTCCTCCTGGTCTTTGTTATTGCTTTGTGTATGTGTTGCTTCCATGTCAGTTTATCATCAAAAGTAACTCCGAGGTATGTGGGTTGTTTGTCTTCTTTCAAAAGCTCTCCATCTATCTTGATATCACCGGCTTTTTGTTTTGGTGAGAGGGCAAAGAGTGTAGTGCTGTACTTATCTGTGTTAATGCTGACACACCATAAATTTGCCCTTATCGTTAAGTCATCAATAGCTCTTTGTATTTATTTAGTGGCCACTGTCGCATGTTCTTCCATGCACCAGCATACATTGCCACTTTGATCCCATTGGTAGTTCGGCAAATAGGTCATTGATGCAAACTAAGAAAAGTGTAAGTGACAGGACTCCTCCTTGGGGGACTCCATGAGGCAGTAGGACTTTCTTGCTCTTGCGACCATCCAATTGTACCCTGGCTCTTCTATTATGCAGGTATGCTTTTACCCATTTGTACATTCTTGAGTTAACCCTGCAATTTCACAATTTAAGAATCCTTTCCAAACCTTGTCAAATGCTTTCCTGAGGTCTATCCATGCTGCTAATACAAGTTTCTTATCTTGGAAGGCGTTCTCAATCTCTTGGGAGAGGTAGTTTGCCCGATCTTTAGTAGAGTAGCACTGTCTGAAGCCTGCTTGCTGCAATACCAGAAGGTTTTCACTTTCAAGGTGCCACTGTATCCTAAGATTGATAATGCATTCCACTGTTTTGCATAGACAGCTTGTAAGGCTGATGGGCCTGTAATTAGAGACTGTGTTGCCATCTTTTCCTGATTTGAGGAGCGATATCATTATTGCTTCTCTCCATGCCTGCAGAACAATACCTGTGGACCAGCTTGTGTTAGAGATCTGCAGTAGCTTTGCTCTTGCTGTAGTTTCCAGGTTTTTAATCATATCATTGGACATTCCATCAGCTCCTGATGACTTTTTCATTTTCAATTTGGATATTGCATGCTTTTGTTTGTCTGGGATAACTTTGACATTATTGTCTTCTGCAAAGTTGCATTGTTTACCTGTTAAAATGTTTCTATCTTTGTAAAGTGTGATCCTTGTATTTCTTCCTATATCTTCATCATTTAGTTGTTTTACCAGTTTCCATAATTTCCTAGTGTCTCTTTCAAGGTTCAGCTACTCTGTTATTTCTTTCCAGCTGCTCCGTCTGGCTTGTGACTTTGCTCTTTGAAATTTAGCCTTTATTTTCTGATATTTGTTGTGGTATTCTTGGCTAGGTCTGTTCTCAGCCTGCTGTCTAGATGTTTCCCTCTCATTTTGCAGCTTCTCCAGTTCATGATTCCAGTAAGGTTTGTAGTTTTTGCATGCCTCCTGGGTGTGGTTTTACTAGCAGCATGTAGTATGCATCTATTAAATTCATTCACTACTCTATTGATATCTTTGTCCACATTCATGTCCTTAGCTAGAACATTGGTTAAATTTTGGTAAATTTTCCAGTCTGCCCTCTAATAGTTCCACCTAGTGAGTGTGCAGCTTGTCCTTGATAAATTCATTGTGGATTTCCAAAAATACTGGTCTGTGGCCACTACTTCCAAGCTGCTTTCCAACAACACGTGTGATGTTCCATTCAAGGCCTGTTGAGTGGGATGCCAAGTCTGGTGTAGAGATGGTGTGCCATGCTCTCGAGTAGAAAGTTGGTGAGTCTGCTGGGTGGTTAATAAGTATGAGATTATTTTCATCCTGCCAGCTCTCAAGTTCCTCACCTCTCTTGTCATTTTATCATAGTCCCAGCTCTGAGAGTGGCTGTTGAAGTCCCCATACACCATAAGTCTCTTTTTTCCTGGGATTGTGTCTAGTGGAAATGGTCTATCATTTGGGCAGTAGTAGTTCAGGATGTGTGAAAGTGATTGAGCTTCTTCACATTGTTTATATACAATCCATGTTTCCCAAGTGTAAAACCGCACTGAAAGTATCCCTGTTCTGTAAACTTTCAGCTTAGAATGTGGGCTCATAATATTTATAATATTTATAGAATTAATAGATATAACAGACATTTTGGAAAGATTCCAAAATCTTGCAATGGAGCGACTGAAAAGAAGCAGTTTTATCCATCAAGCTAAACGACCCCGTAGACAACTTACAGACCTACCTGAAGTTGACAGCCCCTTAAGGTCTGTACCAGAACAAACCCCGTGGAGTGAAAGGCATGGAATGTCAATATACATTCAGACCCATGTGAAAGGAATACTAAGCGAGGACGAACAGAACAGTGTGCAGAGAAGGACAGTCACCCTCAGTTTCCTGGATGAGGAATATCCACAAGATATATGGGTCAGAGTATACACAGATGAGTCAGCACAGAATGATGTGAGGAATGGAGGTGCAGGTATATATATAGAATATCCACACAAGCCTAGAGATACAATCAGAACACCAACAGGAAAATTCTGCAATAATTATGATACAGAAATCCAGGCAATTAGGGTGGCAACTGAGAAACTGCTGAACTCCAACCCTGGCCCACAGCCCGTGGTATTCCTGCCAGATGCAAGGTCATTGCTTCAAGCTCTCCAGTTTGAAAAACTAACAGAATTACAAAAACTACTTAATGCACTCTAACCAGTATAGGGTAACTATGCAGTGGAACATCAGGAAGTGAAAAAGCAGACCAACTGGCTAAGGAAGGTGCTGCCGAAGACAGCGTTGATCACCTACCATCAGAAAAAACAGATGTTTAAGTCAATAAGAAAGCCACAAACACCAACACAAGATGACTATCACATTATGAACAGATCAGAACAAGTTATAATTCTACGTCTCAGAACAGGACACAACCGACTCCGCAGTCACATGTATACAAAGTTCAAGATTGGCAATACGGCCATGTGTACATGTGGACAGGCAGCACAGAGTGCCAAACATATACTTCAAGAGTGTTCTGAGTATGAAACTCTGAGGCAGACATGTTGGCCAAAGGAAACAACACTGGAATCAAAGCTCTACTGGCCACTGTATGAACTACAAAAGACAGTGAGTTTTACTCAGGAGTTTTATATCAGAATTATGAGATATCAGTTGTATGAGATATAAGGTGATTTAGGTTTTGATTTCTGAGATCGAATTTATTTCTTTTATCAAAGATGACTCCCAGTTTGACCCAGTCAATTTCAAAGTTCCATTGCAGGTAATCTGACTACCTATCTGAAAATTGGTATCAGCACTTTCAGAATTTGAGAAAATCTGATCTACACATTTTGCAGGAACTACTGTGCAAGTGCTTTGTCATTGAGTCTTTTAGGTAGAAATACAGCACATCTAAGTAGATATTATTAGTGTATAGACTCAGGTTCTAACTAATACTGTTGTACTAGCAATGTGGCATAGAGGATGGATGGTATTGAAAATGATTAATAAATCAAGAAACACAAAGTTTCAAAATTACAAGTTTTGGAGAAGCAAATATTTTATCCAATGTTACACAGAATGGACTACAAGAAGACTGCATTATTCCAGAACATACATAAAACTCTTACATTTTTTGGATTAATGTAAAATAAAAATTTTCAAGTGCTCCATCAAATGTTACATGAAAAAATTATAGACTAAATCAATAACATAAAATATTAAAAGTAAGATTTTATTCACTTCATCCGCAGAAAGAAAAAATATTACATGTAATTAATTACAAAATAACTAGACTAAATGAACAATATCAAATATTATATGTAACAAGTTACAGTATTGACAACATCAACAGTGAGAAATCAAATATGAACAAATGAAAAAAACACAGAAAACTATAATATTCACAGGTGGGAAATAACTCTTATTTACCTTTCTCGTCTGTAGGCCAGAAGCAAGCACATATGTATAAGCATGCAGTATTTTATGGAACAAATTTATAAATATCAATGTATTATAAAATAATAATGTTTTTCAAAGTGAATGTTCTCAAACACATTTAAATACACGATTTTCAACAACAACAAAACCCTGAAAGAAAACGCAGGATGATAGAACAAAATACACAATTTGCAGCCATATTCTGACAAATGTGAATGTTGGTAGTCTAATGAAATAATGATGACATAATAATGAGGAAGTATGAGTATGGCACTATTGTTCCCTATGCCAGGCGGTGGAGTTTTTACTTTTAGCTCTCAGATAATGTTTCTCTGAAATTCTTTTTAATTGGAGAGATTTTCAAATTTTTTCAAGAATCAAGTGATTGTTTTACTCATTGTGACTTAATGTTACAAAGCCACAAACTGGATACTTCTACTCCAGAAGAGATTTGCTGTAAACTAGTTGCAATCTCAAGGCATGATATTACCACAGATAAAAGAGATATTCCATTGCCAGTAGTCAAGGAATATGTCTTCTACAGACTTCATCACAGACATGGATCATGGCGTGGGCTAGCTAACCACACCCAACCTCTTTAGTCACCTTTTACAACATACATGATAGGCGGCAGTGGTAATATTCTTGGCTTTCCTTTCGGGCCCTGGATACAAATAACAATCTTTGTGACATAATCTTCTACCATAGCAAAACAGATATGCAGGTTATTTAGTTAGCCATCAGATCATTATCATGGCACAAATCCATAGGTTCTTCGATCTTATATTTTTTATGTTATTCAGCGTGTGGTAACTGACTGTTCCGGTTCTGTGTTGGTTGATAATTCTTATTTTGATTTCAATATGCCACTAGTTTTTTGCAACATATCAAAAATAAGTACTCACTGCGCAAAACTGAAGTCCAATAGGTAAAGCTTGAAACAAGGTAATAAAGTTTTGCTAATTGTACAAAACACACGTGGGCACATCATTTTCTTTTCTATCACTACGACCAACTTACTAGACATGTGAACGCAAGTTGTGTCGTCCCTACTTGTTTTTTATTTATGTGTTTGTGATCCTTTATAAAGGCCTATCGGCCAAAACGTCGATTTGTGTGTGTGCCTATGTGTGTTTCATACAATTAGCAAAATTTTATTACCTTGTTTCAAGCTTTACCTATTTTCTTGCAACACCATGCTTCACTTTTAGGTCCTGCATTCTAGCCATAGATCCAGAAGAAGAAATACGCCCCATATCTTTCAACTGGTCCAATTCCATGATTGCATTCAAATTATCAGTGCAGTCCATTGAACTGCCACTAGTCATTGTGACCAGCTGGCAAGTCTGTCTCCTCTTTCATTTCCTTTAACAACCACTTGTTCATGTACAAAAATGAAGGTAACTCATTTCGGCACTGATTTTGTAATCAACTCAAGCCATTGGCACATAGATAGCCCGACTGAATCTTTCTAAGCATACTCATAGAATCAGTAAGAAAACAGACATATGTAGAACTCCAACAGGTAGATCCAGGAATAGGGTAATAAAGTTTTGCTAGTTAGAGACAAACATAATAACTCACACAAATCGACATTTCGACCAAAAGGTCTTTATCAAGACAACAATTGAAACAAAATTAAAACATATAACAGAAATGACATTGACAGTCACATTGGTATGTGTAGTATGGATTGACCAGAAAAGGTGAAATGACACCGGACAAGGAAAATATAAAAATGACCACAAACATGTGACATGAAACAATCAGAAACTATGGATCAAATAGAGTCATACATGAGACAGGCACTCATTAATGCCGAGGGTTTAAGAGTGCCAAATTGGTAAATGTAGCGGTTCTCAAGCGCCAGACAGGTCCGGTTCATTAGAAAAGCATGACTTAATGGCTGTAACCTGAATGTCCTGGGCGCCCGATGGCCGTGCCATTAAAGTGGACGTCTACAGGAAAACCCAAATGGTTTTTTATACTATATATATTTTTTAATGCTTTACAGATGTTTGTAGAATCGGTCTGTGAGCCTCCTTCCAGTTTCACCTATACATGTAGAACTCTGGGACTCCAGCCATATCATTGTCTTTATTACTGCCATTCACCTACATCGTCATACTTGTAGTTGTTTAGAAAGGACCACTTTTTGTCCTAATACATTCACTCTGTATTGAGCTGAAAATGCCCAAGCACTAGAAAATGCCCAAGCACCGAGCATATGACAAACCACAAACCCATCAGTGTAGACAATAATATTCCCATTTGAAGAATTCTCACTGATTTGAACCTGGACTTCTTAATCTATATGTACTTGAGTGTTTTTGTCATATTTCCTGGAAAGTGTGATTACAACTTTAATGCAAGTTGTAAACTTGATAGACTTAGTTTCCCAATCCTCTCCTAATGTGCATAGATTTCCAGGTTAACTAGTTTAATGGTTCACTGCTTATTTTCTTTTCTGTTGCTATGTATAGTTAGAAATTTTCTCAGGTTGCTAGAATACCTGCTTTCCAATCAAAAGAGACTGTGTTTGCTTAGGGACTCAGACAAACTCCAGTCGAACCATCTGGAAAAAAATAAGTGCCCTGCTAATTAAATTAAAGAAAGGGAAACGTTAGGAAGGTAGATATCCGACTACCTCACCTTCAACTGCTAACAGTGTACGCACAACACTGCACACCTATATGACACTAAGCTAAGGGCCACCTTTTTTACGATTTACATGTACTTCTATGCTACTTAAAAACAAAAAATTCTAACAATTTCTTTCCTTAATACTTCATACAAATTATCTTTCAATTTACAATTTATTTTGGTTTCCTCATATTTTAAAACTAATACGTTATATTATTCAAACACTCTTCAAAACGTGATCACTTCACAATTACAAATTTACTACACATCTCCAAAGTATACAGCTATCATACACATGCTCACACATTCCTCCCAAAAAATACATATAAAATATTACTTCTAATGCACACCTAACAACGTTTGATGTTTGTCTTTTTCATTCCTCTGCTGAAATTGTGAGTAATAGAGCTCTTGCATTCTTTTGTGCAAGTAAAAGGGGGCAACAAAGCTATTATTTCTTACTCAAAAGACTCCAACTATCAGTGATGTGCAAATGCCCCAAAGACAAAGCCTCTAAGAGGTGTAAAAACATAACTGTATAGATGAATCAATATGGGGCTTCCATAAGAGAAAACACTATTGCATATTCCCATATATAAGCCTATCTGTAACTTTAAAGTCCAAACTGTGACAAAAGTCTCAAAATGTGATACAAGTCTTTAAAAAAATACAAACATTCTTGGCTTATATATGGAAATATATTTAATATATGCATGTTATCTTCAAGGGTCTTGCAGCTGCATAATGTATGGTCTTGTGCACCACTGATGAAATCTTCAGACTTTGCACAACTAGATTAGCAGAAATCTTGATCATATATATTTTGTTTCAATGCACAAAAACTGACTTAACCCCAAAATAACACAAATAGACCAGCTCATATAAACCAATTCACTACCTGGAAGAAATGTGAAAAACAAAAACATAAAATTTAAGATATTTTAAACAAAATGAAAACATTCCAATATTTGTAAATTATAATAGGGTCCATTACTGAGAATATGATCATGGCTGTATAATATAAGAAACTTTCACCAAATTCCCAACAAATTTGGACAAGTCACCAAAAACATTTAAATGAAGAGCAAAGATCAAGATAAACCATGAGACAAATAAGACAGTGCAAGGAAAGAAAAACAAACAATGCTGAAGACAAATTCAAAAATATAAATTTAACTATGACATGCGGCTGATAAATTTCAGCTGTTTGTAGTGATTATAAGCATAATAAAGAGTATGGAAGCTACCCACCAGAATAGAGATGTTACCCACCAGAATAGAGATGTTACCCACCAGAATAGAGATGTTACCCACCAGAATAGAGATGTTACCCACCAGAATAGAGATGTTACCCACCAGAATAGAGATGTTACCCACCAGAATAGAGATGTTACCCACCAGAATAGAGATGGATATCTATTTTGTATTTTCAAGTCAAATTCACAAATTCAGTAATTATCTTCTGTCATTGGGGTCAAACAGCTCTTTTTTAGAGATTTGAAGTTCCAAAGGATGTCTTAGCACTTGTTACTAACTACCTAACACTTTTTAGCACCAAAAAAGACATGATGCTATTTCTTTTGAAGTAAAAAATTTTGTTGGCCTACAATTTTGAGCATAAAAAGTGGCAGTGATGTCTAATACGTCTAATGATGTATATTACTTTCTGAACAATGTTTTCTCATTTAGAAATATCAAAGATTTGATGAAAAATTTCCTCCTTTATCACTGTTTCATTGCAATGAAAATTGTATGATTTGGACATGTATGCAGACATGAATCTCTGTCAAATATGATCTTGTAGGTAGCAGTTTGAAGGTGGAATCAAAAGGGTTCAGTGAAAATCATGAGTAGACAACATCAAAGACTGAACCAAACACAAGTTTCCCACACTCATCCCCATCGCTGAACATATAAATCGCCAGAAGACTGAGTGTTGGTGTATCTAGTGTAGTATCCCTACAACCCTGACAGATTCTGGGTTTATAGATGGATAGTGGATCTATAGTTCTAGAGAAAGTGCAAAATTTCTTCTTTCTCATTAACTTTAATATAACTACTTGGAGACTTGAGTCATGTGTTTGTAGATATGTTGTAATCTGGAACACTTGGGAAAATCAAGTCGTTCTCTGTTAAATACTATCTGCTGTCATTCATCTGGATTGACCAGGCTATTTATTGATCACTGCATATGATTATGTTGGAAACCTATGAAAAGCACAGAAAAAGCAAAATTCATCACTAATCTGAGCTGTTCCAAGATCAGTACGTTGGACCATCCTGGAGAGGGACTTCAAGAGATGTTTAGCAGAAGAATGGTGCATTTCCTGCACCAAGAAAACAATAAGGTGCTACAAGAAAATCAACACACATAGAAAACTTCTTAGAAGCATTCGAAACAAGCAGTTGTTTTTAGCAAATTAACATGCTGAAACCAGATTTGTACGGTTAAAGGGCGCAGATATCACAGCAAAGCTATAAACCATGACACAATGCATTCTATTCTCTGGGCTACATCCGGCTAATCTGCAGGAGTTTGAGAATGAACGTAGAAGAAGAGCACACCATTATGAGATGAAGTTGTATGAAAAACATCATGACGACATCTAAAATGAGACAGTGGGAGACAGAGAAAAAATTATGGCATCTGGTTAAGTGGCATGGCAGAGGTTCAGCAGTGAAACTGATAACCAACACTAGCAATAAGAAGCTGTGAAGATCCATGACCATATTTGCCAACTAGATTATCACTTGCTATTTATGATAATGCTTTATACAGAAAAACTGCAATACTCTGGTTCCTGTGCCATATAGCGAAGATTAAGTCTGGATTCCAGAATGGTGTTTCTCTAATTTGATCTTCCTAATGTGGAAGTTTTGCTTCAAATCTCATCAAGCTACTTGACTCGTGACTATAACTTTCATTGCTAACAAATTCCCAAGATAAAAACATGATACTTACTCAGACATCTCATACTGAGAAAGAGCTAGAGTTTCTGCCATACTTGTCTCAATATCATTCATAGTGTCCCAGTCTACTTTCAGCCTCCAGGCTAACTGCTTAATGAAAACACGCATACGGGCATCATAGCTACCTGTGTCACACCAAAAGTAGAATTAGAAAAATACATTTTCTCTACGACATATAACATTTTATATTAACCAACAGACAAAAACTTGACAAAAGGGTAATAAAGTTTCGCTAATGATAGGAAACATTACTCAACAATACCTTGTCCAATGGCAATTGCCAGTAGTTGAGAAACAATGGGCTCTGCGCCTTCTTTCACGACATCCTCAGCGAGCAGTATGTCGATGTAAGGATCTACATCATCCTGACCTTGTCCTTGTAGCATCGCTCGCACTGACTCACAAACCTGAAGATAAGATACAACACAGTTCTTACTTAGGTACAGTACAAGAAGACACCACAACATAGTCGAGTTATATCCCTTGTCTGTGTTAGTAAATTTCATGTTCATCATATAAATATTAATTTTTTTATGGTTTCGGTTAAGATTAATTGTAATTTACATAACTAACCCTAACCCCAAATAAATAAATATTTCAATTATTAAATGATGAACATGAAATTTACAAACACAGACAATGGAAATAATTAAACATGTGGCGGTGTCTACTTGTTCTGTACCCTTTCTTATTATTCTATTAGGAAACATTACAGGAATATAACAAACACAAAATGTTTATGGCAGAAACTAGTGCTTACCATTTATCTATATGATAGCTGTTCTTTGTAGTTATATGTTATTTAAACTTACAGTTATGCGTATTCAGATAATTCCTGAAGCACAGGTCTTAATGTGTCAGCAATCACAGTGTCCATATCTAGCAGGTGCTTATGAAATAGTTTCAGTAATTTTTCCCTACCTATTGTCAAACTCGATCTGTGAATGTATTAGATACCGGCATCTCTGCTCTCTCATTATGGACAGTACATCCGGGGAAAACGAAGGAAGTTAGTAATAGACACAGATGCCATCCACTCATATCAAAACACTGAGAATTTTAATATCTTTCCAATCATGGACTGAGAGTTTGACACAATCTTGATTCAAATATTAAATATCTAATACATCATTATCAAGTTCCATGTTGGCATACTTCTAATTATTATTCTCAACAATATAATAAGTTAGTTCGCAAGGATAGGTGTTAGAAATAACAAGTAATGAAGAAAAGCAATGAAAACAAACAAAACACTGATTCAAGAAAATTATACAACTCAGAAGCACAAAAAAGAATAAACACAAATATGATGGCAGCTATAGCAGAGTCTTACATAGAAGATAACATAGAAAGAACAGCAAAAGTTCAAAAGCACCCTTCTAAAATGTTTAACAAAACACTGTGGGACTAGTTATATAGGAGCAGTATCTAAAAAAGGAACAGCTTGGTGGAATAATGAAGTTAAAGAAGCCGTGAAAACTAAAAATAAACAGAACCTGACCTGGTTAAGATCATGAACGTAAAGCGACTATATAAGGTACAGATTAAAAAAGACGACAAGCTATAAGAGCAATCAAACATGAAAAATCTTTGATTTGTGTATCAGAGTCCAAAGGACAGTTCTATAAAGCCATAGAAAAAATGAGAATACAAGACAAGTTTTTTCAACCAACAGAATATAGAAATGACAAGTAAGGCATACCAATACCTGAGGAAGGTAAGATCAGAGAAAGGTTGGCTGAATATTTTAAACATTTCACCACTACAGTTGCCACATTTCTCTATTGCCCTATTTTTTATTGTTGCAAAGTTGTCTATTGGTAGAACTATAGACTAGAGTCACCAGGAGTCACTGTTTTTACTTGTTTTGCTAAGATCAATATTCTATTTTGAGCCTGCCCACTCAAATTTAATTTAAAACTGTGACCTGTGCATAGTTTAGACTTCCTGTTTTGTGTTTAAATCACGAGAATATCACTTAGGACTAAATAGTTGCAACATTTTTTAAATTTGCAGAGTTTAGGACAACTTTTTTTGCAATGTAAGATACTATTCATATGTACACTGATGACACAGCAATTATTATGATGCATGATGATTTGCATGATATGTAGGTGATTTGCATACCAAATACAAAGTGGAAAGCGGCACTGAAATTCCTTTGTTAGATAGACCCAGTGTTTCGGACAACAAGGAGGAATTCTGTGATACTAACTGTGACATGATGAATACTGAAGTAATGTAGTTTTCCAGTAGAAGTTGAGATTTTGTACTAAACAATGGGCCTGTACATAATCTTGAATAGTCATACATACACATTATGAATACTTTAGTCTCTCTGTCACTGAGGAGTTTCATCAATTTACAGCCAATCAGACAAATGTGTATGTAACATAAGCAAAGAACATGCAAGGAAAGAAGACACATGTTGGACATCTGTAACTGCCTGTGAAACTAAAAGTTTTGTTATATTTATATTATGATGTGTATACATATTTTGCCTAAGTATAACATGTATTGGAATACAGATGACATGTTCAATGTTTCAAGAATATACAAATTTTTGGGCAAAATGAAATTTGAGAAAATATCTCTAAATTTTCATTCCACTAAGCAGGAACACCTCAAAGTGATAATTTTATCCCCCATATTATGTTGAGTTTGACTTTATTATTTAAAATATATAAGTATTAAATTAATTATTGATATGGTTTCATGTGAGGCTTAATTTTTATTTTTATCTGAGTGTGATAAGACAAACACTTTTACAGAAAATGCATTTTTAAAATCATCATATTGACAATTAGGTGGAGTTGTTTCCCTTATCTTAGTGCTAGTGTTATGACAATAGAAAAATAACTTAGTGGAGAAAGGGTTAAATACTTCTTTAATATACAAGAAAATAGACTTACAGTACTATTCGAACCAAGATATGCAAATGAAGGACCTAATTCTGGAACAAAATGTCAGTTATTGTTACACTTCCATTCATAATTATAACATCAAAGACATTCTGTACAAACATGGATATAATTCAATCAAGATGACACATCACGAATTGAAACAAAAGCTAGTTACCAAAAGTTCACTTAAAAGACAATGCAGATATGTACTATTATGATCCACTTGGGACAAGACAAGAGACTTCTACTAATGAAGTTACTACATACAACTAACAATTCATACCTGCTGAGGCTGTTCAAGAGAAATCAAAATGACTGACAGAGCTTCTTCTTTAAATTTGCTGAAAAGAATGCAAAGAAATATATTAGGCATAAAATACAAAATAATTGTTCAACTAGAGAAGTAATTCTTAGTTTCATATTAACTTGGTAGCATATCCTATTCACTACATATCCATCAAACTAGAAGTTTTTGGCTGTAGTGATTTTCAAGGCGATATAAATACTTTCAGCAGTATGTCATTGCTTTCTGAACAGTCCTGATGCACAGTTGCCTGCGAAGGGGTTAAAACACTGCACATTAGCCATCACAGACATGATCTGTACCATACTGCCACAGAGCCAAACAGTTTCATATTACTAGTCAATAAATGTATAGAAATTCAGAAACCACGTAACTGTGTTTCATAACATGAGAAACTAATTAAATGCCTCCACGAAATAGTCTTGGGTGGACAACGTGAAAGATTGAACATGTGAAAAAATTTACAAGATGTGACATTACTGCATCTCTCCACCCCTCTCAACAGAGCAGTATGTCACAAAGAGAGAGTACCATTTATAGCACATAACTCCATAGTTGGTAAACAAGACTTCACTCCAGTTTCGAATCCAAGACCTATAGAATACAATACACATGACCTAACCACTATACCAAAAAGATCACTAATAAATTGGGTAGAGAGAACATCAGAGCACTCAGTAATCTAACAGAGATAATATAGCAAAAATAAAATATGAAAATTATTGCACACCATATAACATAATAAAATAAGAGTGAAACAAGGATGTAATTTGTCACCCAGAATAACATCTAGACAGAAACGAATTTTAAAAACATTGAGTGATACCAGAGCTCAAAATAAATGGGTAAATGGGAGAATAAGAATGTGGGTTATTGTAATGTTTGATTATGTCGACTGAAAAACTGCCCAAATTATACTATGCATGTGTATACGGCTGCATAAAATTACTGTAAATTTATGTGAATTAATAAATGTTATTGAAATTATTACGCTCCAGAATGTATAACACATATTTGCATATCGAAACTGATACGAAAATTAAGACAGCAAGAAATACAGAAATATATTGACATATACTAACACATTATTTCATCATCAGAAAGTACCATGATGGTTGCAAAGGAAATCATAGACTTTCGCAAAATCATGTTGCTAGTTATTAGGTATGTTGATTATCCTCACACCATACATGTCCATAGGTGCTCAGATCTTCTCTTCAGTATATCTCTAAGGGTATAATGGCTGATGGTTCCGGTTATATGTTTTAAAAAAAAAATTTTCTTAGGTCTTTTCTACAGGTAGCGCCTATCATCACTCCCAGCTCGTGCACTCTCAATATTGACCCATGCTCTTGTATCTCAAAATCCTCTGATAGTTCAGACTCACGAAGAGCACTAAGTACATCTGCTTGGTTCATAGGCTTATCAGCTGTTATGGTGGCGAGGCTAGTTAATTTGTCAGCCTATTAATTTCCCTCCAAATCCGCATATCCAGGGACAAAGATAAGTGTTTTTTGCAGAGGCCCGCCTTTTTGCTCTCTCTGATGACTGCACTAATCCCATATTTTAACTTTCTGAGAATCATATTCTAACTAAGAGTCTTCCTGGCATAGTGGTTAAGTCATTCGTTTTGAGTTCAAGAGGTCGCAGATTTGAATTCTGCTATTGTCATCTTGTTTATGAAGTGGATTTATTCAGAGATCCCTGGAACTATCACTTGAAGCTACAGAGCTACATGCTATGAGTGGTACTTTCAGCAGGCAGAATGCCGCTTCATTGAGAGACGGAGTACATATGGGATAACTCGACGACAATGAAGTCAATCCTCTACACCTTTTCAACCCCTTTTAACTTCTATTGACAAAGAGGTGCAAGTTGCTTTTAATTCTTCACTGTGACCTTTGTTATAGTTTTGAGGTATTACCTAACCTTTGCAGTGTGATTGGGCATGCGCAATGTGTGATTGAAGTGAGGTTTGGGTTAGAATTAGGGTTAGAATTATTATTTAGAAGTATGACAAATTTTACCTTAGCGTTTGAATTGGGGGGGGGCTCTCTCAGTGTGTAGTGTGCAATACAAATCATTGGAAAAGAAAAAATTATGTTAAATCTCATCTGTGTCAAGAGATGAACGTTTCCTGTGTAGTGACTGGGCATGCGCAGTAGGGAAATCCATGACATCAGCTAGTTATAAATGTAAACAGCATGCTATTTATAGCACAGTGAAGAATTAAAAGCAACTTTTACCAACGAAGATTTATACTGTAGATTTTCACCATATGATATTGTATTTATTTGATCATTCTGCTCTTAATTTCTTAACTGGCAAATGTATTTGACATCTGATGTTAGAGCTAAGCCCAAACTCAGTCAAATAATCCTTCCTATTAACATACACAACACAGGGACATAGTATTTGGAATTGTGACTAAGCAACAAAAAAAAAAAGATTACAATTCATAAAGCAGACATCTTACAATCTCTTGTACTATTTTTATTTTACTACTTTAAACCATACAATTTTATAATAATAAATAGATCAAAATGTACGAGATCAATAAGTGACTCACTTGTCAAAATCCGAATCAAACAGGGTGTGCAGAGTAGTTGCACATAACGCAGCATATGAAAACTGTCCCACATCAGTAATCCTTTTGTGTATTGGCACTATATTCTCTACAACAGAAAAAAAACATTAACATGGTGACTATAAAATATGCCTAGCTAAACAACAATCATTACAATAACAACAATGTCAAGGATTCGAGTCAATAAAAAATAACTAGGCAGGTCTACCTAATAACCTTAATTAACTACTTTATTTGCAATATTGCTATTATTTTTAATGTAAGATATATTCAATGTTTACATTTCTAAATTGTTATTTTATAATGAATGCACTACAAACTTAATATAATTACCTCCTGCAACATCTTTCGACACTGTCTGATTCAACGATTTAGCAGGTTCAAGTTTTTTCTGATCCCCAGTTTCTGTATTATCCGCCATGTTTGTTTCTGATACTCATATTGACATCCGGTTTTAGTCCTAAATCATCAACAGGTTGTCTCCCCCTGGAAGTTTATTCCAGGTCAATCCAGGTATGTCAGCAGATGAGTTCATAAACAGCAAATATCTGTCACACATTTCAAAGTGTAGAGTCGTAAGACGCAGATGTGCAATTTCGAAGTTACTTGATGTCAGGCCTAGATAGCATAATCTCACTCTTGTCGCATCTGACATATTTATGTTCTTGTATGTGGTGATTTACTTTATGCAGTGCATTATTCTTTGGAAACTAGCTTTCGAAGTTCTGTGAATGTTTAAACATTGAAATACCACCCCCCTCCCCACAAAGTTATAAAATAGTTAATAAAAAACCTGAACGTTTTGTTATCAGTTTGGATAACTGGCAAGTAAACTGTGAGTATTTTATTCTTATTTACTTAATTATATTTTAAATAAATTATTACACTCACGCGAAGATCGTGGTGTCAGAATTTCCAGAGTTATTGGTTATTTTGACTGTCATAAACTCTGATCTAACCAAGCTAGACTCACGTCTGCGGGTGAAAAGAGTGTAATTCCCCCCCCCCCCCCCCCCCATCTAATCAAAGTTCTTAACATGCATGTCAGGATACCTGAGGAAAAGAAAGTTCAAAGATCATTATCAGCATTGATCCATAGATATAGGACTATGTATAAAATGTGATGGAAGGAATAAAATAGTCACTTTTTATGTAGTCTATAGACTTGAATATCTGTTTAGCTTTATATATGCCCTACAGCGTAAATTAATTGTTGATTGCTGATCCAGAGAACCACGAGCTCATGCCCTTTGACAAATGTATCATCCGGTGCCATGTCGGCTGGCGTAGACGATCATGGATCTCCACAGATCTCTATCTACATCATTATGTATCAGGATCGTCGTTGTCTCCCTGCCGTGCCAGGTTTTCAAACTGTCTAATATTTTCTGACGTTGTCACCCTCTGTCTCTGTAGCCTTCAATCTTGCCTGTTATGGCTATGTTCTCCAAACCTCCCTGTATCATGAAGTGGCCAAAAAAATGAAGATTGTCTATTTCTTATATTATTGGTTAAGGTCCGTTTCGCATTTGGCTCTTTCAATACCTCCACATTAGTTTTTCTGGCATGAAATATGTATAGGCATATAGTATAAATAAATTGTTCATTTCTAATAAACGCCCTTCTAGGGTGTACCTACCTGCTACTACTAGATAAAAAAAATAAGTTTGACAAAGAAGAAGTAAAAAATGATATAACAAAACGTTCCAAAACACATAGATTGTTACCACGCCCGTAGGTACGGGAAGATGGGAGTTAGGATTGAACCCCCACCCAGGAAAACAATTATATTAACACTACAAAACGAAATGGGAACTATCACCTTTTTTTAATAACACATATACTGGAATTATATTATATTTTCAAAATCACAAAAACTATCTTCCAAATCGAAGTAAAAACCTGTTGTCAGAAATCCCCCCTCCATATTGAATACTTTAACATATTCAACTTCACTTCGAATATATTACACAAATGGACTGCGTCATTCATCATGTCTGATCCGACCTTATCCGTTCTTTTCAATGGCTGCCGAAAAGAACACAAAATGACCAATACAACGCACGGATACAAGCCAGTAGATAAACTGGTTAGGTGTGTATTTTGTTTGATGTGTATGATAGTATTCAATTGTGGAAGTATACACCCCCCCCCTACTCCTCCTTTTCCCTATATGAAATCAGAACATGACTCAATCTATCTATTCGCTAAACCCTTTATTGCCTTTCAGTATCAGGGGTATAAGAGTTTTCTGGAGACGGACATCTTGTGTGCTATGTATATTGTGGAATTTATCTTCTATTTTATGTCAGTGGCCCATCGTTTTCGTGGTCGGCCTCTAGGTCTGCTCTCACTGTATCTGTGTAGCATAGCTTGCTGTGATATAATGTCTGTTGGTAGTCTTCTGATGTGTGCAAACCATTTGATATGTTGTCTATTAATATATTCCAAGATTGGGGTGGTACCGGTTTTAGGTCGAATGGCCTCATTCCTCACCCACGTCTCTTAGCGATATTCCTATAATTTTGCATAAGCATGCCATTTCAGTTGTCGCATGTTTACTTTTCTCTTGTGATGCCGTTGTCCATGTTTGGCATTGATAGCACAGCGTTGGCATAATAATCCAACACTTAATACTAGGAGGGGGGCGGGAGTGTCAAAATTTCCCCTTAACGATTTTTCAGAAAAAGATCGCTAAAAATCTCATGGAAACAAAAACATTGCACTCGAGAACGTATGTAAAAAAACAACCATTGCACACGAGAATCTAGGCCTATGTTTAAAAAAAATTACACAAAAGACAGTATGTAAAAAAAACATTGCACACCAGAAAAGGCGAGCGACTTTTTTTTAAAATTATTTAAATCCCCCCGCCTCCACAATTTACCGAAGACGTATCTGCAGCCACGCAGGGAGAAATCACATCCTTCTCTAGGTTCTAAGCGCTGTAACTTGCACACACACAACGTCACTCATCTTGAATGCTCAGTGGAATTGAGAAAATACTAATTGATTTCTGCAAGTCTCCGCAATCACAAGCAGTGTCATATGGTACGTGTTAAGACTGCCTCTACGTGAGCAACAATGCTGGGACAGTCCTGTAGTTTTGGTGTCTGTATTGTTGTTACTCAGTAGATGATAGCCGTGTAGTCGCTTATGCGGTGTGCTTACAGAAGTCAATATCTCGTTCTCAATCGGATTGTCGTGACTGTCGGTTCTATTCACCACAAATGTAAATAGTCCACAGTAAATAAAATGTCACCACAAATATATAATATAAATAAATAGCCCACAGTAGATATACACTATTCTTATGATGAAATGTCAGCACAAATGTAAATAGTGCGCAGTAAATACACATAGTTCATATGATCAAATGTCACCACACATTGACGTCACACAGATATACACACTTCATACGATCAGTGGCGTAGCGTGGGTCAATGGCGCCCGGGGCGGAATCATAATTTTCCGCCCTTGTGACATTTAAAAAAATATGTCAGTGATTGTGAAAGACTGGACGAAAATAAATTTGCCGCCCTCTCGCTGATGCCGCCCGGGACGGTCCGCACCTCCGCCCCCCTCGCTACGCCACTGCAAACGATGAAGTTACACCACAAATTTAAATAGCCCACATTGACTTTTAGGACAACAGTTACAATGTTTCATACGCAGAAGCGGCCCAAATATCTTCGGCCTTGTTGATTCACCGGGATTTGTCCCAGTATATTGGCAAACAAGCCTACACCTGGTGATTAATTAGAAGGATGTATAAATGTTGTATCTATTCGGAACATTTACTTCTGATGTCTCTTCAAGGCTGGATTTTCCATTATGATAATTAGAGCAACAACCAGGAAACGATCTTTATTTAACTAGAAAAGATTGGCATCAAACTGAACACCAGCAGACGGGTAAATATTGTTGTTATATAACCAGCACAAAACTAACAATATGAACGACCTGCCACATAGGCCCTATTCTGAAAGAGACTACATCTATGGACCTTCTACTAGCACAGTAGTCTTCTGCTTCTCGTTTGACGCTCGTCTTATGTCTACGCAGTAAGCTTAGTTTTCTTGATGCATGTTGATATATACATACACACTGGCAACAATAGGTGGAGTCACCGAGCGCCCCAAAAAAATATCACAAACCACACAAGTTTACGATGCTTCACTAGTGCCATGAAATGTTCTTGTTTACTGCAAGAGTATTTATTTTGTTTTTCACACGTATATTTTGGTTTTATGTTCTGTATAATGGATAAATAATATTCGTCTGTAACATTTGTTTTAAAAAGCATGTATTCTCCTTTCAATTTCTGCTGTAATTTTCCAACTCTCACAACCGTACAAAAGAATAGGTATTATAAGAGATTTATATATGTTTATTTTCAAGTTTGTACTTATTCTTCTCTTCCATATGGTATTTAATCTGGACATTGCAGTGATCGAGATAGTGATAGTTATCTTATTCGTGGTCGACTTTTCTAATAGCTTTGATGAGTCATCTTTCCTTGGTTGTTTATTTCTTGTTCTTTTTGTCCCTGTGTTCTTTTTGTCCTCTTTTTCTAGCACATCTGCCTTTTAATTTTCCAATATGCCTGATACATTGGGATGGTAGAGCATTGACTTGAAATTTGTTACCTAACTAATTTTTGTACACTTTTTGTGAAACTCTGATAGACACAGAAACCGCGCAGTTTCTATAATTTGCCGTTTACTCTACCCTGGTAAATTGAATATACAGTCGAGAGTAACACAAGTTTCTATAGTTTGCCGTTTACTCTATCCTGGTAAATTGAATGTACAATCGAGAGTAACACGAGTGTCTGCAGCTCACCGAGTGTCATTTGCATTTTGATGCTGCCAGGTGGCTCTGAATACGCAAAATGTACATGATTACTCTTGGTAAATAAATCTAGATCACCTTCCAAGAAACTTAGTTGAATATACATATTTAATGTTTGCTCGTATTTGTAATTTCTTTAGTTCACGAGATAGATACAGTCTTCATTCTCGGCGACTTTTATTTTGAATTATTCACTTCTTCTTTAATAACTGGTCTCTTCAATATTATGTGTCTGCTGTGTTCTTTTTCACTGTAGATTAGCATGATTTATCCCGAGAAATAGAATGAATTGTGTTATAGTGTACAACTTGGCTGCGATATCTGATACATCCGACTTCAGCATGGCTTCTGGTATATGGAATGCGCCGGCCAACTCCACCCTAGAACATTTTAATCGCTTCATGCGTTCAGCATTGCAGGTCACAATGTCACTATTATTGCTCCACTTTTGGGCTTAGGCAATAAACAGTCATCTTCAACTAAAATTGTGTTGAATGATACATTCCATGGAACGGTGTAAATGAGGTTGATCTGTCGAACACCTGTGGACGGTGTTCTAATCCTGTAAATTTAATTCTTCATACACACACTTGAGTATGTTTCGATGTCCAATAATTGCGAATAATCAAGCACTTTTCATGTGTCCAGAATGGAGATAAGACTTGTTCATAGCTTTCTTTCATATTCATACAATCCCAAGGTTTCACTAGGTTTACTATGTCATACAGAGCGGCCCCAAACTTACGGGTGGTTTATAATACAAGCAGGGCCGTAGACACGTTTTCGGTAAGGGGAGTGGGGGGCACCTAAAAATAAAAGTCATTCGCACGTTATTTTCTTCATATTCAGTACATGTGTGTGACCTTATTTGGAGAATCGTTGTGGATGTGGGGGGTGTTACCAGCTATTTGGTTAAGTTCCTAGTACTAATAGTGATTTTTTTCATTCTTAAGGTGGTCGGGGGGGGGGGGGGGTTAAACACTGCATACTCACTCCCACCCATCGATATGCGAGTTTTATCATAAACAAATGTTTTTGTATTTTTCACAGAATATCGACTCTGTTAATACGATTACCTTCTTTAATTCTCTTGAGACAGAAATCCCAAATTGAGAATGAACATAACATATAAACAGTCACTGGTGCAATGAAGAAGAGAAAGAGGGTTATCGTTTCTAGTATAAAGACAAAACAACTACATCAATGTTATCAAGGTCATGAGGATAATCACATTATCTCTAAGTAAGCCGTTGATATTGCAAAGAAAAATACATACTGATATCAACCAATATTTTTATAGTCCTGGAAACTGAACTTAACTGATTTTTTTGTTATTTCTCGTCGTTTATGTCTGTGCAGTGAATGTTGATTTCTCATTATGCATTTTACTAATCTCATTGAGAAAGTTTCCACTTGACGTTAAGACCTGAAATAATTGGAAATAGGAATGTGTGCGCTAAAATAATTACTAATCTCATTATTCTGTGTGGTGAATTCCGAAGGAAGTTTAATATGTTTTTTATAAATGGGAGAAAATCTGTAGCTCAAGTAAGGTACTAGCCAGACAGCTAAATGTAAACATCCGCTACTCTGAGGCCTTTCATAACCTATCGACAATAACTCTAAACCACCGCGATTATGTGCGTCAATGTGAGAGGCTACTTGGTGTGTTTCAGGAGACAAATATCTTGTGTTGTAAATAACATGATATTGACAATTCCAGGAAAAGGATAAAACAAGTCATAAAACATAAATATTTGAACAGCGTCACACTAAACCACGGGCTACGAAAATCCCGATTACCTGTACTATTTTGTTTCGTTCTGATACGCAATATTTTTACGGATTCTTAGCCATAAGGAATGTAATTTAGATGTTTTTCATAACTAATTCATTTTAATATAGCATCTGAAATGTATAACTGCAATGTCATCTTAAGACATTCTCTCTTTTTTTACACACGATGGTGCTTTGTGAGTTTATTCAGGTTTATAGTTGTATTTTTACAAACGTGAACGATGTATTCAGATTATCTTCCTTGTGTAGTGGTTGATCTTCAGCAATTTGTCTTGCATTTAAAAGGTTGTGTGTTCAATCCAGGGACTTGACAAATACCTTTTTGTCGGAGATCCCTAAGGATTACCGCGCGAAGCTACGGAGTATGTGATTGGTAATGTTGACAGGTTACAAGTGGCTTCGCTTAGTGGAGTCGAGTAGATATGCGGAAGCCCGAGTACAGTGAACCCAATCCTCTACGTCTTTCGAGCCCAATTTTGAAAATATTTGTATATAACATGAACAGTTATTGTTATTAAAATAAGCTAACAGAAATCACAAATGCCTAGAGACGACAGTATGCTAGGATGTTTGCAATGTTGCCAGAGGCGTATCGATGGAGTCAAATGGACATTTGTTTCGGGCGTCAAGCATGAGGGCGCCAGAATCACCCTCCCAACTTACTAAGCGTCAAGAAACAAAAATGTTACCGAAATTGTCGTGAAAGCAAAGTGATATCATTTTTAGTCTTGTGCTCTGACATGAAACGTGTAACTTATCAATTATTTGGGACGGGAATATTATTTGGTCTTCTATACTGTTATAATTGCAAAATCCAGCTTGTTCTTGCACTAACACATTATATGTGCCATTTCAATCTTTTGTTCACCGACCTTTCCATTGTCTTGCAGACACAGATAATAGACAGTTAGACTTATTGTTCTATAGCTGTCAGGCTTCTGTTTGTCCTATGAGGGTGAACACTGTCGAGTTTAGTATCCAATACTGCTCCTGCCTGGTGGAACTTCACAGCGCGAGCACCATTACGGTTTGTTTTTTAATTTGTCGTGCATACATGATACTATGGTTTCTAGTGTGCCTCTCGGTCTGATATCTCTGACATCAGCACATGTGCTTGCTTGGACAGTATTGTGGTCTTGTTCGATGTAATCTTTGTTTATGAAGATATATGTTAGCCATTATTTCTGGAGATATTTGCCTGATATTGTTTCTGTAGATATATGTTTGACATCGCAAATTCCATAACACTCGCATATATATATATATATATATATATATATATATATATATATATATATATATATATATATATATATATATATATATATATTGTATCTATTATGGTGAGTAAAGCCCAGTTCTACCGTGGACGGAGTACAACTTGGTTATAGGAAATGTAGGACCATCACAAAAACTACATAAACAAACAAAAAAATCATTTAAAACATATTCTATAGCACATTTCACTAATCGGACACGCACTACGAATGAATACTGAAAGACTCCCCTGTCAAGCTTTGATGTGGTCACCAAAAGGCAAGAGAAAACGAGGAAGACCAAAAGAAAAGTTAAGTAGAACTATTACAAGGGAACGTTTCACCATCGGTATTAGAAACAATGAAGATCTAAAGCAAATTGCAATGAAACGAGAGACATGGAAATCTATGACATCCGCCCTATGTGCCGTCTTTGGCCCTAGAGGAATAACGAACTAAACTAACTAACATTGCACTAGCTGTGCCCAACTTCAAAATAATGTATCTCAGCAAATATATAACGCGTGTAGTTGAAATTTTGTCTATGAATGTGAAATAGTATAGACCCTATGAACTAATTTTTTTCATAAATATGCATTCATTAGTTTCAATTTTCGCTTTTTTGCGATATAGATTTTAAAAAAAACTACTTATCAAAGCACGTTACACACATTACTGAGATGCTCTACAGTAAATTATACGATGTCATTTACACATTATTGGTTTATCATACAATTTGCGTGATTTAAACATAAAATGGCACTATTTTGCACCTCTTAACACAAGACATACACTATTTATGGTTGCATTCGGTACAGTGTTGTCAGTTCTGCTGTTTTCCTACCCACTTGTTGTAAATCCTAGCAGCCGGATATGTTTGATTATCGTTGGATTGCGGTTTTTTGGGCAGGATTTTTAACATATCCGCTTGTTTTAGTGTTGTAAACAAAACGTTAACATGTTCTGAATTCTGAAAGAATACTGCATACATATTGTCTTTATTTTAATGATTACATGTTTCTATGAGGAATAAATGTTCCAGTGTTGGGTAACGATCCTAAACATGAAATATGTGGCTGGGGTAACACTGGGCAAATGTCAAAATGAACAAAAATAGGTATAAGTGTTACCAAGATGAGCCAAAACAACCTAGCAACGAGACACAGTGACGGACGACGTTACGACTAAAAAGCTTTCATCAGGACAAACAAACAAAAACAACAGTATAACGAATCTTACATGGAGACAAACATGGTTATGATATGGAGCAAAGAAAAGGAGAGATGGCAAATAGATAGCGGAAGAAGCAAAGATGGAAGAAAGAGTGTATGGGGAGAAGATAGTGGTAAGTGAGGGGGAAAGTGCACAGAAGAAGGTGAGGAGTGAAAATTGATCAAAATCTTATCTATTTTCACTCATAGTGCGCTAATATTGAAAGTATACATATTTTACATGTAGAAACATCGAAACGTTTTGATGACACGTTTTGTGGGATTTATCTTCAGGACACAATTCATATCAATGCATTATACAGTAACCAAAGCTGTGGATGCATATTAGGAAATAACTTAATTTTATACACACAAAAATAGCTAATCACCTCGTATTTCTTGGTTGTTTTAATTTTTGGGGGAAACCCATGTTTTTGCTTGCTATATGGTTCTTAATGTTAAGATCTGTTTCCATTCCCCCGTCCATTATCTACAGACTTGATACTAACGTTCATTTAAACGAAAAAGAAATTGT